>HG992325.1:1250000-2500000 GCA_905220615.1 Tinea trinotella
GGTCGAAAATGGCCTGAACTGCTTCGAGAAAAGATGGTACGGCCGTGTCGCTTTGTTTTGTTCGTCTTGGCGGGGCACTACCATACCCCCAGATAAACTGATCGCGGACAAAATTGAAAACAAAAGTGAGAAATTCACTAAGGATTATACAAATTCTTGGATTTTGCGCGAACATTGATTAATGATTTAAACCAATTTTATGCGGCTTACTATCGCGTTTATTTTGGTTTTGATTTTACATTTTATTATTATTCCGACGTTTCGAGAGTTTTGCAGCTATCGTGGTTACGGAGAGACTGACCATTGATGGAGTCTCTCTCCAAGCAAGTAGATCGTAAAGTGTCTTAACCACGTTTCAGGATCAACTTTAAAGTTGCCGTTTTCAACTAGGTCGGCATGGTGAACGGAACTGCTTCTTGCAGTTACTGTAAGTAGTATCAGTCACTTCTTTTAATAAACCGCACTTTAGCTGTACATCAGGCGGAGTGCTGTCATATCGTCGGAGTCGATATGACTCCGATATGACTAGTCGAGTCGAGTCACGGTAAAAAATAATATTAGTAAAGGATATTAGTCATTCATTTTGGGCTTTTATGTACTACTTTTGTAATGTCCAATGATGAAAAAATATGTAAATGGTAGTTTCGATACTTGTATTAAAAACTAACGCTTACTCTTCCCAATTTTGCTTTTAATTGCTGTGCAATTGAGTTATTTGGAAAATAAGATATGGATTTTGTATCGTCTGTCAATCACAAAGACACGCCATATTAATAGTTCTGCTTTAAACTGTCATAATTATAGTTTGATCTATTTGCACACCTAAACTATACAAAATAAGGATATAATTCAATTTCATTGTAATCTTTGTACATTAAACTATTTTAAAATGTATCTGCAACTGTTAATACAATTAAGCCCAAGTCCCTATACAAAATGAATTATGTCCTTTCGAGGTAGCAAATTCAAATGGACTTTCACCTGAGGGCAGAAAGCAGACCATCGCTCTTCTAACACCACTGCCACCACGCCAACCCCAGGCCTAATTCTGATTAAAAAAATTAATTACCTGACATTAGCAAGGTCAGTGTTGCCAATGTAATAATAACAGCTAATTCCATCTCGCTTACTCTTCCTAAGGCGGTATAGACGTCCCTCTCGCGTAGTTTATTTGCATTTGTCACGATTAACAATGGTCATACTTCGGTTGACATGTTTTTGAGTTGTTTGGGCGCCTAGGTTTCTGAAACAATAAAGCGGTTTATATTTGTTGTGTAAGGTTTTTTTGCCTTTGAATATTATCGCAATAGCGTAATGTTGAATGAACGCAATTGAGTCCCTTTACAGTGTAGACCAGTCGTGGGGCAATTCGATAGATAAGGGGGGAAATTTAAAAATGGCCTCGACACGACTTTAACCCTTTCGCTTTGGGTTATTTAAATGCAATGCTAGGATATCGGTGACAAATTTAACAAAAGAGGCAAATTCTTAAATAAATTTAAAGGTTAAAAATTATGTATAAAAATTTTAGAAATGTTAAGGTGGGCATGGCCTAAAAAGGTTGGGAAAGACTGGTGTAGACAGTCTGCTCTTACTTTGCAGGCCAATGTTTTTTTTTCTTATAAATATATTGAAAAATATAAACGAAAATTATTGATGTGAGGGAATTTTGTAAGGATCGTGGCAAGTGGCGCTTTATTGTCTGCCTATCCCTGTGGGGAAAAGGCGTGACAATTTGATAGATTGATATTTTAAAATTATAATTTGTATAAACCTGACTCATTTGTCTGTCTTCCATATAAAATTTGTTCTCTATGAAAATAATACAAAGTATGACGCATTTAACTATTACGAATTACCTTTATTTAACTTTGGATGATGCATCAATGAGTAGTTAAATAGAAGATAATAGGTCTATAAGCTTCAATATAGTAAACAAACCTTTCCAAAGTCAAACTTAGTTGGTCATTAGAATCATTTTACAATAAATCAGATCATTAGAATCAGTTTTAAAGGCGACCGTGATGTAATGACCACGCAAACTAAGAGTTAAAGTTAAGTACCAATGTATCTTTGATAAATTATGTACTTTGGTTTTTCTGTGATACGAGCACGTTTAGTGGCTTAGTACAGATAGATGATAAATAATGTAGATATAAATAAATGCTTTTGAATTTGTATTTAAAAGAAGCTCTAAAAAAAAACCTTTAGGTATAAATTTGTTTATTTATTATTATTATAATTTTATTTACACATGTTAAACTTTTATAATACTTGTATCTACATTTCTAATGTTTGTATTTTTTTTTTACAATAATACTATATTTTATGTGTATTTTTGGTTTAGTTTCACGGTCTTGTACACTTGAAATTGGTGGTATGGTAGTACCACCAACTGTCTGCCCACCAATCAATTAAATTATCACGCCTTTTTCCCACAGGGATAGGCAGAGACAATCGAACGCCACGATCCTGACACAACTCCCTCGCTTCCCTCACATCCATAATACAAGTTCTACTATTATGGGCATAAGGCAACTCAGCTTTCTTGAGGGTGATTTTCGATTTGGTCGGAAATCACCCTCCTGCGCGCCGACCGCGTAACTCAATGACAGTAAGAATGAGCATCGTTTTAACAGTTTTAATCGTTTTAACTCCTTTCATGACCTTTTAAATCACTCAGACTCGATACTCAATTTCATTAACAGTTCAAGCTCATTGAAACTCATTGTCCGAATGAAAATAGTTGTTTTTGACACTAACAACGACCGCGTAACTTTTTGACAAATAGGAATGAATTTCATTGTCATTACCATTGAAGTTGCGCGGTCGGGCCCTGGGTCTGCCTACCACTGTTACTGAATTATGTGTGTTTTTATTCATTATTACGCAAGTTCATTAAGCTGTCTGCATAATAGTTGTGCATTCAAGGTTATGACCCGCTTTATGTCTGTCAACCTTTCGCCATACTCTTTGTTTTATATGTAGAAAAACTTAATAATGAATACTTTGTGGACTAATTAAGTCACCTTTATCTCGTTTAGGATTAATGATAATGATTTTACTTTATTATAAAGGACATCATTTATTTTGTATGAGGACTTGGGCTTAATTGTATTAACAGTTTAAGATGCATTTTAAAAAAGTTTGATGTACGAAGATTACGATGTAATTGGAATTTGTCCTTTATTTTGTATAGTTTGGATGTGCAAAATGGTCGAACTATAATTATGACAGTTCAAAACAGAACAAATATGGTGTTAATTGACAGATAATACAATATCCATATCTCATTTTCTAAATAACTTAATTAAAAGCAAAAAGTTTTATCAATACAAGTATCGAAACTACCATTTATATATTTTTTCATCTTTGAACATTACAAAAGTAGTACATAGAAGCCCAAAATGAATGATGTCTTTTCTATACTAAGCTACTAAAGTGAAAATAAATACAGATTCCTATCTGTATTATTATAAATCTATAGCAAATCCTTATACATGATGTTAACAATAGTCCAAGGCTATTAACGAATTATTCAGACTATTTGTTTTCACCTTTTAACTGTTTGTATTCACAATTATAATGCTAATACTAAACATGTATTGATTATGCCCTCTTTGTCGATATGTTCGTTTATATCAGTGCTTCCCAACGTGGGGCCCACGCCCCACAGGGGGCCATTTGATAATTAGGGGGGCAATTAAAAAATGCACTCGACACGACTTTAAACCTTTCGCTTTGGGTTATTTAAATGCAATGGTAGATATCGGTGACAAATTTAACAAAAAAGGCATATTCTTAAAAAAACGCTGTTATTATTCATATTTCTTAAGGGAACAAAACATTATTTAAAGGTTAAAAATCATGTATGGGGGGCATAAAATTTTTATAAATGTTAAGGCGGGCCATGGCCTAAAAAAGGTTGGGAAACACTGGTTTATATACTAGCATTTATTGAGACGCGACTTCTAGGCACCGATTCTTTTAATTATGGCGACGTAAAAGCAGTAAAATTGCGTCGCGGTCGCAAGTGACTAATTAACGTAGTTTACCTACTCAAATACAGTGCAAGTCGTCATTTCGCTGTTGTGTATTAGGAGAATTAAGGCCCTCTCCTGGGCTGCCTGACGGTAAGTAAGAAGAAGTCTTACAGCGTCGGCGACTGAAAAAAGATTAGTTTAGCGTTGCCTGAGTCGCCGCCAGAAGTGGTTTTTCACGGTTAGCTTGAAATATCCAAGGTTATGGGATAGGGAAGTTCCCGGTCCCAACTAGGTCGACATAGCGGATGCGATTGCTACCTAATTGTGATAGCAGTCATCTTCATTCATGGATCGCACTCCAGCTTAACCTCAGACTTGATGGTGCTATATTTAGCCACATAAATCAAGTCACTTCCATTTCAATGTTACTTCAACTTTAGCTCGATCAACTCTAAGCGTATCCTCAATGGACTTTGTTACGGCTGATTGTAAAATTGTAGACTAGCTCACAAAATAAGCTATTGAACGTTATTTTAAATCAATAATAACTATTTTAGCTTCTATTATTAAAGTCATAAGATATTAAATTCTTTGATTAATAAATAAAACTATAAACAATTACAAAATTTCATGGTCTTTGTTAAGGAATTTTATCTTTTACGCCCTAGAGAATAAGTATGTAAATTGTTTGGTGTAATAAATGAAATTTTTGTGCGGAAATCTGGTAGGCTTTGTAAAGGTTGCGTAAATTGTTGCGTGTCTATTTAATTTGTACTAGGTTATTGTAAAGTGTCAATGTCATTTGTGTATTACCGGTTTTATGTTTATAAGTTTTATGCATAGTTTAAGGCCGAATAGTCTAGTGGCTGGGAAATGGTCTCGCCAACCAAGAGCTAACCATTCAAAACCATTTGTCGGTGTCAATGTATTTTTAAGTACTTTCGTCGTCCTGTTTCTATGATACAAGCACATTTTTTGTTTACTAAAAGTGAATACACTAAGCTACTAAAAGTGATGATATCATAGAAATTAGGTGACTACAAAAAAGTGTGTATTAATAAATAAATAAGTAAAAAAAGTAACAATTGTAATTTTTGGGATAACGTTTGTAATTTTAGGGCTAAGCTGAAAATCCATAAAAGTATGGATGTAATCGAAATATAATCGGCCCAGTCTGCCGAGTGACTCAGTCGCATTTCGGCTTGTAAGATGCCGGTTTCAACTGAGCCGACATAGTGGATGTAACTGCTACTTGCAGTTATTTAACTCTAGTAGCAGTCTTTCCTATAGATGGATCGCACATCAGCTTAACTCCAGGCGGGCTATTGTAAAAATAAAACCAACTTCTTAGATTTTGCTCGAACATTGATTATTGAATCAATCATTATTGATTTTACATTTTTTTTATTTCGACGTTTCGAGAGCTTTGCACTCATCGTGGTCACGTAGATAACCAATAATAAACGCAATTGTAAGCCGCATAAAATTTGTTTAATTCATTTTAAAAAGCTTTATCCTGGCTGGTCACGTAAATTGTAAATTGTTGACTTTGTGCCTATGAGTCAGAGTTTACCAGGTGACCTGCACTTTGTATGCGAAACTCGTGCGATATATTCGTGTAAAATTTGTGTTCTTCATATGGAAATGACGTGTGTTCTTATACTTGTAGGTAAATACTCTTCAAATTCTCTATATCCTGTTCAGGGGACAGGAAAATTAAAACACAATAGAGTACCCGGCAAATAAAATAAGCGCTGGCATTCAAGCTTGCGCAGTAACTTGTTTTGTTACCTACTTTTCGTTTGGGTTGCCTAGTCCTCATAACCGTAGAGCTTGTATGAAGAGAATTGTGGATGTGAGGAAAGCAAGGGAGTTGTGTCAGGACTGTGGCAAGTGGCGCTCAATGTCTGCCTATCCCTGTGGGAAAGAGGCGTGGTAATTATTATAATAAGTGCACGACTCTATATATAATATGTGCGTACTTGCTCTCATCGCATTAGTTCAGCGCTCTAATAATCCTTATACAGTATGCATCAATTTTGTGCATAACTCTATATATGTGCAGACTTGCTCCTATCGAAGCCCCATTCTAATATGCCGATCCTTATGCTGCGCAGCTCAGAAGTCAGCGCTCTTTTATCTGCCAGGATATACTGTCACGGAGAATCGAACTGCTTCCTAACATATCGCAAGTCATTGGCCACTCGAACCGTAGTTAAATTGGTCATTGGAAACATGACAAATCAAAATACCAATGGTACGAGTAACATAATAATTGGAATAAAAGGACATCATTCATTTTGGGCTTTTATGTACTACTTTTGTAATGTCCAATGATGAAAAAATATATAAAAGGTAGTTTCGATACTTGTATTGATAAAACTAATACCCATTTTGCTTTTAATTGCTGTGCAATTGAGTTATTTGAAAAATAAGATATGGATTTTGTATTATCTGTCAACCAACGCCATATTTGTTCTGCTTTGAACTGTCATAATTATAGTTTGATCATTTTGCACACCTAAACTATGCAATTTAAAGGATATATTCCAATCATATTGTATTCTTCGTACATAAAAATATTTTAAAATGCATATGCAACTGTTAATACAATTAAGCCCAAGTCCCCATACAAAATGAATGGTGTCCTTTTGAGGATTTACAAGTTTTATTAATTATTAATGATAGCGCATTTGATTGTGTAATGGCAGCCTAACAAAAATTGCATCATATTAAATAAGTATTGTCTTTTCTGTTTTTATAATGCTATATAATATTTAGGGCGACCGTGGTGTAGTTGCAGTGCAATGGTTACGCAAACCGAGAGCAAGGGTCTTAACAGCACTTACCGGTACAAATGTATCTTTGATATATGTACTTTGGTTGTCCTGTTACTATACAATCACAAATATTTAAAAAAAATTGAGGTTATATCCATGTGCAATTAAGGCGTGAATTTAAGGTTTCATGGAATCGTTCAGGCATTCGGAATAACTTAATTAACTCATCCTATTTGGAGCGTGAAGTGATTTTAGTAATGGTGTAAGATTATCATGGTGTTCGAATGCTTCGATAAGTTCGATGTTACAACTATGACTTACCTATGGGGGGCATTATATCACGCAACGATTCGAAGGCTATGCGTTCTGAGTGCGTTTTATATTATTGACATACAATATAATTATAAATTAATCAATCAAATGTCAGTGATGACATATGGCACTGAGACTTGGCCCTTAAATGTTGGCCTATTGGAAAAGCTCAGAGTCGCTAAGCAGGCAATAGAGAGAGCTATGCTTGGTATTTGTTTGCGCGATACAATCCGGAACGAGGATATTCGCCAAAGAACCAAAGTTACCGACAATAGCCCGTAGGATTCTCAAGCTGAAGTGGCAATGGGCTGGCCACATCGCTCGACCGATGGCGAAGAAAGGTTCTAGAGTGGAGACCACGAACCGGAAGACGCGGCATACGCTGTGAAAGTCACAGGTAACCAATAGATGCAACTGGCATCTTGTCGTTTGGAATGGCGCTCTAAGGGGGAGGCCTATGTTCAAAAGTGGACGCCTTCTGGCTGATGATGATGATTAATCAAATTGGCACGCCACTGGGATAGGCAGAGTCAATAGAGAGCCACTTGCATAGATATAAATAAAAGTTATATCTATATTATTTATATCTATGGCCACTTGCCACAATCCTGGCACAACTTCATCGTCTTCCCTTACATCCCTTTAATGCAAGCTCTACTATTTTTGGCACCAGTCAACCCGGCTTTCATGAGATGGCTCTGATTTGGTTGGAAAAAAACATCCTGAGTCTGCCTCGCTGGTAGATTCATATAATGCAGTACATTAAAAATTGGGGCCATCGTATCTATAACTACATTTAATTGTTAACTCACGATTTATTACATTAGTGGAAACAACATAAGGACATCATTGTTCATAGATAGCTTTTTCAGTCACGATTTTTAATTTACACTCTATAATGCTACGCCAGGGACAGGCAGAGCCAAAAGAGCTTCCTTCACATCCACAATTTTCTAATAAAACTATTTACATATGTACTAGTATTGGTACATTTATACTAGGCCCTGACCGCATTTGAACCCACACCTACTCGATAAATAACACGTAATATTGTTAATTTACTGAGAAATAAATTCTTAGTAAATTGAATTCTCAGTATTATATTGATGACTCATGCGTATGATTAATATTTAGATGAAAAATAATTATTTATTATTATCAATCAATCAATCAATCAAATTGTCACGCCTTTTTCCCACAGGGATAGGCAGAGACAATGGAGCACTTCTTGCCACGATCCTCACACAACTTCATTGCTTCCTTCACATCCACAATTCTCTTTATACAGGCCCTGTTGTTATAGGCACTACGCAACCCACCTTTCTTGAGGATATCTCCGATTTGGTCAAAAAACACCCTTCTGGGCCTGCCTTGTTTAATTCATCCATCCACATCTGATTTATAAATTTCCTTTGTCAATCTAATATTATTATTTAATATTATAACTCGACATCTAACCTCGACCCGCATGATGGTAAGCAAGAGGTGGTCCAAGAGTGCCGACGACTGAAAAAAACGGGTCAGTTCGCGGATGCTCCAGTCGCCGTCCTATTTCGGCTACTGAAAAGACACTTGAAGAGTCCAAGGACGGAGAGAACACATGGACAGGCAAAGCATTTCGCAGGTAGAGCTCGTCGATTGTTCCGCAAATAATTGACTATTAACCTCATAGTTCGACTGTCGATTTAGTCGACGGAATGTGCATGCTTTCTGCGACGAGTGTATACTGGTAGTAAAAAGACGTTGTAGAAATATGGTTAAAAGAGCTCCTCAAAATATTCTTCCATGCAAACGATCATGAACGATTAACACATGTTTTTGCATTCCCAAACACGTTATTAATAAATAATTAAAAAACTATAAACACGTCAATATTAATTATTATAAATATTATTTTCGGTTTTCCTTCACACTCCTATCACAATATAGAAACAGATATCAAAGATTTTATTATTATTTTACAAGGTCTATATTAGGCTACTAAAGTGCCTTGTTTTATAGAAACAGAACGACCAAAGAGATAATGGAGCGCAACATGTCACAACCCTGACACAACTCCCTCGCTTACCTCACATCCACAATTCTCTTCATACTAGCTCTACGGGCACTGGGTAACCCAGCTTTTTTGAAGTAATAAAAACTACAAATAGTGCTTGTTTTATAGAAACGGGAAAACCTAAGATTTATCAAAGATACATTGGTACTAGCAAGTGGTTTTTGAACCCGTGCTCTCGATTTGCGTGACCATTGCACTGCCACTACACCACGGTCGCCTTATAATATAGACACATATATTAAAGAAACATCGAAGATACATCATACCGGCAAGTGGTTTTGAACTGGAGACTTTTGGTTACAGAGGCCATTTCACCACGGCTGCCTTAAAGATTATTTGTCTTGACAAAATGAAAATATTTTATGCTTCACGCTTTCAGATAAAATAAATCATTAAACCACATGAAAATGTGTATTTCCAACAATAAACCGCAACTTGCATCCTGGCACAGCTTTTTACATCCCACTTTCTAATCAATCAATCAATCAAACTGTCACTGCTGGGTTTCTCTGTGGTAAGGCAGATACAATGAAGTGCCATTCTTCGAAGTTCTGACACAACTAAGATACTAAACGGGCTTTTATTATAGACACTGAACAAACAAAGTTATAACAAAGACACATTTATTTATCTCGTATATCTATAGTACTAAAGTTCTTGATTCATAGAAATAGGACAACCAAAGTACATATATCAAAGATTTATTGGCACCCGTGCAGGTGAGTGGTTTTGAACCCGTGCTCTTGGTTTGCGTAACCATTGCACTGCCACTACATCACGGTTGCCTTAACTCTTGCCTTCGCGGCGCTCTTGGACCTCCCCTTGTTCATCATCAGGCAAGTCTAGTTAGATGTCACAAGTCGTCCGTGGTGTAGTGCAATGGTTGCTCTCGATGATGACGGGGGATGAGCACAAGTTCGAAACCACCCACCGGTACCAATTTGATATAATATGTACTTTGGTTGTCCTGTTTCTATGTACAAGCACTTTAGTAGCTTAGTATAGAAATGTAAAAAAAATATTAAATAAATAAATGTCACGGGAGAATAAAGACTAGATAGGATCAAGGTTAATTAGATTCCTAAACTGAACTTTTTGAAATGTATTAATTTTTAAGGCGACTATGGTGAAAACCGAGAGCATGGGTTCGGTCCCAATGTATCTTTGATTGTCCTGTTTCCAAGCATTTTAGTATAGAAATGTAAAAAAATATGAATAGTTATTCAATAATGTACTTACAATAATGTTATTATGTATTGTTTTATTATCACCACAATCACAATATCACATCACAATATCACTCGAACACGTGCGCACTGCTCACCGGTCCACAGCTGACTGCCTCGAATTACGAGCAAGGACGATTGGTTGACGTTATGAGCCGGTTACGTTTTGTATACTATAGTAGTTTATTTTGTTGTTCAATATACTACGAGTACAAGGCGACCGTGATCTAGGTAGTGTTGATCACGCAAACTAGTTGTCCCCGGTTCAGAACTAGCCGGTACCAATGTATATTAGATATCTCGTATGTACTTTGTTCGTCCTGTTTCTTTGATTCAGCGTTCTGCTTCCTGTAGCTTTGTAGACTAATGTAAAAAAAAGTAACAAAATATATAAATTATAATCGGGTTCTTGTAATAAGTCAATTTATCAATTGTGGATATTAAGGAAGCAAAATCGTGGTAAGTGGCGCTTCTATGTCTCTGCATATCCCTGTGTGAAAAAGTCGTGACAATTTGATTGATTGATAAAAAAATAATTGAATTGATATAAAATTGTAAAATCAAAACCAAAATAAACGCGATAGTAAGCCGCATAAAATTTGTTTAATTCAATTTAATTGATTGTTTAATTCATATAAATAAACAACAATATTACAATATTTACTAATAAACAAGTATAGTCTGTCTAAGCCGAAATGGCGCGCCCCTCCACTGCATTTAAGCACACGTGCGACTATAAAATACGGATGCAACACACCGAAAATGCAATTGTAATAGGTCATTCAGTTGCCGGTTAGACACAAAAGTAGGAGCTCGCTGATGAATTATAGAAGTATATTTAGTAATATTTGTATTCACACATTTAAATAAACTAACAAAGTGGAGAGGCGCGTCATTTATAGTTGGACAAGCTATAAACCCCAAAGAATTTGGACATAAGAAACAAAAGGAGCCCTAAAATAGCGACAAAATACAACCGTTTATACTATTTCCACTTATGGCATTAAAAAGAAGTCAGAAGGGGATGAGAATATACATTTTTACATTCGTAATTTCGAAGGTTGTCACTAGTTTTGAAGATCATTTGATAACCTTTTTTGACAGAATAACAAATGAGATTAAAATATTTCAAAAAAGAATGACAGAACAATTATGCCGCTACTCTTACTACCACGTGACTTTTAATTAAGCAGTATTAAAAGTCAACCACAATTACAAGTGGTTGTATTTGCAAAAAAGTAGTGCCAACCTTTGAAATAAAGGAATTGTAGTACAAGTAGTTATCTCTTTCAGTCACATGTGGTATAAACATATTATAAATGAGACAAATAACAATGAATTAGTTCTTATTTTAGCACAGATTCTATTCTTTTCAAATTCTTTGATAAAACCTAATAAAACGAATCTTGCAGTACCGTGTTTAGTACACGGCGCGCTACAATATAGAGGTGAAAATGTAATAGAAAATGCTTGAAATGTAGAGCGAGTAATGAGTTAAGTAACATTAAAAATGTCCGCCAAATATAATCAAAACAATTAGTACATCATTATTGTGTAACTGAAAGAAAGCTAATTGTTATTCCTGGGGTGCGATGTCGGTTAATTACGTCCGCTGCATCCTAATGAGATGGCGGACTGCTTAGATTATGATATATGGACGCACGTAGTCAATGGCGGGCGCTTTGTTAGTCACAGGTTGAAATGTGCGGAACGAAATGTATTTTCGTTGTTTTTTTTTTGAGAAAATTTATTTGGAACGTGAAAAAAGTGTAAATTAATTAAATAAACGAATATTATGCGGCTTACTATCGCGTTTATTTTTGGTAACTGAGTTTTTTTTTCATTTCGTCGTTTTGAGAGCTTTGCACCCATTTAAACCCGATAGTTAGCCGCATAAAATTTGATTAATTTGTTAGTCAATGTTTCCTTAAATAAGTTTGACTGACATACTGACGGCGACTGAGTCAGTTTTTACAGTCGTCGGCGCTCTTAGACCTCCCCCTGCTAAGTGTCGTGGTCAGTCGTGGTCAAAAATCGTATAACAATAAACAATTTTTTTTTTTTAATTTATGGGAGCATTTGTATTTTTTTACATAAATAATAATTATTTAAGAGTATTTTAGTATATACACATCTATCTATTTAATATACACAAATGTATATACACCTTTATGCATATCAACTTTAGCATACACACAACGTTTCACCCATACATTAAAGTCACATACACTTTGTATGACATTACGAGTATGTTACGTGTAATGATATAATTCATTGTACGATGTCATAATATTACTGCGCTCGTTTATTAACAGGCCGGCATAGTGAGAGGGGGTATTCTACATTTATTAAAGCTCTGCTTATCTATATGCAATTAAATAAATAAATATTTTTACACTGGCTCTGCCTACTCTTGTAGGAATTGAGATGTTCGATACGCGTAAAGTCAATCAATCAAATTGTCACGCTTTTTTCCCACAGGGATAGGCAGAGACAATGCTGCCACTTATCACGATCCTTACATCACATCCGCAATTCTCTTCATACAGGATCTGTGGTTATGGGCACTAGGCAACCTAGCTTTCTTGAGGATGTCTCCGATTTGGTCGGAAAACACCCTCCTCGGCCTGTCTTGTTTAATGCATCCATCCACCGCAGATTTCTAGAAAAGATTTTTTTTCTAAAGTCTCGGGGTCTATTTCTGGTCGCATCAATTATGCGTATAATTGCTGTTATTTGTACTATAAAAATTTATTCGAAAAACTTTAAAACATTTAAAAACTAATTACAAACTAAAAATTAATAAATAAAATTAAGACTATTCGATGGGCGTAGTGTGCCGAGGACACTCGCTGCGTTCCCCCGTTGAACAGCGAGGCTGACTCTTTGAACGAGATATTATCTACTTAAAAGGTTCACCCGTCGCCAAGTAGAGTTTCTCACCGAGCTCGCGGGAGAACACAAAAGCCTCCTCGGCCCACGGCCTCATTGTTTCAACTGCAAATGGAATGAAAAATACTAAATAAATAATATACTATTGTACTATTAAATAATTCGATTAAATATCTGTCTCTAATAAAAAATCATATAGGCAGATATTTGTTCTGGGTCTGGTTATCAAAGAGTGGTAGGCAGTGGTGCCCAGTCTGCCGATCCGGAGTAGTGCCCTCACTTATACAGACCGTTAAATAACTTTGTCGCGTTTCGGGATAATCTTGTAAATTTCCGGTAACTTGGTTTTAACTGTAGTAGTAGTAGCAGCAGTCACCTTCATTTATGGACCGCACTCCACCCACAAATAAACGCCAACTATCTGCCTACCACACTTACATTCTTTACTTCTATAGTTTCTGTGGCCGGCATAGTGACGGCGACTGAGGCAGCCGTGATTTGACTCGGTCGTCGTCTCTCTTGGACTTCCTCTTGCTTATCATCTTGGTGTCGAGTTCAAAAGCGGTCTATTAAAATTTTCTTGAGATTAAAAATCTTTACAATTGTAAAGAACTCTATAGTCTCTGCCTATCCCTGTGGGGTAATGAGTGACAATTTCATTATGTACTTTATTTTTATTGACGTGTATGATGAGATGCATTTTTTTTTACATTTCTATACTAAGCTACTAAAGTGCTTGTATCATAGAAACAGGCCAACCAAAATACATATATCAAAGATACATTGGTACCAATGGGTGGTTTCGAACTCGTGCTCTCGGTTTGTGTAACCATTGCACTGTCACTACACCACGGTCGCTATTTATTTCATTTTATCTGATGTGGATGGATGCGTTATACGAGGCAGGATCAGAATGGTGTTTTCCTACCAAATCGAAGACATCCTTAAGAAAGCTAAGTGGTCTAGTGCCCATAACCGTAGAGCTTGTATAAAAAGAATTGTGGATGTGAGGGAAGCGAGGGAGTTGTGTCAGGATCGTTGCAACTGGCGCTTCATTGTCTCTGCCTATCACTGTGGGAAAGGCAAACACAATTAATGATTGATTTCCATTTTATTGTGACCACGACTTTTTTTTAATTTGCGTTTTACCTTGTTTCAGTTAACTGACATCGTGAACGCGATGTCTTCCAGAGGTGAGTTGCCTCTTGAGTTGGCTCTTCGCGGCCGCAGCTCATCAATAGCCACCACTTTGCTTCAGCATTGTGCTGATGCGAACGCGAGAGGGCCACGTGGTAGGACCTTGCTGCACAGAGCGGTGGATGCGAGGGACGCGTTCACAGCTAAATTTCTCATTGATAACGGTGCTGATCCTAATTTGACTACTAAGTGAGTATATTGATAGTTTTATTTTTTTTATTTGGGGATTAATCGAAGGTGGCCAAGGTGATGATGATAGAGAATGGGGCTGATAACATTTATATTGTACAAACAAATATTTGCTCCGACCAGAAATCAAACCCGGGACTTTCCGCATAACGGACCTTAGGCCTGTCGTCATACATATAGAAACGTCATTGTATTCTTGCGAACCCCGCGAAATATCACAGCATTATCCAACACTATTTTATTTCGTTCTATATTTCAGAGAGGAGAGTGACACGGCGCTGCATTTGATTGCCGCATTAACAACGAACTCATGTGATGAGGAGACGCTGGAACAGCTGGCGGAGGTGGCCGAGGTGATGATAGAGAAGGGGGCTGATATTAACCAACAAAATAGAAAGGGATAGTGAGTGATGGATTTGCTATATTATTAAAAAGTTCTATTTATTTTGAACCTACCTCACACAAAAAATGCTCTCAATTGTCCCTAAGGTAGACTAATAAGTATGCCTAGCGGCATTAAGTCCGCCTTTATACCTAGTGCTATTGAGATTAAAAACATCCTAATTTCGATAAAGAAGGTGGTTGGCGATTATCTAACACCAACCAGCAAACTGACAGCTACACAACCAGCAAACTGCCAAACCAGATGACACCGTCAGTTATTTTTGCAAAAAATTCAATGAAACCGTAAACAGAAAAACCAAATAAAAACATCAAACGGGGTAGTTTTGGAACAATAACAGCATCAACCAATAGGACGACCAACAACTCAGTCTCTCCGTAACCAAGATGGCAGCAAAGCTCTCGAAACGTGTGAATAATAAAAAAATGTAGAATCAAAATAAACGCGATAGTAAGCCGCATAAAAGGACATCATTCATTTTGTATGAGAACTTGGGCCTAATTGTATTAACAGTTTAATATGCATCTTAAAATAGTTTGATGTACAAAGATTACAATGTAATTGGAATATATCCTTTATTTTGCATAGTTTGGGTGTGCGAAATGATCAAACTATAATTATGACAGTTCAAAGCAAGAACAAATATAGCGTTAATTGACAGATAATACAATCTTATTTTCCAAATAACTAAATTGCACAGCAATCAAAAGCGAAATTGTTATTGGTTTTATCCATACAAGTATCGAAACTACCATTTATATATTTTTTCATCATCGGACATTACAAAAGTAGTACATAAAAGCCCAAAATGAATGAAGTCCTTTGTTTAATTCATCAATAATTTATTTTTCAGCACCCCACTCCACCAAGCAGTTATAGCTCGTAACCAGCGCGTATTCAACATTTTATTGAAACAACCAACTCTGGACCCCAACTTGAGGACAACCACAGACGAACACCCAGCACTTTACTTCGCACTGGTCGATGATAGACGCGCCTCAATATCATCCAGTGAAACCTTAGTTATGAATGGTTCAAATCCATTTGATGCGCCAGGTAAATAAATAATCATATTTTTATTATTATTATACATCTCTATACTAAGCTACTAAAGTGCTTGTATCATAGAAAAAGGACAACCAAAGTACATATATCAAAGATACATTGGCACGGTGAGTGTTTTGAATGTATCTTTTATTTTGGTCGTCCTGTTTCTATAATACAAGCACTTTAGTAGCTTAGTATTGAAATGTGAATTTAAATAAATGCAAATTCTTTCAGTTACAAATAAAAATGCGTTTGTGGAGGATCCTGTCGAAGGGAAATCTGATGTAGTAGAGCGAACATTCGCAGCCAAACTGCTGGAGAGAGGATGCGTGGCGAATCCAATATATTCTGGGTCTGGAGATAGTTTATTACATATTCTGGCACAAGGATGGTATGAGGTTAGTTTAAAGTTTAATATTTTTACTATTTACATGCTTCGGCATGTGCACATTACAAACTGCCTAATCTCGTTGATCGACGGCAACTATGCGACATGCTGCTGTTGCACGCGCTATTGTCTGGACGCATCGACAGCCCGGAACTATTGGCTAAGTTGAACCTGCACGTACCTAAACGCCGTTCTAGACATGTAACGTTATTCTCAGTGCCGCCTTCAAATACCAACTACACCTACAACAGTGTCCTTAACCGGGCCATGCGCACATACAACACAAAATACTCCCATATTGACCTCATGAACACGACAAAGCAATGTTTACAATCACAGGTTTTATTAACCCAAAATGCAAAATGTGAATAACAATCAAATAGTTTTTTTTTTATTGTGACTCGACATATGACAGCACCCCGCTTGATGTTAAGCCGAAGTGTGGTCCATGAATGAATGTCACTGCTACTATAATTCAATAACTGTGAGTAGCAATCACATCCACTATGCCGGCCTAGATGGAACCGGCAACTTACAAGCTGATCCCGAAACGTGACCAAATCACTTCACGGTCTGTATACTTGTAATACTGTATACTCACGGTAGTATTGATTGTTGTATTGTTTGTTCTTTTTTTCGAAAATTTGTTGTTGTTACTACAGTTTGATTTAAAACACAGTCACACGCACACACACACACACACACACACACACACACAAAGAGACATCACATGTTACTGTTATTTATATGCATAATTAGTTGATAAATTCTGTAAATGGCTATATTCTTGAATTATAAAATTGTTAAACAAAAAAGCTGTAGAATTTACGAATAAATAAATAAAAATAAATAATTTTTTGTTTATATTTTGTTTTTGTCAAAATAAAAAATATGTCTTCTTGATTCTAAAGATACATTGGTGACAGAGCGTTGTTTTGAACCGGTGCCTCTTTGTTTTGTCCACTACCCGTCCTATTCTTATTCTAATAGCGTAGTATCAGCAAGTGGTTTTGAACCAGGACCTCTCGGTTTGCGTAACCATAGCACTACCACTAATCCACAGTCGCCATATATAATTATTATTATATTTCGTTGTAGAATATTTCATTAGCTTTCCTCAAGAAAGTTGGATTGCCTAGTGCCCATATCCGTAGAGCTTGTTTGAGGAGAATTGTGGATATGATGGAAGCGAGGGAGTTGTGTCAGGATCGTGGCAAGTGGCGCTCTGTTGTCTCTGCCTATCCCCGTGGGAAAGAGTCGTGACAATTTGATTGATTGATTGATTTCGTTGTAGGACTCGGCAGTATTCCTGGCATCGCATATCCCCGGTGGTGTGAATCACAGCAATGACTCTGGCGTGTCGTGTCTGCATGCCGCCTGCAGCAATGGCCTGGCGAGGCTGACCGCATGCCTGCTACAACATGGCGCCTATTGTAACGTGCACACAGACTATGGGGAACATAATGATACTGTTTATAGGTATACTGGGTTTTACTTACTTGGCACAAGTTGTAAACAAACATGAAAATCACCATTTCCCATGCCCTTTATCTCATGAAACCGGACGACAGGCGTGGACGAACGATTTAGCAATTGGTTTGTTGCGCGTAAAGTCCCCGTTCGATTCCCGATCGGAGCAAATATTTGTTTCATAGCTTTTATTTGCCATCCGGGGTAGTACCACCAGTTACAAGTATACAGACTGTGAAGTGATTTAGTCGCGTTTCGGGATCAGCTTGTAAGTAGCAGGTTCCAACGAGGCCGGCATGTGATTGCTACTCACAGTTATTGAATTATAGTAGCAGTGACATCCATTAATGGACCACACTCCAGCTTAACATCAAGCGGGGTGTTGTCATATGTTGAGTCATAATATAAAAAAAGAGCGTGGCAAGTGGCGCTCTATTGTCTCCATCTATCCCTGTGGGTAAAGGGTGATAATTTGATTGATTGATTAAATAATATACGTTTTAGGCAAACCCCACTTCACCTGGCAGTGATGAACAATCACGAGGGTGCCGTGTTAGCCATATTAGATTACAAGAGAGGCATCGAGAAGGGCGAAATGCCAAATGTTGATATAAATGGGACGAATCTGTTGCCAAATCTTAATCTGAAGAATTCCGAAGGAGATACACCCGTCAGTTTGGCATTAAGTGAAGGTATTTATTTTTTAAATAATTATATGCGGCTTTAAATAATTTTATATTAGTGATTTATTTATTATAATATTATGTATGTCTATGTGCAGACCTTTTTCAAGTTCGCACTAAAATTTATAACAATTCATTTTCATTTAAAAAAAGTAATTTCAACACATTTATTCTTTTGTTTTATATTTATATTCTATTTTTATGTCAAATAAAACTTTTGCGTTTCATTTATCACGCATTTATTAAAATTTATAACAATTCATTTTCATTTAAAAAAAGTAATTTCAACACATTTATTCTTTTGTTTTATATTTATATTCTATTTTTATGTCAAATAAAACTTTTGCGTTTCATATATCACGCATTTATTAAAATTTATAACAATTTATTTTCATTTAAAAAAAGTAATTTCAACACATTTATTCTTTTGTTTTATTTTTATATTCTATTTTTATGTCAAATAAAACTTTTGCGTTTCATTTATCACGCATTTATTAAAATTTATAACAATTCATTTTCATTTAAAAAAAGTAATTTCAACACATTTATTCTTTTGTTTTATTTTTATATTCTATTTTTATGTCAAATAAAACTTTTGCGTTTCATTTATCACGTCATTGACCAGTAGCGTCAAATATATATTGTATTATGAAGAGTCTGGTTATCAAAGAGTGGTAGGCAGTGGTTCCCAGTCTGCCGATCCGGGGTAGTACCACCACTTACAAGTATACAGACCGTGAAGTGATTTGGTCACGTTTCGGGATCAGCTTGTAAGTTGCCGGTTCTAACCAGGCCGGCATAGTGGATGTGATTGCTACTCACAGTTATTGAATTGTAGTAGCAGTCACCTCCATTCATGGACCACACTTCGGCTTAACATCAAGCGGGGTGCTGTCATATGTCGAGACACATCATATTGATATATTATTATATTTTCATTTTAAATATTACGTTTAAGCACCCTCAACATTCATTGTCACCCCTCCCAAAAGTTAGCTGGTAGAAAATGTTGTTGTAAGCCCGCCCATTGTATTGTGTTTTTACTGTGCAATAAATAATTTTATTATTATTACCATATTTATTATCAATTCTTCTTTTTTATTATATTTTTAAATTCATTTTTTTTACACTTTTAGCAGTTCACCAGTGGATTGCTGACTGTTGGACTTCCCACAGAGAAAAGCAGTGACAATGGATTGCCACTTGCCACGATCCTGACACAACTTCCTCGCTTTTTTTATATCCACAATTCTCTTCATCCAAGCTCAACGGTTATGGGCACTAGGCAACCCAGCTTTCTTGAGAATGGCTCCCTCGAAATAATTCTATAATTAATAAATTTTTAGGTCACAAGAATTTGGTGGCGCCCTTAATCGAAGGTGGTGCTGATCCAAACATTCGGAATGGCAAAGGATTCCCACTCCTGCATCAGGCCATTGTCGAGGAGGACTCCAGGACTGCAATATATCTGCTAGATCATGGGGCTGATATGAATGCGTTGTAAGTTATTTTTGCAAGTGGCGCTCCATTGTCTCTGCCTATCCCTGTGGGAAAAAGGCGTGACAATTTGACCAAATCACTTCACGGTCTGTATACTTGTAAGTGGTGCTACTACCACGGATCAGTAGACTGGGTACCACTGCCTACCACTTTTTATAATCCCCTATTGCAGGACTGAAGCTGGTGAGACGGCACTCCAGTTGGCGATCCATTGCCGCCTGTCCCTGGTCGTGGAGGCGTTGTGCGTGCGTGGCGTTGACATGTGCAGAGCGGACAGACACGGATTGCCACCTCTGTGGGCGGCGCTCGCGTCGCAACAGGAAGATGTCGCTAGTGTATGCATTTACTGTTTATTTTTTTAGTGTACCGACTTCTGACCTAGAACTGTCATGATGGTAAGCAAGATGGAGGTCCAAGAGTGCCGACAACTGAATAAAGTATATGTGTATAAGTTTCTCATTAATCAACGTCGGTAATTGGTGATAGGCCAGGTAGAGACAATTATCAAACAAAAAATTTGGACTAGAAAAATTATAGGTTTTTGAAATCGCTATCCCTTAATGATCTTTTAAGTATTATCACTGTATTATTAATGTTAGCCTATTAACGTAAAAAATATAGTTTACAAGGCTATTCCTATTAATATCTTTTTTGACATGACAACATCTTATATCACGAAAACACATGACTCGTGCGGCGTTACCTCGCCACGTTCCATTTAAGGCTTGAAGTGCAAGCGAGAGCGCAGAACGAGCGACAAAGAGGCACAATCGGCCTCCGCGTTCGTCATCTGTCTCTCACCTACTTGAGTGAGCGATGCGTACTAATAATAATAATATATTATATTTTAATATACAATAAAAAATAACATAAATGTATTTATGCGTACAAATAAATGTAACTTGATCAATTCAATTGTGATTTCCATTTGCCTCCTTCTCTATATCTATCAAACAAATAAAATTAAATTTTTATTTTGAAAAATGCAACCATTCCATCAGTATTTTCTTATGGCGTTGCCACGTTCAACTATCGTCAGTAAACAGACTTTACAGACAACCGATTTTTTTGAATTGAAATGCCTCAACTTGCTTCAAGAGTGCCGACGACTGAAAAAAAACGGTTTACGAGGTAAGAGTCGTGGTTTGTGACGCTTCCTTATCTCTGCCTATACCTGTGGGTATGAAAGCGTGGGATTTTTGTACCAATATTAAAGAGCCAACTTTCCATTGCAGATATTAGTTTGTAATGGAGCTGATGCCGATTGCTGGGGACCAGGGCCTGATGGATGTGTACAATCTTTATTACACAAGTAAGATTTATTAATTTACTAGCTGTGCCCGTGGTTTCGCCCGCGTGAAATTAGGTTTATAACACAGTCATAAAAGAGGAGGAGGTTCTCAATTCGACTGTATATCCTTTTCTTGTATTTACAAACTCATATAAAAAGACAGACGGAAACAAAAACAAATATAGAAAAATTTCAAACAGCTGATATATTTTATATATATTTTTAAATTAAAAGTGTCCTATGTTACTTGTGGTACCTCCAAAAATATGTGTACAAAGTTTCATGATGATCGGTTAAGTAGTTGTTGCGTGAAAACGTAAAAAACAAACTCACATTCACATTTTTAATAGTAGGATTCATAGGTGCACAAACAGCTTACAATCAAAACCTAATAAAAGGATTATAACAAGAAATAAAGCCTAGATTGTAACCCAAAACAGTGCACACAGCAGACAAAAACAACAAAAATATATGAATTAAACAAATTTTATGCGGCTTACTATCGCGTTTATTTGCAGCCATCGTGGTCACGGAGAGACAAGACGGCGATAGTAAGCCGCATAAAATTTGTTTAATTCAATAATCAATGTTCGCGCAAAATTTAAGAAAATACAACAAAAATATAGTTTTTTTTGTTTTATTATACATTTCTATACTAAGCTACTAAAGTGCTTGTATCATAGAAACAGGACAACCAAAGTACATATATCAAAGATACATTGTCAAAGAGAGGTAGGCAGTGAGCCAGTCTACCGTTTCATAGTACTACTACCACTTACAAGACCCAGATCATCAGCTTGGATGTTACCAGTTCCAACAAAGCCGGCATAGTGGATGTGACTGCTACTTACATTTAGTTGACCACACTCCAGGTTAACAACAGGCGGGGTGCTGTCATATGTCGAGACACAATAGGAAAAAATATACATTTTGTAATATTTTTTGAAAATATATTCACCAAAATATTTTTATTAACCCAAATAAAGTCATACAATGTCTACGGTGAATACCGTAGAGACAATGGAGCGACACAACTCCCTCAGTTGTGTCGCTCCATTGTCTCTGCCCATCCATGTGGGAAAAAGCCGTGACAGTTTGATTGATTGATTTAATTAAGTCCCTTACACTTTCAGAGCAATAGATGAAAACAAAGAATCGATAGCAACATTCCTAATACGTTCCGGGTGTGATATTGAATCACCGCGGCGTCTATCAAGTTCAGGGGAGGGCAGTGAAATTGCCAGTGACAAACAAACGCCATTGCACCTGTGCTGCTCATGGGGACTCATGGAAGTTATACAGGTGATAAAAAACTCAGTCTTAAGATCCTAAAGTAACTCAGTCGCGTTTTGAGGTCAATTTGAAAGTAGCCCATGTGTTCTCTCCATTCTATAACATTGGATCATTTAAGCGATGCTTTAAGAAGCACCTTTGGCCTGTTAGTGGCGGTGACTGGGGCAGCCGTGAAGATCCGGTTTTTACAGTCGTCGTCACTTTCGCATCTCCTCTTGCTTACCATCAGGCCGGTCGAGTCATGGTAAAAAATAATAAAAACCGTTTCTAATTAATTGAATAAAACAAATAAATGCTCATTTTTTTATTGTGACTAATGACCGGACTCTGCCTGATTTTGTCTGGGATG
Organism: Tinea trinotella; assembly: GCA_905220615.1. Classification (NCBI taxonomy): domain Eukaryota; kingdom Metazoa; phylum Arthropoda; class Insecta; order Lepidoptera; family Tineidae; genus Tinea; species Tinea trinotella. The sequence continues at coordinate 1,273,060 of HG992325.1, forward strand.
CGGTCCATTAATGAGATGACTGCTAGGTTTCAACTAGGCTGGCATAGTGGATGTGACTGCTACTATTTTATTATTGTGACACATTTGACCTCCACCCTCCTCATAAGTAAGAGGAGATCCAAGCGACGACGACTGAAACAACCGAGTTGGTTCACGGATGCCTCAGTCGCCGTCACTATGTTCTTGAATTGTAGTAGCAATTCATTGTAGGACCATTCAAGGTCACTTTTAGTTCTGACCAGAAATCGAAAACAGAACTTATTTATCAAATTCCTTTAACAGACTCTACTAGAGCACGGCGCAAACATCAACTCTGGTGACGCATCGGGGAAGACCCCACTCCACATAGCTATTGAGAACCAGCACTCAGCCATTATATCTCTTCTGCTATCACAACCGAGCATTGATTTGGCTGCGAGGGACAACGCTGGAGTGTCACCCTTCGCAGCAGCTCTAATGGCTAAGAATAATAAAGCTGCACAAGCTATTCTCGAGAAAATGCCCTCCGCTGCTGAGCAGGTAGAGACTTTTTAAATTGTAGCTCCATATATGACAGCTTCTCGCCTGCTTCTTGTATCATAGAAACAGGATAAATGAAGTACATGTATCAAAGATACATACTATCGGCAAGTGGTTTGTGTAAAAGGTGACCGTGGTGTAGTGGCTACGTAAGCCGAGTGGCATGGGTTCAAAACCACTCACCGGTACCAATGCATCTTTGATAAATGTACGTTGATAGATTCATATATATTTAACCAATAAAATTTGATAACTGACTAACATGATAATGAATTTACTCATTAATTTGTTTTTTTTTAAATATTTTTTATAGTGACTCGACATATGACAGCACCCCGCTTGATGTTAAGCCAAAGTGTGGTCCATGAATGAATGTCACTGCTAATACAATTCAATAACTGTGAGTAGCAATCACCATCCACTATGCCGGCCTAGATGGAACCGGCAACTTACAAGCTGATCCCAAAACGTGACCAAATCACTTTACGGTCTGTATACTTGTAAGTGGTGGTACTACCCCGGATCGGCAGACTGGGTACCACTGCCTACCACTCTTAGAGTTGTATAGTTAGACAAGGTAGATTGTTTATTAGGGTTTAAGTGATTAATCATGCATAAGCAGAAAATGCTTAAAGCCCAACAAAAATAAAGATACTTTAAACAAAACTATGATAATTAATCAATAAATTTTGTTAGTCGTCATACAACTTTGATAATTGACTAACAAACATTGATAAACAACTAATTAATTTGTATTCCCAGGTGGACAGAAAAGGTCGTAACTTCCTCCACGTGGCTATACAGAAGTGTGATATGGAGAGTGTTATGTTCCTGCTGTCAGTGGAGGTGGACGTCAACTCACGGGTTCAAGACGCGACACTAAGTCCACCATTACATTTGGCAGCCGCGTGTGGGAACGAAGTGTTGCTGAGGAGTCTGCTGTTAGCTGGTGCAAGGCCTAATGATAGAGATGCCCAGAAGTAAGTGTTTTTTTTTATATTGACTCGACATATGTCAGCTGGATAGTATTTTCTTAGATTTTGCGCGAACATTGATTAATGAATTAAACAAATTTTATGCGGCTTACTATCACGTTTATTTTGGTTTTGATTTTACATTTTTTTTTATTATTCCGACGTTTCGGGAGCTTTGCAGCCATCGTGGTCACGGAGAGACTGAGGTGTTGGTCGTCCTATTGGTTGATGCTGTTATTGTTTCCAAAACTACCCCGTTTGATATTTTGTTTTTCTGTTCCCGGTTTATTTCAAATTTTTGCAAAAATAACTGACGGTGTCATCTGGTTTGGCAGTTTGCTGGACTTGTCAGCTGGATGTTAAGCTGAAGAGCGGTCCATGAATGGAGGTAACTGCTACTTTTAGATAGGGCGACCGTGGTGTAGTGGCAGTGCAATGGCTTCGTAAGCTGAGTGGAACGGGTTCAACTTCGAAACCACTCACCGGTACCAATGTATCTTTGATATATGTACTTTGGTTGTCCTGTTTGTATAATGTAATGTATAATAAAAAAACAAAGTAATAGTAAAATAACTGTAAGTAGCAGTCACCTTCACTATGCCGGCCAAGTAGGAACCAGCAACTTACAAGCTAACACCGAAACGCGACTAAGTCAATTTACGGTTCGGCAGACTGGGCACCACTGCCTACCACTACAACCAGACCCGGAGCAAATACCTTTTTATTAACAAATATTTTAAAACAAATATTTGGTCATTTAATCAAATTAATCTTTGTTCCGATCGGGAATCGGACCCGGGACTTTCGCGTAATGGACTGGCTTCAACTTGATTAAAAATCTGTTCAAATCGCGAACGATTTCGCATTTGATCAACTAAATTTTACTCGTGAAAACGCCGTATTTTTTTTTAATTATTGTAGATGTTAAAGCCAAAGTGTGGTCCATGAATGAATGTCACTGCTACTACAATTCAATAACTGTGAGAAGCAATCACATCCACTATGCCGGTCTACATGGAACCGGCAACTTACAAGCTGATCCCGAAACGTGACAAAATTACTTCACGGTCTGTATACTTGTAAGTGGTGATACTACCCCGGATTGGCAGACTGGCTACCACTGCCCACCACTCTTTGATAACCAGACCCGAAGCAAATATTCAATATTTATTAACAAATATTTGCAATATTTAATACAATTATTAAATATTACTGTTATTACATTTTTCCAGGCGCACAGCGCTTCATATTGCGTGTGAAGTTGGTGACGTGTGTATGGTGTCAGCTTTATGCAGCGGTGGTGTTAATGTGAATGCTGTGGACGCGAACGGGGATGGCGCCCTACATTTGGCAGCACGCGGGGGACAACTGCAAGTGGTGAAGGCGCTCTTGGCTGACACGGATGTTGATGTTAAGGCACACAATGGGAGAGGTAAGCGTGGTGACATTACACGTTTAGCGCTTCACTGAGGAGGTTCCTGCGGTAGTAGAGCGGTGCGGGAGGAGTGACAAACGCAAGTAACCACCAGTTTTGTCGTTGTACCTTTCGGTACTTTTTGCTTGAAAGAGTAACAATCATCCATCCATCCTTACAAACTTTCGCGTTTATAAGTAAGGGTATTGCAAATATTTATATATTTAAAAAAACTGATATGTTATTTTATTGTGACTCGACATATGAAAGCACCCACCTAATGTTAAGCTGAAAGTGGAGTCCATGAGTGGAGATGAGATTCACTACTTACAAGTTGATCCCGAAACGCGACTAAGTCACTTCACGATTTGTATGCTTGTGGTGGTACTACCCCGGATCAGCTTTTAATATGTGCTTCTTTTGCAGGTCGAAATCCTCTCCATGAGCTATGTTGGTGCAAAAAGGACAACGCTGCTGCAATATGCGAATTATTTCTGGAATACATACCAGACTATCCTATTAATACTACAGATTCACAGGTACATTTTTATATCAAAGTTTGCCAGCCCATATGTTCTCTCCATCCTATGACCTTGGATCCTTCAAGCGATGCGTGAAGAAGCACCTTAGGCCGGCATAATGACGGCGACTGAGGCAGTTGGGAACTAACTCGGTTTTTTCTGTCGTCGTCACTCTTGGACTCCCTCTTGCTTATCATCAGGCCGGCCGAGTTCAAATGTCGTGTCACAATAAAAAATAAACGTGACTAGGGTATGGCAAGTAGGGCACGTGCCTTGGGCGCCCGAGAGGGCGCTATTTGCAAACAATAAAACTTAAAAATATTAATAATCCAAGGAAAAAATCGGTTCTCCCAGATTTTTTTTGGTTTCTTCCAGATATATCTAAAGGACGGTGGAAGCTTAGTTAAAGAATATCTTAGGTATAGGTATAATTCATTAACGAAGGGGCCCATCCTCGATGCTTGCCCTGGACGCCGTATCCGATTGGTTCATCCTCTAATTTCATCCTCTAGCGTTCCCCACACTAGTCTTAACAGGTTCTTTTACAAATTATTCCATTTACTTTTTACAATAATTGTAGTAGAAGTTGCCTGCACTCATAGATAATATTACAAATATTTGGTAATAAATAAAAAAGTGGCCAAGTGCGAGTCGGACGTCGAACTCGTTCCGTAGCCGCAAGTAACATAATACAGTTTAGCAAAAAAAGCATTTTTAGAAACCTCAATATCATTTTTGAAGACCTATAGATAGATACACGTATGGCTTGGATGACAAAAAAAATGAGTTTCAGTTTTAAGTTTGGACCCCCAAAATTTATTGTTTTTTTTTTTTTTTGTTTAAAAATCTTATTGCGGTTCACAGAATACATCTATTTATCAAGTTACAATAGTGTAGTCATTATAGTTTCGGAAAAAAGTGGCTGTGACATACGGACGGACAGACAGACAAACAGACAGAAAGAAGAATCTATGAGGGTTCCGTTTTTTGCTACCCTAAAAATAGTGATATTTTTTCTGGGTCTGTTTTTTGCGGCGGGTCAGCACGATAAGTAGACTGCGGTTCGTCTTGACGGTTGTGTGTCCGGATGGTCGCACGGACGCAGGAATGCGGCTTAACGCGACAGTTGGGCGTCTGGCATGTTAACACGTACGGCAGGAACGGGGCTCGACGCCACAGTTGTATGTTCAATGATGTGTATGTCGGGGCGCGGCGGCAAAATTATAAGCGGGCACGAGACACAGCGGTCGGCATGACTGTGGGTGCCAGCACGTTGAAATGTGTTGAAAAGTAATACCTGGTTAACCGATAGTAGAAAGTGCAGGCGTGCAGCGAGAAAGTCAGCATCGGCAAAAATCAGCATCAATTAACGATGCGGGGCGTAGCTGGATTGAGGCGAAAGTTCATGGGCCATTTTATACATCAAAGTATCCTGACTCTTCGTATGCGCGAAATCTAGCCCCCGTGTCTATGCGCCTCTTGAAATCTGGAATCAGTGAGATCCGCTGGTGGAAAGCTGATTCAGATGTGCTATCACGGAGATCACGTCAGCATCACTGGAGCATCACTGGCCGTAGCGGGATTGAGTCCGCTACGGCCATCACGTCGGGGTCACCACTTTGCCTAGTTGTCGGCTATGTTCGACGAAGAGTTGGTGGAAGGCTATAAATAATAGAATTAAAGGTAAAGGTATAATTGATATATTTGAGTGAACTGCACAAGTCAAAGGTTGGCGAAAGAGTGCCTTAGAAATATACATGAAGATTACAAATTACATCGTTACCATATTCGTATTTAGCACATAGAACAAAGAAAAGATCATATATCATAAATGGCATCTAGGCCATAGCGACAAATACAAAATTATTAGTAATACATGAATTGGCACAGTTTCATCAAATAGTGGTAGGCAGTGGTGTCGATCCGGGGTAGTACCACCACTTACAAATATACAGATGGTGAAGTGACTTAGTCGCGTTTCGGGATCAGCTTGTAAGTTGTCGGTTCCAACTAGGCCGGCATAGTGGATGTGACTGCTACTTATAGTTATTTAATATTTTAATTGTCAGGGTAATACACCGTTACTACTGGCTTATATGAATGGCCAGGCGGCCATGTGCAGGGTGTTGGTGCGGGCTGGTGCCTGCCTCGCTGCTGAGAACAAAGAGGGTGTCTCCATTTTTAATTATCATGTAAGTTTAACGATTTTATTAGAGATATGTTTATTCAATTTAGGTTTTTTTTATTATTAAATATGACCCATAATTATATGACAAAGGACATCATTCATTTTGGGCTTTTATGTACTACTTTTGCAATGTCCAATAATGAAAAAATATATAAATGGTAGTTTCGATACTTGCATTGATAAAACTTATAACAATTTTGCTTTTAATTTCTGTGCAATTGAGTTATTTGGAAAATAAATTTGGAATTTTGTATTATCTGACAATAAACGCCATATTTGTTTTGCTTTGAACTGTCATAATTATAGTTTAATCATCTCGCACATCCAAACTATGCAAAATAAAGGATATATTCCAATTACATTGTAATCTTCGTACATTAAACTATATTAAAATGTATATGCAACTGTTAATACAATTAAGCCCAAGTCTCCATACAAAATGAATTATGTCCTTTAGTCATATAACAATGAAATTTTATTATATTATAGCTTGTCTAACTATAAATGACGCCCTATTTTATTAGTTTATTTAAATGTGTGAATGTTAATATTGCTAACTATATTACTAGACTTCATCAGCATGCTCCTTCTTTTTCCTTCTAACCAGCGACTGAATGACTGAATGTCTTTCAATTGAATTGAAGGTACTTGCAAGTAAAATTTTTTGTGTGGTGAAAAAATATTATTTAAAATAATTAAACTAAATTTAATGGTGTTCTAATTTATTATTACGCTAAAGTAAAGTGTTATACACCTGAGAAAACGTTTGTACGCCGAAATTCATAGTGAGTGTAGTGATATTAGCAAAAGTGTACGAACTCTTTATTTACAAACATTTGAACTTTAATGTATATGGTTTAACTAATGTTGCTCTGATTAAACTTTGAAGTAACAAAACTCGACTTAAACTTACGACAGTCGGTAATATTTAGAAAAAAAAAAACGATTCATTCATCTACAAACCAAATTATAAATATAAAACAAAAAGTTGATCAAGAAGATTTTTCATAGGGCAACACTTAGGTGTGAACTCGTTATAATACATCAGTAGCGACATCACCCGCCATCTTTAATCACAGTATATAAATAAAAAGTAATCGAATCAAACAGAAGAAAGAAATCTTTGTGCAGTTTTTAAGGTTGAAAGTTATTTTATTAAAGTTGATAAAAATAAAGACGACCACATACTATCGTCTCAGTCTGTGAAGCATAAACTTTCCACAGGTCAACCACAGGTATTCAAAAAATTCAGGCGCTTTTATGTGATTAGGTTAATGCTCCCTTTACATTCACATTTCGTGAAATTTCAAAAAGAGTGATGCCTCTAAAACGCACTCCGCCTAATACGCCTACCCTCAAAGTACCGTCACCTAAAACCAGACACTCGTCGGACCCACTTCAAAGCGACGCTCCAGATATGTCAGCCGAACGCACAGCTGCTACTAATGTCACTCATAGAACCAGAAGGAAGCGCGATGACAACAGTCGGGACGAAGTAGTCACCAATATGGCAGAAATAAGAAAAATTCTAAACGAATATAATAACGAACATGACAAAAGGTTTGGCCTTTTACAAAAAACATTGGATGAGATAAAACAACAAAACACCGATTTGAAAAAAACTGTGGAATTTATTTCACAACAATACGACGATCTGTTGGTAGACGTAGAAAATTTGGAAAGAGAGCGTAAAAACAATCTTGCGCTAATACAAACTCTAGAAAATAAAGTCGATCATCTTGAAAAAAGCGTGAAATCTTGTAGCATAGAAATACGTAACATACCATCGACGAACGTAGAATCCAAAGAGACCTTAACTAATATTTTAACTTCAACTACTGCCGCAATAGACGTGCAAATGCAACCCACAGATATTAAAAATATATATAGAATAAACACTAAATCGTCAAAACCAGAGGGCAAGCCAATAATCGTTGACTTCAATAACATTTTTATCAAGGAAAAAATACTGTCGAGCCTTAAGAAATATAATAAGAACAATAAGGATCGCCTTAACACTTCGAACATTAAAGCACCAGGCCCAATCAAACAGATTTTCATATCGGAGTGTCTTACACCAAAAATGAAAAGGCTCTTTTATCAAGCACGAGAATTTGCGAAAGGAAATAATTATAGTTTTTGCTGGACAAGTCGTGGAAGAATATTTCTCAGAAAAAAAGAAGGCCTACTACCAATGTATACTATAAACTCAGAAAATGACCTCACAAATCTACAACAAAAATGACTATTTAGTGTTTGCAATTACTTTCAATGCTATCCAATAAAACTAGCACACATACATTATACACACATACATTATACACACATACTTATACAACCAAATACACACCTCACACATAATACACCCAATACTTATACTCTGAACCACATTACAACAATACGCACACTTAACAAGCAACTTGGTTTACTTCCCAATTATATAAATATCAATGTTAGAAACGTCAATGTTGATCCATTAGTTATTTTGTTCACCTTTAAATATTATAAAAGAAAAAAGAAAGTTAATAATGGATATTAATGAGGAACTCGAAAACACTACTAATTCTGAAAATTATCTCTGCTCACCAGAAGATTGCTATAACATAGTTGCAAGACCAAATAAAAATAATAAAATCCTACAAATCAATATTAGAAGTATTAATCGAAACTTTGACGAATTACAAATTTTATTATCGAGGATTAAATTTACCTGCGACGTGATAGTGCTCAGCGAATGTTGGTTAAGTAAAGCACCAATACTTCCCAATATAACCGGATATGACTCATTTGAATCTAATCATACGAACCAAAATGACGGTGTTGTCATTTACGCTTTATCCGAACTAGACTGTCGAGTTTCAGAATATGACCTACTTGATGCTAATTGTATGGTTATTGAATGCAACAATTCATTAGCTCTCATCGGAATATATCGCTCACCATCATGTGTCAAAATAGAAAATTTCCTAATAAGTCTTAACAAATTGTTAACAAAATTTGTGGCATTTGAGACCCTGGCAATTATTGGAGATATTAACATCAATATAATACCGAATTACTCGCAATCGCATACAGACGAATACCTTAATCTCACAGCTTCTCATGGGCTTCTTCCAACACATATAATACCGACACGCGAATCGTCATGTCTAGACCACGTCATGGTCAGAAGCAACAGAAAATCAATTACTATGGTCCTAAACGCTGCCATCACTGACCACGCCCCGGTGATTTTTTGCATCGCACAACAACGCACAAGAAACAAAACACATAAAATAATTAGAAAAATAAATTTTACTACAGTAGACGAGGAATTAAATAAAATAGATTTCTGTGAATTATATAAAATAAATGAAGCTAATGCAGCAGCTGAATACTTAATAAAAACAATTTCTGAAACCATACAAAATAATACTGTAATCTCCAAAATTAGCCATAAAAATATATTGATAAAACCCTGGATCACGCCCGGATTACTGAGATGCATTAGACAAAGAGACCGGTTACACAAACAATCAAAAAATGACCCAACAAATATGATAATTAGGATTACATATTTGCGATATCGCAACCATTGTAATAATATACTAAAGAAAGTTAAACAACAATATAACCAAGAGGAATTAAGGAAAGCTAAGAATAACCCGAAATCAACATGGAAAGTAATAAAAGATATAGCCGGATTGGATAGACATATAAAAACATCTCATGAATTGTTAAATGTTAGAAAGGATCCCATCACATCAATTAACTATGTAAACAATTACTTTGTTAACGTTGGAAAAAACCTAGCAGAAGATATACTAAAAGCACATACTACAAATCCTATTAAAGATAATGTTAGCACCGTATCTGATAATATAAACTGCCAGAAGACAATGGCCCTCATGCCCGTTGACGAAACAGAACTTAACACAATAATATCTAGCCTACGAAGCGACTCTGCAACTGGCTGGGATAACATCCCTACTAAAGTCTTAAAAACGTCTCGCAACTCTCTCATGCAACCTTTAAAATATATTATAAACTTATCTATCTCATCAGGAGTTTTCCCTAGAGCCTTTAAAAAAGCCATAGTACACCCTATTTATAAGCAGGGAGATCGAGACAGTGTCAGCAATTACAGGCCAATTTCGGTCCTTTCATGTCTATCAAAGATATTAGAAAAAGCCCTAAACTTTAGACTAGTAAAATTCTTAGAGTCACAAAATATATTATCAGACAACCAGTATGGTTTTCGAAATGGTAAGTCTACGGATGACGCCGTCCTAGAACTGACTAACACTGTTGCTAAAGCTTTGGATGAGGGTAGGAAGGCACTTGGTGTTTTCTTGGATCTATCTAAGGCATTTGACACTGTCTCAATTCCCTTGCTTTTACGCAAGCTGGAGAGGAGCGGAGTAAGAGGCATGGCATTGGATATTCTCACGAGTTTCCTATCTGAACGTACTCAATGTGTAAAAATTGATGAAAATTTCAGCGAGGACGAAACCATTCAATATGGTGTCCCTCAAGGAAGTGCACTTAGTGGATCACTATTTTTATTATACATCAATAGTTTATGTAAATTAAAACCTCACAATTGCAGAATTTTTACATATGCAGACGACACTGCACTCATTGTACATGGAAAGGACTGGAAGAGCGTCTATCATAACACAGAAATGGCAATTCAAACTGTAATGTCCTGGCTGTCATCTAACCTTCTAACCCTCAACGTTGAGAAAACTAAATATATCACCTTCACCATAACAACCAAAACTCAACCAGGAATAAACGACTACCAGGTCAAGGCACATAAATGCGATCAATTTAATATCCTCAAAGACAAAGCTCACTGCAACTGCCTCACCTTAACACAAACATCGACCATTAAATACCTCGGAGTAATTCTAGACAATACACTTAGTTGGAGTAAGCACTTGGAAACATTGATTTCACGCACAAGAAAGCTAATCGTGATATTCATAAGACTCAGAAATTCACTAGACATTAACACCCTGAAAATAGTCTATTATGCGCTAGCTCAATCAATTTTAAGCTATTGCATCACCTCCTGGGGTGGTACATACAAAACGTTCATGCTGAGAGTAGAGAGAGCACAAAGAGCCGTTTTAAAAGTCATGCTAAAAAAACCTTTCAAATTTACTTCTGATGTCTTATACCACGAGACTAGTGTCCTAACTGTAAGGCAACTTTATGTGTTACACGTGATAATACGCAAACACGCTGATCTCCCCTACGATAGCGCATTCGATACGAGTAAGAGACTTAGAGAAAGGATATGCCAAACGTTATCCTTTAAAAGAAAAATAATGAACAGATGCTACCAACACTTAAGTAATAAATTATATAATAGTATAAACAAAACATTAAACATATATCCACTTACCACTACGAGATGTAAGCAAATAGTAAAAAATTGGCTGCAATCTCAAACATACCAAGAAACAGAAAACCTCTTTAGAATACTAGAATGATAAAGTGAAATAAATAAATAAATATTTAAAATAAATTAGAGTATGTATACATACACTCACGCACGCACACACACACACACACACACACACACACACACACACACACACACACACACACACACACACACACACATGCACACACACACACATGCACACACACACACACACACGCACACACATGCACACACACAAACCACTAATTATCACTTTTTAAAATTTTATCATATAAATATAATTTGTGTTATTATAAATAAAACAAAATGTATATAATATGTAACTCTGTACGTGTTGATAGCTGCGACACAGTTTTAACTAGTGCAGTTATCATCGCTCACCTATATTTTGTTATAAAATGTTTTTGAAAATAAAGATTTTATTATTATTATTTATTATTAATTACAATTGTATTTTCGGTGTGTTGCATCCATATTTTATATTCGCTCGTGTGTGCTACCGCGGGCGCGTCATTTCGGCTTAGACAGACTCTACACATTTATATGTCAACTTTAGTCATATGCCAATGAAATTTTATTATATTTATACAGTTCTAAATAAAAGTGCCTCATAATATTTTCTTAGATTTTGCGCAAACATTGATTAATGAATTAATCAATGTTAATTAATCGTCGTCACTCTTGGACCTCCTCTTGCTTATCATCAAGCGGGACGAGGTCAGATGTCGTGTCACAATAAAAAATAAAATAAAAAAAATTATATGCGGCTTACATCCGCTTTTTTGTTTGTTTTCAATTTATTTATTTTTTATTTCGACGTTTCGATATCTTTGCAGCCATCGTGAAATCAATAACCATAAATAATCGTTATAGCAAGCCGCATACAATTTGTTTCATTCAATAAACTTTTAATCATTTTCAGTTTAATTTGTAATTTGTTCGTACAGGTGCCCACGAAGCAGCTATTGCACCGTCTCCTTGACTCACTGAGTGCTGAGGCGCCGTGGGCTGACTCAGATCTGTGTCAGCAATGCACATCCAAGTTCACAATCACGATGAGGAGACATCATTGGTATGACATTTCAGATAATATTTGCAACGGTTTACGTTACCGGCAGATAAAAAGAGCGCTCGCATTGAAGCTGCGCAGTTTTTTTAACTAATTACTTTTCGTGAGAAGAAGAATGAGAGTAGAGAGTAGAAGAAGCATTATAGTAGAGTTAACGCTGTAGAAATGCGGTCGTTAAGGAGTGTATGTGGAGTGACGATAGCAGATACAATAAGGAATAGCACAGTGCGCGATAGATGTGGTTTGAAAGAGGATATAATGACAAGGATTGATAAAGGAATGCTTCGAGGGTTTGGGCACATAGAAAGGATGAGTGAAAGTAGATTGACGAAAAGAATTTATAAATCTCATGTGAATGGATGCGTTAAACGAGGCAGGCCCAGGAGGGTGTTTCTGCAGACCAAATCGGAGACATCTTCAAGAAAGCTAGGTTGCCTAGTGCCCACCCTAGAGCTTGTATAAAGAGAATTGTGAATGTGAAGAAAGCGAGGTAGTTTTGTCAGGATCGTGGCAAGTGGCGATCTATTGTCTCTGCCTATCCCTGTGGGAGGAAGGCGTGACAATTTGATTGATTGATTACTTTTCGTAATACGCATGTGCATAAATTTTAAAATATTAATTTTGGGCACGAGTGTACGTATAGGCGGACTTGCTTCCACTGCAGTTTTCCAGAGATCTTTTAATGTGCTGATCTTTATACTGCTCAACTCAAAAGAAAGCGTTATTTTCATCTGCCGGGAACTATGCCTGTCATATACCTATATATGGCGGCCTAAAATTTATTACGACATTTATGTTCGATTTTGACGACAGGCGTGGCGTAGTGGAAAGTCCTGGGTTGGATTCCTGGTAAAAATAAATAATTGTCTTTATAAAAACAAGGCGGATTTTTGCTTAGGCCGTCCAGTCTGCCGATCCGGGTTAGTACAGCCGTGAAGTGACTTAATCGCGTTTTGAGATCATCTTGAATGTTGCCGGTTTCAACTTCAAATCAATTTTCACATTAAATTAATGAAATAGTCCCGCGTTTTCCTCAGTTAGGCAGAGACAGTAGATCGCCACTTGCCACGATCCTGACACATATATCTAGCTTCCCTAACATCCACACTTTTCAAATCGACCGTGTTGTAGTGGCAGTGCAATTGTTGCGCGAACCGAGAACACGGGTTCAAATAAACCACTTACCGGTACCAATATATTTTTGATATAAGTAATTTTGTTGGTCTGTTTCTATGATACACTTTACTATAGACTATAGAAGTAATAAAAACATAAAATAATGTGATAAATATTTACTTATTTTGTTGCAGCCGCCATTGTGGCCGAACGCTATGCAATAAATGTTCCAGCCACGACGTGCCCATATTGAAGTTTAATATGAACAAACCACAGCGTGTCTGCGAGATATGCTTTAATGTGTTGCAAGTTGGTGCTAGTTAGTGCGTTAGATTAGGAAGATAGGCAGGCCATTGGACATTCCTGTTAACGTACACTTGGATAAAGGACATCATTCATTTTGAATAGGGACTTAATTATATTAACAGTTGCATATACATTTTAAAATAGTTTAATGTACGAAGATTACAAAGTAATTGGAATATATCATTTATTATGCATAGTTTAGGTGTGCAAATAATTAAACTTTAATTATGACAGTTCAAAACAGAACTGTTAATATGGCGTGTCTTTGTGATTGACAGACGATACGAAATCCATATCTTATTTTCTAAATAACTCAATTGCACAGCAATTAAAATCAAAATTGTTATTGGTTTCATCAATACAAGTATCGAAACTACCATTTATATATTTTTTCATCATTGGACATTATAAAAGTAGTACATATAAGCCCAAAATGAATGATGTCCTTTCTGTTCAGCCGGATCACTAACTGTTTTTGTTTCATCATCATCAGCCAGAAGGCTTCCACTGCTGAACTTAGGCCTACCCCTTAGATTGCCATTTTGTTGTATATCAATCAATCAATCAAATTGTCACGCCTTTTTCCCACAGGGATAGGCAGAGATAATGGAGCGCCACTTACCACGATCCTTACACAACTTTGTTGTATACTTACGTCAAAATAAGATAAATGGACTGACCTTATACAAGACAACCGAGGTGTAGTGGCAGTGCAATGGTTACGCAAATCGAGAGCACGGTACCAATGTATCTTTGATATATTATGTACTTTGGTTGTTCTGTTTCTATGATACAAGCACTTTAGTAGCTTTGTTTAGAAATTAGAAATATTAATAAGGAAAGTCACGTCCATACTTAATACTATCGAATGTATCTTCATAAAACGTTAAAATTAATTTAGTATTAATAAGTTAGTGGTCAGGCGTATATTTATTCGACTTACAAATTTAAAAAAAGAAGTATAAAGGAAATATGCCCTGTACCAAGATCTACATTTACATTAAATGTACGGACAGCGCCCATTGAAGCAAAGATACATTTATTGCGAGTAGTGTCGCTCAGGTAGGCACAGTGCTTTACCTTTGTAGAAATAATGCGTGAGGATATGTATGATAGTATGTGTGTATATTATATTTTATTAAATGTATCGGTGATACTTTATTGGAGAAATATTTATTGAAATTGTTTTAATTTTGAAAATTTTATTACATAGTTATTATATTTTTTGTTTGTTTTATAAATAGCTTGGAATTCAGATACTGCAAAAGACTGCGTCTACTGGCCAATTAAGCTTCAATACTACTAATCGCACTAATGAACTCCGTCGATTCAATACCGTCGACGGAATCGGCAGTGGAACTAAAAGATTCGGTGCGTCTTTTCTTTGTAGAACAATCGACATCGGTAATGCTTTACCAACCCATGTGTTCTCTCTTTCCTAAACCTTGGATCCTTTAAGCGATGCGATGAATCTTTGGCCGGCATAGTGTCTGCGACGGGGGAAACCGTGGATCTGTATTTTAAGTCGTCGGCACTCTTGGACCTCCTCTTGCTTACCATTAGGTCGAGGTCAGATGTCGAGTCACTATAAAAAAATCAAAGAACGTCATTTTAATATTAAAAATGGATAATTCCTTTATCAAATGGAGATCAATTTTAAAGAAGGCTGTATGATGTGTTGATGTGAAGGAAAGGGCAGAGTTGGGAAAGTGGCGAAGTTTTCTCTGTCCTTGTGGAAACTAAGAGAAATTTAACATTGCGAGCAAATATTTGCTTCATAGCTTTTATTTGTAATATTTAATAATATTAAATATTACAATATATTTGTTAATAAAAAAAAGAGATGGATATTTGCTTCGGGTCTGGTTATCAAAGAGTGGTAGGCAGTGGTACCCAGTCAGCCGATCCGGGGTAGCACCACCACTTACAGGTATACAGGCCGTGAAGTAATTTGGTCATGTTTCGAGATCAGCTTGTAAGTTGCCGGTTCCATCTAGGCCGGCATAGTGGATGTGATTGCTTCTCACAGTTATTGAATTGTAGTAGCAGTGGCATTCATTCATGGACCACACTTAGGCTTAACATCAAGCGGGGTGCTGTCATATGTTGAGTCAGAATAAAAAAATATATAATTTGTTGAGGTTAGTCTGCAATTGGTCTTACAATAACTGCAGCTACTTTTTCTATCAATCAAATTCTTACCTATATTTGAGTTACATATTACTCAAAGTTTTTCTGTCAGAGAAGTCCGCGTTTTGTATATCTTTTTACAATGAAGGAAGAAATAAAAGAATCACGCTTGAATTCCCATTATTTTGTATGGGGGTCTTGGGCTTAATTGTATTAACAGTTGCATGTACATTTTAAAATAGTTCAATGTACGAAGATTACAATGTAATTGGAATATATCCTTTATTATTCATAATTTAGGTGTGCAAAATGATCAAACTTTATTTATGACAGTTCAAAGCAGAACTGTTAATATGGCGTGTCTTCGTAATTGACAGACGATACGAAATCCATAACTTATTTAAGCAATTAAGCACAGCAATTAAAAGCAAAATTGTTAAAAACAAGCTACCATTTGTATATTTTTTCATCATTGGTCATTACAAAAGTAGTACATCAAAAGCTCAAAATGAATGATGTCCTAATCGTATTGTAAGAAAAGTAACTCCATTTTTTGTAGGATCCATTTATAGGCCAACACATATGTTTGCAAAGCATTTTTACAATTTGTGCAAAGTTTGCAATTTAGTGCCTGTTGCACTTTTTAAAGCTTTTAATTAAATTTAAGCTCGTGCAGCATTCGTGAAAATGATTGTACATTTGGTAACATTTTTATTATTAGGCTTAGGCTGCGACTTAGGCTTCACTCGACTTTGGAGTCAATTCTATTTCTCATGGATGACCCGCTTCACCACTTAATCGAGCTGATATAATGGAATACAGCTATTCTTCTCACAAAAAAAAACTTAGGCTGCAGAGCGGCGCGATTTCCAGCGACAAAAATAGATGTATTGCCACAGTAGGAGTGGTTGAGAACAGCGGAGCAGTGAGTGAGTGATTTTCGTTCATTGAATGTTCAAATCTTCTTCACGAGTGCTGTAATGTATTTTTAAGAATTTATATGGAAACTGTCCATTTTGTAACTTAGAAATTAAGACTTTTTATGAAAGAAAAACAATTAAAGAAATAAGATTTTGACACAATAACGAGTACCTATATATTTGTAAAGTATGTAACAAATTTTAATTTCTCACATTTTAACCAGCCCCCACTAGCACGGCAATCCAAGAAGCAAGATAAAGATCTGCGAGTAATATGGTTGTAACTCATTTTAAATAACTTAATAGATCGGCACATCAAAATGTTCAAAAAAATATTTATTAAAGTTTCCAACGTTATTTTGTGTGAAGTTTTGATGTACTGTTCTTGTGAGTTATTTAAATTGACTTGCAATGTTATTCTTTGCAAGTCTTTATTCTGCTTCTTGGATTGACGCGCTAGTAATTACATTTACCATAAAATAATTTATTAATCCAATAAACAATCTCGTCTATTACTTTTTTATTAAGACAAAGTGGTAGGCAGACAACTGCTCAGTCTGCCAATCCGGGGTAGTACCACCACGTACAAGTATACAGACCGTGAAGTGATTTGGTCACGTTTCTGGATCAGCTTGTAAGTTGCCAGTCCCAACTAGACCGGCATAGTGTGATTATTTACCATCTTACCATCGGACGGGATGTTGTCATTCGTGCCTTAAATGAATAAATAAAAAGCATAAAGTATTGCATCAACGAGTTGCCGTTCGTATTTAATTGTAGAGTATATTTTTGCCAAAAGTAAAGTGAATTAAATATGCAGCTTACTATCGCGTTTATTTTGGTTATTGATTTTACTTTTTTTTTATTATTCCGACGTTTCGAGAGCTTTGCAGCCATCGTGGTCACTTAGAGGCTAAATAATATAAATAATAAACGCGATAGTAAGCCGCATAAAATTTGTTTAACTTAATCAATTTTCGCGCAAAATCTAAGAAAATAAAAGTAAAGTGATCTAAATCTCAGTATTCATTATTCTAGATTGACTGACGGCCTGCTTTTTTTTTAAATTAGTGAGTTTTTTTAAATTGTGATTATATACAATTCTATGTTTGGTTTAGTTAAGTATGGCAATATTATTTTTAATTAATATATGTATACTAGCGCTTAACTGAATAGGTCCCGAGTTCCGTATTTTTTCCTTTAGAACATTCCAATGAAGACTGTCAAAATTTAAATGCTATAGATCCCGGCAGACAAAAGAGCGCTGGCATCAGAGCTGCACAGTTAAATGTCTATAAAATTTTAAATTTTAATCAATCAAATTGTCACGCCTTTTTCCCACAGGGATAGGCAGAGACAATGGAGCGCCACTTGCCACGATCCTGACACAACTCCCTTGCTTCCTTCACATCCGTAATTTAAATTTATAATTTTAAATATTAGTTAATATATGCACGAGTGTATAGTTAGGCGGACTTGCTCCCACTGCAATCGTTCAGAGCTCTTCTAATCTGCCGATCCTTATACTGCGCAGATCAAAAGTTAACCTTGTTCCTACCTAGTCTTTTCACACCCGTAATCCCCGCACTGGTCGGGGGAAGCATCCGCATTTTGCCCACCGCATCTGCAATCGAACTAAAAAAACTAAAAAGCGTTTTCTTTGTAGAACAATCTGCAAGTGAAATGCTTTGCCAGCCCATGTGTTCTCTCTTTCCTATAACCTTGGATCCTTCAAGCGATGCGTGAAGAACACCTTAGGCTGGCGTAGTGACGGCAACTAAGGCAGCCGTGAACTGACTCGGTTTTTTTCAGTCGTCGTCACTCTTATATCTCCTCTTGCTTATCGTCGAGGTCAAATGTCGTTTCACTTTTTTTATCTGCCGGGACTATACCTTAAAATGAATTACATAGTATCTAATTATTAAAATTGTGCCTGTCGGATTACACCACGCCCGATTTTATGATACATTGGCGCGCTAAATTCGAGACAATATTTAAAATAAAATTATTAATATGTAAGCTTTACATATGAAGTATATGTATATTTTATTATTATTATTAAAGAAATCATTATATTCTGTGCCATATCCGATATGCTTGGCAATACGAACAAAAAATCCACTAAAATTTATAAAGGACATCATTCATTTTATACGGGGACTTGGGCTTGATTGTATTAACACTTGCATATACATTTTAAAATACTTTGATGTACGAATATTACAATGTAATTGGAATATATCCTTTATTTTGCATAGTTTAGGTGTGCAAAATGATCGAACTATAACTATGACAGTTCAAAGCAGAACTATTAATATGGCGTGTCTTCGATTAAGAGGCGATATAAAATCCATATCTTATTTTCCAAATAACTCAATTGCACAGCAATTAAAAGCAAAATTGTTATTAGTTTTATCAACACAAGTATTGAAACTACCATTTGTATATTTTTTTATCATTGGGCATTACAAAAGTAGTACATAAAAGCCCAAAATGAATGATGTCCTTTGGCCTCATGAGTAAATCTTCAGTCTTTATAATTTTATTCATGGTGGCAATTATATCTTAAATAATATTTATTTAATTCGCTATGTTATTAAGTTTATATGCAATAAATATTCTTTATTTTTAATTTGACTTTTATTTAGAAATTATATAAAGTTCCAAAAATAATTGTATGATTTTTCTAGTCTGCCGATCCAGCGTACTACACCAAGTGTTCATATCGCGAAGTGACTCAGTCGCGTTTTAACTAGGTCAGCATGGTGGATGTGACTACTACATGTAGAAGTTGTCGCCTCCATCCAGCAGGGTGCTGTTAATAATTTGTCCCTTACCATCGACTATTTCGATATTTTTTTTATTGTGACTCGACATATGACAGCACCCCGCTTGATGTTAAGCCAAAGTGTGGTCCATGAATGAATGTCACTGCTACAACAATTCAATAACTGTGAGTAGCAATCACATCCACTATGCCGGCCTAGATGGAACCGGCAACTTACAAGCTGATCCCGAAACGTGACCAAATCACTTTACGGTCTGTATACTTGTAAGCAATTTGGCTTGGGAGCAAATTTGCAAAGTTCTTTGTCTAATTGGGAAACAGTGTAACAGCAAACAATTCGTCGTCGTCCATAATAATGTATTTTTTAACCCATGACTAAAAAAAGGGGTGTTATAAGTTTGACGTGTCTGCCTGTGGCATCGTAGCTCCTAATCGAATGGACCGATTACGATGCGTTTTTTTTCCTCTTTTAAGCTGACGTGATCTTAGCTACAATTTATGAAGATCTGTTCAGGTAGTCAGCTCTTTTTGTGAGGTGTGGTATTCTATTTACTTTACTTTCAAAGCTACTCTGATGGTGGAGTTCGAAGGTAGGAGACGAAATCTGAGATTGGTTTACTATGTGGGCTTATTAGATTTGTCTTAACTGTAGAAAACTATGTGTAGGAAAATAGGTACAGTAAAAGAAAACATTTTGGATCTGAAGAAGCTGATCATGGATCCTCTCAGATCAGCAAAACAAAAAGAGATAGAACTATAGTGTTCTTTACTACTAGCCATAAGCTGGGCCGTTATCAAATTGATGATTTGGGGTTATCTGATGGTGGACTATCAGGATGCAACGGATATAACTATTATCACATGACTTAAGTTGCTTCTTACTATAAGGCTTTACCTGGGCTGTTATCAAATTGAAGACCTGATGATGCACCATGAGGATGCAAGGGATATTAATGAATTAAACAAATTTTATGCGGCTTACTATCGCGTTTATTTTGGTTTTGGCTGCATAGCGTTCTCGAAACGTCGGAATGATAAAATAAAATTGTAAAATCAAAACCGAAATAAACGCGATAGTAAGCCGCATACAAATTTGTTTAATTCAGATATAACTATGATGCAATGACTAGTTGTTTCAAGTGTTGTCGGGGGTTGAAATTTTTTACGCTTAACTTGAAGGATCCTATTGCTATAGAAGTGGCAATTCACTCCCGACAAATTTGCTATGGAAATGTTTATGGGTCAACGAAATAATACACAACAACTAATTTGACTATGTTATTTATAAATAAAACAATATAACAAATCACATTTCACTGTTGCTCATGATTAAATTAAAAATCTACAAACTGACTCTGTGTAGATTAACTTACTACAAGAGTTAGTTTCAACTATTCTGGTTTGACAAAAATGCATATTACTTAGTATTTTGTTTTTTCAATTTACATTATGAATGGTGGATAGGCACTTCCTTCTAACAGTCTTCGCATGTATTAGAAGGAATGAAACAAAGCTTATGGACCATTTACACGACAATCCACTGGATTGGCATAATCCACAAGACATTATGCCAATCCAAAAAAAAGCCATCCCTGCCAATCATCTGAGGCTTCTTTGTGTGTTCTTTAACAGATTCCTATCAGTGGAGCCACTCGATCTCCTCCAGAAAGGCCAGGAGACCCTTCTTGTTCCTGCAGACCTCCGGAAGCGTCCTCGCGTTGCCACATCCGTCTCCTAATTCAGGCAGATTGGCTTTGTGTAAATGTCCATGGAGTGGTAGGACAATCAGAAAGTTTATTGATAGGAATCAAGGGCAAGCCAAGATACCCAGGATTTTAAATTCTGGGGAATTCCCCTATCAAGGATATGCAAAATATTTAAGCAATAAAACATTTTTGTCTAATTTGGGTATTTGTCTACTTAAGTTTGCCGAAGAGGTCTTTGGTGACACATTTGTCGAGTACTTTGAGATAGTCTATGAGCTCCTGTTCACATGTCTCTGCTGTGTTGCTTTTGGAATTGACACGGTCATTGCATTCCTCATACACGGAGTATAGGGCTTTGCATTTTGGGGTCTCACTGCATTGTTCCTGCAATTACAAACAAATTTCATCGATATAAAATTAAAAAAAACACTTAAAGGCAGTTTTATTTGTATATTATTTTTATTATTATTAGCCTGTAAATTTGTCCCACTGCTGGGCAAAGGCCTCCCTCTCTTTTTTCCATGACTCACCACATTTTGTGATCTCTCTCCCCAAACTATTGTAAGGAATCTGGAGTTTACTCAGTGGTGGACTTTGCCCATAATGCATCAGACATGCGACAGAGAGGACCTAGCCAGTCCCAGATTTGAACATATTTTTAAAAATTTTGGCTTGATGTGTGTCAGAACAGGACCATGTTAAGACTGATGGAAAACTGAATCTAGTCTGTGTGAGGCCAATGCTAGTACAGTTAATCACAGCAAGTAGCAGTTACATCCATTATGTTAACTTTGCCTTTCACACCATCAGCCAAGTCGATCTCAGATATTCAACAGAAAATCATCCTATGAAAGTATGTCAATCAATTGTGGATGTGAAGGAAGCAAGGGTGTTGTGTTAGGATCGTGGTAAGTGGCGCTCCATTGTCTCTGCCTATCCCTGTGGGAAAAAGGTGTGACAAATTGATTGATTGAGCACTGCAACAATAATAATTTAATTTAAAAAATAAGATAACTGCAAGTAGCTGTCGATCTATTGCTGCCCAGTTAAAACTGACAACTTCCAAGCTGATCACCAAAATGTGATTGAGTCACTTTGCAGTATACTTGTAAGTAGTGGTACTTACAATCAGCAAGACCAATCAAATAACAAATGTCTACCACTCTTTTTTAAAGGCCCAGAGCAATATCTGTTATGTGGTATGCAAAAACCACCCATACTTTTTAGTAATATCTGATTATATTATTAAAATCATAATAAAAATATCAAATTGTTACACCTTTTTCCCACAGGGGTAGGCAGAGACGAAGGAGCGACCCTTGCCACAATCTTAACACAACTCCCTCACATCCACAATTCTCTTCATACAAGCTCTATGGTTATGGGCACAAGGCATTAATAAATACTATAAAACAAATCCCACTTCAACCTTTTTACAGTTTTTTTCATTAACAAGAAAAATATCTTTATTTTGTGAAATAAAAATATAATGTACATTCACAATAAAGGTTTCCCTCGGCTGCGAATCACACTGATCAGAGTCAATGACTTATACTGCTGATGAAACTGATCGGCACACTGCTGATCCTTTGTAATTCGCAGCTGAGGAGTTTATAGTTAAAACTGAAAATGTCACCTAGTAAAATCATAACTCACATAACAGATTTTGATTTTTTTATTGTGGCTTGACATATGACAGCACCCCACCCGATGATCTAGATCTAGAGTGTGGTCCATGAAAGAACACAACTATATATATAATAGAAACCTAAAGTTTCTATGGTCAGTGTATCTCATCCACATCCGACTATCCATGTGCACTAGTGGCAAGAGCTCCACATAAAAAAATCAGACTGAACGGCTGTCCTAGCATAGTCGCAAATAAATTATCGTTTGTCTATGCAACGTTCCTACGCCTAACGCTATGTAAAATACGATCTCTGTTTGGTCATGGCTTGTTATAGGTTTATATTTTAAACAAATTGACCATAACCCTATCATAGAGAACACAATATAGGTTATGTATGGGAATCTACAAACTAAATAAGATATAGATATAATTGTATTTATATAAAATAATACGTACTCTGAGTGTGACTTGAGGATCTACCAATTCTTCCTCTTCTTCATCCTCAGCCTTCACGACGGGGATTAGCTTGTTCGACATTTTCGCTAAAAACAACGAAACACAACACTTTTTATAAATGCAAATATGTTGACTAGATTCTTAATAGTGGTTAGAAAAGAATAGTTATAAATGTATTTCAATAATTATAGAGTATTATTGAAAAAATTACCAATTTCGATGACGCAACAGCTCTCAGCGAATTTTCAATTATTGCCAGGAACTTTGTGATTGAAATCCCATGAAATGTGAAAAGTAAAAAAAGTGAATTTCCAGCACACATAACTTACAATGAATATTTTACATTAAATACGAATGAAAATGTCAACCACAATATTTTTAATTGTTTACAAAAAAATAATTCTAATTAGTTAAATTTTTAGATTTCCCGAAAGATGTGGTAAATTCATCCATTGGCAATTATTATTTGACATTTATAAGTTTTGCCAACCCTAAAGTATTATTTGTTAATAAAGTTTTAATTTATTTTGAGTATATGTCTATGACGTTAACTGCATACTTTATAGTTGTTATTACAAAAAAGATTGGTACTTCAATTCAGAAACTTTTATAATATAATTATGTTTTACAATATATATACGAATGTGTATGTTTTACTGCCATAACATAAAATGTTAAATATTTTTTAGTAATTTACAAGTAATGTAAGTATTGAATTTTATTGTGTAATATCTAAAATTGAATGTGTTTTTAATTTTCATATGCAGCTCGGTAGATTGCCGTCACCATGGAGAGAGCTTTTATTCGCTCTTATTTTATAATTCGATTTTATCGTGTTAAAGATTAATAAATTATTATTTCAATATGATAATATTACCCTATAAAAAACATAGTTTCCGAAAAACAGAAGAATTCGTGTCACAATTTATCCGCAACGATAATAAAAACGATTTATATAGCATCGTTACTTGTTGTTTTTAACAATTTTAGGTTTGTTTTTTTATGTTTTTACTTAATTAATGTGTAATGGCTTTGTATGTTTCAGATTTTCAGATAGCAATATCGCTTTTATTAAGGATTTATGTGAAGTTATATGGATTTTAAATGAGTTGTTGAGGTTATGTTTTGTATAATGTTTTCATTTGTATTTATATTTCAGAATGAATGGTGGAATGGAGCATAAACCACCAGCACACAATGCTGTGGTGCACAAACCACATAAAAACTACAAACTTATTATGGATCCAGCACTTGTGAAAGGAGCAACTAAGTTATATAGATATGATGGCTGCATTGGAGAAAATACATTTCCAACTATTCAATGCAGGGATCCCCGCTCACAACTCTCCAGAATATGGAATAGGATAGAACCTGCTGATCTTCCAGTACCTAGGTATAACAATATTATTTTTGTTCTTTTTGTCGGTAGAAGGTTCGGAAAGTTCAAATTCATTTGCTTTTCTTATTTTTTGTGTTAAATAAGTTTAATACTTTTAAATTCTGTATCAAAAACAACTTAATATACCTTTTTCAACAATATTATTGCAATTTCTTCACACAAAATGTGTTTGGTATTGCAGGTATGTTTTTGTGACATTTTTCATATTTTCTCATTGAAATGTAATAGAATGTCATATATAAATAAAAACTGTGAACGTTATAATACAGATATGTGATAAATTAATGTATAAAAGAAAGAAATACATACAAAATAACTTTATTTGGTTATTTTTATACCCTTTGTTTTTATAGCCAACTTACATTGTTACCAACATACAAGTTTGACATGTCATGACGTGAAATGGCGGGATTATTTGAAATGCTTTTTTAATTATTTCCTTAATAATTATTTTTAATTATTTCAGATTTAAAATAGATAAAGATTACGTTGGGACACCGCCTCAATTAGAAATTGGAATTGCTAATTTAAATGATAATATAGACAAAACCTTTTTGAGTGATATGATGAACAAAATTGGCCCCTACGAAGAATTGATAATTTATTATCATCCACTTACAAATAGACATTTGGGCTTTGCCCGGATTGTTTTTTATGAAGTTAAACATTCAAAAGCTTGTATAGAAAAATATAATGGCAAATCTGTTATGGGTCAGGTTAGTGTGTATATTTTTGTGTATCCTTGCCATATAAAAGTTAATTCATATTTATGTGACAACCAGTGGGGCTCAATGTTTAACCGGGTTTAATTCCTAGTCCGGATAATTAATTGTTTTAGCTTAACATCAGCACCCTGCCTGATGTTAATGGAGGTGACTGCTATGTAAGTAACAGTCACATCCACTATGCCCGGCTGGCATAGTGGATGTATGCCAGGCAACTTTTAACCAAATGCAACTAAGTCAATTCACTGTCTACCCCAGATCTGACACAACTTCCTCGCTTCCTTCACATTCACAATTCTCTTCATACAAGCTCTATGTTTATGGGCACTAGGCTGGGTTTCTTAAGGATTCAGAAAACACCCTCCTGGGCCTGCCTTGTTTGACATATCTTTTACATGAGATTTATAAATTCCTTTCATCAATCTACTTTCACTAATCGTTTCCATGTGCCCAAACATTGAAGCATAGACGATAATATATATTGTAATTTTAATTTATAGGTTCTTGAAGTATTTTTTGACCCATTTGGTGCAAAATGTCAGAATTTATTTGATGAGAAGACTGTTGGTAGAAGACCACCTCCTGTCCAGGCAGCACCTCCAGTTGCCCCGACTAAATTGGTTCCACCGCCGCCTGTTATTCCAGATATAGTTAACCAAAAACCTGAAGCAGTTATTACTAAGCAAATGGAAGAAGCAAAGATAACAGAAAAGGTAAGTTTTTAACAATCAATCAATCAAATTGTCACGCCTTTATCCTACAGGGATAGGAGCGCAACTTGCCACGATCCTGACACAACTTCCTCCTTCATACAAGCATTCACAATAATCTTCATACAAACTTTCTTAAGAATGTCTCCGATTTCCTTCTCATCCACAATTCTCTTCATACAAGTTCTATGGCTATTTATTTGATTGTCGCGCCTCAATTCGCACAAGGATAAATAGAGGCAAAGGAGCACTACTTTTTTAAACTCTATACCTTCCCTTGGCATGCCTTATTGTATGCTTTGTGAGGTCTAAGAGTGCCGAGGGTTAAAAATACGACTGCGTCAGTTTACTATGCCAGTCAGAGGTGCTTTTTTACGTTTCGCTTGAAGGATCTAAGATTATAGGATGGTTGGCAAAGTATTTCACTTGTTGATTGTTTTATAATAAAATCAATTTTCGAAGAATCGAATTTCGATAAAACTCTCGCATCCACTGTATCTATTATAGTATAGTAGATTATTATTAATAAACGGTTACTTATTGGTTAGTTACGCGTAAAGTCCCGGGTTCGATGCCCGGTCGAAGCAAATATTTGTTACACAGCTATTCATAATATTTAATAATTATAATAAATATTGCAAAAAATACCCAGTCTGCCGATCCGGGGTAGTACCACTACTTACAAGTATACAGACCATAAAGTGAATTAGTCGTCAGCTTGTAAGTTGCCGGTCCCAACTAGGCCGGCATAGTGGATGTGACTGCTACTTACAATTGTTGAATTGTAAGTAGCAGTCACATCCATTCATGGACCACACTCCAGCTTAACAGAAAGCTGTCATAATAGGGGTGCTGTCATATGTCGAGTCACAATAAAAAAATGTTTCAGGAGCCTTATCCTCGCTACAAGGAAGGTGATGTTATTGACGGCACAAAATGGTCTGATGAAGAGAGAAGTGAATATAGACATAGGCATAAGAGCAGAGATCACGATAGAGATAGAGATAAGGATTCAGATAGGAGTGATAAAGATAGAAATAGGTAAGTCAATGTTGTTTTTGAACTCATTTTACTAATGGCTCATCATTAGGCAGGGATCTATTAAATGGTGAGGCCGAATAGAAAAATTAATAGATTGTATCACAATATTTATTACTAAATCACTTAGGTTACAACATCAATTCTATGTTGAAATTTGGTTGCAAACACAAAATATTTTAAGTTATAGAGGTTTTAAGTTATCAAGGGTTGATGTTAGGTAAAGGTTAATATAGAGGTATGTACATGTTTCTATGTACCTTTGCTCCCATTTTTACTCGAATGCATCAGAAGGATGGGTTCAATAAAATACTGAAAATTAAATATGTAATCATATTTATTCACATTACTTATATTACATAAAAATAAAAGAACAACTAAAGGTTTAGTTTACTTTAAAAAATCTGTGATTTTCTTTTGTTCTTTTAGTTACTGAGGGCCTATACAGAGATTATTTATTTAAGTTATAGAGGTTGCGTATTTTAAGTTATAGAGGTTTTGGGCTCTGATGGGAAGGGAACATAGTATTTTTTGAAGTAACAGAGGTTTAAGTTATCGAGGTTCTACTGTAATAAAAATAATTGATAATATAATTTAGCTTTTTTGGTAATTTACAAAACAGATTGGGGATCAACAATACTCGTTGGACTCTTCTTTTTACTGCACATTTTTCATACTTTTTCCGTCAGATGCAGTTTGTTTGTAAAAACGGTTTTTTGACAATTTTTGACTTTTTTTTGCCGATTTCCTGACATCGCGTCCGTATCAGGAACCATAGTATTTATGACGTTATCAAATATGATATCTTTAGGCATTGAATCTGCTAATTCTGTCATACTATTCTCTGTTTATAATATTAGTACAGAGCCATAGATTTCAAATACTCGTATTTTTATTTATTATACATTTCTATACTAAGCTACTAAAATGCTTGTATCATAGAAACAGGACAACCAAAGTACGGTGAACCAAATAAGGTGAATGGTTTTGAACTCGTGCTCTCCGGTTTGTGTACCCATTGCACTGCCACTACACCACGGTCGCCTCATTGTAGCTAATTGAAAATCAAAGTTGGCTAGGAAATAAAATAATTTGAAGTAGTCTAATATTTTATATTATTAATTGCAAGGTGCAGAAGGAAATGCAGACGAAAGTAAGAAATGCATATTATTACTGTATATAGATGTTTTTTTTAATGTTGTAAGCTTGACTTATTGGCATGTTACAAATTATAGCTTGTCTAACTATAAATGTCGCGCCCCTCTACTTTATTAGTTTATTTCAATGTGTGAATACAAATATTAGTAACTATACTATTATACTTCATCAGCGTGCTCCTCCTTTTGAGTCTAACCAGCAACTGACCAATTACAATTGCATTTTCGGTGTGTTGTATCCATATTTTATATATGCTCGTGTGCCTAAATGCAGTAGAGGGGCGCGTCTTTTCGGCTTAGACAGACTTCTATTTCTAGTATATTCCTTTTTATCTTTTTTTAAAGTGGAGTTTTACAATTGATTTGTAGGTAGGTATTTTAATTCTTTTTATTATAGCGCTTATATACGCATGTCACGGAGAATCTAGCATCTCGTTTGTTCTTTGCCTTGTTTTTAATCTAAAAGTGAGACAAAAATTCGCAATGAGCATTTACATGTTTTGTCTCATTTTTAAATTGGAAATAGATAGGAGCGAGCGTGATGCCGGATACAATATTGCGTAACGCTAGTACTGTCTGAGAACAGCTTTTGTTTTTGGATTATTTGCCAAAACCCATTTTTTGTTGTTACTGAAAATTGTGTCATTTATAAGATAGATACGTTTCCTAAATTGTTAGGAAATTTAATTAATTGATATTTTTAGGATAGCATGAAATACGTGGGTATATAATTTATCACGTGGGTATATAACTCATTAGATCAGTGTTTCCCAACATGGAGCCCACGCCCCACAGGGGGGCAATTTGATAGTTAAGGGGGGCAATTTAAAAATGGACTCGACACGACTTTAACCCTTTCGCTTTGGATTATTTAAATGCAATGCTAGATATCGGTGACAAATTTAACAAAAAAAGGCAAATTCTTAAAAAAATGCTGTAATCATTTATATTTCTTAAGGGAACAAAATAATTTTTTGAAGGTTAAAAATTATGTATGGGGGACATACAAATTTTAGAAAAGTTAAGGTGGGGTATAGCCTATAAAAGGTTGGAAAACACTGCATTAGATACTTCAAGCGGAGGGTGAGAAAGAGTGACTGAGACTATCGTATACTGAAATGGGGTTTTCAGTCGTCAGCATTCTTGATCCTCTTGCTTACCGACAGGAAACAAAATTGAATTTAAATAGAACCTTTATCATATGCATGATTTGTTCTTATGACTTTACCAAAGTCTGTCTGGCCGGCATAGTGACGGCGACTGAGGCAGCCATGAACTGGCTTGGTTGTTTCAGTCTTTATCACTCTTGGACCTCCTCTTGCTTATCACCAGGCGGGACGAGGTCAGATGTCGTGTCACAATAAAAAAAAAGTACTAGTTTTAATCTCCTGGCTTTGCTTTGTCTTGCTTAGGTAGGCAAGACTCCTTTTCATTATGACTTTAGGCGAAAAGAACGGCGTATTTTCGCAGTTCGTTACGCCTAAAGTCCCGAGTACGATTCCGGGTCGGTGCAAATATTTGTTTCATAGCTTTTATTTGTAATATTTTTATATTTAGATTGAATGTTACAAATATGTTTTAATAAAACAAAGAGGCAATATTGCTCCAGGTCTGGTTGTCAAAGAGTATAGGCATTGGTGCCCAGTCTGCCGATCCGGGGTAGTACTACCACTTACAAGTATACAGACCGTGAAGTGATTTAATCGCAATTTGGGATCAGCTTGTAAGTTGTCGGTTTCAAGTAGGCATAGCGCTTCCTTATACGATCCGGACACTATCGAGAGAACCACAATTCTCTTTGACTCTGCGGCTATGGGCATTGCAGTCCCTGCTTTTATAGGAATGCTCTTCTTCTAAGACTTCTAATAGCTTCTTCTATTGTTGCATGCTGCTAGTTCGTAATAGGTGGTAGTTTTAGGTAAATTTAAATCAGTGGCAGTCCCAGAAGTGTGTTTTCCGACCAAATCGGAGACATCCTCAAGAAAGCTAGGTTGCCTAATGCTCATAACCGCTAGATGGCGTTGCATGTGTCCAATATCTCGCAAACGATTTACCGACAAAGTAATCAATATATATGCGCTTCAACGAGAAGGCGTCACCGGCTAACTTGAGCCCAGTACACAACACCCGTACAGTTGGGAGTACTCCTTTACTTCTCTAACATAGTGGAATAATGCTCCGCTAAAAACTTGTATTAAGAGAATTGTGTATGTCATGGAAGCGAGGGAGTTGTGTCAGGATTGTGGCAAGTGGTGCTCATGTCCCTGTGGGAAAAAGGCGTGACAAGTTAATTGATTAAATCAGTGATGTACAGTACTGTTAAATCAAGAACTAACTTCTTATATTTATAATCTATAGTTTTAGGTAATCTCCGAAGCTTATTGTTAATTAAACGAAACTTTTATATTTGTATGTTATAAACTTTTTAAATTAAAAACCTAAACCGTTTTTTTAAAACTCATTAACCAAACAAGAATTCTTCTTTCCTAGTGCTGTCAGCTGGTGCATTGGGTATATGAGTTTGCATTGGGTTTTTAACTAGTAGTTAGAAGTCAATCGCTTCCGTCTTAGATATTGCAATAATTGTAGAATATTTAATATTCTACAATTATTCTTTCTGGAACAATAGACAAGTGGAATGCTCTATCATCCCATGTGTTCATTCATAATTCTTTAATATTGGATCCTTAAAGCAAAAGGTGAATAAGCTCTTTTTAACGGCATAGTGACCTCTTTTTGTTTCCCCCTCAGGCAAAATAAATGCGAGATTCGCGAGATCATTGAAATAAAAATGTATTCATCTCTTTCAGACATCGCGACAGGGATCGTGATCGGGACCGGGATCGAGATCGGGACAGAGACCGGGATAGATATTCATCACGTAGTACAGATTCTCATGAAACCCCATATCCTGCTAATCAAACTGATGGTGTGCCATTTGCACCTAATTATGACCCTTATTACCCACAGGGGTGAGTACATTTTTTCTTTGTATACATGCTTTGCTGGTTATCAAAGAGTAGTAGGCAGACTGGGCACCAAGTCTTTTTTTTATATTTTTTAAGCTATTGCATAGCTTTTATCGCGAGCTTTGAGCGCGGCGACCGAATCAAGCAAATAAACGAACAAAAATAAAACCTAACACCCCCCACTCCGCCTACCATGTAGCTCAGCCGAGCGTTCGCTTAACGTGTAGTGTCGATTGATCGAACAATCGATTGTTTTCTTTCGATCGTCGATGTTTTAAATCGATTGTAAGGGTTTCGACCAGTTGAAAAAAATATCGTTATTTTTTCAAAACGGTTTTTCAAAAGTGTAACTTGAATTAATATCAAAGAAAAAACTTGAATTAAAGTCAAATAAAAAAAAATACTGCATAAATAAATAAATAATTATAAGTTGATAAAAAATGCTTGACCGCGGCAGTCCCCGAGTGCCATACGTCTTTATTTTATTTATTTAACTGTAGTAGCAGTCACCCCCAGCTTAACATCAGGCAAACATTGTTTTTTTTTTTTCATTTCCATACTAAGCTATTGAAGTGCTTGTATCATAGAAACAGGTCAAGGACAAGTTAATATATCTTATGAAAGATACATTGATAAGTGGTTTTGAACCCGTGCTCTCATTTTGCGTAACCATCGCCCTACCACTACACCAAGGTCGCCTTATGCCGTCATTTGTCGAGAACCCATAATAATGGAGTTTTGGCGCGCAACTGCAAGTGAAAGTACGCGCAATTTTGTATTATTTGAAAAGCTTGTGTTTTTTATAAATATTAATGTGTAATAATGGTGGAATTGTTATCCAGTAATAATTTTTAAGTTGATCGAGTATAAACAAGTAATTTAAAGCTGTGAAACGTGCTTCCTCGTGTTCCCTCCAAGACTTCTTCTGAAGTTTTAGTAAAGGCTTTCCGCCGCTTTACTAAAACGATCATCATCAACCTCATTCTCATCATCATCATTTGATGAATCACTCGCGTGGTTCATCTTCATCTTTACTTGACAATGTTTTAACATTGAACCATATATTTTTACTTTGACACTGGCAAGTTAAATACTAAAGCCATAAACAAGAAGAAAGAAAAAACCCATAATAGTAATCGATACTTATTATATTTAATTGTAGCAGCTATGCGTACGCGTCGTCTGGTTCAACCTACGCACCTGGTGCACCAGCAGCGGTGTGGTGGGGCCAGGATAGCTGGAGACACCAACCACAAACTACTCCGCATCATGGACATCATGTAAGTACCATAGACCAAATCTGTGCAACGTCATTTAACATATAATTCCCTTGCGCCTGGCAGGAGCATAGGCCACGCCTCTTTTACCTTCAACTAATAGACAAAACAAAAAAAAATTTTTTTGCTTCTAATACTAATATTTTGGTAACAAAAAAAAACTAAACAATAGAAAAGGTTCATAAAACAAAAAAAAGGATTATAGAAAAATACTCGCCTTCAATAGGCTAACGTCGAAGCAGCCGAGAATGGCCTTATTACGTGCGCAAGAGTAGTTCATACCATTGTATCCCTTAAGGTGGTGCAGCGAGCGTTTTGTCAACAGTACATACGTTGCTATTTCAATTTTGCTATTCTTGTGACATTCACAAGAATGCTGGGTTGCCTAGTGTCCATAACCGTAGAGCTTGTATGAAGAGGGTTGTGGATGTGAGGGAGGTGGCATGTGGCGCTCTATTGTGTCAGCCTATATCTGTGGGATAAAAGCGTGAAAATTTGTATGTGATTTCCAGCAGTAGTCAAATTTCTTTCATAACATTTCTTTGTAATCTTTAATTATTCAATCAAATTGTCACGCCTTTTTCCCACAAGGATAGCAGAGACAATGTAGTGCCACTTGCCACGATCCTGACACATCTCCCTCGCTTCCTTCACATTCACAATTCTCTTCATACAAGCTCTATTTTCAATTATTTCGTTTGATATTTCAAATACGGTGTAAACTCTTTATAACGTTACTCTTTATAAACTCACTATAAAGTAGAAGTGAGCACAACTTGGTTGGTATGTGTTAAAACCCATATATGTATTTGTTCACTCCATATAACGAAAACTCTCTATAACGATGAAAAATGCACAGTCCCTTGAATTTCGTTATAAAGAGTTTACACTTTGTTATTAAAAAAAGTGTGTAAGATTTTTGTTAAGAAGGGGTAGGCTACAAACTGTCTGTCTGTAGTCATTTGGCCAGTCTGCCGATGGTGAAGTGACTTAGTCGCGTTTCGGGATAAGCTTGAAAGTTACCGGTTCTATTTAGCCCGTCATAGTGGATGCGACTGCTACTTTAAAGAGTGGTAGGCAGTGGTACCCAGTCTTCCGATCCGAGGTAGTACCACCACTTACAAGTATACAGACCGTGAAGTGATTTGGTCACGTTTCGGGATCAGCTTGTAAGTTTCCGGTTCCATCTAGGCCGGCATAGTGGATGTGCATGCTACTTACAGTCATTAAATTGTAGTAGCAGTGACATCCATTCATGGACCACACTCCAGCTTAACATCAAGCGCGGTGCCGCAAATAAAATAAAACATAGATTATGTAAATAGAACTTAAATAGGTTTTATTTTTATTTAATTAAAGTATTATGCGACATACATCCTAACACAGGGTTGGTTTCTATTCATATACAGGGTGTCTCAAGAACGCTTTTGAAAATAAAGTGGTGTGATAGTGTTTTTATTTTGTACCTTCTGTTGTTTTTTCTCCGAATAAATAAATAAATAAATTCCCAGGGTCCGACTTTTATTCATTCGGACAATGAGTTTCATTGAGCTTGAACTGTTAATGAAAATGAACATCGTTTCTCAGTGTTGTCAATTTTTCGGTCACAATCATTGAGTTAACGGTCGGCCCGCCAATTCCTAAAAACGATTACAAAAAGATTTTTTTAACCATTTCTTGTTATCGCCGCATTACAACTGTTTAGTTAATGACAGCACCCTGCCTGATAAAAAAGATAAACTTTGGTTAAAATCATTTTTTTTATCCGATCGTTTTTAGTATCGTGAACACTTTATTATCGGACGCGTTCTTGAGACACCCTGTAATTTCATATCCCATCTCATCAATCTTTTTTTTTTATAATATTCATAACTAATAACGTGTAAAGACCGTAAAGTGATTCAGTTGCATTTCGAGATCTGCTTAAAAGATGCCAGTTAAAATTAGGCCGGCATAGTGGATGCGACTGTTACTTGCAATCATTTGAGTGTAGTTTTTGGACCGCACTCAGGCATTACACCAGGCGCGGTGCTGTCATATGTCGAGCCACAATAATAATAAAAAATTAGGCATCCACATAGCAACACAAGTTGCTTAGCAACTATATTCTACAAGTCGCGTCGGGTTTAATCAAGAATACTTTTTTATTTATTTACATTTTTAAACTAACTTATGTATCATAGAAACAGGACAACCAAAGTACATATATCAAATATATATTGGTACCGACAAGTGGTTTTGAACCCGTGCTCTCGTTTGCGTAACCATTGCACTCGAATTCATTTATTAATCAAGTGCATTGCAGCACCTTTGCACCTCAAACATTATTAAATTACAGTAAAAAAACATAAATATTATAATTACATATAAATAATTAAAGATAATGTCAAAACAGAGATTTAAAAAAACATCCTAATTTCAATAGAGAAGGTGGTTAGCGATTATCTAACACCTGGGACTCCATAATACACAAACTCAAGTCCCAAGTCCAGCAAACTGCCAAACCAGATGACACCGTCAGTTATTTTTGCAAAAAATGAATTAAACCGGGACCAGAAAACAAAATCAAAACATCAAACAGGGTAGTTTTGGAAAAAACCAATAGGACGACCAACACCTCAGTCTCTCCGTGACCACGATGGATGCAAAGCTCTCGAAACGATAAAATAAAATTGTAAAATCAAAACCAAAATAAACGCGATAGTAAGCCGCATAAAATGTGTTTAATTCATTATGTTATATAATATACAAATAATACTTAAAATGTACTTTCCTCATGTAATAGATTTTCCTTAATTGTTATTTAATTATACCTAATAAACACAGTAATATCTAACATTCCTTTATACTCCTATAATAAAATTAACCCCAAAAGGCGTCAGAGCGTCGTGTCCTCTCCACCCCGGGCTCCACACCGGCCAGTCGAAGCACACCCGGAGCCACGCCTCTTGTCAAACAAGTCGAAGACCCAAAACACGATAAACACGACAAACCTCATGAAAAGGTCCGTGATATTACAATACATAACTTATTTAGTGCAACAATGACGTTTTATGGTACTTTAATAATGGCGGCTACTGAAGTCATAGATAATACCATAGATTACAAAGAATTTTATAACATTTTTTTTAAATATTTATTTCTATACTAAGCTACTAAATAATGTCCCAAAAGTCACGGATGGCTGTTCATAATGCGGTGCTTGTTCCTATGTTATATGTATGAAAGTGAATGTTGGGTGTGGCAGAAGAAGCATGGGAGTAAAATTAACACTGTAGAAATGCAGTCGTCAAGGAGTGTATGTGGAGTGACAATAGCGGATTGAATAAGGAATAGCACACTGCGTGATAGATGTGGTTTGAATTAGGATGTAGTGACAAGGATTGATAAAGGAATGCTTCGATGGTTTGTGCACATGGAAAGGGTGAGTGAAAGTAGATTGACGAAAGGAATTTATAAATCATGTGATTGGACACGCTAAACAAGTGTGGGAAAAAAGCGTGACAATTTGATTGATTGATTGATTGATAAGATGCTAAAGTGCTTGTATAGATTGGTACCGGTCAGTGGTTTCAAACCCGTGCTCTCGGTTTGCACTGCCATTACACCACGGTCGCCATAAGTCAGTCTTGTAGTATGACCATTGTGGTCATTTGCTAAGTCTGTCTAATTGTACAGACCATGAAGTGGTCGTTGCCAGTTACAACTAGACCAGCACAGTAGATGCAGTTATAAATAAAATAAAAATAGATGAGACTTAATAGACTTAATAAGATGAGATTATATAGTAAAATAGGTGTAGAATATATTCTTACAAAATTAGAATGTATTCCGTTTTATGCCTACGCGCCTCAAATTCTTAACACATGCAGAGATGCACTGCCTAGCGAGTGCTCAAAAGCTTAAAAGCGCTTCTATTCTTTATCTATGACATTAGTAGTCTCTAGTGAGCGTAGAATTTTCATTTAAGACTATTTTATAATCTTAAATGGTCCTAAATGTCAATGGATAGTTAAAAGAAAATGTTATTCACGTACTATGTCGTTGTATCACTAAATAAGCGAAAGAATATAACTAAAACATTAACACTATTAACCTCTCTCTCACACATTAAATAGATAAAGACACACTCGTCTGAGAGAGAGGACAAATAGTGTTGAGTTTTGGTATAATTTAGTCACAGGTTGTAGTTAGAAATTACAAACGTTCGTGTGACATGAGAGAAGTGAATAGGATCTATACTAGCGGCACGCTATGATGGCTGCTTTGACGTATTGCTAATGAAGTTTCGTATAAATTTATAATTACGTTTGAAGAAACAATTGTTATTCTTTATAGTGACAATAAAGAACAGCAATTTGCCCCTTCAAACGTAATTAATAAATTATACGTACGTTTGACCTGCTCATAAAGATGAGCAGGTAAAACGTACCTCTGGTATAGGTGGTAAAAAGTGGCGTTAATACGATGATACATCCCTTTAGTACAGTGTTTCCCAAAGTGGGGCCCACGACCCACAGGGGGGGGGGGTCAATTTAAAAATGGACTCGACACTACTTTACCGCTTTCCAACCCTTTTTTAGGTTGGGAAACACTGTTCTAGTCGGTCGCTAATCGAATCGAAAACCCAATGTTTGACAGTTCGAAAGACAGGCTGTCGATTCGATCTGTCAAGAGTGGTGCCCAGACATTTGCTGGCCATTTACACAGTCTGCCGATCCGATTTAAAAGTAGTACCACAACTTTTAAAATCAAGATCATCTTAAAAGTTGTCGGTTCCATCTAGACCGGGTGTATACGACTGCTACTTTTAGTTATTTACTGCAAGTAGCAGTTCCTAATACTTAAGTTAACTACTGTAGTAGCAGTCACCTTCATTCATGGACCGCACTCTAGCTTACCATCAGGCGAGGTCTTGCACAATACATAAAACTACATTTCGTTTCCGGTTCGATTGACGATGACACTAAAAGAGGCCTAGTTTGTAGCGCCGTGCTTTTACACGGTCTTACAAAATTCATTTTTAAGCTAATTAATTATGTTATACTAGTTCTATTTGTGTTTATTTGTGAATAATTGCGTTACATACCTTAATGTTAATATTTTTATCACTTATAATATACTTCTGTAAACGGGTTTTTACGTATCGATAGCCTTTATATTTTTCCACATATTTCACTATTTATTTTATTAGATTATCACTGAAATAAGCCTGATAATACACTTTTTCTACTTTGTTTACATATTTTGACATTTATGTCATCGATACGTGACAACCCGGTATTTTTCTTAATTTGGTCCAAAATACGCCTGTATGAAGGCTATTTCACAAAAATTGACCACTTTTGGCATAATATCGTTTTTATTGCATTTGAAGATGAGAAGCAAAAAAAACGATATTATGCCAAAAGTGGTCAATTTTTGTGAAATAGCCTTCATACAGGCGTATTTTGGACCAAATTAAGAAAAATACTGGGGAATAATTAGCTTAAAAATGAATTTTGTAAGACCGTGTAAAAGCACGGCGCTACAAGTTTCAAAGAGTAGTACCCAGTCTGCCGATCCGGGGCAGTACCACCACTTACAAGTATACAGACCGTGAAGTGATTTGGTCGCGTTTCGGGATCAGCTTGTAAGTTGCCGGTTCCAACTAGGCCGGCATATTGGATGTGACTACTACTCACAGTTATTGAATTGTAGTAGCAGTAACATCCATTCATGGACCACACTCCAGCTTAACATCAAGCGGGGTGCTGTCATATGTCAAGACACAAAAAAAGAGTATAGTAATCTGAGTTAATCCATTTGTCACGCGAACGGGAGTAGATACCATGTAGCGCCACTTTTCACGATACTGTCTTCATCTTCTCTGTGTTACTCAAAAATAATGTGACGGAGCAAAATCGCATGTTTGTAGTTACTGTAGTGCACTGTAGTTAGGTAGGTTGCTAGTTTAAAATTATGCCATAAATGTTGCCAGTGAATAAAATATATTGTTTTTTATTTAGTACAATTGTTTTAATGTATGTAAAAGGACATCATTCATTTTGGGTTTTTTTGTACTATTTTTGTAATGTCCAATGATGGAAAATTTATTAATGGTAGTTACTATGCTTGTGTTGATAAAACTAAACATAATTTTGCTATTAATTGCTATGCAATTGAGTTATTTGGAAAATAAGATATGAATTTTGTGTCGTCTGTCAATCACAAAGACACGCCATATTGAACTGTCATAATTATAGTTTGATCATGTTGCACACCTAAACAATGCGAAATAAAGGATATATTCCAATTAAATTGTAATCTTCGTACATCAAACTATTTTAAAATGTATATGCAACAATAATACAATTAAACCCCCCATATCCCCATACAATGAGAATTATGTCCTTTTGTAATATCTATTTAATTTATAGTTTTGCAAAGATTTGTATATTATAATGATTTTAAAAATATATATGTTACATATATTCAATCTAATGTGCACTGTAAAATCTCATTATTACAAGCTATTATATAAATGAAATACACCATGCATTTTTTGTTTACACAATTTATGTGAGTGAGGGGAACTTTAGATTTATTTTATTTACATTATTAAGCTATACACTACTATAAAATGCATGTACGCACCATTATTAAGCCATACACCACCATAAAATGCATGTACATACCATTATTAAGCAATACACTACCATAAAAGCACGTACACAACATTAAACTAATATTGCTTGATGAATTTATATTAAAAAAACACTGCTTATTTATTTTATTTTCATTTATTTATTTATGCTTCTGGCGAGACTATTTTATTGCATGTTTGACTTTTTTAGGTAAGTAACGCAAAATTTTCCTTGGCCAGAATAGTGACGGCGACCGAAGCAATCGTAAACAGTTTTTTTTCAGTCGTCGGCACTTTGGCCTTCTATTATTGTAATGGGTATTAATTAATATAATTTTATATTTGCATTTGTTAGAGAAACCGTAATAGGACAAAATTAAATATTGATATTGATAAATAAATTTATCAATATTTTAAACATGATAATAACAATTTAATTCTGAACAAACAGGAGTTTCCTGTAGAAAATAAAATCCCAGAGCAAATTGAGCCAAAGCCCCCTGAGGAAGTAACCGAGCCAAAAGAGGAACCCAAGCCACCCCCTCCGGCAGATGAACCTAAAAGTGTAGATCTAGATACGAGGTAAATTATTTTATAGACAATAGTTTATTTGAGCCTGATAATCCATTGTGATTTTCATTTCGTCTTTCCCTTTAAAAAGTGTCTTGCGTTGCTTTGGGCACATTGAAAGGTGGTTGACGAAAGAGATTTATAAATCAGAGGTAAGTTGAATGATAAAATGGGGACGATCCACAAAATTTTCCGGTGAGGTCCAAAAGCACCGATGACTGAGGAAACCGTTTAATTTTACTCAGTCGCCGTAACTATGCCCCCTAAGATGCTTACTACGCTTCACTTGAATAATTTAATTTTATAGGATGAAGCTGGAAAGTATTCCGTTTTTAGTTTGATCGCCGAATCCCTCAACAGAATGCGGATGCTTTCCCAACCTGTGCGGGTATTATGGGTGTGAAAAGACGAAGCAGGAACAAGGTTAAAGAGCTCATCGGAAAATTCTCCTCTTACTGTCCAGCCCAACCTGTGGAGCAGAACGGATTAGTGCAGAAGCGATTACAATAAATTTTAATATATTTCAGAATCGCAATGTTGCTGGAAGGTGGTGCTACTTTGGCTCCTTCGTTCCTTAGTCTGGGTGAAGAGGGTGATGCGATACCTGACTACCAGAAACATCATATACCTGATGATGATGGTATGTACACGCATTTGAGAATATAAGCGATGCGTGTTGAAGCACCTTTGGCCGGCATAGTGACGGCGACTGAGGTCACCGAGAACTCGAGAGTTTTTTTTCCGTCGTTTGCGCTCTCGAACCTCCTCTTGCTTACCTGTGACAAGTCTAGGTCACTAATAAATTAAAGAATAAATGAGGGTAGGCGAGAAAGTTGCGTTAGAGACGTGGGAAATGGCGGTCTATTGTCTCTGCTCATCCTTCTGAGATATGAAGCGTAATGATTAGATTAGATTATAATCAAACACTTAGTCAATTGAAAACTATAGTAAAAAATAATAATAATTTATTTTTTAAATTAAAAGTGTTACTATGTTACTTCTAGTACCTCCAAAAATATATGTACAAAGTTTCATGATGATCTGTTAAGTAGTTGTTGCATGAGAACGTAACAAACAAACTCACATTCACATTTATAATAACAGTAGGATATATTTCTCTTCCTAGGTTCCGGCAGTGAGGATAGAGAGAGTCTACTATCATCGAACAAGACTGATGAATTCATTTCTGAGCCATTATCACAGACACCGTCCCCTTATCTTAGCAGAGAGTTTTACTTGGATATATTAAAGTATACTGTTGATAAGGTATGCTAGTTTTTATTATTACTATTTATTCTATATTATAGGGCGGACTTAAAACAACAATTCTCATATTATTTTATTAATTTATTTTCACAGCGCACAAAAGATTTAGAGCGTCGCAAGTTCCCTTTAATAGATAAGATAGGATCAGATATATCATCATCTGAGGATGAGTTGTTAACTGGCGGTGAACCGAAGGCGATGAGCCAGTCACCTGTTGCACTCAGCGAAGGGGAAATAGAGCAGCAACAGGACAAGAACTTGGATGATGATCAGGTATGCTCATTTAAGATTATATTTTTAAACCCTGACATAGACCGGGTTTGATATTTAGGTGCAAACGCGTTATTTATTTATTGTGAATGTGAAGGAAGCGAGGGAGATGTGTCAGGATCCATTGTCTCTGCCTATCCCTTTGGGAAGAAAGCGTGACAATTTGATTGATTGATTATTTATCTAATTTTAATCCACAGTAATTATTTTTATAACATAAAGCTATAAACATTGCCATTAATGGATTTCACTATTCTTAACTTATAATTTAGACAAAAATATGGTAGTTAGGTACATTGTTTTGCATATATCACAACAAATAAAATAACTGGCAGTTACTATGCCGGCCAAATATGTTTTACTTGTAGGATCCAAGGTTATAGAGTTAAGAGGTAAAGGATTAGCTGGTAAAGGATTCTACTTGTCTATTGTTCTACCGAGTGCCAATACCATAGAGCTTGTATAAAGATAATTGTGATCGTGAAGGAAGCTAACGAGTTGTGTCAGGATCGTGGCAAGTAGCGCTCCATTGTCTGTTCCTATCCCTATGGGAAAAGCAGTGACAATTTGATTGCTTTAATTATTTTTCCCACCAGATGTCGCTGTCATCATTGTCATCCACGGAGGCAAAGATAGAGGAGCAAGTACCAGCTGACCCAGTAGTACCACATTATTATTACCCACCTCCATCTCATCCGCATTATTATCAAAATATGTGGCCACATAACGGTAACTTGTTTCAATTTTTTTAAATATACATTTCTATTCTAAGCTACTAAAGTGCTTGTATCATAGAAACAGGACAACCAAAGTACATATATCAAAGATACATTGGTACCGGTGAGTGGTTTCGAACCTGTGCCACTTGGCTTACGTCGCCATTGCAATGCCATTACACCACGGTCGCCTTTGGATACTTTGGCATAACTGCTGCCTATCTCTCTCTATTAGATCTGTCTGTATATTCTTTCATATCTAATGAATAAATATATTTTAATATAAACTACTATTATAAGTAAAAACTAATAAAGAAAACAACCGAAATAGTTCTAGTATTTTTATATATCAATTAAACTGTCACGCCTCTATCCCACAGGGATAGGCAAAGACAATGGAGCGCCACTTGCCACGATCCTGACACAACTCCCTCGCTTCCTAGAAAAGCTAGATTGCCTAGTGCCCATAACCATAGAGCTTGTATAAAGAAAAATGTGAATGTCAAGGAAGCGAGATATTTGTGTCAAGAGCGTGGCAAGTAGCGCTCCATTGTCTCAGCCTATCCCTGTGGGAAAAGGTCGTGACAATTTGATTGATAAATAAATAACTAATATATTCACCTCTGTGCACAATTACCTTGCTTTTACAAATACACCTTGCCTTTAGTACAATAATATTAATGACGTTTTCCTTTTGCAGCGTTCACCGCAATGGCCGGCCATGATGGTTACCACCACAGCGCTCACATGTATGGCGCCAACTACCCACCAATTGTGCCACAACATTACCAACATTACCACCACCACACGCAAACCACTGACAATTCGCAGGTACAATTTATATTATATTTATCAAAAGAAGATGGTACACAGACAAGTAAATAGACCGTGAAGTGATTTGGTCGCGTTCCTACTAGGCCGGCATAGTGGATGTGATTGCTACTCACAGTTATTGAATTGTAGTAGCAGTGGCATCCATTAATAAACCACATTCCAGCTTAACGTCAAGCGGGATGCTGTCATATGTCGAGTCACAATAATAAGAAAAAAGAATCTACGCCATTTTGTGACGTTTAACTCTCCAGCCAACTTCACTTTAGTAAGGTGTCTTATTCTTTGCGGACACCTTCGAATCAGTCAAGTGAAGTTAGTCAACAGCCCGTCCTATTCTAATAGCATTATATTTATCGAAAGAAGTTGCAGAGTTTTTTTTTATTGTGACTCGACATATGTCAGCACCCCGCCTGATGTTATGCTGGAGTGAATGGACGTCACTACTACTGCAATTATAACTGTAAGTAGCAGTCACATCCACTGTGTCGGCCTAGTCTGAACCGGCAATTTACAAGCTGATCCCGAAACGCGTCTAAGTTACTTTACTATCTGTATACTTGTAAGTTGTGGTCGTCACTCTTGGACTTCCTCTTGCTTATCATCAGGCGGGTCGTGGTCAAATGTCGTGTCACAATAAAAAGTGGTATTGAACCCGTGCTCTCGGTTAACGTAACCATTGCACTACCATTGCACCACGGTCGCCTTGTGTATGCATAATTATATGTTTTTTTATAAACACAGCAGGAGCCGGACAACCCATACTTCCCAACAATAAGTGCTGTGGTCGAGCGCGTAACGGCTGAATTGAAGACAATACTCAAAAGGGATTTTAATAAGAAAATGATTGAGAATACCGCATTCAAGAACTTCGAAGTTTGGTGGGATGAACAATCGAGAAAGAGCAATAAAGCTAAGGAAGAAATCTCACAGCCATTACAGGTAAAATAATCTATTATTTTTTGGGACTTGACATGAGACTTCGATTTCTCGATGACTGAAAAAATCGATTCGCTAAAATTCATAATGAGAAATCCTCGTATGACGCCATTGTAAGGTTTTTTTTTAATTCATCTCTTTTCTAAGCTACTAAACGTGCTTGTATTATAGACGTGCTGGGCTATCAAAGTACAGATATCAAAGATACATAGCAAGTGATCATTCAATCATTTAAAAGAACAATTTAAATTGTTATACAACACTGAATTAAAATTTAGACACAAAAAAGTAATTATAAAAAGGAAATCATTTTGGGCTATTTTTGTACTACTTTTGTAATGCCCAATGGGGAAAAAATATATAAATGGTAGTTTTGATACTTGTATTGATAAAACTAATAACAATTTTGCTTTTAATTGCTGTGCAATTGAGTTATTTGGAAAATAAGATATTTGTATCATCTGTCAATCACAAAGACACGCCATATTAACAGTTCATAACAGCTTTGAACCATTATAATTATAGTTTGATCATTTCGCACTCCTAAAGTATGCAAAATAAAGGATATATTCCAATTACATTGTAATCTTCGTACATCTAATTTTTAAATGCATATGCATCTAATACAATTAAGCCCAAGTCCCCATACAAAATGAACGATGTCTTTAGACACATAAAAAGGTATTACAAACTTGACATATTATTACAATGATTTTCATTTGATTTTCAGGATATCTCTAACAAGAAGGAGGAGTCCATTGATTCCATCAAATCGTTTATGGACTCCCGCGACTTTGGCCTCGACATGGGTGGCTATGGACTTGGTCTTGGCCTAGGTATAAGGGCCGCTATACCAAAAATGCCCAGTTTTAGAAAGAAGAGAAAAATACCATCTCCCGTTGTTATGGACGAAGATTCTTCTAAACGATTTAGCGATCAAGTAAGAACTTGTATTCATTATATAATTTTTTCATTGAAATGAAAATATTTTGGGGCGTCTTACAATATTAGGTTGGGTAGAGGGGATAGTGAAGGCAGGGAAGGTGAGTGTTGACATGTCACAAAAAGATTTGAAACTTACATTTCGGTCACAAGTCCGGAACGCTGCCTTC
Source organism: Tinea trinotella (assembly GCA_905220615.1). Taxonomy (NCBI): domain Eukaryota; kingdom Metazoa; phylum Arthropoda; class Insecta; order Lepidoptera; family Tineidae; genus Tinea; species Tinea trinotella. Next base: position 1,317,835 of record HG992325.1, read on the forward strand.
ATTCTCCCGCCTGCCACGCGATGGATCCGGCACCCGCGCAGAGAATCCATGGATGCTAAGAAATTGTTTTATTAGCAGAGACATAAACTTTTATGGGCAAAAATGTGGATGTGAGGGAAGCGAGAAAGTTGTGTTAGCTTTTTTTAATTTGTGATTTGACATATGACAGCACCTGCCTGATGTTGAGCTGGAGTGTGATCCATTAATGGAAGTGACTACTACCTACAGTTCAATAACTGTAGGTAGTAGTCACATCTACTAAGCTGGCCTAGTTGAAACTGGCACCTTACAAGCTAATCCCGAAACGCGACTAAGTCACTAAAGGTTAGCTGGTAGAAAATGCTATTTAGCATTAGTTCGCCTATTGTATTGTGTGTTTTACTGTGCAATAAATATTTTTATTATTATTATTAAATCACTTCACGGTCTGTATACTTGTAAGTGGTGGTACTACCCCGGATCGGCAGACTGGGTACCACTGCCTACCAATCTTTATTGTTAATTTATATTATTTTTTAGGAGGAAATGGTCCTGAACTCAGATGAAGAGAAGGAGGTACCGAGTAGTCCACGTAATAGAAACACAGGATCATATCTTTCTAGAAGAAGAAGGCCCTCTAGCAGCTCATCCAGGTTTAATTTTGATGCTTTTCATTATAAACATATATTTTTTTCGGAGACAACCTCAAGAAAGTTGGGTTGCCTAGTGCCCATAACCATAGAGCTTGTATGAAGAGAATTTTGAAGGTGAAGGAAGCAAGGGAGTTGTGTCAGGACCGTTGCAAGTGGCACTGCATTGTCTCTGCCTATCCCTGTGGGAAAAAGGCGCAACAATTTGATTGATTGATTTGATATTTTTACCTTTAAAATATATTTATTAATGTAAATCTTGCTTCAGATCTTCAAGTTCATCCAGCAGTTCTGATTCAAGCAGCGAGAGCAGTTCTGGCCATGGCAAGGATGCAACGAACCGATTAAGGGTACCACCTGGACCTATTTATTCAGATACAGACGATGATTCGGAACTGGACGAGAGAGATGTAAGTCTTATTTTTTTAATGTGACTCGACATATGACAGCACCCCGTTTGAGGTTAAGCTGGAGTGTGGTCCATGAATTGATGCCACTGCTACTACAATTAAATTTACTTACTGTACTAAGTAAACCTGATGGTAAGCGTGATAGAGGCCACGGTCGCCGTCACTATGCCGGCCTAATGTGCTTATTAACGCATTACTTAAAGGATCTAAGGTTATATGAGGGAGAGAACACATATAGATGGGGAACGAGTTAAATAGATTCGGGGACTGAGGTGCGGTGGGGCGTCAATAAACCCCCACCCTTATCATAGTGGCCGATATTAGTGACGCTCATAGCTCAGCGATGTCATTTAATATCGATAAAAACGTGTCCATATTTACTTTGTTTGATTATTGAAAAATTTGTGAGTTAATTGAATAAAAGAGAGTCGTAATCCGTAGTCAGGCTAGAATCATTATTAGAAACGTGATTAAAATGTGTGAAAAGGAAAACAAAAACAAACATCACTATTTACAAAATTAAATTAATGTATAATTAATTTAAAATTATTGCTGTCTTATGTTCATACTTCAATTTAATACACATTTATAATTTTTAATAACTAAATCTATTTGCGTTTTAAGGAAAGTGTGTGTTTATCGTTATCGACATTTTGCATGTTACTTCACTATTCATAATAGACACGTGACCATGACGTCACAACTGCATTCCTAGCACGTTTATTTAGCTCGTTCCCTCACTAGCATTGCATTGCAAGCATTGCACTTGGCAAAAACGTATCACGCCACATTCCTGCACAGATAGGCAGAGCAAATGGTAATAAATTCAAATTAATAATTGATACTTTGTTATGAACAGTTCAAGGTAATATCAAATAAGGAGAGATTAAGACGAGTTTACTCATCAACTGATAGTGAAGAGGAACAAAGTAGAAGAGGTAAGAATAATATCAATCAATCAATCAAATTGTCACGCCTTTTTCCCATGGGTATAGGCAGAGACAATGGAGCGCTACTTGCCACGATCTACCAGTAAGAATAATATTTTTTTAAAATTCAGACTTTACATCGCCTTGATTGTAAGAAGAGAATTGAGGAAGTAAAGGAAGCGAAGGAGTTGTTTCAGGATCGTGGCAAGTGGCGCTCTAATGTCTCTGCCTATCCTCGTGGGAAATAGGCGTTATAATTTGATTTCCTCGATGATATGTTTAAAAAGAACAGGCTCTTTATTTAATTGTGTCGACATCTGATCTTGACCTGCTTAATGATAAGCTAGGAGAGGTTCAAAAGCACCAACGGCTGAAAAAATCGATTCAATTTACGGTAGCCCCAGTCGCCGTCACTGTGCCGGTCAATGATTAGTTGATTCGGTCTATGATTCTAAAAAAGGATAAACTAAATAAAATACTTTTTATTTTATTTAGTTTATTTCTTTAACTAAATTACTTAACTAGTTACTGATTTTTGTATTCAGACGCGACATCTCACCCGAAATCGCCTAATGATAACCGAATCGAGGTAACCTAGTTCGGCGTGTTCACAATCGGATTTCAATAGATTTGCAACGTCCTCTTTCAATCCTCTTTCGTCTCTAAATCGTGTTCTGTTGGCGTTGCTGCAAATCTATGGAATCACTTAGCTCAAGATATTAGACAATCGTAATGTGTCAATCAAATTGTCACGCCTTTTTCCCACAGGGATAGGCAGGTACAATGGTGCGCCACTTGCCACGATCCTGACACAACTCCCTCGCTTCCTTCACATTCACAATTCTCTTCTTTTCCTCCATTTCTTTCATGACATAGGTAGTTTTATTTTATGTGCATTATTGTGTTGTAAATATTTTATTATGTACTTGTATTATGTACAATTATATGTACTGTGTAGTAGAATGTAATGTAATTATTATGTATTTGTTGTTTTATTCTTACAATTTGTCATCATTATATTGCACCTACTTACCATTAATACTGTCTTAATGTCCTAAAGGTTTGGCTGTCAGAGAATGTCTAACGGCATTAAGTCCGCCTTTGTACATAGTGCAAATAAGTTTTAAATAAATTAGACCACGCCTTTTTCCCACAGGAAGCGCCACTTGCCACGATCCTGACACAACTCCCTCGCTTCCTTCACATTTACAATTCTCTTCATACAAGCTCTATGGTTATGGGCACTAGGCAACCTAGCTTTCTTGAGGATTTCTCCGATTTAGTCGGCAAACACCCTCCTAAGGGACAATTGTTGGCTGGATAATAAAATTGTTGTCCAATTTCAGAGAAAACCCCAATACCCCCTGTAGAGGCATCAGATGACAATAGACTTGGATCACCGATATTATCACCCGAGGAGGATGGAGAGGACACAACTGCCAAACCTGACTTGTTTGATAGGGTATACTCAGATTCAGATGAAGAGAGGGAGTATCAGGTATATATTGTTTTAAACAGACTTTTTATTAAAAATGTATTTTCATTTCTATACTAAGCTACTAAAGTGCTTGTATCATAGAAACAGGACAACCAAAGTACATATATCAAAGATACATTGGTACCGGTGGGTGCTCTTGAACACTTGCTCTTCGGTTTGTGTAACCATTGCACTGCCACTACACCTCTATTCATGGACCGCACACTAGCTTAACATTAGGCTGCTTGTTGTCATATGTCAAGTCACAATAAAACTAAGAAAATATATATCTTACATTATTTGTTTTTTATTATTGTGACACGACATCTGGCTTCGACCCGCCTGATGATAAGCAAGAGGAGGTTCAAGAGTGACGACGACTGAATAAAACGAGTTAGTTCACAGTTGCCTCAGTCACCGTCACTATGCCGGTTGGGTAGAGGACGAGAAGAAAGTAAAGGCAGTGAAAGTGAGGAGCGTCAGCTATGCCCTTAATATATATTTTGGTTGTTTAACAGGAGAGGAGAAGAAGAAACACTGAATATATGGAGCAGATAGAGAGGGAGTTCTTAGAAGAAGAGCAACAGAAACAACAGACTGATGAGAGATTGCAACCTGAGAAACCGCCTGACGATATGTATGTAACATTTTAGTTTTATTTGTACTTGAAAATATGGCAGATTCATTGTCTCTAATCATATCGAGGCCTTTCCCTAAATAAATTCGCTTGATATAAATTCAATAAAGCTGGGTTGCCTAGTGCCTATAACCACAGAGCCTGTATGAAGAGAAGTTTGGATGTGAAGAAAGCAAGGGAGTTGTTTAAGGATCGTGGCAAGTGGCGCTCTATTGTCTCTGCCTATCCCTGTGGGAAAAAGGCGTGACATTTTTTTTTTTTTTTTTCTCGATGAATAAGGAATATCTATATGTTTTTTTTTAAATAGCCCAACAAAAACCGATGGATCAATCAACAATAATATTAAGAAATCACCTGAAAAGAAGGACTTGGAAGAAGGGGAACTCTCCTCTGAGGATGAAACACTCGATGTTAGAAGAAAGAACCTTAAAAAGAAGAAAGATAAGAGACAGAGGTTGCTCTCTTCTGTCAGTGATCAGAGTAATACAGAGAGTGCAATTAGTATTAATGGTATTAAAGAGGTTGGTTTAATTTTAATTTTATTTCATTTACCATAGAGCTTGTATGAAGAGAATTATGGATGTGAAGGAAGCGAGGAAGTTGTCTCAGGATCGTGGCAAGTGACGCTCCATTGTCCCTGCCTATTCCTATGAGAAAAAGGCGTGACAATTTTGATTGAATGATTGTTGTGACGCTTGTAATACATTATGCCGACGAAATAGCAATAAAATTGCGTCGCGATCGCATGTGACCAATCAACGTAGTTTACTTATTGATTTGTTATTCACTGATTGGTTACGATAATGTCAAATATTAGTGTTTTTTCGAAGCCAAAATATGTTATAGAACCGAGGGCCTGATAGTAACGACGAAGCCCATTCGCTGTACTCCTGCCTTATATTTTGGCTTTTAATATGCGGCTTGCTATCTTTAGCGGCTTTCAGCTAACAATACTTGGATATGGTTAATCAGCGCCCTCTAGTGCCCTATTGGCTATAAACGAATTTAAAACGTTTTTTGACGTTTTTGGACCCGAAAAGGTCCAATGAGGCAATCGCAATCTTTCGACCGTATCGATAGTGAAACTAACAGGTTCCGCGCGTCGTTTCTTTGGAGAACAATCCACAAGTGGGAGCCCATGTGTTCTCATCTATCCTATAAACTTAAATTTTATTTTTATGTTATCTAATTCCAGTCTCAAGGCACCTTCTCATCGTCATCGAGTCCCCATTCTCAGGCATCGCAAGCGTCCCAAGTAGCACTGGACCATTGCTACAGTCTGCCACCTGTTTCGCAACCTGACACAGAGAATGAGCCCCTCAATAATTACCTACAACATGACCATGGTAAGAGACTCTATATTGTTATTTGTTATACACCAGGCGACCGTGGTGTAGTGGCAGTGAAATGGTTACGCAATCCGAGAGCACGGGTTCAAAACCACCCACCGGTACCAATGTATTTTTTATATATGTACTTTGGTTGTCCTGGTTCCTGCATCAGCAAGCACTTTGGTTGCTTAGTATAGAAATGTAAATTTAAAAAAATATATTTGGCTGATTTATACACCATTCCGTTACGAGTAAAGTTTCGGGTTCGATTCCCGGTCGGAGCAAATACTTTTTATTTGTTATATTTATCAATTATATTAAATTTACATATATTTGTTAATAAAAAAATAGAGGCGGACATTTGTTCCGGGTCTGGTTGTCAAAGAGTGGTAGACAGTGGTGCCTAGTTTGCCAATCCGGGGCAGTACCACCACTTACAAGTATACAGACCGTGAAGTGATTAGTCGCGTTTCGGGATCAGCTTGTATGTTACCGTTTCCAACTAGGCCGGCATAGTGGATGTGACTGCGACTGCAACTTGCAGCTGTTTATTTAACTGTTGTAGCAGTCACCTCCATTCATTCACCACACTCCAGCTTAACATCAGGCTGGGTGCTGTCATATGTCGTGTCACATAAAATGAAAATTGCTCTTAGTGGTCAACTCTGATCACAGATGACCTGTGTGTATTTTCTATTCAATATTTATTGCCCAATTCATACAATATGCTGGTGGTAACCTAATCTATTGATTTAGTTGGCAACCATCACTTGAAAGGTGTGAAATATCATATTAGTATCGAAAATGGTAGTTTCGATACTTGTATTGATAAAACTAATAACAATTTTATTTTTAATTGCTGTGTAATTGAGTTAGTCGTTACTTACCTAAACTTGAAAGGTGTAAAGCCCGTTTGTGGCATATGAGTAATATCATTTTAATATACCACCCAAAATTGTTATAAATTATTCCTCAAATTCTGAATATTGATATTATTTATTCTTTTAAACAGACAGCGAATCGGATGATGATCGTAAGATATATATTTATCTTTTATTTAAAAAAATATATACAAAAGGCAGCCATTAAGCCTTACTTACTCTACCAGTTAATCTAAAGCTATATAATGTGTTGCCTGACATATTGAAGGAGCAACCAACAGCTTTATTTAAGTTAAAATTGAATAATATTCTATTGAAAAACTGTTACTACTCAATTAATGAATATTTAAGTGACAAATCTTTTTATTAATATGTAACGTCATATTAAGTTTTGTTGTCATTACTAATGACAACAAAACTTTATTTGTGTTTGACATTAATTTAATATTTAAATAATGATGTATTCCCTACTAATATTTCTATACTCGAAAGAGTAAGTATTGTCGTCATAAACTTATTTAAGATCTGTATAATACTAACACAATACTAAAGAAATAAAGAATTTGAATTTTAAAGTTGGTGGGTGAAGAATAACGTATAATGTAGGAAATGAATGCCATAAAAGATATACAGGTGCTTCGATAGTAAATCTATCTATATATTAATATTTAAAATACAATAAAAACACAAAAAAAGGCGACTGTGGTGTCGTGGCAGTGTAATGGCTACATAAGCCGATTGGCACGGGTTCGAAACCACTCACCGGTACCAATGTATCTTTGATATACAGTCGAACATCAAGGGAGACGCCAAAAATTTCGAGTTATAGAGTTTTCAACTTATGGAGGATTTAGCCTTAGGCGGATTTTGATTCGACATAAAGAGTTTAAGGTTTATTCTTATAAATTTTGAGTTAGAGAGGTAAAATAAATAAAAATTCAACTTGCAGAGGTGACAAACATATTTTATTTATCAACATTATTTCAAATCATTTTAAAATAAAAAATATTGCATTAAAAAAAGTCAGTAATTTTTTTTTGCTTTAGATAATTTGGTTGTTCTCTATCTATAGCATTGGTAGAGCATAGCATCTATAGAGGTAATAAATTCCAAATGATCAAGTTGTAAAGGTTGTAAAATAAAACGTTGCTATGTTCAAGATACAGAGGTCAAATTTAATTTTTCGAGTTATAGAGTGAAAATGTGTACCAAAATGGCTTGGAGGGACTGAGTGATTATTTCGACTAACAGAGGGTCAAGATTTCAAGTAATGGAGGTTTTGGTGTTTGAAGGGAAGGGAACAAATCATTTTTTCGAGATTTGGAGGTTTTTGACTTATCGAAGTTCGACTTAACGAGGTTCTACTGTATATATTTTGGTTGTTCTGTTTCTATGATACAAGCACTTTAGTAGCTTTGTATAGAAATGTATAATAAATAAAAATTGTTCAGTAATTCAATCCGGAACAGTACTAGCACTTTTAAATATAAAGAACGAGAAGTAACTTAGTCGCATTTCGGTATAAACTTGAAAGTTGCCTATATTTAACTTATACGAGTTCTGCTTACACATATTTATGATATTAGTTCACTATGGTTCACGTTTCAACTTAAAAACAGGCGAATTTAAGTTGAATTTTTAAAATTTTAAAATTATTTTTGTCCGTATTGTCTGTTTATCCCTTTAGGAATTAAGGCGTGATATTTAATGACAATAGTATATGTTTTTAATTTGTTGTTAATTCAGGTTACACGTGGATGTCTGAGGAGCCAAGTGACAAGCCAGTGATCGAGAGCATAGGCAAGGATGCAAAGAAACCCTATAAGAGAAAACACGAGTCAAAGAAATTAACAGAAATACAGAATAAGTATGTTATCTGTTTAAATATACTTTGCCAGTGTATTTGTTTTATTGTGACATCTGACCTCGACCCGCCTGATGATAAGCAAAAGGAGGTCCAAGAGTGACGACGACTAAAAAACCGAGTTAGTTCCCGGCTACCTCAATCGCCGTCATTACACGGCTTAAGGTTCTTCGGCCTAAGGCGAGACTTCACGCATCGCTTGAAGGATCCAAGGTCATAGGATGGAGAGAACACATTTAATTAATTTTCACGACCTGCAGGACGTATTGGTCCACGTCAACTCGGATTCGATTCCCGGTCAGCGCAACTATCTGATTTATATCACATATTTGTAACAAGCGACCCGCTCCTGATTCGTACGGGTGCAACTGACGTACGGGCCGGAGATGGCCTCTCTCTCCCTGTATTCATTCTTCATCAAAGATTGAAAGATATTCATTTTTTAATCTCAGAATTTCTCGGTTACCTAGTGCCCATAACCTTAGAGCTTGTATGAAGAGAATTGTGGATGTGGAGGAACGCAGGAGTTGTGTCAGTGGCAGGTGGCGCTTCATTGTCTCTGCCTATCCCCGTGGGAGAATGGCGTGACAGTTTGATTGATTGATTGATGATTTTTCGGCTTTTTCTACTATAATAAAGATATAAACCTTCCTTTTGAATAACTCTGTCTATTAATGAAAACTACATTAAAATCTGTTGGGTAGTTTAAAATATCTAAGCATACAGACGGCGGGATGCGACTTCGTTTTGTGGTAACGAACCTCGGCTTGGGTCTAAGAGCGCTGACGACTGAGGCAGCTGAATGTGTATTATCAGTCACCTTGCCTGAGGAAAGTCAGTCAGATATTGAGCCACAAAACAGTATAACAATTTTTATTTGTTTCCATTTACAGATTAGACAAGTATGATAAGCCGCAATTCGAACACGTGACATTCAAAACTAGAGATATTATGTCAGAAATGCAATTGATGTATGAATTCCTAACACGAGGGGTGGACAGGGAAGATGTTTATTACTTCAAAAAGGCGTATGAGACATTATTGGAGAAGGACGCCCAGGGGTACTGGCTCAACGACACACATTGGGTTGATCACCCGCCAACGGACCTGTGCTATAGTCCCCCCAAGAAGAAATCAAAAAGGCATAATAATATTTATGAAGATTTACAGGTGAGGTCTTTTTAATTTTATATAGACGACCGTGGTGTAATGGCAGTGCAATGGTTACGCAAACCAAGAGCACGGGTTCAAACCACTTGCCGGTACCAATGTATATTTGATATGTGTACTTTGGTTGTCCTGTTTTTATTATACAAGCACTTTAGTAGCTTAGTATTATAAATATATACATATGTAAAAAAATGGTGAATTAGTACAATAATATGGTGGAGAGAATCCTGCCTATCCCTGTAGGAATTTTTAAAGGGCCAGTGGTGCTCAGTATGTCGATCCGGGCTAGTACCAACACTTACAAGTATACAGACCGTAAAGTGACTTAGTCTGGCATAGTGGATGCAACTGCTAGTTTCACTGTAGCCTAACATCAGGCGGGGTGCTGTTATATTTTGATGACCAATTAAAAAAACTTATTTTCCAGGGCCATTCGAGCGGTTCAGCGCGTACGGAGGGTTACTACAAAATGGATTCCAAATTGAAAGCCAAATACAAATACCACCATGGTAGAGGTATATCATCAGCCCAACAAGCTGATGATGATAAGAAGTTGGCATCCAAAATGCAATTGCTCTCGCGCGAGGCAAGGTCTAACCAAAGGAGGTTGCTTACTGCATTCGGTATGTTCACTTTACTTATCTATCATCATCATAGGATCATCATCATAATCATAGCCTTAGAACGCCATTCCGAACGACAGGATGCCAGTTGCATCCACTGGTTATTCGTGACTTTCACTATGTCGTCAGTCCACCTAGTAGGAGGCCTACCTACGCTGCGTCTGCCGCTTCGTGGTTTCCACTGTAGAACCTTTCTTCCCCATCGGTTGTCGATTTTTCGAGCGATGTTACATTTCTATACTAAGCGTTTTTCTGATGTGGATGAATGTGGATGTGAGCGGATCCATCCATTATCTATGCCTATCACTGTAGGAAAATTTGATTTGTTTTGATTATACTAAGCTACTGAAGGTCCTTGTATCATAGTAACAGGACGACCAAAGCCTTTGGTTTACAAGGCCACTCTAAAACCAATATACAACGGTCGCTTTATTTTTATTGTGACTCGATATATGACAGAACCTCATCTGATGTTATGCTGGGGTGCAGTCTATGACTGCAGGCGACGGGTAAACAGTAAATAATCTGCAGCCGCATCCACTATGCCGGCCTATTTGAAACTGAGTCAGTACTGCCCTAGATCGGCAGACTGGGCAAATGATAACTCTAACATTGTTTTTATTTATGATTTTAGGCACGGACACTGATTCAGATCTGCTCAAATTTAATCAATTGAAGTTTAGAAAGAAACAATTGAAATTCGCCAAGTCAGGCATCCATGATTGGGGTTTATTCGCTATGGTAATCTTCTTTATATATTATTCTTATATACAATATACGATTCTTTTGTGTTTGTCACACCTAACTTCTTCTAAACGGCTGGACCGATTTGAATGAACTTTTGTGTGTATATTTCAATGGGTTCCTGGATGGTTTGAAAACACACACGAGGTCAGATGTGATAAACAATTTAGTGTTTTTAGTTTTATTAACCAACCAGAGCCTCTTTTATTTTTTATTAAAAAAGCGCAACGAACTGGTAGTACACCACTACGTCACGCCAATCGTCGACGCTTGACGACTAGTTTTATTTATTACTAGCCACCCGCCACGGCTTTGCACGGACGCAATGTAGCTCTAGACTATTTTTGAATACATTTTAGATCTTTCTAGATTATTCTAAAAAATTCTATACTAAATGTTCTATAACACAGAAATGTTGTAGAATGCCCTCGAGTGTTCTAAACTTTTGTAAACTAAACTAAAGGACATCATTCATTTTTTATAGGGACTTGGGCTTAATTGTATTAAGAGTTTATTATGCATTTTAAAATAGTTTAATGTATGAAGATTACAATGTAATTGGAATATATCTTTTATTATGCTTAGTTTAGGTGTGCAAAATGATCAACGTATAATTATGACAGTTCAAAGCAGAACAAATATGGCGTTGATTGACAAATAATACAAAATCCTTATGTTATTATCCAAATAACTCAATTGCACAGCAATTATAAGCAAAATTATAATTAGTTTTATCAACACAAGTATCAAAACTACCATTTATATATTTTTTCATCATCGGAAAATACAAAAGTAGTACATTAAAGCCCAAAATGAATAATGTCCTTTCTAAACTAAACTTTCTCGAAATTTCCATAGAGAAAAACTTTATGCCCTTATATCTTTAAAAGTAAGACCTTTAGGTAAAAACGGAAACGGAAATCATGGATAAGGGATGAAGGGCTACCACGCCATACAACTTCCTTGATCCTACCGGGATTCGTTTTCGAGTTTTATCGGCACGTACAGTGTACACTTTCTTTTATCTTTACTTCTTTACTAATATTACAAAGAGGAAAGTTTTGTATTTTTGTGTGTGTATGTTTGTAATGAAATAACTTAAAAACGACTGTGCCGATTTTAAAAATTCTTTCACCATTGGAAAGCTTCATTCACCCTGAGTGACATAGGCTATATTTATTGTTAGAAAAGTATAGGGATCTCTACTAAAACTTAAGTAACGTAACCCAAGGTGTAAAAAAAGCGCCCTAAAACGTCTTTCGCCGCATGCGCTGCGGAAACTATTGATGATAGAACAAAAGTATGTTCTACAATATTGAAGAACATATCAATATCTACAAAAAAACTTCGCGATACCATATGTCCAACTATTATCGTTATGTAACAATAACCACTTTTTACATTTTAAAAGTAGATAGAAATACCGACCAAAATTAGTCCACACCATTCATACTTTTGTTAGGCGGTATGAAATTCGCCGGTTCAGCTAGTTATATATTATAATATTGATTATTAATTTAGGAGCCAATCGCCGCGGATGAAATGGTGATCGAATACGTTGGCCAAATGATCCGACCAATAGTTGCTGATGTTAGAGAGGCGCACTACGAGGCGACCGGCATTGGCAGCAGTTACTTGTTCAGAATAGACTTGGACACCATCATCGATGCGACCAAGTGTGGTAACTTGGCGAGATTCATCAATCATAGTTGTAATGTAAGTATTTGCATACTTTATATTTAGTTTATAGACCCGTTACTCGCACAGGTCGGGGAAAGCATCCGCGTTCTTTCGACCGAATCGGCAGTCGAACTAAAAAGTTCGGTGCGTCTTTTCTTTGTAGAACAATCGACAAGTAGAATGCTTTGCCTGTCCATGTGTTCTCTCCATCCTATGACCTTGGATCCTTCAAGCGATGCGTGAAGAAGCACCTTTGGCCGGCATAGTGACGGCGACTGATGCAGCCGTGAGCTAACTCGGTTTTCTCAGTCGTTGTTACTCTTGGACCTCTTGCTTATCATCAAGCGGGTCGAAGTCAGATGTCGTGTCACAATAAAAAAGATATTGTAAATAAATAAATAAAAGATATTTATTTAAATTCAATACATATTAAACATTTAAATACAAAGAGTGGTAGGCAGCAGTGCTCAGTCTGTCGATCCGTGTTAGTACCACCACTTACAAGTATACAGACCGTGAAGTGACTTAGTCGCGTTTCGGGATCAGCTTGTAAGATTTCGGTTACAATTAGGCCGGCATAGTGGACTTGACTGCTACTTAAAGTTATTGAACTGTAGTGGCAGTCACCTCCATTTATGGACCGAACTCCAGCTTAAAATCAAGCAGGGTGCTGTCATATAGGTGGTAGTACTACTCCGGATCGACAGACTTGGAAAGCTCTTCATTTATGGGCACTAGGTAACCTAGCTTTCTTGAGTATATCTCCTATTTTAACTATTATAATTACATACGACTTAAATAACAATGTTATCTTTGAATTAAACAAATTTTATGCGGCTTACTATCGCGTTTATTTTGGTTTTGATATTACAATTTTTATTATTCCGACGTTACGAGAGCTTTGCAGCCATCGTCTCTCCGAGACCACTCGAAACGTCGGAATAATAAAAATTGTAAAATCAAAACCAAAATAAATGCGATAGTAAGCCGCATAAAATTTGTTTATTTCAATAATCAATGTTCGCGCAAAAATTAAAAAAATGTTATTATTTACAGCCGAATTGTTATGCTAAAATAATAACAATAGAATCGCAGAAGAAAATTGTTATTTACTCAAAGCAGCCAATAGGAGTTGATGAAGAGATCACGTACGACTACAAATTCCCACTTGAGGATGAGAAAATACCATGTCTATGTGGAGCTTCGCAGTGTAGAGGATTCCTTAATTAAAATATATATATAACTATATTGTGGTGAAATAACTTGGTCAGCGCTGAGTGAGATCGATTGACTCGATTCACAACTTGTCAGGACAGGCAGACATTGAGACTGTAACTGCGAAAGATGTCTACTGTAGGGGTAATCACGAATGACAATACGATACGTTGAAAACGTATTTCTTTGGCCGGCATAGAGACAACGACTGATGCTTATTAGGCAAGTTGAGGTTAGATGCCGCGTCTCAATAAAAAATATTGAACTAGTTACATACATTTAGATTATTTCCTAATCAAATAATTAAACTGTCACGCCTTAATTCTCACAGGGACAGGCAGTGATAAAGAATTTATGTTTTAGGATAATTTAATAAATATTATTGGCGGAATAAAGAAGCATGCGTATTCTGTCGACCGAATCGGCAGTCGAACGAAAAGGTTTTTTTTGTAGAACAATTGACAAGCGGAATGCTTTACCAGCCCATGTTATCTATAACCTTGGATCCTTCAAGTGAAGAAGCACCTTTGGCCGGCATAGTGACGGCCACTGGGACAACCGTGAACTGACTAGGTTTTGTCAGCTACTCTTGCCATCAGGCGGGTCGAGGTCAAATGTCGAGTCACAATAAAAAATAAAAAAAAGCAACCGGTGCTGAAGGACATCATTAATTTTGGGCTTTTATGTACTTTTATGTCCAACGATGAAAAAATATATAAATGGTAGTTTCGATACTTGCATTGATAAAACTAATAACAATTTTGCTTTTAATTTGCTGTGCAATTGAGTTATTTGGAAAATAAGATATGGATTTTGTGTCGTCTGTCAATTAGAAAAACACGTCATATTAACAGTTCTGCTTTGAACTGTCATAACTATAGTTTGATCATTTTGCACACATAAACTATGCACTATAAAGGATACATTGTAATATTCGTACATCAAACTATTTCAAAATGTATATGCAACTGTTAATATAATTAAGCCCAAGTCTCCATACAAAACGAATGAAGTCCTTTGTGTGCACACTTGTATTACAGACTTTCCGGGGAAATCCCGCAATTCTGGGACGATTGGCAACCCTAGACACAGTTTTTGTTATTACTCATGTTAATAATATACCTGTATTTGCTATTAATTAAATATACATACTACAGCATTTAAAAAATGTGAGCCGTCGTGTGACGCCTGGCAGACGTAAAACAATAACAATTCAAAACTATTTAGTATAGAGAATTTGGATTAAAGGTGATTAGAATAAAGGAAATGAACCTTGACCTTTACTTAGACCACTTTGGCCTTGACCTTTACTTAGTCAATTTGGAACTTGACCTTTACTTAGACCACGTTGGCCTTGACGTTTACTTGAAATATAGCTCCTTGTAACTTATGAATAAAAATGCTCATAGATAGTGACCGGCATCGTGGATGCGACTGCTAAATAGCCATAATGAGCTACAATACGCCCTCGTACTTACGGCATATTAGGTTCTCGAATTAAGCGACGTAAATCAAAACGACGTAAGTCGAGACATATTTTTTCATATGTTTACATAATGAACCCAAGGATTAGGTTCCGCAAGGACTCAAAATAAAAATAAAAAACTGTATTTGTAACAAAAGATTTGATTTAATATCAAAACTAAGTTTGTAAAATCTTAGATTTAACCTCTATTGTAATTGTCTTCTTCACTTCACTGTTATTGTTTCGTTTAGGTGGCATAGTAAAAGTTAAATTCACAAAAATAATACCTAAAATTGACAAAAAAAACAAAAAAAAACCTTGTATTACTCTTTAGCGGGGAGCGGGGTTTACTGGCGAAGGATTAACCTCCGGATATCGAAACATTTGACGTACGTTTGAGGAATAGTGTCAAAAATTGTTCGACGTAAGTCGAGGACTGCATGTACTAAATAGCAGTAGTCTATTAGTATAGAAATAAATACTTAAATAATAAAAATATATCAATAATATAAAATCAAAATAAAATTTTTAAAGAAACCTCCGAAACGCCTGAAACCATTTTAGTCATATCATCAGCCTTATAGTAAGAAACAACATTACTCATAGCTCCATAGGTATATCCCTTGCATCCTCATGGTGCATCATCAGAAACACACGCTCTTTAGTCTCATCCACTCCGGTGATAGTTATGTCGTGCCAACAAAAAAGGAAACTTCGCTATTGGAGTTACTTAGCTAATAGGTTACCCTGGCACTTCAAAATGTAACTAAGGCCTAAAGGTATAAAATATAATGAAATTTTATATAAAATTAAATTATATTTACTGTGTAGTACATTGATTAATGAATTATACAAATTTTATGCGGCTTACTATTGCGTTTACTTTGGTTTATTTAAAAAAAAAACAAAATAAACGCGATAGTAAGCCGCATAAAATTAGTTTAATTCATATATTTACTGTGTATAAAATTTACTTGTATAGTAAATACTTGATTAGTGTATAATAAGTGTTCTGAGTCCTCCATTTTTAATGAATTATAAACGAACTGATTATTATGTAAGTTTTTATATACTCTAATTTGTAGGTTAATAGAAACTCCCCAACTTGACATTAGTTCGAATTTTAACTTTGCTAATTTAGGATCACAATTAAATTTCAGGCTTCATTTTTCCCACTGTCCCACAGTCAGGACCCTGACACAACTCCCTCGCTTCCCTCATCCAGAATTCTTTTCATACACAATACGGTTATGGTCACTAGGCAACCCAGCTTTCTTGAGTATGTTTCCGATTTTAGGATCACGATTCTCGATATCTGGAAGGTCCATTATTTTGAAGCATATTAAGCGAAGATGGAACGATCTCGATTTTTTCGAACCGAGGTAGGTCGATTCGCAAACCGAATTGATGAATTCGATTCAAACCGGCTTACAAACCGAGTTGACGAATTCTGTCCGAAAATCTAAATTGCTAAATTTCAGATGTGTATGTATGACTAAATAAATTAGGTGTCTAATATAAATAGTTTGATCTAATCTAGTCTGATAATAGTTTAAACCGGTTTACTGTAGATGTTAACCGACTCAACTCGGTTTAACCCGGGTTGAAAAGTCGAGTCGTTACATCTCTATAAGTTAGTTTATATTAAGCTGACAATATAAAGAGTCGTTTTTTTACAAGCATTTAAATTGAAGAGAGTGACTATTAAAATATATGGATCGTTTTAATATAGAAAAAACATGTGTTGTAGCGTTTTTGTATGATACATTTTAAAATGTATCATACAATATTAATTGGGAGATTTTGTCTATTAAGACATGTCAGCTCCATAGAGCCTAAAAGATAACATCAAATTTATCTTAAGTCTATTTGGGAGGAAGTCGCCGCTGAAGGGAAGAAATAATATTGCAAAATTTATAACATATCTCTGATGCCGGTTCAGATAAAATACTCTGCGCTAAACCAACATTAACTACATTCAGTTTAAATTCCTCTACCAGAGCTTCCCTCCCTTTCTTGCTCTTAGAGCACTCCATCATCATAATTTTAAAACTTATAAAGACAAAGGGTGATGTAAGTAGATTGCATATAAGTTAACGGCATGAACAAGCAGCCTCCCGCGACCCCTCCATCTTGATGACAATAAAGGTGTGATTTCGCCGGCGACTGCAGACTGCACTACTTGTTTGTATGAGATTGATTCCGTGCAAGGCAACACTAGTCTGCAGTCGCCGCATTAATATTGTTGTAATATTGTCTACTACACAGCAGTGCAATGGTTACACAAACCGAGAACACGAGTTGAAAACTACCCACCGGTACCTATGTATCATTGATATATGTACTTTGGTTGTCCTGTTTCTTTGATACAAGCGGAATCGCACCTTAAATTAAATGTTGTGCAATCTACTTCCATGCTTGGTTGAAGCTGGCACCTTCAAGAAGCTGGTATGCCTCTGTGCATAGTACAGTTGCGCCTTTAGCGTTGGGCGAGTATTCGAATAAAAAATCGATTAGTTAAAACTTAATGTACGTTGAATTGTAGAATTTTATTATATTTTGCGCAGACATTGATTAATGAATTAAATAAACTACAGTATCTCCGTGACCACGATGGCTGCAAAGCTCTCGAAACGTCTGAATAATAATAATAAATGTAAAATCAATAACCATAAATAAACGCGATAGTACTTTGATTCCTTTGATGCTTTAGAATTAAATACATCTGACGCAATAATAAAATTTCAAATTTAATGATTTCGCAGACAGCTATACGTATTATTTAAACGCATTGTTGTCTTCCTATGTTAAAGGGAAATCTGTATAAGGTAGAAGTTTTACATGGTAAAACGATCTATTAATGTAAATTGATGGGTTTCTATACAAAAGTATATCGAATAACCTCTACAGGCGGTTACAAAATATTTATATATGTTAATTATAACTATGCCTTAATACAATTAATAATTGAGGGCCTTATTCATAAAAGCTTGTAGCGACTGCTACATGCTACCGCTAGATGGCGTTGCATCTGTCCAATATCTCGCAGACAATTTACCGACAAAGTAATCAATATACCTACATGCGCTCCAACGAAGAGACGTAACCGGCTAAGTTGAGCCCAGTACGTAACACGCGTACTGTAGGAGATCTCCTTTCCTTATCTAACATAGCGGAATAATGCTCCGCTAAAAGCTTAAACTCTTGCTCATAACTATGCTTAATCAAGAATAAAAATGTATATTTATTTTGCGTGCGATGCGTGAAGAAGCACCTTTGGCCGGCATAGTGACGGCCATGAACTGACTCGGTTTTTTCATACGTCGTCACTCTTGGACCTCCTCTTGCTTATCATCAGGCTGGTCGATGTCAAATGTCGTGTCACAATTTAAAAAAACGAACATGGTCTTATGTAATTGATGGTGATCATAATTGGTATAGTTCCCGGCAGATAAAAAAGGAGTGATGACTTTTGAGTTACGCTTTATACCTATCGGCTGATAAGAAGAACGCAAAACGATTGCGGTGGGAGCAAGTCTATTTTGTCGTGCTCAGTGGCGTAGCGTAGCGTAAAAAAATCGTTAAAATTTGAACCTGAAATTTTTGATGTACCTATGATTGAAATTCCTAAATAAGGGGGTGGCAAATTTTTTTTCCGCCCCGGGCGACTGACTCCCTCGCTACGCCACAGGTCGTGCTCATAATTTAGAATTTTCTTAGATTTTGCGTTGCATTTAATGAATTAAACAATTTTTATAAGGCCTTCCCACATCGGAATAATAAATAAAAAAAGGAAAATAAATAACCAAAAATAAACGCCGCATTAAATTTGTTTAATCATTGTATTGTCTTAGATTTTGCGCGAACATTGATCAATGAATTAAACAAATTTAATGCGGCTTACTATCGCGTTTATTTTGGTTTTGATTTTACATTTTTTAAACCCAAAATAAACGCGATAGTAAGCCACATAAAATTTGTTTAATCATTGATCAAATTTATACTCGAAAAACCATGAGTAAGTTATTAAACAAATTATTTACTACTCAGCTCGAATACCAGCGCTATTTTTATTTGCCGGGATAAACCATAAAGTAACACAAATGGTGTTTATTTGATAGTCTTGGAAACTTTTGTTGTTTTTAGTATATAATTAAATTCAAACTTATAGCGTCTCTGGAGTTGGGGCAAGTCGATGCTTAATACATAAAATTCGCTATAGAGGGACTAGAACTACTACTCGGTTACATTATCTGTAGACCTTGCTGGAATGTGAAGCCCCTCTACCACGCGCTCGCTCCCTTGCGTCAGTACGGTTAGTAGCGATAGCGACGACGAAGATTTAATGACAGGCATAGACAGGGCCGTCTTAATCATATTCAGCTCCGGGGTGCGAAAGTCAAGGCTCCGCTCGCATGGTCTCAGTGTAGTAGGTACCTATCAAAATTTATGGCGGTCGGCATGCGCCCCCTAGGACTCTGCGCCCGGGTGCACTGCACCCCTTGAACCCCCGGGTAAAGACGGCCCTGGGCGTAGAGTCAACTATTTATGTTGGCAACAAAGAATTTAGACTTAAGGAATAGAAGGAGCACTAAAATAGTTACAAAATAAAACCGTTTATACTATTTTTACTTATGGCATTAAAAAGAAGAAAAGAAGGGGGTGAATATACATTTTTACATTCGTAATTTAGAAGGTTGTCACTAGTTTTGATGATCATTTGACAACCTAATTTGACACAATAACAAATGACATTAAAATACTTTAAAAAAGGATGACGGAACAATTATGCCGCTACTCTTACTACCACGTGACTTTTATTAAAGCAGTATTAAAAGTCAACCAAGTAGTTGTATTCGCAAAAAGTAGTGACAACCTTTGAAAGAAACGAATTGAAGTACAAGTAGTTGCCTCTTTCAGTCACCCGTGGTATAAACATAAATGAGATTAATAACACTGAATTAGTTCTTATTTTAGCACAGCTTCTTTTTCTTCCATATTCTTAGGTTGGCAATGATTTTTTTGTTATAATTGTCACTTCATATTTTGTAAAAAAATCTGTGGTTATCTATTATCTTTTTTTTTTATTTCACACCGTACTAGAGCGCCGACGTGACGTCATCGACGCCAGGTCTACAGATAATGTAACCGGGTAGTAGGTGAGAGAGCTTATTATTGATCTCTCGCCTAACTTCGGAGACGCCATACAGTTTGGAGCTAGCTGTACCTATGTATATGTATTTTATAATGTGGAATCTAAAATTGTAAATTACTGTGAGCTTACGTTGTGAATTGGATGATGATTAATTTAATGTCACTTAGGTTAATTTAATGTTTATTGTAATTATAAATTGTGTAAGAATTGTGTAAATAAACGATCGAAACAATAATTTAGTTGTTTTTATTCAAGCAATCAAATTGTCACACCTTCCTCCCACACTCCCTCGCTTCCTTCACATTCACAATTCCCTTCATACAAGCTATGGTTATGGGCACTACCACATAGGTGTATTATTATACTAGATGCGTCCCGATTCCTTGCGCACACAACTGCGTCCTAGTTCTATTGCGTTGTTATTATCGCAGCAATGTGTAACTTCGTAGCCGTCCTAATACATGTTGTACTCAAAACAGATTTTGTAATAACGCATCTAGTCGATTAACGCATCTAATTGCAATGCAGTCTATTTATTCAAGAAGAATGGACTGCGACGCAATAAAGTAAATAAGTATGGAAGTGAATTTTGGGTGTGTCTGAAGAAGCATGAGAGTAGAAATGCGGTCATTAAGGAGTGTATGTGGGATGACGATAGTAGATAGATGTGGGCTGAAAGGAAATTTAGTGATGAGGATTGACAAAGGAATGTTTTTTTGGTTTGGGCATATGAAAAGATTGACGAAAGGAATTTATAAATCTGATATGGACCCAGGAGGATGTTATCAAGCTACGTTATAACCTTAGAGCGTGTAAGAAGAGGCTTGTGGAAACTAGTGAGTTATGTCAGTATCGTGTCAAATGGCGCTTCACTGTCTTTGCCTAGATTGAATAATTGACGAAAGATATAGACACACCATGTCTATATCTTTGTCTACAAAAGTAAAAAATTCGTATTAAGATTTCCGTGATTTCGGTGTTGTTTTGTGTTAGGTTCTCGCACAACTGTGGTTCGATTTTACTTCTACTATATTTTCTTGTTCTCTGGTGAAAATAATTCTAGGGTCATCAGGTATTTATTAAAATAATACGTAAGTTTCCGGTACTAAAAAAAAAATATTGTTTTGTCGCGCCATCTAGTTAGATTTTCTTTTAATATCTGTTCTGCTATTTGTTGGAAGATGGCGCTACTTATTAGCTTCTTTGACATTTGACATCTAACAAAAAATAGTAATTTCAAATTTTAACGGCGATAAGTTGGGAGATTTTGCCTTTGTGAAACTGTTTTTATTTTATTGTAAACATTAGTTATATGTGTGTTTAAAATGTGGTGAACTGTGGTTTTAATATTTAAATAATGGAGCCTTCTAAGGAAGCTATCGCAGTAAGACTGACCCGTTTAAACCGACAAATTTTGGGCAAAGTAACAAATAGTTTTAGTTATAGTAAAAAAGTAATTGACCGGGAGGCTCTTTTAGATGCTTTAACAGTATTATACGATGAGTGCAACGAGGACTGTGTTAAGAAAGGAGACGAGCTCATTCGAGGCTTTTTGGATAAATGTAAGTCAATATCTCCACATGTTTATTTGCATCTACAATGAACACCCATTTTTGTCTATAAATCAAACCCTCTGAGAGAAATGTACAATTTAATGTTTCATAGATATTTACTGACATTCTATAGAGCGTTTTACCCCGTAATTCTATGCAAACCTGCAAAATTCATTGTTTTTACAGACCGCAGTGCTCTGGCTGATCTACGGAGAACCAGAGTCTGTTTATCTGACTTTGACATGCTGCATATGATTGGAAGAGGGCATTTTGGGGATGTACATGTAAGTAACGTTTATTAAATTACTTTAAGTCATATTCTTATATTACTAGTTCCTAACTGAAGAAGTTCTTACAGTAGTAAAGAGGTGAACCAGGGGTGTGTTTTAGTATACATGTCACTCTAGCACCGATCCACTTCCATAGAAATTATAAATAAATTAGTCTGTTCCACCGGAGAGGTGTGGATGCAGTGATGGGATTTGATTATTTTGAGTGGTTTGGAATCATAAGTTAGTTATTTTGAACAGAGCATAAGAATTGACAATGATAGTCAAGGAAAGCAAGAAGATGACTGACTATGAGTGACCTACAAAACTTATATTCAGCCAAATATAAAGGGAAACATGGTCATACATGGTCCCACAAGAATAAGCAGTAGAGTGCTATTTTCAATAATTCTATCTTAACATAATTCAGGTGTTCCTTTTAATATCAATCGAATTGTCACACCTTTTTCCACTTACCACGATCCTGACATACTTGTGTTGATAAAACTAATAATAATTTTGCTATTAATTTCTGTGCAATTGAGTTATTTGGAAAATAAAATATGTATTTTGTATTGTCTCTCAATGAAGACATGCCATATTAACAGTTTTGCTTTGAACAGTCATAATTATAGTACGATCATTTTGCACACCTAAACAATGCAAAATAAAGGATATATTCCAATTACATTGTAATCTTCGTGAATCAAACTATTTTAAAATGTATATGCAACTGTTAATACAAGTCCCCATACAAAATGAATGATGTTCCTATTATTATTATTATTATTATTAGATAGACTAGCAGCTTTCGCTGATGCGTCTATTATTAACACTTGTGGTTTACTTAGAAGTCATGTGCTTGTCGAGTTTATTTTTAAATTGGTTAACTGTCTCCGCCCCAATGACATCGGCTGGCAAACTGTTCCATGAATCCACAACACGGTTGGACATAAAATTATAAAATGGTAACGACTTGGCTAGATTTCGCACAAATTTAACATCATGTCCCCGAAGTCTGGTGTTGAATTTCGTTTTGAAGAAATCCCCCAGTTGAGGTGCATCATAGTGACCATTAATTAACTTGTAGGTTTCAATGAGATCTCCACGCTGTCTTCTCTCTTGTAGGGTGGTTAGGTTTAAGAATACCAATCTTTCTTCATATGATTTATTTTTTAACTCCCTTGGCAACTTTGTAGCTCGTCTCTGAACTCTCTCTAACATATCTATATCTTTCACAAAATAAGGGTTCCATATCTGATATGCATACTCCAGCAGAGGTCTGACATAAGTTTTGTACATTTTTAGAAACGTGAGTACTGTGATACAGGAGAATATTTTTTTAATTAGATACATTATGCTGTTTGCTCTTTTTACAAGTGATAAAATGTGAGATTCCCATTTCAGGTCATTACTAATGATGATTCCCAAATCTCTTTGTTCTGTTACAGGGGTTAATTTTTGATTATTTAAATAATATGTCATATGCGGATTTTGTTTGCCTATATGGAGAACTGTACACTTCTCTATTTGCGACTTAATTTAATAATAAACTTAATGCAGATGGTACGTGAGAAGCACACGGGGGATGTGTATGCATTGAAGTCTCTTCGGAAGGAGACGGCATTAACACGGAAAGGTGTTGCTTGTTATGAAGAAGAGAGGGATGTGCTAGCAATGGGTGCAGCTCCGTGGCTTGTTAAGTTGCAGTACGCATTTCAGGTAAATAAATAGGCAGTTTTGGATGGCATGGTGACGATTGAAAAACTCTTGGACTTCCACTTGCTTTTTTTTATTGTGACACGACATCTGACCTTGACCCGCCTGATGATAAGCAAGAGGCGGTTTCTTTTTTTTTGCGGATCGTCAAGAAAAAGAAACCTTTGAATCAGTCAAGTGAAGTTAGTCAGCAGCCTGTCCTTTTCTTATTCTAATTGCATTATATCAATGTTTGCAGGACCACAACAGCTTATACTTAGTGATGGAACTATGTTCTGGTGGTGATTTGGCCGGCTTATTAGCAAGAAGAGGACAACCTATGTGCGAGAGAGACGCAGCATTCTATGTGGCCGAAGTAACGCATGCATTGAAAGCATTGCACAACCTGGGATATGTGCACAGAGATGTTAAACCACAAAATATACTATTGGATAGGTAAGGGATTATGTATTTATTTATACTAGCACCTCATTGAAACATAAGCTATTGTATTGGCATATCAAAATTAATTGTCACACCAGAGACAATTGAGCGCCACTTGCCACGATCCTGACACAACTCCCTTGCTTCCTTCACATTCACAATTCTCGTCATACAAGCTCTATGGTTATGGGCACTAGGCAACCCAGCTTTCTTGAGGATGTCTCTGATTTGGTAGGCGTTTGCGTTTGCCTCGTTTAACCCATCCATTCAACATCAGATTTATAAAGTCTTTTCGTCAGTCTACTTTCACTCATCCTTTCCATTTGCCCAAACCTTATCAATCCTTGTCACTACATCTTCTTTCATACGGGGAGATCTTCCTTAACTTTTCTCACATACTCAATATATGATAGCACCCTGCTTGATGTTAAGCTGGAGTGTGGTCCATTAATGGATGTCACTGCTTTTACAATTTAATAACTGTAAGCAGCAGTCACATCCACTGTACTGGCCTAGTTGGAACGGGCGCCTTACAAGCTTATGCCATAACGCGGCTAAATCACTTCACGGTCTGTATACTTGTAAGTGGTGGTACTACCCCGAATCAGCAGACTAGGTAGACAGGTAGCACTCTCTGTCTCCCTGTCACCCTCTTGTCTGATGTGTGGATAAAAAAGAATAACATGATTGTGTTTCCTCCCACAGATGCGGCCACGTGAAGTTGTGTGACTTTGGGAGTTCGTGTCGCCTCTCGGAAGGTTGCAGCAATGGTGTGTCTGCAGTGGTGGGCACGCCTGATTATGTGTCTCCGGAGCTCCTCTCGGCAGCAGTCTGCTCTCACACAGTGTGTCTTCAATTTTGCAGAAAAATGCTAGCTACTGCAATTGTGGGTGTGATAGGAAACATATATTATATTTATATTATTATTTATTGATTTACATTTCTATACTAAGCTACTAAAGTGCTTGTATCATAGAAACAGGTCAACCAAAGTACATATATCAATGATACATTGGTATCGGCAAGTGGTTTTGAACACTTTAAATGCAAAAAAATGTTAAGAAACATATAGATATATTGACACAACTATAACCATTGCACTACTACTGTACCACATATTTTTTATTGGTATTTTTTGCCTTAATTTTATATCATGTTACTGTTACTGTATTAAATAGTAACAGTGTCAGAGGTGATATAGCGTCTAAGTCTAAATAATAAAAGAATATTTTTATATTTAACTACATATAAGTGGCGCTCCATTGTCTCTGCCTATCCCTATGGGGAAAAGGCGTGACAATTTGATTGATTGATTGGTTGATAACTACATAACACATAATTATTATTTTAAATATCACATTAAAACACCCATTGGCATTAACACTAACGAGCTTGGCTTCATTAAAGTAGATTAAAATATAGTTACTAACAATTGTAGTAGATTTGATATGCATTATTGAATTGTAGTAGCAGTGACTGTAGTTCATGGACCACACTTTAGCGTAACACCAAGCAGGGTGCTGTCATATGTTGTCACAAGAAAAAATATATATTTTTTTATACTTTTAAGTAAGCATATTTGTTCCTAATATTAATAGAATCCGGAATCAAAAATGTAAACAAGATTTTTTTGTGCGTTCTTCAATGGAGAACCATAGAGTAGAACAACCCGATCTCCTCCAAAAAGGCCAGGAGACCATCCGGAAGCGTCCTCGCGTTGCCAAGGAACTGCTGTCTCGCTTCGGCTAGACTACTGCAACTCTTACACTACAGCCCCTACAAAAGGGGGCTGTAGTGTGTGATGACACACACATATATGTGCATGTACAATCACTAGATGTACGTGACACAGTCTCGAGCGTGTCAAGCAGTACACGACAGCCGTCGGCGAGGGCAGACGCGTGTCATGATACGTTGACGAGCCTGTGATTACAGTAATCCTTAGTTATCTGTGTTACTACTGCATGAGGTACTATGCAAACACTAGAGGGGCTATCCGAAATGTTGAAATTTTTGTTTGTTAAAAGCACAGTGTTATAGCACCTACCATGATGTGGTGGTTAGCTCTGCTAAGATTTAGTAGTCTACCGGTCAAGCGTCCATATGAGGAAGAGCTTCCCGGGACTGTCTGTTGTCTACGACCATGCATTTTCATGCAAGTAACCTGTTCTTTGGCGCAGCCAGCTATGCAGTAACTGAAAAGTTCGGAGCAGGTCGCGGTCCAATTGGCTCAATATTTTTTATTTATTTATTCTTATTTCTAAACTAAGCTACTAAAGTGCTTGTGTTATAGAAACAGGACAACCAAGGTACATATATCAAAGATACATTGGTACCGGGTGGTCTCAAACTCGTGCTCTCGGTTTGCGTAACCATTGCACTGCCACTACACCACGATCGCTGAAAGGACGATCCCCTTTTAGCCAGCTCAACCGCCGCGTCGTTGGCAGTAGTGCCCAGTTTCCCGATCCTACCCCTGCGGAAAAATGCGAGACAATTTGATTGATTGATTGATTGATATATATATTGTTTTTTTTTAGTTCAAGTACTTTTTAAATTAACATTCTTATATCTCTTTTTGGTTGCAGTCTGCGTGTGACTATTGGTCACTGGGTGTGGTTGCATTTGAGCTGGTGACACTGAAGAAGCCATTTACAGAAGGCGATGATGATACATTAGCACACACATTGGCGAGGATACAAAAGTATGAACGTGAAGGTAGGTGTTAATTATTTATTATATTGAAACGCGAGATGTGAACTAGATTTGATTGGATCTAGTTCAGATGTCTTTTGGCCGGCATAGTGAAGGCGACTGAGGCAGCCGTGAAAAATCCGGTTTTATCAGTCGTCGGACCTCCTCTTGTTTATCATCAGGCGGGTCGAGGCCAGATGTAGTGTCACAATAAAAATAAATAAAATAAAGATTCAAGAGCGCCCACGACTAAAAAAACCTTTTAGTTTACGGGTGTCACAGTCGTCGCTACTATGCCGGCCAAAGGTATTTCAAGACGCGGTATTAAAAGTTTAACTACACGCGACCTCTGGAGCCCTTGCAACTATGTAGAGACATGGCGACTCTGTGCGTCCTCTATCGCCTATACCACGAAGAATGTACCGAGGAGCTCTTTAAACTTGTTCCTACCTCATCTGTTCACAACTGTAATACCCGCACAGGCCGGGGGAAGGCTTCCGCATTTTGTCGACCGAATCAGCAATCGAACTAAAAGGCTCGGAGCGTCGTTTCTTTGTAGAACAATCAATAAATGGAATGCTTTACAAGTCCGTGTGTTCTTTCTATCCTATAACCTTGGATCCTTCAAGCGATGCGTGAAAAAACACCTTTGGCCGGCATAGTGACGGCGACTGGGGCAGATGCGAAGACTCATTTTTTACAGTCGTCCGCACTCTTTAAAAACAGAGTTTAAAAAAAATTGACGGCAATATAACTTTAATAACATATTATTTTCTCATACAATTTAACAGAAATTCCCACACCACCTTTCGACCCACTCCCATCGGGTCCATCTGAAGAATGGCGTTCTCTCGTCGCAGGATTACTTCGAGTACAACCTAGTAAAAGATTCCATTACTTAGATACATTGCAACATCCAGCATTGAAGCATCTCTCTCCCCACAGCATAAGAGATCAGGTGAGTGAAAGGGACAGACTTATGTTTGTAACAATGAGACTATGCTATTGGAATAAGAATAGGACGGGTTGTTGACTAACTTCACTTGACTGATTCAAAGGGTTTTTTTTATTTTTAATATTTTTATTCTGACTCGACATATGACAGCACCCCTGCTTGATGTTAAGCCGAAGTGTGGTCCATGAATGAATGTCACTGCTACTACAATTTAATAACTGAGTGGCAGATGGACACTTGCCGGCCTAGATGGAACCGGCAACTTACATCCGATCCCGAAACATGACCAAATCACTTCACGGTCTGTATACTGTATAAGTGGTGGTACTACCCCGGATCGGCAGACTGGGTACCACTGCCTACCACTCTTTTATAACCAGACCCGAAGCAAATATCTATCTCTTTTTTTATTAATAAATATATTTAATATTATTAAATATTACAAATAAAAGCTATGAAACAAACATTTGCTTCGACCGGGAATCGAACCCGGAACTTTACGCGCAACAAACTTATCGCTAAACCGTTTGTCCACGCCTGTCGTCAAGGTGTCATTTTCTTGACGCTCCGCAAAGAAAATGACACCATACTAAAGTAAAGTTGGTTGGAGAGTTAACCGTCACAAAATGGCGCCTATTCCGTCGTATTCTTATTTTAATTGCATGGCTTGGTTTGTGATATGTCACTTTCAAGTTATGATTATAAATCCGATGGAGGGAGGGAGGTTGTTTTTCGACCAAATTGGAGACATCCTTAAGAATGAACGCTGGGTTACCTAAGCCTAGTGCACATAACCATAGAGCTTCATACATCTTGAAGCGCACATACCTTCATGGTTATGGGCACTAGGCAACCCAGCTTTCTTGAGGATGTCTTCCATTTGATAGGCAAACACCCTCCTGGGCCTGCCTTGTTTAACGTATTCATTCACATGTAATAAAATAAAATACACTAATCAATAAAGTTTAATATACATTTTTGGTGGTTTGTGTTGTAGGTGCCCCCATGGGTTCCATGTGTTCGTGGATCTGAGGACAGCTCATACTTCACGAAGGTCCCCCGTGAGCCATCGCAACCTGACGCGATGCCTTTTCGCACCAGAGCACCCTTCGCTGGACAACTACCATTTATTGGTAAGGAAATTTGGATATTCTTAGTATATTTATAATAGGTAATTAGCTGTGCCGGCGGTTTCACCCGCGTAAAATTTATAACACAGTCATAAAAAAGGGGGAGATTCTCAATTCGACTTATTTTGTATTAATAACTCGATAACTCATATAAAAATGACGGACGGAAATAAAATAATAATTTAGAACAAATCGAAACAGCTGAAACTATAGTCAATTGGAAACTATACTATTTTTTTTTAAATAAAAGTAACCTATGTTACTTATAGTACCTCCAAAAATATGTGTACAAAGTTTCATGATGATCGGTTAAGTAGTTGTTGCGTGAAAACGTGAAAAAATTATAAATCTGATGTGGATGGATCCGTTAATTGAGGACCTAGGAGGGCGTTTTCGAAGACATCCTTAAGAAAGTTAAGTTGCCTAGTGTCCATAAGGAGGCGAGGTAGTGTGTGGAAAGTGGCGCTCCATTGTCTCTGCCTATCCCCGTGAGAAAAATGCCTGACAATTTAATTGATTGATTGATTTAATGTAAACATGTTGTCGACTTTCCTAATAAATAATTAAAATTAAATAACTTATTTTAATTTCAGGGTTTTCATATGTGGCCCAAGAGGACACTGAGGAGCATTCCATGGGCTTTAGTGCGTCACACGATTGTACTGCTATAGATTTGGCTACGTACAAGTAAGTTGTAGTAATTTTATAATAAACTAATTTAACACGTTTTTTTTAAATTTCTATTCTTGTTTTAAAGGAACCAAGTAGATAATTTTTATTTTATTATTTTTTATTATACATTTCTATACTAAGCTACTAAAGTGCTTGTACAATAAAAACAGGACAACCAAAGTAATATATATCGAAAATACATTGGTACCGGTGAGTGGTTTCAAACCCGTGCTCTCGCCTTGCGTAACCATTGCAGTGCCACTAGACCACGGTCGCCTTAAATTGTCCGTAAGCACATGACAAGACAGTTCTTCGTCACCTTAAATCCGTGAAAATTAATCTAATTGGAATAATGAGTTCAATTGATGATTATTCTTTCTTATATTTAGTTATCTATTTTTGTAAATATGAACGTACTTTTTAACTTCTTTTTTTAATCCATCATTTGCTTGTAATTTGTGTACAATTTATCTTTGATATACATACGAGTATATCAAAGATACATTGATACCGGCGAGTGGTTTTAAACCGGAGGCTTTTTGTTTCCGTGATCATTGCACTACTACTACTACGCCAAGATACAATGTATCTTTGATATACATACGAGTGTATCAAAGATACATTTGTATCGACAAGTGGTTTTAAAGCGGTCGCCGTCGTAATAATAATAATTTATATTTAAACAGTTTATAAAAAAATAAATTTTGACCATAGATCAGCGGAGAAATTGGCTTCCCTTCGTGGTCGTGAGCTAGCACGTCTGCAAGAAAAACTCGCAGCCGCTGAAGCAACAGCCGAGACTGCCACGGCCGAATTAAAAGTTGTCACCGAACAGAATGCCTTACACGCACAAGATGCAAGATTGGAGCTGCAGAAAGAGATACTTAATCTTGGCAATAGTAAACGGTAAGTGATTTATCACAGCATCAGTACATCGCACGAAAAACCGACAACCGATGAGGAAGAAAGGTGGAGACCACGAATCGGCAGACGCAGCGTAGGTAGGTCTCCCACTGGGTCTAATTTCCTAATAAAATCATTAATATTTTTCCCAAATAATTTTTAGGCGCCTAGAAAAAGAACTGCAATTAAAGAGAGAAGAATGTCGCCAAATAGAGAAGTCTTACAACGAACTGCTCTCTTCTATAAAAGAGCGTACATCATCAGATTTGAAGGCAGCGTTTGCAAAGAACCAAGAACTTGAGACTGAAAAGAATTCACTGAGAGAAGAATGTAGAACATTGGAGAGCAGAGTGAAGGAGTTAACGGCAGAAGCAGATAGAGCCAGCTTTGCTGCTGATAATGCTAAAAAACAGGAAGAACATTATAAGGTTAGTATTTAAATGAAATCTTTAAAAAGCAGAGCTTTCCAGTGCCTACAACCATATTGTGTTTTTCTTTACAACCACAAAACTCTTCATTCAAAAGTTTTGTGGATTTGAATAAAGGACGTTGTAGAAAGTGGTACATTGTGGAGAGATGTGGTATAATTTAATATAAATATGGATACATCTAATCAAGACCGCAGTATGCATGTATAAAAAAAACATGCAGATAATAAAGTTTTGGGTTGCCAATCGCGAAAAAAAATTGCCAAGGTATCTTTCGCAATATGCAAATAAACCTTATACATATAGACTGTTAGTAAGTGGAAGCGAAGGTCCGTAAGCGCAGACAACTGAATATGTACAAAGAATATGTACAATCACAGCGGCCTGTAATAGCCGTCACTAATATTTACCTTCAAACTTTTATTTTTGTTAAAAGTTGTCAAATTGCCAACTCTTTATACAACTTTTTAGTTTAACTGACTTGGTTTGTCGCCTTTTAGTTATCATAATTATTTTTTGACGCAACGTTTGTCCGACTTGCCTTTTCGTAAGCAAGGGGAGGACTGAACCGCCGCCACTATGCCGGCCAGAGGTGGGTTTTCTCGCCTAGCTTGTATAGTTCGACTGTCGATTTGGTCGACAGGATGAGGTTGCTTTCTTCGAACTGTAATCACGCTTATTGCATAAATGAATATTGATATACAGGAAATAATAGAGCAAGTTCGTGTACTACGTCACAGACGTCTAACTGAGATCAATGTGCGCCCCATTGTGAGTTATGGCTAGATATAATATGTAGTTGTAATATCATTCATATGTTGATTATGTAGCTATGTAGATTTTATTACTATCATTAATGTTTTGGTTATGTAGCTATGTAAATATTATTACTATCATTCATTTTTTGATTAAGTAGCTCTGTAGATATTATTACTATCATTTATGTTTTATTTAAGTAGCTCTGTAGAATTTTTTTACTATCATTCATAATTTGATTAAGTAGCTCTGTAGAATTTTATTACTATCATTCATAATTTGATTAAGTAGCTCTGTAGAATTTTATTACTATCATTCATAATTTGATTAAGTAGCTCTGTAGAATTTTATTACTATCATTCATAATTTGTTTAAGTAGCTCTGTAGAATTTTATTACTATCATTCATAATTTGATTAAGTAGCTCTGTAGAATTTTATTACTATCATTCATAATTTGATTAAGTAGCTCTGTAGAATTTTATTACTATCATTCATAATTTGATTAAGTAGCTCTGTAGAATTTTATTACTATCATTCATAATTTGATTAAGTAGTTTTGTAGAATTTTATTACTATCATTCATAATTTGATTAAGTAGCTCTGTAGAATTTTATTACTATCATTCAAAATTTGATTAAGTAGCTCTGTAGAATTTTATTACTAACATTCATAATTTGATTAAGAAGTTTCGTAGAATTTTATTACTATCATTCATAATTTGATTAAGTAGCTCTGTAGAATTTTATTACTATCATTCAAAATTTGATTAAGTAGCTCTGTAGAATTTTATTACTATCATTCAAAATTTGATTAAGTAGTTTTGTAGAATTCATTACTATCATTCATTTTTTGATTATGTAGCTTAGTAGATTTCATTGTAGAGTATGACAATCGGCAGACAAGAAGAGCACATAACAACAACAGCGGTGGTAGCAATTATTAATAATATTTTAAATTGTACACAAAAATGTAATAAATAAAGGTGTGTAAATTTTCAAGCGTCCTCGGTTTTAATTACTAGCAGTAGCTTTCATTTGTAAACCACATTTTGGCTTAACATCAGTTTACATTTGGGCTGTCTTATTTTTAAATATATTTTTTATTTATAAGGCGACCACGGTGTAGTGGCAGTGCAATGGTTACGCAAGCCGAGAGAGAGCACGGGTTCAAATCCACTCACTTGTACCAATGTATCTTTGACTTTGGTTGTCCTGTTTCTCTGATACAAACACTTTAGTAGCTTAGTATAGAAATGTATACTATATATATATATAAATATATATAATTTTATTTTAGGACACAATAGCGAAAGAGCGCGCTCTACGCCGACAGACATTAACAGGTGGGCAAATAGAAGTGAGGGATGCGGTAGCGAAAATCTCTCTCGCTGAATCGAACGCAATGAGAGCGTCACAGGCGAAAGCGGAAGCAGAGAGGAAAATCGCTGAATTGGAACATATTAATATAACGCTAAAAGCAGAAATGGAAGCAGTTAAAACACAATTGCAAAAGATACAGGTAATAATTTATGTAGCAGTTACTGTTATAGCTTGTCAAACTATAAATGACGCGCCTCTCCACTTTATTAGTTTATTTAAATGTGTGAATGCAAATATTACTAACTATACTTCATCAATGTGCTCCTCATTATGTGTCCAACCCGCAACTGAATTACCAATTACAATTGCATTTTGGGCGTGTTGCATTCATATTTTATATTCGCACGTTTGCCTAAATGCAGTGGAGGGGCGCGTCTTTTCGGCTTAGACAGACTCTACTGTTATGTGCGGGCTCGACTCCGCACATAAGTCCTCTGCGGCGTCTTTTTATGTAGCAGTTAAAACCAATCAAAAGAAAATGGTTAATGGCATTATTAAGAACTCTTCTAAGAAAACGACTTTTGGAATTCGTTGGCCAATTTTAGGTGTCGCTTTCTTTGGAAGCACATCATACAATCAATCAAATTGTCACGCCTTTTCCCTCAGGATACAACAGTGAATAAACAACGCAACAATGATGAACTTCAACAACAAATAAAGGATTTACAATTACAATTAACACAGGAGAAATGTAAATCGACCACTTTCTCGGTGCAAGTTAAGGTATGTTATATTATAGGTATATTATAAAAAAATAAAGGCTTCCGTGTGGTGTAAAGGCAGTGCAATGGTCATGCAAACAGAGAGCATGGGTTCAAAACCACTCACCGGTACCGATGTCTTTGATAAATGTACTTTGGTATTCCTGTTTCTATGATACTGCACTTTCGTAGCTTAGTTTAAAAAATAATAATAACTGATAAAATATCAGCAGAGAAATAGAATATAGGAAGCAAAAGAGTTGTGTTAGGATCGTGTCGATTTTTTTATTGAGACCACATATGACAACACCCTGCCCGATGTTAAACTGGAGTGCGGTCCTTGAATGAAGGTGACTGCTACTACAAAGAAATAACTGCAGTAGCAGTCACATCTATTATGTCGGCCTAGTTGAAGCCAGCAACTTACAAGCTGATCCTCAAACGCGACAAAGTCATTACGGTCTGTCTTGTAAGTGGTGGTACTACCCCGGATCGGCACACTGGGCAACACTGCCTACCACTCTGACAACTAGACCCGGAAAAAATATTCTCTTTTTTTAATAACCAATATTTGTAATATTTATTCAAATATTAAATTTTAAAAATAAAAGCTATGAATTAAAAAAAATTATGTGGCTTACAATCGCGTTTATTTTGATTTTGTTTAAATCATTTATTATTGTTCGCGCAAAATCTAAGAGAATAATAAAAGCTATGATACAAATATCGAAATCTAAAATCGAACCTGGCCTTTCCCAGTAACGGACAGGTAGCACACCACCACGCCACGCCTGTCCTTCACATCCACACATTCTAGGCTCAACGATATACTGTTTTTTTTATAAGAAATATCTTGGTAGTTATCTGATTTTTAAATCTCTTTTGACAATCTCCTAAAATTGCTGATCACCAGGAACTGCAAGCGACTATTGAAGAAATGAAAACACGTGAGGTTGAATTAGAGGAACAGAGAAATAGGACTGATGCTAGATTCACTCAACAAGTAGAGGCTGCTGAGGCGAGGGCGGCTGAAGCGCTCAACTCAGACTCAAGACATAGGCAGAAAGTAAGTTATATATATTATTTATTGTGACTCGACACATGACTCGCCGCAAATGATGCGTGAAGAAGCACCTTTGGCCGGCATAGTGACGGCGACTGAGGCAGCCATGAACTAACTTGGTTGTTTTAGTCGTCGTCACTCTTAGATCTCCTCTTGCTTAGCATCAGGCGGTTTGAGGTCAAATGTCGTGTCACAATAAAAAATAAAAAATATATGACAGCACCTGCCTAATGTAAAGCTGGAGTTCGATCCATGAATGGAGGTGACCTGATCCCGAAACGCGACTAAGTCACTTCACGGTCGACTAGGCCTACCACTCTTTGATACAGTATTTAATGACAGGCTCACTATATTTAAGAGGGCAGTTTCTCTTTTTTTTTTTTTTTTTTTTTTTTATTGTGACTCGACATATGACAGCACCCCGCTTGATGTTAAGCCAAAGTGTGGTCCATGAATGAATATCACTGCTATTACAATTCAATAACTGTGAGTAGCAATCACATCCACTATGCCGGCCTAGATGGAACCGGCAACTTACAAGCTGATCCCGAAACGTGACCAAATCACTTCACGGTCTGTATACTTGTAAGTGGTGGTACTACCCCGGATCGGCAGACTGGGTACCACTGCCTACCACTCTTTGATAACCAGACCCGAAGCAAATATCCATCTCTTTTTTTTTTTATTAACAAATATTTGCAATATTTAATACTATTAAATATTACAAATAAAAGCTATGAAACAAATATTTGCTCCGACCGGGGATCGAACCCGGGACTTTACGCGCAACAAACCAGTCGCTAAACCGTTCGTCCACGCCTGTCGTCAATATTCGTTCGTCCACGTCTTATATTCAAATTTATTATTTATGTTAAATGTTGTTTTATTTAATTTTATCGAATTGCATGATTTTTTTAATTTTTATTTTTTAGTTTAGTTGTGTGTACAGATTTTGGATTACAGACTAGAATTTCCTCTTGCGTTCCATGTGTTCAATTTTCTATGTTTTCAATTTTCCAATGTTCAATTTTGTCTGCAATCTTGTTTAAATGCCAATTTATAAACAAATAAAAGTATAGTGGGGCTCAAGGTAGGTAAAAGAGCTAATACGGCGTTCTCACGAGGCGAGTATAGTTGTTCAATTTTTATCGTTAAACAAAAAAGGTCCTAAATTTTGTTGAACCGATATTTATTGCTTCAACTTGATAAAAGTCTGTTTAGACGGTTCAAATCGCGAACGATTTCACAGTTGATCAAATAATTTTGCCTCGTGTGAACGCCGTACCTGCGCTCGCAGCTAACTTCAGAGTCGCTTTAACTCGTGTATAGCTTAACGCTGTGTATAGCTTGTCTAACTATAAATGACGCACCCCTTCACTTTATTAGTTTATTTAAATGTGTGAATGCAAATATTACTATACTACATCAGCGTGTCTAACCAGCAACTGAATGACAAATTACGATTGCATTTTCGTTGTGTTGCATCCATATTTTATATTCGCTCGTGTGCTTAAATGCAGTGGAGGGGCGCGTCATTTCGGCTTGGACAGACCATATCTGCGCTCGTAGCTAACTTCAGACACGCTATTAAACTTTAAAATTAGCTGTGTAATATATAATTTTATTCAATTTAAACAGGTAACAACATTAGAACAGTTAGTAAAACAACTAGAGCGAGAGGTCAGAGCTTTGGAGGCAGTACAGAACGAGAGGAGGCGAGACGAGATTGTTAGTGACACGGAGAGTGTGACAGAGACAGAGAGTGTAGTGGAAGCTACGACGCAAGCTCAGATAACATTGTTGAAGGAGCAATTGGACAAGAGTGAAAAGCAATTGCAGGTATTTTATCACTTTACTAAAATCATCACTTATCATCGTGGTGATACTCTTCGTCATTTTTTTTTGTGACTTAACATATGACAGCAGGCTTGATGTTAAGCCGAAGTGTGGTCCATGATTGAATGAATGGTCCATGAGTAGCAATCACATCCACTATGCCGACCATAATATCATTATGTACTTTTAAAGTTATTTTTTATTGTTACAGGCTCGTTCTGAAGAAATAGCCACTTTGAAACAAGAAGCTAGAACAGCTAATTTGGCAAGATGGCGGAAGGTAATTACAATAATTATTATAATCATTTAAATCACCAATTGACACAGGGCCAGGCAGAGACAATAGAGCGACATTCGCCACGATCCTGACACAATTCCTTCGCTTCCCTCACATCGACAATTCTCTTCGTCTCTATGCTTATGGGTATTGCAGACGTCTGCTTTTTAAGGAAGATCTCCGAACTGATTATAAACAATTTTTAATATTAAAATGTAATTGTCACGCCTTTTTACTCACATAGAAAGGCAGAGACAATGGAGCCACGATTCTAAAATGACTCCCTGGTTTCCCCTCACATCCACAATTCTTTTCATACTATCTCTACGGTTATAGGCACTAGGCAACCCAGCTTTCTTAAGGATGTCTCCTGGGTTTAATATCGTCTTTGAATTTATTCTAGTATTATCTATCCACTTGCTTCCTATTAAGAGATTGCTTTCATCAATCTCCTTTCATTCGTTTTTTCAACGTGTGAAAACCATACCTTTTTCGTCAATCTTTTTGACTTAATTTTTCATTTATAATATATTTGCCAAAGTCCAAAAACTTGACTAATCTAGTCTGCGGTGAATATACTGTGATCCCCAAGCCGCTTGCCAAGCGTAAGGATTATAGCAACTCCCAGTCCCCTTCTCCAGAATTTGAACGACAAAATACGGTGGATACAACTGGCATATTGTCGTTCGGATATGCGTTAAAATGGGAGGCCTATGTTCAGCAGTCAACGTCCTCCGGCTGATGATAATAATAAATATATTTATTTTATACAGGAACGTGAAGTAACAGACCTCCAAACGGACTTAAAATCAACCCAACGCGAAGTGAAGAGATTAGAAGAGCGACTCGCAACTGCTTCGGAGTCACGGAGGAATGCTGAACAGAAGGTTGTTAAGTTGCAAAGTGAACTGGAAACAATTAAACCGGAATTGGATAGTGTTAAGAAAGAGTTGGAAGAAGTTAAGGAACGCTTGAAGATTGTTGCTAAAACTAATGATACGTACGAGGCTGAGGTTGATAGGTATGTAATAAATATATAGTGATCAGATGGTAAGAATCAGTATCTAAGATGGTGGCACGTAGTCAAACAATTATTACAAGGCATCCAAGATGGCGGGATGTGACCGAATCAACAAACGAATGCCCTTTGCATATCTCTAATAGATATGTGCGAGGAATCTTTAGTATTTATGGTACGGTATGGTAAAAACAAAAACAATTTAATTTGTTTTTAAATATACCTTTTTTATTTATTTATATTTCAATTACACTATCAAAGTTCCTGTATCATAGAAACAGGAGAACCAAAGTACATATATCAAAGATACATTGGTACCGAGAAGTGGTTTTGAAGCCGTGCTATTGGTTTGCGTGCCACTACACCACAGTTTAAATTGCTTGAACGTCTAAAAAACGCGGCTCTGTTATGCCTCAGTCGCCGTCACTATGCCGTCTAAGTATGTGTGTGTGTGTGTGTTACTAATGTTGAAATGTAACGAGTATGTTGTCTAAAAATAGACGAAGTAATATCATCATCAGCCAGAAGAGATCTACTGCTGAACATAGGCCTCTCCTTTAGAACGACAAAATGCCAGTTGCATCCACCGGTTATTTGTGACTTTCACTATGTCGTCAGTCTACCTAGTGGGAGGCCTACCTACGCTACGTCTTCCGGTTCGTTGTCTCCACTAAATAATCTTTCTTCCTCATCGGTTGTCGATTATTCAAATAAATATACAATTAATAATTGCACAGGTCACGTAACGACATAAGAAAACTAAAGAGTGAATTGCAATACTCCGAGAAGCGTCGTATTCATGCGGAAACCCAAGAGGAGTTGGCGAGCAGGGAGCGAGCAGTACTAAGAGATGAAGCGCAAGAGCTTCGCGTACAAAATAACGCACTCGTGCAGGTAAAGAATAAATACTTGACAACTTTCTAGCTGCCGACATGCGTTTGTTTGAGCAACGTTATTTTTTCTCTGTTGTTTTATTAACATTTCTATACTAAGCTAGTGCTTGTATCATAGAAACAGTGAATGAAACAAATTTTATGCGGCTTACTATCGCTACTATGTAATTACCACATTTTATATCTCTTCGTGGCGGCTACAAAAGCTCTCGAAACATCGGAATAACAAAAAAAATTAAAATCAATAACCTCTCTTAATAAGCTCTCTTCAGCGAGCCTATTAAGTAAACAATCAATTACCTTGATTGCATCCTATTTAAGCCCTTAACCGCTTAAACCAGTGGTTCCCAACGTGGTGCTCACGCCTCACGAAGGGGGGGGGGGTCATTTTAAAAATGGACTCGACTCGAATTTAATCCTTTCGCTTTGGGTTATTTAAATGCAATGCTAGATATCGGTGTCAAATTTAACAAAAAAGGCAAATTCCTTAAAAAAATGGTGTAATCGTTAATATTTTTTAAGGGAACAAAACAATTTTTAAAGGTTAAAAATTATGTATGTGGGGCATAAAAAAGTTAGAAATGTTAAGGTCTAATTTTAGATTTTTAGCATTTTAGCATCGCCTAAAAACTGTTTTTACAGCCGTTGGCGCTCTTGGACCTCCGCTTGCTTACCATCAGGCAAGTGAAGGTCAGATTTCGCGTCACAAAAAAAATTTAGTTTATTATTTTTGATGATAATAAAAGATGAACATGTTCAGGGTTGGTTTTACTTACACTTCTTTGATAAACACCCACGTGTTTGTCAGCAGTTCACGATATTCTTTCCTATCCACTTTTAAGCGCGTGTCGGGATCAGCTTGTAAGTTGCCGGTTCCAACTAGGCCGGCATGGTAGATGTGATTGCTACTCACGGTTATTGAATTGTTGTAGCAGTGACATTCATTTATGGACCACACTCCAGCCTAATTTCAAGCGGGGTGCTGTCATATGTCGAGTCACAATAAAAAAAGAGCTATTATAATTGTAATTATTATAGCTTTTTTATTTGTCCCACTGCTGGGCAAAGGCGTCTCTTTTTTTCCATGACTCACGACATTTAGCGATCACTCACCACGAACTATTGTAGGAACAATAATACTAATTG
Organism: Tinea trinotella; assembly: GCA_905220615.1. Lineage (NCBI taxonomy): Eukaryota > Metazoa > Arthropoda > Insecta > Lepidoptera > Tineidae > Tinea > Tinea trinotella. Next base: position 1,357,861 of record HG992325.1, read on the forward strand.
TGTTTTTTTTTCTAGAATAATAAAGCTCTACAAGAAGCTTGCAGTTTGTTAGAGGAGCAACTGACCGATTTGGAGAAGTTGGCCGATTTGAATGAAGTCAGGAATCGTGATTTAGAGGTAAAAATATGATTTATTTATATTTAAAAAATCTTTATCGTGGCAAGTGGCGCTCTATTGCTTCTGCCTATTCCTTTAGGGAAAAGGCCTGAAATTTGAAAATGGCCTAATATTTTTAAATGTTAACCTATGGTCCGGTCAATATAGACATTTAAAATAACAAAAATTCCCAGAAACCCAAATATTGGTGGAGAGCTGGGGTTTACCACTTCAAATAAAGTTTTAAAAATCCCCATCTATCCTATGTGTGCTACAAAAGTTATTCGAGGTCCAAGGGCAAAATTTAAGGTTTTTTGGATTTTTCTCAAAAAAAAAGAACTTTAAACCAAAGTTGTGGATCTTAAAATTCTCTACACAAATGGTATTGGATAACTAATAAAAATGACAACGGAAATAAAAATAAATATAGAAAAATTCCAAACAGCTGAAAGTAAAGTCTATGGAAAGTATAGTCTATGAAAAGTAGTGTATAGTCTCCATAGTATAGTTAATTGGATTGGATGTTGACGTGACTGTCAGTAATACAGTGCGATGGTATTATAAGTACTTAGGGTTTGCACCTATTTTTAGACGACAGGCGTGGACGAACGGTTTAGCGACTGGTTTGTTGCGCGTAAAGTCCCGGGTTCGATCCCCGGTCGGAGCAAATATTGTTTTCATATTATTTGTAATATTTATTTGTAATATTAAATAATATTAAATATTGCAAATATTTGTTAATAAAAGAAAAGAGACGGATATTTGCTTCGGGTGTGGTTATCAAAGAGTGGTAGGCAGTGGTACCCAGTCTGCCGATCCGGGGTAGTACCACCACTTACAAGTATACAGACCGTGAAGTGATTTTGTCACGTTTTGGGATCAGCTTGTAAGTTGCCGGTTCCATCTAGGCCGGCATAGTGGATGTGATTGCTACTCACAGTTATTGAATTGTATTAGCAGTGACATTCATTCATGGACCACACTTTGGCTTAACATCAAGCGGGGTGCTGTCATATGTCAAGTCACAATAAAAAAAATTAATAATAATAGATTTTTTTTGACATACATCTCTACTCACAAACTTTCGCGTTTATAATATAAGTAAGGATGTTAAAACCATTGATTATACCTAAACTTATTTAAATCAAATTCTGTTGCATTTCTAGAGCGAACTAAGCCGTTTGCGAACGGAAGTATCCGAGTGTCGCAAACGTCTATCTGAGGCTGAGAGCAGCGCTGTTGAGAACAAATCTGACGCAGTGCTGTTTAAGAAACAACTCGAAGATGCGAAAGAAGCAGCGGAGGTAGCACGGGCGCAGATTGAATTGCTTAAGGTAAATTTAATTATTTGGAAATATATTTTATTTTATTATATAATAAATACAGAATACGAGGAGTCGCTCTTCTCTCCGCTTCGTATTCTTTAATGTATTTTTTTTTTTGACTCATATTTTTTACATGTAATACTTGTATGTAGTTTATGTAATTATAGTTTGTAGTATTTATTTATTTATTTTTATTAGTTTTTTTATTAGTTATTTATTAGTTTAATGCCTGCTAGGCATTTTTTAACAACTTACCTTTGGGATGATGAGAATTTATGGGCAGAGTGCAAATATAAATTAAGGCGACCGTGGTGTAGTGGCAGTGCAATAGTTATACAAACCGAGAGCACAAATTCGAAACCACCCAGCGGTACCAATGTATCTTTGATATATGTACTTTGGTAGTCCTGTTTCTATGATACAAGCACTTGCAGAGCTTAGTATAGAAATGTAAATTAAAAATTAAAAAATATACTACAAACTACATACAAGTATGAATTTATGTATGTATTTAAACAGGAACGCTTAGAAAGAAATGATCTACGCATTTCTGAGTTGGAGGACGAGCTGGCCGAGTCTATGAATGCTCAAGCGCGTGCTGAGTCCGCTCTCAAAGGCACCACGTCACGATTGCGTTCCATACAAGAGGAGAGCTCAAGTTTGAGAACGAGGACACACGAACAGCACTCCACTATATTACAATTGCAAGCGCAATTAGCTGATGCTCAGGTATGTAATTTTTGGCCATATTTTTGGCCGGCATAGTGATAGTGACTGAGGCAGCTGTGAACTGATTCGTTTTTTTTTTCAGTCGTTGTCACTCTTGGACCTTCTCTTGCTTATCATCGTGTCATAATAAAAAATATATACGAGCGCCACGCTATAATGGCCATTTTGACGTTTGACCGTAAAACGTCATTAATATTAAATAATAAACGTATTTAATATTAATGACGTTTGAAAAAATAATTAGTGTTCTTTGTAGTGACAATAAATAACACCAATTCTGCTTCAAACGTAATTATTAATTTATACAAAACTTTATGAACGGTCAATCATCAAAAGCGTGCTGATATAGTTAAAAAAAATTATCAATAAATCAAATTGTCACGCTTTTTTCCCACGGGGATAGGCAGAGACAATGTAGCGCCACTTGCCACGATCCGGACACAAATCCCTCGCTTCCTTTACATTCACAATTCTCTTCATACAAGCTCTGCCGTTACGGGCACTAAGCAACCTAGCTTTCTTGAGGATGTCTCCGATTTTGCTGGCAAACACTCTCCTGGCCCTGCCTTGTTTAACGCATCCATTCACATGAGATTTATAATTTTTTTGACATTTCCAAATGAGTAATATTCTTATTTATAAACATAGGAAGAAATATCTGCAGCGAAAGAAGCGGCAGACGCGGCATCTGCGTGGTGGAGGACACGCGAGACCAAAATGGACGCGACACTCCGTCAACAAACAAAATTAATAGACTTCTTGCAGGCGAAAGTTGAAGAGGCTAATAGAAAGAAATGTTCATTAGGAAATAAAATATTTGGCAAAAGTAAACGGTCTGCTACATCACCGCCTCTTAGGAGAGCTAATAGGTAAGTTTTTTTTATTGTGACTCGACATATGACAGCACCCCGATTGATGATGGCTGGAGTGTGGTTCATGAATGGATGTCACTGCTACTACAATTTAATAACTGTGAGTAGCAGTCACATATCCTAGTTGGAACCGGAAACTTAAAGCTAATACCGAAACGCGAACAAATCACTTCACGGTCTGTATACTTGTAAGTGGTGGTACTACCCCGGTTCGGCATCACCGCCTACCACTCTTTTATAACCAATCCCGAAGCAAATGTGGCTTTGCGTAGTGGTAGTGCAATGGTCACGTAGGCCTAGAGCACCACTTGCCGGTACCAACGTATCTTTGATATTATGTGCTTTGGTGTTTCTATGATACAAGCACTTTGTTATAAAGATAGGCAAAGACAATAAAGCGCTACAATCCTACCTCTTTCCATTCTCTCTTACATCACATTCACATTTCTCTTTATACAAGATCTACTAGTTATGGGAACTAAGCAACCTAACTTTAATATTTTCTTAGATTTTGCGCAAACATTGATTAATGAATTAAACAAATTTTATGTGGCTTACTATCGCGTTAGTCTTGTCGTGGCCACGATGACTGCAAAGCTCTCGAAACGTCGGAATAATAAAATAAAGTTAAATCAAAATATACGCAATAGTAAGCCTAATAATAACGCATAAATGGACATCATTCATTTTGGGCTTCTATGTACTACTTTTGTAATGTCCAATGATGAAAAAAAATATAAATGGTAGTTTTGATACTTGTATTGATAAAACTAATAACAATTTTGCTTTGAATTGCTGTGCAATTTAGTTATTTGGACAATAAGATATGGATTTTGTATCATCTGTCAATCAACGCCATATTTGTTCTGCTTTGAACTGTCATAATTATAGTTTAATCATTTTGCACAACTAAACTATGCTTAATAAAAGATATATTCCAATTATATTGTAATCTTCATACATTAAACTATTTTAAAATGCATATTAAACTGTTAATACAATTAAGTCCAAGTCCCCATACGAAATGAATGATGTCCTTTGTTAAATTCATCAACCTAATTTTATTGAAGATGTCTCCGATTTGGTCAGAAAGTACTCTCCAGGGTCTGCCTCGTTTAACGCATCCATCCAAATCAGATTTATAAATCCCATAGTGAATAAAAATCCTTATTGAATAAGGCCGTGATTCAGTGGTAGTGCAATTGGTTACGCAAACCGAGAGCACGGGTTCAAAACCATTTGCTGGTACCAATGTATCTTTGATATATTATGAACTTTAGCTGTCCTGTTTCTATGATACAAGCACTTTAGGACTTAGTATAGAAATGTATAATAAATAAAGATAACTTATAGTATTTATTATTTTGCAGAGAACTACAACAGCAGGTAGATAGGTTAAGAAGTCGTTTGTCAGCTGCTGATGCGAGGTTTGTATAAACATTTTTTATTATGACTCGACATATGACATATGACTCGACTTGATGTTAAGCTGTAATGCGGTCCACGAATGGATGTCACTGTTACTACAAATCAATAACTGTAAGTAGCAGTCACATGCACTATCCCGGCCTAGTTGAAACCGGTAACTTACAAGTTGATCTCGAAACGCGATTAAATCACTTCACGGGCTGTATACTTGTAAGTAGTGGTACTACCCCGAATTGGCTAGTTGTTTATTGCCGAAGAGTTTATTGTTTTAATAATTGATCAATCAATCAAATTGTCACGACTTGTGACGTGTTAAAAACTTTTCTACGCTTGCCTCAGTCGCTGTCACTATGCCGGAATAGTGGATACGACTGCTTGCAATTATTTTACTGTACTAGCGCCTTCTTTAATGGACCGCACTCTAGCTTAGCATTGGGCAGGGTGCTGTCGAATGACGATATAAAACTGAGATTAATTTGATATTTTCCTAATTCAGCTATCAACCAACACCTAAGAAAGAAAGGCCAACACCGAAGCCAATTAATGGGTAAGTCACAAAAAAAAACCCACAAGGATAGGCTAGACAAAGGAGGGCCACTAACCACGATCCTGACACAACTCCCTCGCTTCCCTCACATCCACAAGCTCTACGGAAAAATAAACACCCTCTATAAATTATTATTAAGTATTGTAGCGTGACATATTTTTTTACATAAGACTCGAAATTTGATCTCGACTTTTTTTATTTGTGACTTGACATATTATATGACAGCACCCCGCTTGATGTAAGGCTGGAGTGTGGTCCATGAATGGATGCCACTGCTACCACAATTCAATAATTGTGAGTAGCAATCATATCCACTATGCCGGCCTAGATTCCTTTCCTAATGGTAACTGTTACAATTTACGGTTTGCCTCAGTCGCCTTTACTATGCCGGCCAAATGTACACTACTCGACGTAGGTTATCTTTCTAGGATTAATAACTTATTAGGAGAACAAACATTAATAAACTAGTTTAAACAAATTTATACGTGGTATTTTCTTAGATTTTGTGCGAACATTGATTAATGTTTTAAACAAATGTTATGCGGCTTACTATCGCGTTTCGAAATAATTAAAAAAATGTAAAATCAAAACCGAAATAAACGCGAAAGTAAGCCGCGTAATTTTTTTTATTTATTAAATTTATGCCTTCTATAATCTTGTCTTTTTACACCTGTGATACCAGCACGGTATCATTCTGTCGAACGAATCGGCAGTAGAACTAAAAGGTTCGGCGCGTCGTTTCTTATAACCTTGGATCCTTCAAACAATGCGTGAAGACTTTTGGCCGGCACAGTGACAATGACTAAGGCAACCCTGTACTGATTCGGTTTTTTTTAGTCGTCGGCACTATTGGACCTCTTGCTTACATAATTAAAAAAACTATACTGAAAAATAATTGGTGATTTTCCATTTCAGAAAATTAAGCATCGACACTCCAGATTGTCGAAGCGATAACACTATTAGCCTAATCTTATCATGGTAAGAATTTTTTTTCTATAAAAATCAATTTAAAGACAACCAATGTATGGTGATTTATCATAGTCAACATAGACGATGGTATCATAGACAACCAGAGTACATCATACATCAAAGATGCATTGGAGTTTTGGCGAGCAACTGCAAGTGACAGGACGCGCAATTTTGAATTATTTGAAAAACTTGTATTTTTTATAAATATTAATGTGTAATAATGGTGGAATTGTTATCAAGTAATCATTTTTAAGTTGATCAAGTATAAACAAGTAATTTAAAGCTTTGAAACGTGTTTCTTCGTGTTCCCTCCAAAACTCCTTCCGAAGTTTTAGTAAAGGTTTTCCGCCGCTTTACTAAAACGATCATCATCAACCTCACTATCATCGTCATCATTTGATGAATCACTCGCGTGGTTCATCTTCATATTTACTTCACAATGTTTTAACATTGAACCATATATTTTTACTTTGACACTGGCAAGTTAAACACTAAAGCTATAAACAAGAAGAAAGAAAGAAAAGATGCTTTGGAATAAATATAATGTTTGGAAACAATATTAACGCGGCAGCTGCTGACTAGTGTCACCTTGCACGGAATCAATCTCATACAAACAAGTAGTGCAGTCTGCAGTCGCCGGCGGAATCACACCTTTTATTTTCCATAATTATTACAGGAACGATGGCCGTCGCGAACGGGTGGCAATACAAGTGGAGAATGGTGCACTGACTTTCACATTAGATGGAACAAATATACAAGCTAGTCTAGTAAATAATCACCCTGTAGCAGAAAATCTTACTAAAGATGAAGCGAATAGATCTTTTGCTGTGAGTTTTATTTTTATTATTATTATTATAATTTTTTAAAAGAAAATTATTTGGCTTTAAACATTTTCTGCTTATGCCAGCCCCATGGTCACTTAATCTTAATATAGAATCTACCCTAACTATATACAACTATACAAATAACCTAGTCTAATCTACGCTTAAAATAAATATTTACAAACTCAAATATCATCCTAGCTGAAGTCGATATTGGTTCAGCTAGGATACTATTAAATGCTCCTTCATCCAACGAATTTAGCTTTATTGTATTTAAAAGCACCCTCCTTTCACTCTGGCACCGTTCACATTGCCACAACACATGCATTATGTCCTCTACCTGTGCGCATGACACGCAGTTGGGAGAGTCCACTTTCTTCATCATAGATGCGTTGAGGGGATTGTGACCAGTACGAAGCCGAAATGCATTTATCAAACACAATCTTGTAATTTTTACATTTGCGAACCACGGCACACGAGGAGGCTCACTCTGCATAATGCGATACCATATTCCTTTGCAAAGACAGCATTCAAACCCTAATTTTGAAAAAAAATCTAACTACCGACGACATTTAATTAAGACGTGATATTTCAACTTGCCTGCTGATAAGCAAAGAGAAAAGAGCGCCGACGACAGTAGCATCAGTCGCAGTCACAATGCCGTTCTCGATCATAAGTCAGCTTCCTTGATCAATTATGTGATAATTCATTTTTTTTTTGTGACTCGACATAACTGCACCCCGCTTGAAGTTAAGCTAAAGTGTGGTCCATGAATGGATGTCACTGCTACTACAATTCACTAACTGTAAGTAGCAGTCACATCCACTATGCCTAGTTGGAACCGGCAACTTACAAGCTGATCTCGAAACGCAACCAAATCACTTCACGGACTGTATACTTGTAAGTGTTGGTACAACTCCGGTTCGGCAGCCTGGGTACCACTGCCTACCACTCTTTAAATGTTATGAAATATGATATGGCAACTCTTTATCACCTAGAAAACATATTTTCTCTTTATTTATATTAATAAAATATTCCCAGATAAAAACAAATGACTCGAAGGCCCAGCAATTGTCAGCGATATGTGATTCGGAAGAGGTTCGCGCGCGGTTACTGCAACAGTTGCTGCGCCCCTTAGGTTATGTTCCTAACAATTTGGTCACGGTGCCAACACAACCGAGTGCCGCTTTGTGCTTAGCTGAAGATAGTTTTGCTATTGGTAAGTGTTTAGAGCTGGGATTCCCCACGCTCGCTCTGGGTACTCCCCTTTCTTCCAGCTCGCTAAATGGGTTCATCGCGCATGCGGCTTGTTTGATAGGTAAAAATAGAAAGCTCTATGATTTAAAATTCAGAGAGAGTTACATATATTATTAATATAAAAAAAATCCAATCATATAAAACATTCCATCAATATTTCATTTACAAGGTTTGTTATTGGATTTTCCTTACACAAGAAAATTAAAAAAAAAAGCTTGCAAAAAATTAATAAGAATAAAAACTTTTAGGACACGTGTGGGTTCAAGTAAACTTGTCGCACCCAAATTTTCATTGGCGCATTGGCATAAAAAAAGACAGTCGAAGTGTCAATAGATAAAAATAAATTATTTATTTATTTTAGATACGGTCCCATCAACAAGTTAAAAAAAGTAAAAATCTCAAATTGTCCGAGCCTAATTTTAACGGTTTATTAAAAATAATTTATTTATTATATTTAAACGGTAGTAAAATTAATTAAGTAATTTTGTTACTTTGTATTTTATCGTTCGCAATTTTATTTTATTTTGACACATCTGACCTCGAACCGCCTTATGAGGCGGTTGAGGTCCTACAGTGACGATGACTGATAAAGCCGAGTTTGTTTACAGCTGCCTCAGTCACCGTCACTATGCCGGCCAAAGATTTGTATTAGTGTGTTGTGTTTGATTGTTTTAAATAAAATCAGTATTCATGGCAACCATTCTTCTAGGATGTTCAGACGGTCTCCACTCCCTACACGGACCTGTACACCTGGAATTCGAGGATGGCTCCGAGGCAGGCTACACAGGTGTGACTGCTACCTCATTCCTCACATCATCAGCTCGTGTATTCTTCATTCGCGATGGAATGTTACTCCACACTAGTCAAGCAATGCTCTCTTCGGCCCTCAAAAGAGCTTCGTGTCTGAACCCGGTCGTGAAGGTCCACAGAGTCAATATGCCTGATACAGGTTCTGTGACTATGGTTCAGGTTGGTAGAATATTTTATTATTAACATTAGGACATCATACCAAGAGTGGTAGGCAGTGGTACCCAGTGGCACCTGCCGATCCGGGGTAGTACGGCCGCTTACAAGTATACAAACCGTGAAGTGATTTAGTCGCTATTCGGGGTCAGTATTGAAACTACCATTTATATATCTTTCATCATTAGACATTACAAAAGTACAAAGTAGCCCAAAATAATTTATTTTCTTGTGATTCGACACATGATAGCACCTAGTTTGATGTTAAGCTGGAGTGTGGTCCATGAATTGATTTCACTGCTACTACAATTCAATAACTGCAAGTAGCATTCACATCCACTATGCCGGCCTAGTTGGAACCGGCAACTTACAAACTGATAACCCGAAACGCGACTATGTGACTTCACGGTCTGTTATCTTTTGAGTATACTTATTACCAGAATTTTATAAATCTAACTATTTTTTAAAAAATAAGACCTCAACCTGCCTATTGGTGGCAAAAGGAGGTCCAAGAGCGCTTACGACTGAAAAAAACACAATTTCAGTCGCCGCCACAATGCTAGCTAATCTACAAATAACTCTCCATTCACAGGAAGTAACTGGCGAGCCTTCAGAATACGCTTGCGCGGCCGCTGCGTGTGGCAGACGTGTATTCCTAATGCGCTACGAGGCATCGAACACTGACTTCAAGGTTATCAGATCACTGACAGTAGACAGAGCCCCTAACAGCATACTACTCACACGAACCCATTTGTACATAGCTGGAGAGAGACCTCTAAGAATCACCCTACCCAGCGGCGCCTTGGAATCGTTCGCAACAGACGACCCAACAATATCCGCAGCGGCAAAAAGACACTCGCAACCCAAAGCCATTTTACTTATAAAGGAAAATCCAACAGAAATCCTAATTTGCTACAACGAGTGTGGCGTTTTCGTGGACGAGAACGGCAAAAGGACGCGTTCAGAGGACGCAAAATGGACGACAGCCGTCCAAGATTGGGTATACGTTGACCCGTTCCTTTATTGTGTTAGTAAAGACGATGTATGTATTAATTATATAAATGAGGAAGCTTATAAATTGCCTCCTTGTACGTGTGATAACCATTCAGTCGCCTCGACTAACTCTGAATGCGCTGCGCCACGTTCGCATACGATAGCTGTTAAGGAACCCCGACTACTCGGAGCAACGCCTAAAGGCGTACTAATCTCATCACCGTTCTTCAGCGATTATCATGTGCTGTTCATAGACGGTCTAGCAGCCCTAAGGAGTATAGGAGCGTCAGTTGAATCATTGGACTCAGTATGGAGCGATGTGAGGGAGTCGGACGTTGTCTCACAAAACAGTTGTTCGTTATAACATTTTATCTACCATTGTATAGTCTGTCTAAGCCAAAACGACGCGCCCCTCCACCGCATTTGCGCGCGCATTTGCATGAATGCAACACACCGAAAATACAACGCTGATGAAGTATAATAGTATAGTTAGTAATATTTGTATTCACACATTTAAATAAACTAATAAAGTAGAGGGGCGCGTCATTTATAGTTAGACAAGCTATAATAGATAGTCTTTTTGACACATGTCTTTTTTTATTGTGACTCGATTTGCTTGATGATAAGCAAAGGGAGGTCCCAGAGTGCCAGCGACTAAAAAACTGCCTCAGTTTACGGCTGCTTCAGTCGCCGTCACTATACCGGCCAAAATCCTTTGCTTATTAGGTGGTAAACCATGGACTTAATTCACAATTCACAATTAATAACACAATTCATTATTGTCTGTTATTATAAGTTTGTTTATTCCATTCTAGCATGAAACTATGTTAAGTCTAAGGTAATAAAAATAGTCCAATAAATTTGCAATTCATTGGTTTAATCAATCAATCAATCAAATAGACAACCCAGTTTTTTTTTGAGGATGTCTCCGATTTCCTGCCTCGTCCTCCTAAGCCCTCGTTTAACGCATCCATCTATATGAAAAAAATAATAAATATTTTATCTTTTTAATTTAAACAAATTCAGAAAACTTCTAATAAGTCTTCTGTTTACCCTTATGGTACGGATTTATTCTTCTATTTAATGTTATCCTGGTAGAAACGTTGTGAAATATAATACCGAGTCCGTCCCTGTGTTTCAAAACGAGATCTGCGCGCGCAGTTTTAAGTGATTGTTTTGGAAGTTACCTCTCTTAACTTCATGTTTGCCTGGTAGCTGCGAGGCGCAAATTTCAGAGTCCGGCCCCTTAAGGGACAAGAGGATATGGACCTCTATTTAAAGACTTATTGAACGGGTTTAAATGAGGCGCTTCAGATAGTTCGAAAATACGCCACAAGATGGCATTAGAAACTAAAAGGCGACCGTGGTGTAGTGGCAGTGCACCCACCGGTCCCAATGTATCTTTGATATATGTACTTTGGTTGTCCTGTTTCTATGATACAAGCACTTTAGTAGCTTAGTATAGAAATGTAAAAAAAAGAATGATTGTACTCTTGGTTAAAACTTGGCTTAGTTAAAACCGGCAACTTTAAAACTAATAACGAATGTCATAGTCACTATGGATAAATTATGCCGGCTTCCTTATTTTCCCAGTCTGCCGATCCAGGTAGTTTATAGTGATTTAGTTACGTTTCGGTATCAGCTTTAAAGTTGCCATTTCCAACTAAGCCGGCATAGTAGATACGACTGCTACTTGTAGTTAATTAACTGTAGAAGCAAGCGCCTCTATTAATGGAGTGCACTCCAGATTAACATCTGGCGGGTGCTGTCATATGTAGCCAAAACAAAATAAAATTTTATAGTATTTTTTCATAATCTATTTTGAGCGTACAATGATTCTCATGAAACAAATTCTGGTCTCCGTAACCACGATGGCTGCAAAGCTCTCGAAACGTCAGAATAATGTAAAATTGTAATATCAATAACCAAAAATAAACGCGATAGCAAGCCGCATAAAATTTATTGGTTCACAAAATTTTCATAACTGTAAAAAGTGTCTTTACGCGCAACTTATATCTTTTTCCTCTATAATAATACTCTTTCAATCCGTCCCTGTATTTCACAACGTATTAAAGATATGGGCGCGCAGTATTCAGGGATTTTACTTCTAACAGTTTCATGTCGTCCTGGTAAACCCTTCGTAGGGGTTCGGCCCCCTACCAAGTAGGGCCTCGATACTCCAATAGATTTATTTTACTTATAGTATTTTAAAGATACATTGGTATCGGTAAGTGATTTTAAACTCGTGCTCTCGGTTTGCGTGACCATTGCACTGCCACTACACCACGGTCGCTTTAAATTTTATAATCAAACCGTTCCCCCGTAACCGTTCCTTTAAAGTGAAATAGTTATGCGCGCGCAGGCATCGAGCGTTACGTATGAGGGTTTTAGAGCGGGCTGCCCAGAGGACATTCGTTTGCAAAAATAAGAAGTCACTTTATTAGCGGCACACTATGATGGCCGTGTTGACGTTTATCGTTCTTTATGACAATAAAGAACAGCGATTTGCTCCTTCAAATGTAGTTATTAAATTATGCGAAAGGCGTGGCCGATTATCTAGATATTGGTTTGTTGCGCGTAAAGTCCCGGGTTCGATTCACGGTCGGAGCAAATATTTGTTTCATAGCTTTTATTTGTAATATTAAATAAGGCGGATATTTGCTTCGGGTCTGGTTTGTACCACTACTTACACGTGAAGTGATTTAGTCGCGTTTCTGGAGCAGCTTGTAAGGTCCAATTAGGCCGGCATAGTAGATGTGACGTATAGTTATTGAATTGTAGTAGCAGTGACATCCTTTCATTAATCATCTTTATAATTTTAGTATTAATTGAGAGAAATCAATTGTAGTCTTTATATTTTGAAATTGCATTCTGAGTTGCAGCCAGCTCTCTAAACCATATATCAAACATTAATTTTTTTGTTACCTTCTCCGACACCGTTAAATTTACAAGAAACGTATCTGCTAAGCGAACTGTTTTTTATAGTACTTTGGCCTACTGCCCCACACACGTTAAAACGAGGTTCTCATATTTTGCAAAGGAAAATCCTTTCTGCAGCCTGCACTATTCATGCGCGTAGTTTATTGCTGCTGCTTTATGATAACCTGGTAGACGCGAAGAAATATGTGAGGGAGTACGACCGTGAGTAAGGCGTATAATAAGGCGTGTCTCTTTAAAATAAAATAAAACTAGTTAAAAAATAAACGCTTATATGGCAATGTGAATAATTTGACCTCGACTCGCCTGATGGTAAGCAAGAGGAGGTCTATGAGTGCCGACGACTGAAAAAACCCAGTCGGTTCATGGTTGCTTCAGACTCAGTCACTGAGCCGGCCAAAAAAAAATTTTACGTAATTATTGTAATGTCATCTGTTTTTAATACGTGTTTGTAAGCAAGAGTAGTGCCTAAGAGTCTAAAGAGTGCCGACGACTGAAATAACCCAGTCGGTTTACAGTTGCTTCAGACTCAGTCACTGTGCCGGCCAAAAAATACGCAATTATTGTTTGTCATCTGTTTTTAATACGTGTTGCAAGTTTTCAATCTGTTCAGACCTCTAGAAATGGGTAAAAATAAATTTAAAGGATTCCGTTACATAGTTACATTAAAAACAAGAGGCAGATTATTTTTTTTTGTTTCGGGTTATCAGCTTGTAAGTTGCCGGTTCCAACTAGGCCGGCATAGTGGATGTGATTGCTACTTACAGTTATTGAATTGTAGTAGCAGTGACATCCATTCATGGACCAACTTCAGCTTAACATTAAGCGGGGTGCTGTCATAAAAGCGTGTTAATCAAAAAAAAATTAAGAGTTATGCGCGCACAGTTTTCACGAAACCCTTACTTGCAACTGCTTTATGATGTCCTGGTAGAAGCTAGGTTAAAAACTTTTCAGAGTTCGTCCCCCATATTCGGTAGGGCGTGGTGTGATACGAGAATGCGCGCGCAGTTCAAAGGCTCATACGATTTTCTCTTGTTGTTTTCTGCTTCCCTAGTACGCATACTTGTCAATGTCGGTCGTTGCCGTCACATTTTACTCATAAGTTGTGCGCTTTTTCTCCCACGTCATGTTTCCTTGGTACAAACGATGCGGGGAAAAAGAGCACGACTTTTGTTCAGGGAGTTGAAAACACCGTTGGCTTTGTTATACTTAACCCTTTCCGTACGGCGCACGCCAATTGGCGTAAATTTTTTCCTATTTACCGTACGGCGCACGCCAATTGGCGTGCGAACTAAAATGATGATATCTTCGCGGAACAAGTTTTGTTGATAATGTCCTTTCTATACAAGCTTATATACAATGTTCTTAATAATATACTAGCCTTCGTTTTGTAAATCACGATATTTAAAAATATGATCTTTTTTATCCACATACGGCAAAGGTAAATCAGAAATTGACAACCTTTTGTCTGAACATGATAATGAAATAATATAATTAAAATAAAACATATTTATGTTCCTCATAAATATCGGTCGCATTTATTGATAGATAAATATAATGGCAGATAAATCATAACATGTCCGAATTTGTTTGGAGATGATATATTTTTTTGCCAGGGATCTTATACAAAGTCGTTATTATTGAATAATAATGACTTTGTATTTATGCATTTTAATGTATATTAGTATGCCGTCACGGGGATTCCTGTGGTAGTGCCTTACATCATACCGACATCAAGTTCAATGCCACTACGATTTGCATGAAGTTACCTCGGGTACCGCAAACATTTCACAATGGACTCGCTAGGCGATTAGCGGCATTACAGTTTGAAATCAAAGGACTCGCTAAGCATTAAGAAAAGATAAATTTAAGTTTTTGCTATTTTCGTGGTCAAATAGTTATTATCAAACGGACATGAATAGCTTGGTCACATAATTAAAACAAGTAATTTAAGGTTGTAAAATTTATTAATTCAGGCTGATACCTTAAATAACTAATTATAATTCCTCTAAGAATTTCATTGTTATGTTTATAATAACATAATATATTATAAATAATGTTAAAAGTTGTTTTGTTAAATAATTTATTGCTACAGGTTTTTTTTGTCGGTGACTCTGATAGTGTAACAAACAACTCTTTTGAATATGAATTCTTTTTGTTACTTGCGCCATTTCTCGCAAATTTACTAATGGAATTATAGAAACGCTTTCTTTAGATAAACATGGTTGTTCGGTGAAAACAATTACTTTTTTTATTACTGCTTGGTTATAAAAATGAAAAAAGACAACAAATAAAGCACCGCTTCTTTTTACCCGAATACGGCGAAGCACCCGATAATGGGGAATGATTCAAACATAATTTTTATCCAAAACTTGTTCAAATTATATTTACGTGTGTAACACAATGACATAAGATGGAACCTCTACATATTAAAGGCGGATCTGCAAACTTTTTTTTTTCCACAAAATTATAACCCCGAAAAAAATTTAAGTTTTTTATTTATTACACAATAAATATTGAATAGTTTGCACATAACAATATCAGATGAGAATATTTTCTTGATTTTTGTTTTAGAAAGTGATTTTCCAGTACTCGGGTTTAAGATTTTGAGCTTACTTTTTATTAACGTAACTTCTCTAAAGGTCTTGGCTTGAACTTGTGACTGTGAACGTCATTGCCGCTTCTTTTTAACCCCCGACCCAAAAGAGGGGTGTTATAAGTTTAGCGCGTATGTGTATCTGTGTGTCTGTCTGTGGCATCATAGCTCCTAAAAGAATGGACCGATTACATTGCGGTTTTGTTAGTTTGAAAGCTGACGTGATCGAGACGGTTCATAGCTAAAATTGATGAGGGCTTTGAAGGTCATCAGTTCGGTATTTACTTTTTAACATATCTGTGACCTCACGTTTGACACATGAATATATGTGTGTTTTAACTGGTACCACTGAGCTACTCTGATGATAAAGCTCGAAGGTAGGGGATGAGTAAATCAACAAGAGATAGAACTATTGTGCTTTAACTAAAACGTTTACTTACTATGAGCTTTTAGCTGGGCCGTTATCAAATTGAGGCCCGACGCGACGCGCGAGGTCCGCGGAATGACGTATTAAATTACACAAATTGTTTAAAAAAAACTAAAATATTATTAAATTAAACAATTTAAATTTATAACCAAAATTATTTAAATATAATTTACCATAGATGGTAAAATGACAAAATGTTTACCATCTATGGCGTAAATAAAATCTTTACCTACGATCGGCGCACGCCAATACGCGTGCCAGCGATAATAGCGGGCCGTACGCGGGTATAATCTGCGTTGTTGAGCGTCGTGTTGAAAGGGTTAATACAAACAAATGGCAGTTTACAAGTATCTTTGGCCGGTATAGTGACGTTGACTGGAGCAGCCGTAAATTGAGTCGGATTTTTAAAGTACATTTTTTCTTACTTGGCAAAATTAGTAAACAAAGTTTCGGCATAATAAGGAATTAACGATAAAAAAACAATTACTTCTAAGGCAAATCAATACGAATATGTAGTAAAAAAATGTATTTACTGTGAAAATGTGTCATTTGTGAATTTACCGTTCCCATATAAATGGCTTTTGTTAAAAATAATGTATTAATATGTGTGATTTTCTTAGATTTTGCGGGAACATTGATTAATGAATTAAACAAATTTTATGCGGCTTGCTATCGCGTTTATTTTGGTTTAGATTTTACAATTTTACAAACTCTCGAATCGTCGGAATAATAAAAAATTGTAAAATCTAAACCAAAATAAACACGATAGTCAACCGCATAAAATTTGTTTAATTCATGTGTGATTTTATTAACTTTTGCGTACTATTTACATTGTGTTAGTATGTTTATTTTATAGAATGAAACAATAGTAAACAGTTTTCTTAGATAAATGATTTTCATGTTTGTTTACTACTTGTGTCAAGTAAGAAAAAACACAGTATAGTCGATGGCACTCTTGCATCATGCAAGTCGAGATCACAATGAAACAAGACCGAGAGTTGTGTCAGGATCGTGAAAAGTGACGCTCTCCAATTAGATTTAATTAACCTACCTGATGCTAAATAACTGATGCTAATTTATCAAAAGGACTGTATAGTTCACATGAAATTAACAATAGATTTTGAGACGCGACATCCGTAAAGAGTAGGAGGCAGTGCTCAGTCTGCCGATCCGGGGTAGTACCACCACTTACAAGTATACAGACCTTGAAGTGACTTAGTCGAATTTCGGGAACAACTTGTAAGTTGCTAGTTCCAACTAGGCCGGCATAGTGGATGTGACTGCTACTTAGTTATTTTACTGTAGTAGCAGTTACCTCTATTCATGGACCACACTCCAGCTTAACATTAGGCGGGGTGCTGTCATATGTCGAGTTACAATAAATATTTGATGGTAAGGAAGTGGAGAAGTAAGATCGCCGTCACTATGCCGGCCAATTTTCCTTATAAACTTTCGCCTATAAATATTCTTTTAGAATTATGTACTTAATTTTGTGTTATTTAATACTTTTTAATAGTATTAGTTTTATTTATACGATAATAATTTAATTTTCATTATGACATTGTTTTTTATTTGTAACAATTGGTTTTTTAGTTTTTTTTATTATATATATGTACTTGAATATATGTATGCGCGGTATATTTTATAAGATTGTTTTTAGATTTAGAAAGATATGAAGATAATTAGACCGTTTTAGACAAACCTACACAGCAGGCATCCTAGATCAACTAAAGACTCGTTAAACGTAACAGGAAACCTCTGTGGAGGCCGCGTTATGGCATCTATTTGTTTAGGAATAGCTATCAGTCACGATTGACTGACAATTTCATCAGTCGATTCGGGACTGACGTTATTGACACTTGCATTAGCGTGTTGGTGCTTACGGCTGACATGATGATGCTCGAGCTAGTCTAGTCTCTGTTGTGAATGCTTGGCCCTTAAAAGAAGACATAAAGGAGTTTTAAATAAGAATTATTTTTGCACGAGTTGTCAGTAAATTAACTTAGATCGGTTTATACAAAAATACTCTTATTTTAGGTCTTTAAATAATAATAAAAGGAGAGGATACGGCATGCGATTTTTTGTTTACTACAAAATGTTGAACCGATACCCCCACTACACGCACCACAGTGGTATCTCCGATTTCGTTAACGAGAAATTTAACGAAAGAGACAGAAAAAATTGTCTCAGTGGGACGCGAGCGAGACAGAATGCATGAGAGACGGTGTTCAATGGCAGGCCGTGATTTGGACGTAAGTGCGTCAGTTAGACGTAGTTTGTCAGTTTCACGCGTATCGTATCTTCCATTTTTGTCTAATCAATGTTTAAAGTCAATCTCTGTTGCGTATGAGCTCGTCTCATTGATAATATTGCTTTGATAATAATTAGATGTTTATTTTTAAGATTTTCTTGTAAAATTACATTATGTATAGAACTACATAGAGTTTCCTTTTTTTTTTAAAAGAGTTGGAAAAGGAAGTCCTTTAAACCATTTAGTTTAATAAATGCGCCATTACAATCCAAGCTGAAGTGAGTGTCAAAATAGTTACTATCCAAAGAAAGCTTATTCATTTAATTTGAATTGTGACTTAACTGTCAAAAAATACATACTTTTTTTACATTTATACTAAGCTACTAAAATGCTTGTGTCATAGAAACATACCGACCAAAGTGAATATATCAAAGATACATTGGTACCGGCAGTGTTTTGATACCGGTGCTTTAGGTTTTTCGTGACGATTGCACTGCCACTACACCACGGTCGCCCTAACTCGAAAGGGTTTCTCGATTTTGCACTCTATTAAGTGTTAACTTAATTCTTTAGGCTACCATGTTGTGGTAGTGCACGGGTTCTAAACCACTTCCCCTAAGAAAAGTATCTTTGATATTATGTACTTTGGTTGTCCTGTTTCTTTGATACAAGCACTTTGGTAGCTTAGTATAGAATTGTAAATAAAAAAATCTATATATGGTTAGAAAATTATGTCTGCCTTCCCCAACTTGACCTATTTATAAGATGCAAAAGTTCAACACATTGTTTTAGGTATTTTAAGTTATTTATAATTTAGAAAATAATGTTTTCTTCCCAATTGTACTGATTATTTTAATGGCCACCAACTTAAGATCTATTTTAGCACTAAAACACGTTTTAAATATTTATATTCTAATAAGATTGTAATCTGTTTTTTTTTTTTGCTTTAGCTTGCTAGTACCGAAGTTATGATTTATGAATTAAACAAATTTTATGCGGCTTACTATCGCGTTTATTTTGGTTTAGATTTTACATTTGTTTATTATTCCGACGTTTAGGACTATAGGTATAATAAAAAATTGTAAAACTAAACCAAAATAAACGCGATAGTAAGCCGCATAAAATTTGTTTAATTCATTAATCAATGTTTGCACATAATTTAAGAAAATACAAAGTAATGATTTCTTTTTAATATAAAGATAAGGAGTGAAGGGATTTTTTTTGTAGAAAGACGATTCACAGCTTTAAATCACTTGTCTATACTCGACGATTTTTTTAAATTGATTTTTGGTTAACAATTCCACACCATTATTGCACATTAATCTTCAAGAAAACGCAATTTTATAAATAACATAAAATTGCATGACCTATCACTTGCAGCTCCGATTGGCTTAATTTTGACAGATGAAAACCGTTCAGGAACGTCATTGGTTAATTTTTGTAGCGCCATTTAAATTTAACCAATCGAAAGCATTTAAAATTGCCATTGAATTAAGTGAAAGCCCATTTGAGCGTGAAACCTGTTTTAGTGTTAAAATAGTTTTTATTCATTTATTGTCCTATGCTCGGTAGCTGCTAATGTGATTGAACCTTGTCAAAGTAACAAAACGTGACGTATTTTTAAACCAGCGGCAAGCTATGGTGGCCGTTTTAACATTTTTCCCGTTTATAAGGTTTCGTATAAATTATTAATTACTGGCTGTGTCCGCGGTTTCACTCGCGTAAAATTAGGTTTAAAACACAGTCATAAAAAAAGAAGGAGGTTCTCAATTCGACTATATTTCCCTTTTTTATAACCCGATAACTTATATAAAAATCACACACGGAAATAAAAATAAATATAGAAAAATTCCAAACAGCTGAAACTATAGTAAAAAATATATATGTTTTTAAATTAAAAGTATCCTAGGTTACTTCTAGTACCTTCAAAAATATGTGTACAAAGTTTCATGATGATCGGTTAAGTAGTTGTTGCGTGAGAACGTAACAAATAAACTCACATTCACATTTATAATAATAGTAGGATGTTTGAAGAACCAAATTACTATTCTTTATAGTGTCAATTTGCCCCTTTAAACGTAATTAAACGCCATCATAGCGTGTCACTAGAATAAACACGTTACGAATACGATCTTAGCGCATTAGTAACAGCAGGAGATAGTGAATTATTTATATTTGTATGACGAAATTGGCTTGCCCTGAAAATTGTAACTGTGATTTGGTTTTTAATTTGTGCATAATTATTGTGTGTCTTCAATGTTTATTTTTTAATAAAAATATTTGTTCAATACATCCATTTTGTTTCATTTTTATAGCTATATTTTTATTTTATTATTTAGATTAGATAGTTTTTCATTTATTTATTGTAGCTCGATATATGACAGCACCCTGCCTGTTAAGCTGGGATGCCGTCCATGAATGGAGGTGATGACTGCCACTCAGTTAAATAATCACACCCACTATGCCGGCCTAGTTGCATCCGGTGACTTTTAAACTGTTTTCAAAACGCAACTAAGTCATTTTACGGTCTGTATACTAGCCTGAATAGACAGACTTGGCACCACTGCCTACCACTCTGACAACCAGATTCAAAGCAAATATCCGCCTTTATTGAAAACTTCTTTAGCATAGTTGTATGTAATATGAAACTTACAAGTATACAGACCGTGAAGTGATTTGGTC
This sequence comes from Tinea trinotella, assembly GCA_905220615.1. NCBI lineage: Eukaryota > Metazoa > Arthropoda > Insecta > Lepidoptera > Tineidae > Tinea > Tinea trinotella. Next base: position 1,378,754 of record HG992325.1, read on the forward strand.
ACGTTTCGGGATCAGCTTGTAAGTTGCCGGTTCCATCTAGGCCGGCATAGTGGATGTGATTGCTACTCACAGTTATTGAATTGTAGTAGCAGTGGCATTCATTCATGGACCACACTTTGGCTTAACATCAAGCGGGGTGTTGTCATATGTCGAGTCACAATAAAAAAAATAAAAAACTCGATGAACCGAAAAACAACGAAGTCTTTTTTGGATTCGGTTTAGGATTTAACGTGCGAGATAATAAGATAAGATAAAAACAATATTTATGGTGTTTCTTATGTTAATGATCTTTGTGCGGTGCTTCGTATTGTTTTTTGATATTAAATGTAAATAAAATTATGTTTGTCGCGAGTGTTTCCAGTTTATTAACCCCAGATCAGTCAAGTATAGTCACAGAACAGAGAGTTGAGTTAATAGATGATTGATCTAAGATGTTTACAATATTAATTCTTAAATCAATGTTTTATTAGTTACGCTATTTCATACTAGATGTCGTTGTAAGGTTTCTTACTAAGTATATGGAAAGAATAGAAGCTGTGCTAAATTTAGTGTTATTTATCTCATTTATACTATGTTTATACCACGTGTGACTGAAAGAGACAACTACTTGTACTTCAATTCCTTTCTTTCAAAGGTTGTCACTACTTTTTGCAATTACAACCACTTGTAATTGTGGTTGACTTTTAATACTGTTTAATTAAAAGTCACGTGGTAATAAGAGTAGCGGTATAATTGTTCCGTCATCCTTTTTTGGGGTATCTTAATGACATTTGTTATTCTGTCAAATGATCATTAAAACTAGTGACAACCTTCTAAATTACGAATGTAAAAATGTATATTCATCCCCTTCTAACTTTTTTCTAATGCCATAAGTGAAAATAGTATAAACGGTTGTATTTTGTAGCTATTTTAGGGCTTCTATTTTCTAGTAGAAATTCTATTTCTTAAGTCTAAATTCTTTAGTTTCTTACCTCTTTTATCACAGTAACGTCTCCTTTCAATACACTTTTAACAATTGTGTTATACGCATGCATACAAATTGCTCCATTGTCGCTGCCTATCTCTCTTTAAATCAACATTTTTTTCTATTTGGAGCACCTTCGCGTAGTCTTCGATAAAAGAAAGGCCTTACCCATTGCGAGGCTCCGGCCGGCAGGTCTTTGCGAGGCCCTTCGTCCTACAGAAAAGTACCTATATGATGCGAAAGTATGTCTGGATGTTTGGTAGGTATTCGTTATGTTTGACGAGAAATGCTAAAGTTATACAAATAAATAAAATTTTAGTTTTAAAATATTTTACTTATATTGAAAGATTTACAAAATTAACAAATACAGTGAGGATAAATAAGTTATTAGGACTTAAATGAATAATTAAGAATCAAAATCAAATTTTAAATAAAAAAAATATAGTTTAATAAATCAGTATTTTAATTTGGTAGACGCGAGGCCCCGGGCGATTGCCCTGTTCGCCACCCCCTAAGGCCGCCGCTGAGAGAGGATGGTTATATATTATAGTTCTGAAATATATTGATTCTCTTTCTTTTTTTACATAGCTAGAAACAAGACGATAAAAGTACATACATCAAATGTATAGTACCGGCAAGTGGTTTTGAACCCGCAGCACATGTTTTGCAAGTCTATTTATTATCAACCAATAGACCACGTTCACAGATTATATTACCATTAGATACTATATTGCTTTTTTTTATTGTGACTCGACATATGACAGCACCCCGCTTGATGTTAAGCCCAAGTGTGGTCCATGAATGAATGTCACTGCTACTACAATTCAATAACTGTGAGTAGCAATCACATCCACTATGCCGGCCTAGATGAAACCGGCAACTTACAAGCTGATCCTGAAACGTGACCAAATCACTTCACGGTCTGTATACTTGTAAGTTGTGCTACTGGGGCAGACTGGGTACCATAGCCTACCACTCTTTGATAACCAGACCCGAAGCAAATAATATCTATCTCTTTTTTTTATTACCAATATTTGCAATATTTAATATAGTTATTAAATATTACAAATAAACGCTATGAAACAAATATTTGCTCCGACCGGGAATCGAACCCGGAACTTTACGCGCAACAAACCAATCGTTAAATAAACCGTTCGTCCACGCCTTGGCGAATGGAGTCAAAGGTCACACTATACCTGTATATTTCTAACGTCAACGGCCGAAGTACTATCGAAGATATATTTTTAGTAATTACATTTTATATAAAAAATACTGGGAGTCTAATTAAATTGCAAAAAGTTGCTTGAGAACGCGTCCGTCGGAACGTACAATGCCATACAAAAAAATTGACCATTACCAAAGTACCATCGATTTAATGTTATGTAAATTATTTTGTTTTGTTTATGGGCTTAGTAATTAAGTTGACTGAGTAGTCACAGTATATTATACTTAAATATACAAAAACAGCATTTGAAAATATATTTTTCACCTTCCGACTCCTCCTGCTAATAGTATCCAAAACGAATCTTTCCGGATATTGAAATAACATAATTTATGCTGCTTATTATCGCGTTTATTTATTGATTTTACATTATTTTTAATAAAATAATAATTCCGTCGTAAAACGTCGGAATAATTTCCGACGTTTCAAGAGCTTTGTAGCCATCGTGGTCACGGAGAGACCACGAAATTTAGGGGAAACTTGTGGAGGTCTAGTGGTTAGCGGTCACACAGGGTCCCGGATCAAATCCAATTGTCGGTACCAATATATCTTTGATTAATGCATTAAACAAAGTTCATGCGGATTTAGTAATCTGATAGTTCAATTTATTTTATGTTATTGATTTAACAATTATCATAAAATTACTCCTTAACCACGATGGCTGTAAAGCTCTCGAAACGTTGGAATAATAACAAAAATGTAAAATCAAAAACCAAAAATAAACGCGATAATAAATCCTCATAAAAGGACATAATTCATTTTGGGCTTTTATGTACTACTTTTGTAATGTCCAATGATGAAAAAATATATAACTACGTAAATGATAGTTTCGATTCTTGTGTTGATAAAAATGAGTTATTTGAAAAATTATATGTAGATTTTAAATCGTTTCTCAATTACAAAGACACGCCATATTAACAGTTTTGCTTTGAACTGTCATAATTAAAGTTTGATTATTTTGCACACCTAAACTATGCAAAATCTTCACAAAAACATTGTAATATTGGTACATTAAACTATTTTAAAATGTAGGGTAAGGGGGGGCACAGTGGAACGCGGGGCAGAGTGAAACACCCGTAATAACTCTGTCAATTTCTAACATTCCATAGATTTTATTTGACAGCATAATCAAGTGCACAAGCGGCCATATTAATTCAGTTGTCAAAGTGAAGTTGTATGGGTCGTGTGTTAAATAGTATGGAAAATTGGTTTTTGACATTAATTTCATTAAAAACTTGATGTAGTGTTTTCCGATTTACGCAAAAACCGTAGCTACTGGTAAGTAATATTTTATCCCTTTTATTTAGGTATGTAATTAGTGATATATTAACGAGCAAAACATAACCTAAAAGGGTAACCTAATAAATATAACGATTTTTGTTTTTATGAATCAGAAGAGGGGCACAGTGGAACGGGGCACAGTGGAACGGGGCACAGTGGAACGGGGTACATAGGAACATGCTTAAATACTTTATTGGACAAATTCTAACTGACTGTGACACTGAGAAGGACTACCAGCTACCTGAAAAAAAGTGGCAAGTTTGACGGATTTCACTTTTCTCTAGAACCAGATATGGCAGTTGTGTCCAAAAATTACATAGGTCTCAAAATATTCCCACGAATAAGGGAAATATAAACCAAAAGACAGGCCAACCTATTGTACATTCCACAACGCATCCATAAAATGAATAATTTCAATTAATTAATTTATTATTTTTAGATTTATTTCGTATGTTCTACTGTGCCCCTACTGTGGGGTTCCACTCAACCCCAGACCTGGGGCACAGCGGAACAAAATTCTCATCTTGAAAAAAATCCAATAAATATTATAATAGGAACTTTTTTCAATATTTTTGGTTAGGAATTGATAGAGCAAAGACTGCTTAATATGTAAGTGATAGCCCCATTATGATTGAATAAAAGCTGATTTTTTTTAAAATCTAAATGCGTTTTTCGTTCCACTGTGCCCCCTCTTACCCTATATGTTTCTGTTAATACAATTAAGCCCAAGTCCCCATACAAAATGAATGATGTCCTTTGTTTAATTCATTAATCAATGTTCGAGCAAAATCTAAGAAAATATCTGATTGTCCAGTTTCCGTGGTACAAGTTTGTTTAGTAGCTTAGTCTAAAAATATATTTAATAAAAAAAAATGTTGTGAAAGCAATAAAATAAGCAATTCGCCCTTGACTTGATAATGTTGTGTAATATTTATAAGAATTTGATTTAATTTCTATCATCGATTTAAGATACGTGTTCAATCTGATTATGTAGGTCGCTGTATTGGAAATGCACGTGAGGTTTTGGCATTCTTCAAAACACATTCCATAACCGACCATCTTCATGGATACATTAATTATAAATCCTTTATTAATATAAAAAAAAACTACGCATTAAAAGTGTTTTTAAAAATAATTTTTACTCAGAAAACGACTTAAATAGTGGTTGATTTACATGTTTGTTTTTTTAAGTGTTAAGTTTACCTGATTTAAAGTGATATACTGTAGAGCTTGTATGAAGAGATGTGTGGATGTGAGGAAGTTGTGTCAGGATCGTGGCTAGTAGCGCTCCATTGTCCCTGCCTATACCTATGGTAAAAAGGCGTGACAATTCGATTGATCGATTGAAAGTGATATAAGTATTTACAACAAATAATTATGTTTTAAAGCATGCAAACGTAAAATTATATTTAGTGATTACTAAAAAATATTTATATATTTCAAAGCTTTTTTGTTTAAAATTAATGAAAGAGTAATTTTAGTTAACACTTCCGCCTAAAACTTTCAAAAATAAACTTTTAAAATTAACTTTAATGTGTCTGAATAATAGTTTAAAAATTATTTTTTTAGTGATACTTATAGTTTAATTATACATATGAACGTTGTATACAAACTAAAAAATCGTATTAACTCGTTCTTAACGCTAAACAAAATGTAAATCAGCCATAATTATTGTGATGGAAACAAGTTCGTTTATAAAAGGAGTTACTAAACCGCGCGCACGCAGTTTTGTCCTTAAGCCGTTTCTTGTTGCACGCGGGAGTTTTGAACAAAGAACGCGAGCAGCATAAACAAAAAAGTCTATATTTTTTACTTTTAAAAGTGTAGTGAAGTACTGGCCATGGCGTTCATCCAGGGACCTTCCCCAAAACAAATGGAGATCATTATGCAAGACTTGGGAGAATGTCCTGGTGATATTGAGCGTGGTGTCATGGAGCTGAGAGCAATGTGTGCTGCGTCTCCTCAAATGCCAAGTCCAGATTCTTTAGGTATGATATTTTTATTACCATATTAAATACGAAAGCCTACAAGTCAACGAAGGGCCAGCGAGTGGCCTTTATCTAGGTCAATTTGTAGGTAGGCAGGTGTTATTAACTTTAATATCAAGTTTCTAATACTTGGGTTATACTTTAGCAAAAAACAAATATATATTGTGACACGACATCTGACCTCGACCCGATTGATTATAAGCAAGAGGAGGTCCAAGAGTAACGACGACTGAAAAAACCGAGTAAGTTTTTTAAGAGTAGGTCACCGTCAAGTACCTTGTTCACGCATCGCTTGAAGGGTCCATGGTCAAAGGATGGAGAGAACACATGGGCTGTCAAAGGATTCCACTTGTCGATTGTTCTACAAAGAAAAGACGCACCGAACTTTTTTGTTCCACTGCCGATTCGGACAGAATGCGAATGCTTTACCCGACCTGTGTCGGTATTATGGGTGTGAAAAAGACGAGATAAGAACAACTTCCGTTAAGTTTTACTCCTATGATACCTGATACCCACCCCGCGTAGTTCTTTGGGGGCCACATTCTATTAACCGAAACGAGAATCCAACTAAAAACCAAAATCGTTTCTTTAAAGTAAAATGCTTTGCCAGTCCATATGTTCTCCCTACCTTATAACCTTGGATCCTTCAAGCGAGGCGTTAAAAAGTTACTCTAGCTGGCATCCTAACGGTGACTGAGGCAGCCATGAACTGAGACGGTTTATCAGTCGTCGGCACTCTTTTATGGACTCTTGCAACATCAATGGTAACATCAGGCAAGTCGGTCAAATGTCGAGTCATAAAAAACACATTATATGTAAATACATCGTCAAATTACTTCTTAATCTTACAGAGGAGGTTTTTTTATATTATTTTGTTTTAAATTTGTGCTATATATCATTAGTACAATCCGTTTTGAACCCGTACTCTCAGTTTATGTAACCATTGCACTACCACTACCTCGCGGTATTTTATTAGACGGTTAAGTTCAAACCAAACTTACGAGTATTTTCTACCAGACTACGATTAATGTCGTGGCCGACCCAGGCCTAATTCTTTTTTAATTTATATTTTTTATGCTTGATAATTTTGACACATGAGAAGTTTTTGATTTAAAAGAATGAATCTAAGAATATGGAAAGAATAGAAGCTGTGCTAAAATAAGAACTAATTCAGTGTTATTAATCTCTCATTTATACTATGTTTATACCACGCGTGACTGAAAGAGACAACTACTTCTACTTCAATTGATTTCTTTTAAAGGTTGTCACTACTTTTTGCAAATACAACCACTTGGTTGACTTTTAATACAGCTTAATTAAAAGTTACGTGGTAGTAAGAGTAGCGGCATAATTGTTCCGTCGTCCTTTTTTGAAGTATTTTAATGTTATTTGTTATTCTGTCAAATTAGGTTGTCAAATGATCATCAAAACTAGTAACAACGGATGTAAAAATGTATATTCATCCCCTTCTGACTTATTTTTGCCATAAGTGAAAATAGTAAAAACGGTTGTATTTTGTAGCTATTTTAGGTCTCCTTTTATTTCTTAAGTCCAAATTCTTTGGAATAAATATAATAAAATGATTAATTATTATTTTATTTAAATAAAATATGAAAATAACTGCTGTGTATCAATGACAAATGTACCATTAACACCGTCCACATCTTTAAATGTAATTTACAATGTAGTTAAAAATTACATTCGAACATTTGGACGGATGTTAATCCCTGATGACGAAAGAGATGACGTCTAGATTTAGATGTGAGAATCTACTAGTATCCGCTTCAGTTTAGCCCACCTGCGGACCAATTTAAATATCTATGAATTAATTAATAAATCAGGTTATATTTTATGTTCGACTTGTTTTTAAGCAGTTAGGCTGAAGCGATATCCGTTGGCAACTGAAACAGATAAATATGTGTAGAGGAGTCACTTTTAATATAACAACATTTTGGACCTGAACCACTTTACTGTTTTAATCCTAAGTGGTGGCACTATCGCGAATCGACACACTGGGTGGGCACATAACCATGTTTGTTGCTGTATGCCGGTTGGGAATCAATAGCACTAAGGCCTGTCCTACAACCAACTTTAAGAAAGTAATATTATTAAAAAATAAGCATAATTTTGTACAAGTAACAAAAATCAATCAATTTGTCACGCCTTTTTCCCACAGGGATAGGCAGAGACAATGAAGCGCCACTCGCCACGACACAACTGCTGACATCCTGTGCCAGCGCCCTGACACAACTCCCTCGCTTCCCTCATATCCATAATTATCTTCGTACAAGCTCTACGTTTATGGGCACTAGGCAACAGAGAATGTCTCCGATTTGGTCGGAAAACAAGCTCAAGGGCAAGGCAAGCCTCATTCATATCAGATTTATAAATGTATCTACAAAGATTAAAGAAAAACTATTCACAATATTTAAAACAATTTAACTAATATAACAAGAGCTTTTAAAAGTAAAGTAAACGAATAGAAATAGAATAGAACGAAAAGCTAGAAATAGTTATAGTGTTGTATAGAATTTCCTTCAACTAACTCCTGGGTAAACAACAACATTAACCTTGAAAAAAACTCAATTACAAAATAATTATAAATAGTAATGTATGTCCAATTATTTAATAAACAAACGATTATATAATTTTAATTGCGTCACATATGGATTGGTTGTTTAATAATATATAATGTATGTGTGCCTCTTATAATTATCTACTTAAATTAACTTACTTTAATTGTCAGCCATTTTAGTGACGTGACAAACAAAATCGTTAGAAAGACGGTTGGGAACTTTTAATCGAGTACTTTTCTACACAAAACTCTTCATTAATTCGATTAAACTCTCAACGAATTCACGGTCGACTTTGATATACTTTCGACACACAAATTCATCACAAGGGTAGGCAGTTTTTTTTTGTCACTCGAAATCCCGTCTAATGTTAAGTTGGAGTGCGGTCCATGAATTGATGTAACTGGTTAAAGTAGCAATCGTGACCACAATGCCGGCCTAAGGCTACCGTGGTGTAATGGCAGTGCAATGGTTATACAAACCGAGACGAGTTCAAGACCACTGAATATATCTTTGATATATGTACTTTGGTTGTCCTGTTTCTATGATACAAGACTTTAGTAGCTTAGTATAGAAATGTAAAAAAAAATGAAACCGAGAACCGCTGCTCCCAAAACGCGGCCATGTTACTTAACGATTTGTCAAATGAAATTATTTCTGAGTTCATAAAGACGATAAAGAATAAAGTTTAAGCAATTGTGTCAAGATCGTGGAAAGTTGCGTTCCGTTATCTCTGCCTATCCCTGTAGGAAGTAAAGCGTGACAATTGATGATGATGATCTTCTACTATAAATTGTTAGTTAGTCATACAATTTTTATTATGAATCATTTAATTTCGTAATAATTTTCACGTAACTTTACCAAGGTTTAATTATTATCTTATTCGTAATAAATCCAATAAAATACAGATAACAATAGAGATGCTTTTTCCTACTTTATTGAAGAAATGTTTATTTTATTGTGACATCTCTCCTCTGTCTAATCGGGGTCTAAATCGTCTAAATCATGGATCCCCAGGGGTCCACGTGAGACCCGACGGGATATACGTTAGCGTGACAAAAAAATAGGGGTTTACAATTCGTAAATTTATCTGGTTTCGATAGTGCAGAATGTTGGCTTGACTTAATATTTTAAGAAGCTCAGCGACTGTTTTGTATACCTGGATATTTCATATTCAGTACGACGGGTCGAGACTTGCAAACTACCGCTAAATTTTCATTAGATCTAATTTTCACATTTTTGTCGAGTTTTGGAAATATATTATAGTAAAAGCGTAGATGCAGGGGTCCTCCGGAACCGGCAAAATTTTTGAGGTTCAATGAGAAAAAAGTTTGGGAACCTCTGGTCTAAATCGAACGATAATACGAAATCATAGATTAAACTTGGTTTGCGATTGATTTTATTTAATTGCTCTTATAAGAGGTATGATGGAGGTCCAAGAGTGCCGACGACTGAAAAAAGCCGCCCCAGTTCACTATGTCATCTTTGGCCGGCATAGTGACTGAGGCAGCTGTGAACTGACTTTGTTTTTTCAGTCGTCGTCACTCTTGGACTTTCTTTCGCTTATCATCAGGCGGGTCGATGTCAAATGTCGTGTCACAATAAAAAAAGTTTACGGTTGCCTCAGTCGCCGTCACTATGTCGGCCAAAGTTGCAGTAGTTGGTGGTCATTAGTTCACTCTACCACTCACTACTTGTAAGTCTGTATACTTTATTTAGTGTACAAACAATGAACGACTGCTACTACCATTAAATTAATGGCCTCCATTCATGAACCGAACTTTATTCGCAAAATTTTTGTTTGACTCAGCATGCTTTGATTTGCTTAAAGATAAAAAAATTGAAGTTTTCATTAGAACCCTGTTGCAAAAACAAATAATTAAAAAGGGCAGAAAGGTTCTTGAATAGAGACTACGAACCGGAAGACGCAATGTAGGTAGGCCTCCCACTAGGGGGACTAACGAACTACATAGAGAAAGTCACGAATAACCAGTGGATGCATGGCGTCCGCATCCACAAGAAAAATGCTAAAATGGACAGATAGTGTAATGACACGTGTAATATTGAGTCGATTATTATTGAACCGTGAGAACGCTACAGTCAATATTTGCTTTCGATTTTTGTTGAACGATAAATATTGAACTACTAAATTCGCCCCGTGAGAACGCCGTATAAGGTATCCCCAAGGAAATGTAATCTCTCTTAACGTTGCAGCATGCGCGTGTCATCAGAGACGTTGATTCAATGCTAAACAACATTAATGAAATAAGGAAATTACATTAGTGTTGCAGTTTTGCATAAAGACATCCTTATTTATATTTCTCATAAAGTTTGCTATTGCACAAATAGGAAGAGAGGTCTATTAATAATCGTAATAATGAATTAATAATAATAATTAGTAATTATTCGAATAAAATAGGTTTCTCTTTATTTTTCAATTATGAAACAGACTAAATAAAACAAATAGAATAATGGTTTACTTTAACCGCGGGCTACAGTTAGACTAACAGCCGGTTGTACTAAAAAAGATTCAATTTACGAATTTAGTTTTACTTTATACTTATTCTATTACCTTTACTCGTGAATTGGGTTGTTAATAATTTTATATCGAAACTACCATTTAGTTTTTTATCATTAGAAATACAAAACTAGTAGTACAGTGTACATAAAAACCCAAAATGAATGATGTCCTTTAGCTCTGTATAAAATATCCGTTAAACGTAAATGTAAAATGTGAAGTTAAAGAGTGGTGCAACCCATTTTTATTTTTTTATTTTACTTAAACGATACTTTTTACAAATTTGTAAATTATAATTTTTGGTACAACCGGCTGATAGTATGTTAACGAGCTACCGAAAAACACTACTTACATCATTCATTCATTATGAATCCTTAATTTTGATGAATGAATGATTGTCGCAAACGTGTCGTGTTATGTCAGTTATCTATGTTCTCTGGTTATCATTAATATTATAAGGCAATGAATGGATTTAAAAATACAAATATATTAATAAAAATCATTAACTATAATAAAATTCATGGTTATACCCAGTGATGTAAGAATTTGTTAAGGAATATATCTTTCTTTTAATTAATGGTACACGTGTTGTTTGAATAATATTCTGCTAATGTAAAGTATGATGAGACCAAAGGTCGGAATGATTAGCATGACGACATTTTCGTGTTGGCAAATTCAAATGGACCTTCACCAGAGAGCAGGGCGAGACGAGTCTCAGCGTACTTTCGCTACTCAATCACAACTACCACCACGTAGCCCCTTTTTGCCACTGGGCGCTTTGAGCACGTGCCCAGCGGGGTTAGGTTGGGCAAGTTAAAACGATTATCGTCTCTCGTCGACGATTGGCAAAATAATAAAAGCTAGGCTTAATTCACCAAAATGAGACTATTTATGATAATGATCAAACGTGTCGGCGCACAGACGATATTCGTCACAACAATTAATTATCTGGTTTTAGTGGATTTAGCCTAGCTTTTATTATTTTGACAATCGCCGACGAGAGACGATAATCGTTTTAACTTGCCAACCTAACCTCGCAGGGCCCCCCTAGTTCCTGCCAGTTAGTCAAACCTCCAGAAAAATATTTTGTTTTTCGAATTGTTATACAAAAGTAACTGAAGAAGTAACGGGAAGAAAGGTTCTAGAGTGGAGACCACAAACCGGAAGACGCAGCGTAGGTAGGCCTCCCACTTGGTGGACTGACGACATAGTGAAAGTCACAAAAAACCGGTGGATGCGACTGACATCTTGGCGTTCGAAATGGCGTTCTAAGGGGGAGGCCTATGTGCAGCAGTGGACGCCTTCTGGCTGATGATGATGATACAAAAATATATCATCATCACCTGTGAATGCTAAAAGAGTTACTTTTGAAGATTATATTATCTATTCATTTAATGTGACTATAAAGAAAAAAGAATCTTGAATCTTGATGTCAAGCAAATAAGGAGCCCCAATATCCTAATGTGCCCGGGGCAATAGATTAAAGAAAGGCGGCACTGGCCACCACCCTACGCCCGGGCAAAGTCAAGAAATATCTCAATAAATACTTAATTGTTGTAATAAATTATTTTTCTCCATACTTTTTAACTTCAGAGAGCAAACTCCCAATGACCTTAGCTATAAAAAGTTTGCTAATACACGAAACATACTCCGCTTCTTATTTCTCGACCGGTTTAGGCCCCTAAAATTAAACTAATAATAAATTATACCTAACTAAATAGCATGATATAATTTTTAAATAATATTTCGGCATGTATTTGATTGATTTATGCTACGTAAAATTTTCTCAGATTTTGATTAATGAATTAAACAAATTTTATGCGGCTCACGTACTGTCGCGTTTATTTTTGGTTAATAATTGTACTAATTTTTATTCCGACATTTCAAGAGCTTTGCAGCCATCGTGGTCACATGGCAGCCATCAGTCTCTCGTGGCCTCAAATAGCTGTAAAGCTCTGGAAACGTCGGAATAAAATATTGTACAATCATTATCCAAAAATAAACGTGATAGTAAGCCGCATTTAATGTTTAATTCGATTTATGCTAGTCTTTGGACCATATTTTTACGCTACAATAATTGTTGTTTACTAGTCGTCAGCGCTGATGTATTTTTGTGTTCTTACTACTAAAGCTGAGTTTACTTACAATAAAAATCATGAAATACCTTGGTGTTTAAAATGAACTCATCTAGAAACACGGACGTTTATTGAACTTTCCGCTAGTATTTTTTACAATGTCGGTGGCCATATATAGTTTATATCTCCTTGTTATTACCGGAACACAAACGTGAATCCGGTTATAGAGTTATTTATAACATAATGTGGAATATTACGAACATTTCAATGTCGTTTTTACAATTTAAAGTGCTTTAATTAAATCTTAAATGATCGAGTTCCTAATTGAGATTTAGTACACAAAAAAGATTGTACGAACCACGATCAATACCTTCTTATTAGTATCTACATATGTTTAATTTTAATCTTGAAAAAACATATTCAAATCAAAGAAAATTTCTTCCCGTCAATTTATTTATTTCATTCATAATTTCAACAATCATGAATAAAACCTAACCTGATATATATAAACTTGATAGGACATACCTTCGCGAGACGCATTTTTATACGTACTATACCGTTTATACACTCGAAATTATCACAATAAGGAATGATTGTTCGTATAAAAATGTTTAAACGCAGAAATGTCGGCAGAATCTTAGGACGCGAATGACAGCATTCACTGCAGAACATTCCGATGTTTCGATTGGAACAAGAGGTCCACCTACTTTGCATTTAGTTTTTTTATTTATATTTTTTATTATTACATTTCTATACTAAGCTACCTAAGTGCTTGTATCATAGAAACAAGACAACCAAAGTACATATATCGAAGACACATTGGTGTCTGTCTGGTGGGTGGTTTCGAACTCGTGCTCTCGATTTGTGTAACTATTCCTGCCGCCTTTCTACTATGCTTCTTTTGTGGTTAAATTCCATACATATTTGTTTTAGTTTTGATTAGCGGGTTGGGTATTTAGCTATTACAATATTTAATGCGTTTGTGCAATGTATGCAGTTGGCAAAAGCGAAGCGACGTGTAACCGCAGTTGCACTTAAGGGATTGTAAATTGCATTACAAAACATTTCACTGAGATTTTTTTAATGTGACTTGACATCTGTTGGTAATCTTGATGGTCCAAAAGTGCCGACGACTAAAAAGAGCCTCCTCAATTCATGGCTGCCACAGTCGCCGTCACTATGCCGGCAAATATTGTTGGAGTTATATTTTTCCACACGCTGATGAAAAGCATGACTTTCCACCCTATTTTACCGGAGAAAATGGCCGCATTCTCTTCCTTCAAATTTCAAGCTTCTTTTTGCTCATTTATCAAGCTTTCTTGAAATTCACGTAACGTAGCATCATCATCATCAGCCAGAAGACGTCCACTGCTGAACATAGGCCTCCATCTAAGAACGCCATTCTGAAGGACTAGATGCCAGTTGTATCTACCGGTTATGCGTGTATTATGTCGTCAGTCCGCCTACCTACACTTTGTCTTTCGGTTCGTGGTCTCCACTCAAGAACCTATTATTCCCCATTAATTGTCGGTTTTTCGAGCGAACTATACAGTGGTGTAGCGTGGGAGTCAGCCGCCCGGAGTGGAAAAAAAAATGCCGCCCCCTTTTTTAGGAATTCAATCATAGGTACAACAAAAATGTGAATTTTGGGTTTAAATTTTAACGATTTATTTTAGTTTTTTTAAATTTTTCCGCCCCCTAAATGTGCCGGCCCCCCTGCCCCCGCCACGTTACGCCACTGGTACTAAACCAGTGGCGTTTTATAACTAACTAAACAACAAAGAAATTACTTATTATACGTTATAAAGTTGCATGGGTAAATCTCATTAAAACAATAAGCCCTTTTACGCCATAGACAATAAAAACAATTAAATAATACCGCACTGTAAATTACTAGGCGGTCTAGACTAACTTGAAAGTCTGGAACCAACTGCGAACCTAACATTACTTAAACAAAAGATATTAATTACAACCTAACATACAATAAGTTTAGGTATAATTATGAATTTCCCGCGAAGTAGCGTCCGTAGGTATAAGACGGACAATACAATTTCAAACCTGTCCGCTGGTAGATATATAGGGATAGACAGACAATTAAGCGCCACTTGCCAAGATCCTGGCACAAGATCCCTCGCTTTCCTCACATCCACAAATCTCTTTATACAAGCTCTACGGTTGTGGGTAATAGGCAACCCAGCTCACCGCTGGAGATGTCGGAAGAATGTACCCCAGCTCCCAATCTCCAGCGTTCGTGATGACGGAGGCTACCGTGGGGTTTTAGCCGGTACGAGTCCGGCATAATCCTGGTTACTACCCCGAGAAACCAGGAATATCCATGAGGATTTCCCCACGAAAAAAAGGCAACCCAGCTTTTTTTGGATGTCTCCGATTACAACAAACAGCGGAGCTCAATACAATTCAGTTTTATTTCGCTGATCGCGTTGTTATAAACCACACCTTTCAGTAGAGCGGCGCCGCTCACGTCGCGTCGCCCCGTTCTCACTGATGGGCTTAAAACAACAGTTAAAAAGGATAATTAATTTAATTATCAATGTACTCGTTCCTACATTAATGTATGGAAGTGAATGTTGGGTGTGACAGAAGAAGCATGAGAATAGAATTAACGCTGTAGAAATGCGGTCATTAAGAAGTGTACTATGTGGAGTAACGATAGCGGATAGAATAAGGAATAGCACAGTGCGTGATAGATGTGGTTTGAAAGAAGATGTAGTGACAAGGATTTAGATATTACGTAGTGGATTGACGAAAGCAATTTATAAATCTGATGTGGATGTATGCGTTAAACAAGGCAGGCCCAGGAGGGTGTTTTCCGATTAAATCGAAGACATCCTCAAGAATGTTGCCTAGTGCCCATAACTGTAGAGCTTGTATGAGGGGAATGAGCCTTAATGAGGGTGGCAAGTGGCGCTCCATTGTCTCTGCCTATCCCCGTAGAAAAGAGGCGTGACAATTTTATTGATTGATTGGTTGATATTATTTAACAATTAATATACTATTATTTTCTAAAAATTAAATTTTAAAATTACCATTGACCCTCTTAAGACTTGAAATCAAGAATTTTAATAAGACAAACTTTTTTTTATATAAGTACTCATTTGCATTATCTTTTTAAAGCAACGACTTCCTGGATTTCTGCCAATGCCGTGTTAAAGAGTCGTAGGATTGCGATCTATTTTACAAGTTAAAAACTTTATATGCAATGTGTTGAATAAATAAATAAGAATATAATAATAATTAATAACCGGTTTATGTAAAATAATGAGCAAAAAAGGTGGTAGTCTACCTAATCAGGTTATTTATAGGTACTAAATGTTTAGTCGCATAGTGATATTTTTTAGTTCCGTAATTATATTATCGTAATATAATATATTTATTATACATTCTTATATAAAATTAAAGTTAATATATTCAATTATATCAAAATATAAAATAATAGTAATTAAAAAATATAAATATTAAGTTGAATAGTGTTGTTCCAAGGGCTTTAATCGATATATTTTATCGAATTTATTATCTTTTTCCTAATATTTAATAATATAGTGTTTAAATGTGTATAAAAGAAGATAAGAGAAAGAGATTATTTTTTAAAACTGTGACTTGACATCTGACTTCTACCTAACTGCTGATAAGCATGATGAGGTTCCAAGAGTGCCGACGAATGAAAAAAATGGCCACCAGGCAAGGCGAGATCTGATGTTGTACCTCAGTACAAAAAATGTGAGGGAAATGTCAGAATCGTGAAAAGTGGCACACAATTGCCTATCTATTAAGTATTTTTTTTAGATATATATAACTATACTAAGCTACTAATGTGCTTGTATAATAGAAACAGGACAACCAAAGTACATAATTTATCAAAGATTCGTACCGGTGAGTGGTTTCGAACCCGTGCACTCGGTTTGCGTAACCATTGCAATGCTACTACACCACGGTCGCCTTAATTAAATTGAGTTTGAATATATACTCTGTGTATTTAAACATCATTCATTTGAACCACTACATATTTATTTTTGTTGTAGACACGAAATTCCTGGAACTGTTCGTACGTGGCTGTCGCATGGATATGCATCGAGCACGCGCCAAGTTGGAAGCGTTTTGTAGATCAAGATCGCGGCACGCCGACTTGTTTGAACACAGATCACTCACGGAACCGCCATTAAACGATGTTTGTCGATTCTTGTAAGTCAAAGTCCATTTTAATTTTAAATAGTTTAGGCAAACTGTTTGTTTTTTATTGTTGTGGCTCGATATATGACAGCACTCCGCTTGATGTTAAGCTGGAACTTGAATGGAATGTTACTACAGTTAAATAAGTGTAAATATCAGTCGCGTCCACTATACCGGCCTATACAAGCTGATCCAGCAACTAAGTAAACTTGTAAGTGGTACCTGGATCTGCAGACTGGACACCTACCTACCACTCTTAGACAACCAGACCCGGAGCAAATATCCGTTTCTTTTTTATTATCAAATATTTGTAATATACATATATGCAATCTAATTATTACGATTATTTAAAAGGCCGTGGTGTAGTGGCAGTGCAATGGTTACGCAAACCGAGAGCACGAGTTCGAGACCACCCACCGGTACCAATGTATCTTTGATATATGTACTTTGGTTGTCCTGTTTCTATGATACAAGGCAATGGTTACGCAAACCGAGAGCACGAGTTCGAGACCACCCACCGGTACCAATGTATTGATATATGTACTTTGGTTGTCCTGTTTCTATGATACAAGGACTTTAGTAGCTTAGTATGGAAATAATTTTTAAAAATTACGAATAGCAAATCTATAAGTAACTACATTCATTGGTACGCCCCCCCCCCCCCCCCACGCTACGCCACTACTCTTCCCGAATCTATCAGAATTTCGGAAAGGCGTAAGATGAGAAGAATCACAAGAAACTCGCTCATCATACTACCTATATAATAGGTCTCTTAATTTTCTCTCTGAATATCTTTAATGTTTTTGTTCTTACTCAGATTCAGTAAGATTATATTCTTTAGGCCGAATGAGCTTGAACAGTTTTTTTTTCATTGCTTTTAAACCATTTAAAACTGATAATATTTTAAGTTGTTATTTACTTTAAGTTTACTTAAAGTATGCCATAATTTGTTGAGTCCAAATCTTGTTTTAGTTGATTATCAAGCTGGTTGTAAGTGGAGGTCATTTACTTAATGCATATTTATTATTAGAACCTGATAGATGGTTTAATTCTAGCTGTGAAACATTGTTTTTTAATTGTTTTATGTAAACATGTTTTTGTTTATTGTGGTTCCATATATTATGACAGCACCCCTCCGGTTGTTAAGCTAGAGTGCCAGTCTATGAATGGAAGCGAATGGAGGTGATCACGGTCTGAACACTTGAAAGTGGTGGTACTACCCCGGGATCTGCAGACTAGGCGAATGATCTGACTATCACTTCTAAATACCCAGATGAACAAAAAAAAGAAAATCCCAAAAACAATATTTAGAAATTAACTAAATATTTGTAATATTTTTATTATTCAATACTAAAAATAAATGATATAAGACAAAGAATCGACCGGGAATCAAACGCGTAGCACACTGGTTGAGTTGCCTGATCTAACTAGACCTGTAGCAGTTATTGAATTGTAGTAGCAGTGACATCCATTCATGGACCGCACTCCAGCCTAACATCAAGCGGAGTGCTGTCAAATTCCAGTAAAATACTAATACCACAATACTTTTAAATTGAGTAATTTCCTAACCTTACAGAGAAATAGTAACATTGCCAAAGTTAACTGATGAGGGCCTGCGTGTGACTGTGTTCCGATTAAAGCCAGACTACCCAGACACATCTGCTGACGTCGGAGCAGCTGTCAGATCAGTGTTACTAATGAGTGACGCAAGGATGAAAGATGAGAGTGCAATCGCTGGTGATATCTTCATATGGGAGGTAAGCCGTATTTGTAACATATATATAAAAAAATATCAATGATACATTGGTACCGGCAAGTCCTTTTTAAACCAAAGTATTTCAGTTTCCGAGAGCATTCCACGGACTCCTTTAGTCAAATTTAAAATATCACCGCCAATATTAACTCTTAAGTTTATTAACCTCAGATACCAGCAATAAAACCTGATGTTTGAAACAGCAAAATTATAACTTTTATCTTAATTTGAATACTATAAATAAAACAGGTATCAGCTGCCCGTGGTTCGTTGGTGCCACGTGTTGCAACCGCAATAGGAGCCGTTCGTCGTGGCATGCATTTGGCACATGCCGCATATCCTCAAAGGCTGAAGAGAGTCCATATTGTATCACCACCGCCGTTCCTCGCTTCCACGTTACAACTAATGAGGTCTTGCATGAACGAAAAAGTTAGGCGGCGGGTAAGTTTTCTTGATTACTTCACAAAATTAGTCAAATTGAAGACATCCTTAAGAAAGCTAGGTTGCCTAGTGGCCATAACCATAGCAAGCAAGCGAGGGAGTTGTGTCAGGATGCCTATCCCTGTAGGAAAAAGGAACAATTTGATTGGTTGATTAATTGATATTAGTGAGGGTCATGCCACTTACTCAAACAAACTGTCACGCCTTAATTCCCACAGATATAGACAGGGTTGAGGGTCAACTTTCACGGCCCTGATACAATTGTCTTGCTTTCTTCATATTCACAATTCTGTTACTATATTAACAATGCTTGCTTTTTGAAGAATGTTTCCGATTTATTTAAGGAACTAAGTATCCTTCTTTCATTCACTCTTTAATGTGCTAAAAATGCCTATTATATTTGAGAAAATATGCAATTTATGTTCCTGTTTAACTAAACATAATTATTAAATTGTGTATTTAAACAAGCGTAGTTTCTCTTCGTACGGTTAAAATGAACACTAAGATATTTAGTAAAAATTATAAAATATTTTTTTCTATTAACAGTTTCTGCTACATACGAAGGTAGAAGAGCTCCAGGATCATATTCCAGCATACGTATTACCAGCAGAATGGGGCGGTCTTGAGGAATCCTTCGATACTATAGCGAGAAAATGGCGAAAGCGTATCGATGACCTGCGCGATTATCTTCGTAATCTCAATAACATGTCAAAAGAATCAATAAAATCACATTCAATAGATAATGAAATCTACGGTACGGTCGGCGCTTTCCGAAAACTGGATATCGATTAATTATTTTTATTGCACATCACTAAATTAGGAAATTTTATTCGAGGTTAAACTTAGGTATTAATTATTTCTATTTATGGATAGGATTATTATGGATGACTCCTATAAGACAAGTAATGTTTGCCAAAATGCCCAAACATATCGTCGATTATTTATATATTAGGTTGTTTAAAAATAAATGGCGGTTTAAAACTTACGGCGCGGCGCCTCCACGTTATCGGCGAATTCATTGCGGCCATGATTGTCACAATCATTGCGTAGCTGTCCACACAATCGTAAATAATATTGCAAATGGGTAGAACCTCTATACTTACTCGTATTTGAAACATGTAAAATACTTAAGTACATATTAAATAAGTTTAATAAAGCATCAATAGTTACTGTAATTATTTTTTTTAGTATTTTAGTTATTAAATTAGTTTTTTTTCTAAATAGTGATGTCAAAATATTAGTACAATCGATAAATCAGTGAAAGTGCGCTACACCAAAGACTGTTTTAGATGTTGAATGAATATTTATTAGAATAATTTAGAATATAAGTATTTTATTGCTATTTTGTATGATCTAATAATAAATAATTTTACACAAATATAAGTTTTGCTTTATATCCCACTTCCTTAATAAAAATGTTATGTATTTGTTTTTCAATCAACCAATCAAATTGTCACGGCCTTGTCCCACAGGGATAGGCGGCGACAGTGGAGCGCTACTTGCCACGATCCTAACACAACTTCATCGCATTCTATACAAATAATCGCATTTTTTATTATTGAGACACGACATCTGATCTTGACATTCCTGATGAGCAATGTTAGGTTCAAATGCGTTGCTTCAGTCGTTGCCCCTATGCCGGCGAAACACCTCTGTAGTTGGTATCAATATCTTTAACTAATGACCTTATTATTTAAATAAATGTAATAAATTGCAATATTCTTCAAGCACCTAAACGACCTCTGCCTAATAAATTAGTCTAGGCGAAAATTTACTGAGGCCCTTGTAAAAATACCTAGATAACGCAATAAATATTTTTTATAGGCATTTATCAGTCCCTAGAACCCCAGTGCAGTTCTGCCTAATGCGCAAGTATATCCACTGATTCTGATTAAAGATGGGACGATCTCGAATTTATTCAAACCTATACTTTGTAAAATGTAGCTTCTTCTTCTTCTTGTTTATGGCTTTAATATTTAACTTGCCAGTGTCAAAGTAAAAATATATGGTTCAATGTTAAAACATTGTCAAGTAAAGATGAAGATGAACCACGCGAGTGATTCATCAAATGATGATCATGATAGTGAGGTTGATGATGATTGTTTTAGTAAAGCGGCGGAAGGCCTTTACTAAAACTTCAGAAGGAGTCTTGGAGGGAACATGAAGAAACACGTTTCACAACTTTAAATTACTTGTTTATACTTGATCAACTTAAAAATTATTACTGGATAACAATTCCACCATTATTACACATTAATATTTATGAAAAACACAAGCTTTTCAAATAATCCAAAATTGCGCGTCCTGTCAGTTGCAGTTGCCCGCCAAAACTCCCAAAATGTAGCTTGGGTCCTGTGACACATAAGAAATTTTCGGACGACTTAACATTGTAGCAGCGTCTCTCTTCGATCGTTCATTTCAAAGTTATTTATTTTCGTAGTTACAACCATAGCTTACCAATGATATTTATCATACAATAATATAATACAATAATAACACAATAGTTTTTAAAACAAACAACAATACTTAAATCAAATAAATCATGTAACAAAAAGAAATCCTGCCGCTCCGTCAAGGTTACATCTGTTAACAAAAATACGAGTACTATACTAGTGATGGGACTAGTAAAGTCATTTTGGCATCTGTCATAGGACTCAAGCTAAATTTTACAAAGTATAGTTAGGTCGATTAAAAAATATGGATAACCCGATTCGCAAACCGAATTGTTGATTCGATTTCAACGTAGTTCACAATTCGATCTGACAATCTAAATTGCCTAATACACGGTGTGGTTTGCTATAGAATTTAGGATGTGCATGTATGGCTAAATGTGTCTGATCTAAATATATATATATATATAATAGTTCAAACCGGTTTATTGTAGATGTTAACCGACCCAACTCGGTTTAGGCCTTAACTCGGTTTAACCCGGCTTGAAAAGTCAAGTCGTTACATCTCTGATCATAACCATTCCACCATAACCGTGACCTTTTCTGCTACAAGTCGCAAATAATTTATTATGTAATTTAAAAATTGATAATTTTTAATTATAATACCACTGTACAAGGGGTAGGGATCACAAGAGTACCGCATCATGAACAGACATTCGTGACATTATTTGGCTTTCATATTTAGCTATGGATAGCGCTGTTCACTACGTTAGACTCTTCCCTCAATATCTTCATCACACTTCCCATCCCTTGTAAACATACTTTTCAACGGTGCCATCCATAGTATAATGAACAGCCAAATAATGTCCAAAAAGTCTTGACTTGTGCGGTTCCTACTTGTTCCTACATTAATGTATGGAAGTGTATGTTGCGTGTGGCAGAAAAAGCATGAGAGTAGAATTAACGCTGTAGAAATGCGGTCGTTAAGGAGTGTTTGTGAAGTGACGATAACGGATAGAATAAGGAATAGCACAGTGCGCGATAGATGTGGTTTAAAAGAAGATGTAGTGACAAGGATTAACAAAGGAATGCTTCGATGGTTTAGGCGTATGAAAAGGATGAGTAAAAGTAGATTGACGAAAGGAATTTATAAATCTGATGTGGATAGATGCGTTAAACGAGGCAGACCCAGGAACATCCTCTAGAAAGTTGGGTTGCCTAGTGCCCTTAACCGTAGAGCTCGTATGAAGAGAATTGTGGATGCGATCATGTGTTAGGTTCGTGGCAAGTGGCGCTCCATTGTTTCTGCCTATCGCTCTGGAAAAAGGCGTGACAATTTGATAAAAATATGGATAAACCGATTTTATTAATATTTTCTCAAAAGCACCTGAATTGCTCTTAAGTACGTTAAAAATAGATACTACAGGTAAAAATAGATTCTACGGATAACTTATATTATTAATTGGTCATTTATTTATACATATTACAAAAAAAACATTAATGCAATTATAAAAATATAACCATTGCGTCATAAAGTAAAAATATTAACAAAATTACATCAATAAAACTAGTTCTCAATTATTTTTTATTCAAAACAACTCTTTTTGTATGACGCAAAAATATGTAAATAACATGTGTATCGCAAAAAATAGGATGT
Source organism: Tinea trinotella (assembly GCA_905220615.1). Classification (NCBI taxonomy): domain Eukaryota; kingdom Metazoa; phylum Arthropoda; class Insecta; order Lepidoptera; family Tineidae; genus Tinea; species Tinea trinotella. The sequence continues at coordinate 1,401,804 of HG992325.1, forward strand.
GGACGGATTCATCCTACAAAAAAAATGGCCAAAATGTTTATATTATTTCGTTCTGTTGCTTTTTGTTTTGTTTTTGTGAAACGGACGTTTATAATAAGCAATATGGTTTTTTTAACTGCAAAGATATTAAATATATAGGTAGTATATCGTATATCTTTTAAATCTCTATGTCAAGCACCTTTGGCCGGCATAGTGACGGCGGCTGAGTCAGCCGAGAAAAAAACTCGACTTTCTCAGTCGTCGTCACTCTTGGACCTCCTCGTGCTTATCATCAGGCGGGACAAGGTTAGATGTCGTGTCACAATAAAATAAAAAATACTGCAATTTTGACCCCTTGTCAACTTTATGTATACAATTATACTTTATTTACATTCTCCTTATTATTTGTAGCTAATTTTTAACGGACACCAATGCCAATTAACAAACATCATAAAATCCTCTTTTCCGTAACTTCTATATTCTATACAAAATGAAAAAAGGGAAGGTTAAATTAAAATTGTGGGAATTAACTTCAATGTCGTATTTTAAGATAAATTACAGTGATAAGAAGTCATTGTTCTTTTGTTCCTTAAATATAATATAAAACTACAATAGAAATAAATAAATAATTTAATAATACGTTTAGGACAAAATTTATAACACGCCATCTATTGGTGAGTAGTATAATTATAAAGTTATACTACTTACCAATAGATGGTAAGTAGTATAATTATAAAGTTATACTACTTACCAATAGATGGTAAGTAGTATAACTTAATAATTAAATTAACTTTTTTATTGTTTGAAAAAGTTTTTAAATTTAGTTGAATTGTATAAAAGAAAAATAATAAATAAGATCATAAATATCAATTTAAATATTTTATTATTATCAAAACAGTATTGTTTCATTGTAAGGAACGCGTACCTTTTACCGTCAATCTGCTGTCATGAGTTGTCATTTGTCAAATTACGTGGCTGCAGCGGAAAATCGAAAAACTTGCGTATGAACAAACATACGTTATTTTTGTTCTATTTATAGTATAAGGACTTGTTTTAATTAAATAAAAATGAGCGGAAATTGTAGTTCCTTATATACGTTTGTGGTTTTATTACTTGCATTAATTAGCTGTGTTAAAGGTTATTCAATAACTGTTGATGCCCATGCAGAAGAGTGCTTCTTTGATTATGTAGAGTCCGGTACAAAAATGGGTATGTAATTACACAAAATATTATGTTAAGACAACAGATGGTTCAATAACCCACAAGCAGTAGTAAAGAAATGATTTTTTTATAGATAGAAAACCGTTTAGATGGTAGAAAATTAGTTTTAACCTAATAATTAATAATCAATGTTCATAGAATTTTCAAAACGAAAACAAATTTAAACTGTAACGTGGTTTTTATATAGGGTAAGGTGGGGCACAAATAATTTTAGTCCTTAGTCTCTTATTTTAATTATCACGTTAATTAGCCTTAGAAACTATCTTAATATTGGTGGCAGTGCAATGGTAACGCAAACCGAGTGCATAGGTTCAAAACCACTTGCCGGTACCAATGTACAATTGATATATGTACTTTGGTTGTCCTATTTCTATGATACAAGCACTTTAGTAGCTTTGTATAGAAATGTAAACATGTTACATTAAACCAAGGGTACCATACCCTGGGTTACTATGTAAAAGTAAGAATATTTATAACAATACTGTACAACTTTTATATATAAAAAACATGAATTATTTCAAAACTTAACATAAAATATTTATTAATCAATTATTTACATTTTTGATTTACTTTATTTTCTTTCTGTTCTTTATTTTTCACACTTTTCTTGCAGCATAATAGTTTTTTTTATAAACCGCTTTTCTTCATATTTTTTTCTGCACCATGAAATTGATGTGCTTTTTTATATTTTTTCTATCTGCAATCAGCCCGACTTTGATCAGTGATGTTGTGTGATCAGTGGTGTAGCATCCAACGAGGCCCCTGGTCATCAGTTGTGCAGCTTTATTAGTTTGTAGTAATGATATAACACAATTTTGATTCTGATTTAAAACTTTGTAGGCTTAACCTTTGAAATAGCAGAGGGTGGTTTTCTGGACATAGACATCCGCATCACAGACCCTAAAGGCAATTTAATACAGGAAGGCTTGAGGGAAACAAATGGAAAGTATTCATTCTCCGCAGACACATCAGGAAAATATACATATTGCTTTAGTAATAAAATGTCTACTATGACGCCAAAGGTTTGTGTGATATCAATTTAGTTTATTAAATTTATTTAAATTAGCTTTTATGTATATTTGTTTTTTAGTTAGTGCCAATGTGTGAGTATGGTTAGGGCGGCCATTGTTTATTGGTTATAAAATGGTCTCGTACACCAAGAAACTGTACCAATTTATCTTTGATATATGTTAACCAGTTTCTATGATACAAACATATTTAATATAAAAGTTTAGAAATGAAATATAAGTATTTGTCTTAATGTTTTTACTATTACAAAGTTAGCTGTCTTATTATCTGTTATTCTGCCTTGACAAGACATCCATTAACAAAATTATATTGACTTTATGATCATATTTTTTTATATATATTTCAAAAGAACCTTGTTTGATAATTATGTTTTTTTAAGTAAATTATAGATAATAAATTTAATAACAAAGTATTTTAATAAAGCACATTCTACCTTGTGAATCGATACCTTGTGAATTCACCTAACATGGTTCAAAAAAAATTGAGATGGGAAATTCTCTAATTTTTAGTGACCACCATAGTTATAGTTATTTGCGGGCTCGTTTCCGCACTTGAAGTCCTCTTCGGTTTCTTTGTATGTTCTTCAACTGTTCTCCTTCAGAGCCACCCGATCTCCTCCAGGAAGGCCAGGAGACCCTTTTCGTTCCTGCAGACCTCCGGGAGCGTCCTGGCATTGCCGAGGAACTTTTGTCTGGCTTCGGCTACTCCCGTACTCCTGCAACTCAAGAGCACATGTGCAGCTGTCTCCTCCCCATTCAGGCATCCCCTACATAGGGGGCTGTCCGATATGTTGAGGTTGTACAGGTGCTTATTAAAACCACAATGCCCTGTGAGCTTGGCTTGGCTTGGCTCTGCTAAGGTCCAGCAGTCGTCCAGTCAAGCGTCTGTCAATATGAGGAAGAGCTTCCCTGGACTGTCTGCAATCCATTGTATGTGACCACCATAAATTCATATGGAGTTTTTAGTTGTCAGCACTCTTTTACCTCCTCTTGCTATTAATGCCACAGTTGTGCAGGGCAATCAATACACTTATTGACGCGAATTTATTTGCAGGTAGTAATGTTCAACATGGAGATAGGCCAAGCACCAAACCGGCCGCCCGGAGCTGAGAAGGAAGCTGATGCTGGTCACACAAAGCTAGAGGATATGATTAAGGAATTAGGTACAACATTAAAAACTGTAAAACATGAACAAGAATATATGCAGGTAAGATTGATTCACTATTTATGGTTTCGATGGATTGGGCTGAAAGTAGATGAGTGGATGAGTGAAAGTAGATTGACGAAGGGAATTTATAAATCTCATGTGAATGGATACGTTAAACAAGGCAGGCCCAGGAGGGTGTTCGCCGACCAAATTGGAGACATCCCCAAGAAAGCTAGCTAACCCATAACCATAGAGCTTGTATGAATAGAATTGTGAATGTGAAGGAAGCGAGAGAATTGTGCCAGGATCGTGGCAAGTGGCGCTCTATTGTCTCTGCCTATCCCTGTGGGAAAAACGCGTGACAATTTGTTTTTTTTTTTTATTATTTTTATTTTTTATTGTGACTCGACATATGACAGCACCCTGCTTGATATTAAGCCAAAGTGTGGTCCATGAATGAATGTCACTGCTACTACAATTCAATAACTGTGAGTAGCAATCACATCCACTATGCCGGCCTAGATGGAACCGGCAACTTACAAGCTGATCCCGAAACGTGACCAAATCACTTCACGGTCTGTATACTTGTAAGTGGTGGTACTACCCCGGATTGATTCACTATCCTAAATTAGACATTCTTTTTATTGTTGCTTGATATACATCGAGCTGAAGTGTTAAGCTGGAGCTGCGGTCCATAAATAGAGGGGACTACTACTACAGTTAAATTACTATGCTGGCCGAGTGGCAACAATAGTGGAACAGTTGGAACAAAAGTACTTGGAAGTGGTGGTACTACCCTAATTGGCAGACTTTACTCTTTGACAATCAGGTCTGGAGCAGAGTCTTAGCTTACTGAGTTGGTTCATGTGGTTTTCGTTAATAACTCAGGTGCTTTGCCTGTAGTGCACTTTTTTTTACATTTCTATACTAAGCTGCTAAAGTGCTTGAATTATAGATACAGGACAACCAAAGTATATATTAAAGATACATTGGTACAGGTGGGTAGTTTCGAACTCGTGCTTTCGGTTTGCGTAACCATTGCACTGCCACTACACCACAGTCGCGTTTTGTTATTATTTATTAAATAAATATTATTATTTCAGGTGCGGGATAGAATTCATCGTTCAATAAATGAAAGCACAAACTCCAAGGTGGTGCTCTGGTCAATATTTGAAGCCACAGTTCTTATTGTTATGACATTAGGACAAGTTTATTATTTGAAAAGATTCTTTGAAGTGCAGCGTGTTGTGTAGCATTTAGAAATTATTATTATTAAGTTGGCAATGCTTCTCTTTGACCATAGACAATGTAAAAACTCATTTTATATTTGAACTTTGGAACCTTTTTTTGTATATTTATGAATGGCGCGCTTTTGTTGAACATGTAATTATTGAAAATATTTAATGTGGCTTACTATGCTATTGAATTTAATTTAAAAGTAACATGTTCATTTTCTTTTAAATTAATATATAAGTACCACAGGCACGCTATGATAACAAAAATGTTAATGAGAGGACAAAGAACATCATTAATTTTGGGCTTCTTTGTACTACTTTTGTAATGTCCATTGATGAAAAAATATATAAATGGTAGTTTCGATACTTGTATTGATAAAACTAATCACAATTTTGCTATTAATTGCTGTGCAATTGAGTTATTTGGAAAATAAGATATGGATTTTCTGCTTTGAACTGTCATAATTATAGTTTGATCATTTTGCACAACTAAACTATGCAAAATCAAGGATATATTCTAATTACATTGTAATCTTCGCATATTAAACTATTTTAAAATGTATATGCAACTGTTAATACAGATAAGCCCAAGTCCCCATACAAAATGAATGATGTCCTTTGGTGTAGTGGTAATGAAATGGTCACGGAAACAAATAGCCTACTCAAAACTACTTGCCGATACCAATTTATCTTTGATATATGTGCTTTGATCGTCCTGTTTTTATGATACAGGCAATTAGCTACGTACTTAGCGAATGAATAAAATATATTCAGTTTTGTTTCAAATTTATACCATATTGTAGGCAGTCAGAGTATAAGATATTACCGAACTTTCGCCGGCATAGTGACGGTGACTGAGGGAAACGAAAAATGGAATTTTATCAGTTGTCAGCACTATCAGTCAGGTCAGATCTCGCGTCTCAATATAAAAAAAACAGTCGGTGAGGGCTTGTACTCACTGACTGATGGAATAATTCGCTCACGTTTTAATTTGACTGACTTTTGTCATTTATCAGTTCCTTTATATTTAAATGAATTATATTAGGTATTTATTTATTTAAATTGAGAACCTTGTTGATTGGGGTTCATGATCATAAATTTTCTTCATAAGTCTAAATTGTGAATGTTTTTTAAGAGCTAAATATCATCAGCAGGTTGTTTACAATATAGCTTCCATACGCCTCTTCTCTAGTGTGAAAACAATAGATAGAACTTCAATATAAGAATATTTTGTATTATTCAGATCAAATAGTAAATGAATCGGTGTTGCCAACAATTTAAATGAAAAATAGACTATTTTTTATACTGTCAACATTACACTCCTTTAGCTATGTATTTTTTTATTCCAACGACAATTTCATTTCGCCTGCTTCATTTGCTGAGCTGGAGTGCAGTTTTGTGCACCCTTTATCCAGGCTTAACTGAATTAAGCACCTTTTAAAGCTGATCCCAATTAATGTCTTTTGTGCTAAATATGTGCTATATTTAGCACAAAAAGTTTCTTTTTTCTTCTTTTGTATTTGTGAACTGGCAGAGAAATAGTTACATCTGTGTAAATAAATATTTTATTTAAGTATCATTTCTATAGTGATCATGATTTATTGTACATTTAAGAAAACCAACCAAAATTCCAGTTTAACATCATCCATAACAACAACATAACATGAGTGGTAGGCAGTGGTACCCAGTCTTCCGATCCAGGGTAGTACCACCACTTACAAGTATACAGACCGTGAAGTAATTTGGTCGCGTTTCGGGATCAGCTTGTAAGTTGCCGGTTACAATTAGGCGGGCATAGTGGATGTGATTGCTACTCAGTTTTTGAATTGTAGTAACGGTGGCACCCATTTATTGACCACACTCCAGCTTAACATCAAGCGGATGCTGTCATATGTGTCACAATAACAAAATTCTGACACAATATTTATATGCTTTTGCTATCTCTTTCAGTTTTTTTTTAAATGTATTTATTCACAATGAAAAATGCATTTGGCTAATGGAGTGTGATGTTTGCTGTGGTGCGTGCATTTTGATCTGATGCGTGTGTGAGAATTGTGTTATAAATAAATTAATATTGTTTGTAATTAGCATTTTTATTTAACACAGGGCAGGCCGTGAACTAACTCGGTTTTCTAAGTCGTCGTCACTCTTGCACCTCCTCTTGCTTATCATTAGGCGGGACGAGGTCAGATGACGTGTCACAATAAAAAAAAGACCGCGCAACTTTAATGGGAATAACAATAAAATTCATTCCTATTTGTCAAAAAGTTACGCGGTCGCTTTTAGTGTCAAAAACAACTTTTATTCATTCAAAAAATGAGATTTACTGAGCTTGAACTGCTAATGAAAATGAACATCGATTCTCAGTGTGTCGCGCGGTCGCAATTTTGATTTTGAAGTTCATTATGGAGTTAAACTGTCAAAACGAAATACACGTCAAAATAAATAAAAGTTGTTTTCGACACTAAAAGCGACCGCGTAACTTTTTGACAAATGGGAATGAATTTGTCATTCCTATTAAAGTTGCGCGGTCGCTACCCTGGTCTACTTTTCCCCTGGGCATCCCGGTCCTACTTTTTCAAGAATGTCGCCGATTCGGCCAAGAAACCATTCTGAGAAATAAAACAACAGTATAGACAAAATAATATATTATTTTAAAATAAAAGTAACGTAATCTCACTGGAATTTTATGTATTTTTAAATGTGAAGTGCGGTCCATTAATGGAGGTGACTGCTACTCAGAATTAAATAACTGAATAGCAGTCTCATCCACTATACCTAGTATCCCGGTAATAACAGACCGGGATACTAACATCTGCCCGTAATTAAAAAACGATTGCACCGCCACCTACCGTGCAGTACTCTTTATCATCCATTAACGCTGTAATTCCCATAGAAGTTGGCAGAGACAACGAAACGCTACTTTCCACAATTCTGACACAACTCTTTTTACGTCGACAATTCCCTTTGGTTGTGAGTCCTATGGACTTCTGCATTTATAGAATGCCCCTAATTTGATCAAGAAACAATCTTCCATAAATATTTAAATCACATTGTCACGCCTTGTTCCTACAGGGATAGGCGGAGTTGGAGGATCGCCACTTGCCACGATCCTGGCACAACTCCCTCGCTTCCCTCACCTCCACAATTTTCTTCATACAAGCACTACGGTTATGGGCATCCCATTTATTATTATTGTTATTCTAAAAGTGCAATATCTAGGGTTAGTAAAAACAATTTATCTTACTTTAAGTATATTAATATAAAAATCAGTAATAAAAAACTACTGAATAAATAGTATTTTCTTAGATTTTGCGCAAACATTGATTACTGAATTAAACAAATTTTATGCGACTTACCAATCAAAACCAAAATAAACGCGATAGTAAGCCGCATTCATTACTAAATAAATATATTAAAATGACATATAAATATATTTTCTATTGAGATTTTATATAATGATACGGGTGGAGGTTGTTTGACGCCCCGCCGCACCACAGCCCCCGAATCCATTTAGCTCGTTCCCCATCTATAAATATAGTTGGTCCTTCGTGCCGGACTCAATGGTCCAATTTGGAAGTGACAAGAGCTGTCACAATGGTTCCCGCCTTCAATACTTTTTGTTCATACGTAGCACCAGGTAACTCTAATAAAACAGTAGCACCACACGCGCTCAGTAGACGACTGCTTGCCTGTTGAAGTTATTTATATAAATTAATACAAAATTAAAAAAAAGGCAACCGTCGATTTTTTCAGTCGTCGTCACTCTTGGACCTCCTTTAGCTTGACATCAGGCGTCAGATGTAGAGTTACACTAAATTTTTTTGCTCAGACCGAGAATCAAACCCGGTGCAGTGTGGCCATTTTATGGTTTGTCGACATTTGCAAAACTAAACGTGTATAATATGTTGTTCGCCTACTTTCGTAAAGAACAATAGTTTAGTTTATATTTGTTATATAAATTTATTTCATTTACATTTCAATATTAAGCTACTATAATAAGAAACAGGACGACGACATATATCAAAGATAATATAAGCATAGAACTCGACTCGGTTTTGTCAGTCGTCGTCGTCAATCTTGGACCTCCTTTTGCTTTACATCAGGCGTCAGATGTCGAGTCAATTTTTTTTTCAGACCAAGAATCAAACCCTTTTGTGACACATTATTGTGACACATTTTTTTTTATTGTGACACGACATCTGACCTCGTCCCGCCTGATGATAAGCAAGAGGAGATCCAAGAGTGACGACGACTGAGAAAGCCGAGTTTGTTCTCGGCTGCCTCAGCCGCCGTCACTATGCCGGCTAAAGGTGCTTCGCATCGCCCCCCCTAATGATAAGCAAGCGGAGATATAAGAGTGACGACGACTGAAAGAACCGAGTTAGTAAACGGCTGCTATGCCGGCCAAAGTACAATAAAGTTTTAAATTAAAATATATAAAAATATACCTGACTACCAATGAGTGTTGCCACAGGAATTTGTTCTGTCCATTGTAACGTAGCCCTCGCATATTCCGGCCTGGGGTCCAGTGTGACGTCATCGGCCAATGACACTTTAAGAGAGGGCCAAGATGGCTGACGCCCCATGTTGCCGCGCAGAGCACGTATTACGAATAGGAGACAACACACGTATGCTGACACTGGGTTGCCTGTAACAATGAAAAATAAACATTATCCTTTAACCGATGAGTGGTTTCGAACCCGTGTCACTCGGCTTACGTAGACTGCCACTACACCACGGTCGCCTTGATACAAGCACTTCAGTAGCTTAGTATAGAAAGGTAAAAAAACAAGCGAAGTGAAAAGGCACCTTTGGCCGGCATAGTGACAGCTGAGGCAACTTATTGCGATATTTAAATGCGAGCGAAACCGCAGGGCACAGCCATTATGTATTCAAATTTGACGACAGGCGTGGCTGATTGGTTAGATCACCAGTTTGTTACGCGTAAAGTCACAGGTTTTGATTCCCGGTCGGAGCAAATATTTGTTACATAGCTTTTATTTGTAATATTAAATAGTTATATTAAATATTTGTTAATGAAATAAAAGCGGCGAATATTTGCTTCGAGTCTGTCTGCTGATCTGATGCCGAACGCGACTGAATCACTTCACGATCTTGTAAGTGGTGGTACTCACTTACAAGACCGTGAAGTGATTTAGTCGCGTTTCGGGATCAGCTTGTAAATTTCCCGTTTCAACTAGGTCGGCATGGTGGATATGACGGGTACTTACAGTTATTGTACTGTAATAGCAGTCACATCCATTCATGGACCGCACTCCGGCTTAACATCAGGCGAGTGCAGTCTTTTATCGAGTCACAATAAAAACAGGCGACCGTGGTGTAGTGGCAGTGCAATGATTACGCAAATCGAGAGCGTTCAAAACCACTTGCCTTGGTCGCTTAGAATAGAAATGTAAAAAATGACGTTTTTAATGATAAATAAAGAACTTACCAGGCAATGCAAAGATAAACTTGGTCCTACCCTCATAATCGCATGTTGCAAACGTACACGGTTTGCCTGGCTTCATTCTAACACGACCAAATTGTAATGTCGCACTGAAGTCATTTAATAAAACTGGTTTCAGCAGGTCCCTCTCCCCCATGGAAACGCCACCGGTGCAAACTAGAATGTCAGCCTTCGCAAGTGCATTCGAAATTGCAGTTTTCAGTTCGCTCGGCTCGTCGCGTGCAATACCACAGTCTATGCTTGAAAAGCCATGCTCTCTGAAATATAATTGGGGTTCAGATGAATTATTGATAAAGAGATGAAGAGAATTGTGGTTGGGAGGGAAGCGAGGTTTTTTTATCATGATCGTGACAAGTGGCGCTCTATTGTCTTAGCCTATCCCTGTGGGAAAAGGTGTGACAATTTGATTGATTGACATAAATAACAGTAATTTGTATCTAATGGACAAGAAACAAGAATTACAAGTATACAAACCGTGAAGTGATTTGGTCGCGTTTCAGGATCATCTTGTAAGTTTTTTTTATTGTGACTCGACATATGACATATGCCGGATCCAACTAGGCCGGCATAGTTTATATGATTGCTACTCACAGTTATTGAATTGTAGTAGCAGTGATATCCATTCATGGACCACACTCCAGCTTAACATCAAGCGGGGTGCTGTTGTACGATGAGTAACAATAAAATATTAAATAAAAATTAGTAATAGAAGTTAGATAGGATAACGCGTGTACATCGGCCAACTGCGAACCCGGTGTGTCTCTTAATATTTCAATCTGCTGTGCACATGTTTTTCATAACTAAATATAGACTGTGTTTACCTTAACAATGATCTTAACATAACCCTGTTTGAATCTCTAACGTGCGATGGTTTTAATATTAGTTCATTTGGCTGTTGCAGCTCATTGCCCGTTGACAACAAGGCGACTTCAAGTTGCTTACGAACTAGAACCTACAATAAAATAATGAACAATCAAGCGGAATGATTTGCGTGAATGCGTGAATGCATCGGCATAGTGACGACGACTTAGGCAGCCGTGAACTAAGACGGCTGCCAAAGTAGTCGGCACTCTTGGAATTCCATCATGCTTACCAACAGGCAGGTCAACAGTAAAAAAATAAAAATGTACTAACAGCAAAATAAAAACATTTTTTATTATGATTTTATTTTTTTATTTATTGTGACTCGACATATGACCGGCTTGATGTTAAGCTGGAGTGTGGTCCATGAATGGATGTCACTTCCAATATGCCGGCCTAGTTGGAACCGGCAACTTACTAGCTGATCCCGCGACCAAATCACTTCACGGCCTGTATACTTGTAAGTGGTGGTACTACCCCGGATCGGCAGACTGGGTACCACAGCCTACTACTCTTTAAATTCGACATTATGACAAAACCCCGCCTGATGTTTCAAAAACACATTTCAGAAATTTGAGCTGTAGAATTAACGCTGTAGAAATGCGGTCATTAAGTCGTGTATGTGCAGTGACGATAGCTAATAGAATGAGGAATAGCACAGTGCGTGATAGATGTGGTTTGAAAGAAGATATAGAGATAAGTATTGGCAAAGGAATTTATAAATCTGATGTGGGTGACTGCGTTAAGCAACGCAGACCTAGAAGGGTTTTTCTAACCAAATCGAAGACATTATCTACAAAGGGGTGCCCTTAACCGTAGAGCTTGTATGAAGAGAATTGTGGCTGTGAGGGAAGCGAGTGAGTTGTCAGTGGCGCAAGAGACGCTTTATTGTCTCTGCCTATCACTGTGGGAAAAAAGCCGTGATAATTTGATTTGATTGATGGACGAGTGAACAATACAATGTCCACTTACATACCTTCGTAACACCAGCACCTGCCAAAACTCCAATCAACGCAGAATCAAGTATAGCGTTTTGATATGACAAAATGGCACCCAGGGGTATATCAGCACCGATCTGCCTCACATCCTGGTTCGGTTTTGGTGCAACCATTATCTCAACAGCGAACTCAGTGTTGCCATCCTCCGATGCGCTTATTAATATTGTGTCCTCTACCTGTTGAAAAATCATCATTTATTCTTAATTTCTACAGTTAATTTCTACAAGCTGGTTGTCTGGTTATCAATGAGTGGTAGGCAGTGGTACCAAGTCTGCCAATCCGGGGTAGTACCACCACTTACAAGTATACAGACCGTAAAGTGATTTGGTCACATTTCGGGATCAGCTTGTAAGTTGCCAGTTCCATCTAGGCCGACATAGTAGATGTGATTGCTACTCTGTTATTGAATTGTAGTAGCAGTGAAATTCATCCATGGACCACACTTCGGCTTAACTTCAAGTACCCCACTTGTCATATGTCGAGTCACAATAAGCAAAAAGCACTTACCATATTATTTTTTTCAAATTGTGTCTCGACATGACAGCACCCTGCCTGATGTTAGGCTGGAGTTCAGACCATGAATAGACGTGACTGCTACTACAGTTAAATAATATTGTAAATTTTTTCTTACTTGGCAAAAGTAGTAAACAAACTTTCGCCATAATGACGGATTAACGATAAAAAACGCATAAAATTTGTTTAATTCAGCAGTCATATTCACTAAGCCTAGTTGGAACAGTCAATTCCGCAACGCGACTTAGTCAGTAAGCAAAATAACATATATAATAATCCTATTACCTGTACAACACAGTCAGCACCCTCAGGCAGAGCTGCTCCAGTATTGATTCTAGCGCATTCTCCATTTATTAATGGAGTAGTGGATGCATCACCAGCCACCAGTGCTGTGCGCACTTTACGCACACCTGCACCATCACTACTTATGCATGCATAACCTGGAGTATTATTAAAAAAGATATTTAAGTAAATTTTTTAATTTTGTTATTGTAACTCGACATATGACAGCACCCCGCTTGATGTTAAGCCGAAGTGTGGTCCTTACAAGCTGATCCCGAAACGTGACCAAATCACTTCACGAAATAAGATTTGTGTTCCTGTACCATAAAACAGTGAACGACAGCGCTTTATATCGCTAAAATATAAACCAATTATTTAAAATGACTCATTAGTATCATATTACTGAGATATTCATTGCGCTTAATTGGATTATGTAAACTATACCAGCGGCACTCTAAGATGGCCGTTTTGACATTTGACAGTTTATGAAGTTTCGTATTAATTAATAATTATGTTTGAAGAAACAAATAGCTGTACTTTATTGTCACTATAAAGAAGAGCAATTTTTGTATAAATCAATAATTCAAACATAGCATTAATTTATACGAAACTCCATGAACAGTCAGACGTCAAAATCATCATAGTGGGTCCTTCGAGCGATGCGTGAAGAAGCACCTTAGGCCGGCATAATGACGGCGACTGAGGCAGCCGGAAACTAACCCGGTTTTTTCAGTCGACGTCACTCTTGGACCTCTTCTCGCTTATCATCAGGCGGATCGAGGTCAGATGTCGTGTCACAAAAAAAAAAGTATAGTATTATTAATTATAAACAGCAAGCAGTTGTTAGACCACTGGTTATTAGTCGCTACAAAAAACTTAGTAGAAGCTGTCTCTCTGTCTCTAGTCGTATCGACTTACCATCCTTAACTGAGGCAAGAAACGGTGGCAAAGGTTCCTGAGCAATAACCTGCTCAGCAATAACACAACCTAATCCATTCTCAATTTCTACGGACACTATTTCTCCTTTCAACTTCAATATTTGTTCATCGACCAGTCTATAAGCTTCCTGCATCTCTATCATAGGATATGGTGACTCTCTTAAGCGAAACGCAACTTTAGAAACATCAACGCCACTCTTATGGGGACAAATATGATCAGTTTTTTGTGGTTTTTGCAAATTATCATGCGTTGACTTCACTTCAGTTAAATCATTCTTCATTAGGCTAATAGCATGTGTTAGGATTGGTTGTATTATCGTGAAGCATTCTGTGACTGCTTTTTTGCTTCCCGGTAAATTTATAATCAGTGTGTCGTTCCTTATTCCAGCTACAGCCCTGGACATCATTGCCATTGGAGTGATTTTTAAACTGTCAATTGCTATTGCTATCGGTATCGCTGGGGCCTGAAACAATAATGTTCGAAATTGTAGCTTCAAAAAACCTTACTTTTATTTAATTAAGAATAATAATAACTAACTCTTATTCCAGGCTCATAAAGTCGACCACTGACCTCAAACTGACTGACAGTAAGCAAGGGAAGATCCAAAAGCGCTGACTTAACTCTGCTGCTCAAAATATTTTTTAATTCTTACCTCTCTATCAATAACAGCTCTGGTAGCTTCCGGAGTGACATCTCTTTTACTCATCCCAGTTCCCCCAGTGGATAAGATCAAATCAACCTTAATATTGTCACTTAAATGGATGAACTCCTGAATTATTCTGTGCTTGTCATCAGGTAGTATTGTGTGTAGTAAACTTGTGTTCGGAAAATGTTGTTTTACAAGCAATGCTAATGTTGGCCCGGAAGAATCTTTTGACGGGTCCAAAGAACATGTGTCGCTTATTGTTACAATTGCTATGTTTTCAACCATTTTTGATTACTGAAATTAGATAGAGTAAATTTTATTAGCATAAGTTTTATTCGTGACTCTAGTACCAATAAAACTCAAGAATGCAGATGACTTAAAAATCTATTAAGATTTTTATTTATTGTGACACGACATCTGACCTCGACCTGCCTGATGATAAGCAAGAGGAGTGCAAGAGTGACGACGACTGAAAAGTTAGTGCACGGCTGCCCCAGTCGCCGTCTCTATGCCAGCAAAGGTGCTTCTTCATGCATCGGTTGAAGGATCCAAGGTCATAGATTGTGGTTTATGGTTGCCTTACATAGATATTATTATTATTATTAATTTATAGGCGAGCAGCTCATTGCTGATAAGCCTATATCACGCACTGGTTAAAAGTTCATAAATTATTTAATTATCACCATAGTCTATATCTATAGTCCCTAACCACTTGTCCAGTTTGTTTTTAAAAGTGTTAATAGTTGGGGACTTTAATACGTCATCCGGCAGCTTGTTCCACATATTTACAATTCTGTTGCTCATAAAGTGATATACCAAATTCGTGTTGCAGGATTTTCTCATGAGTTTCATTTCGTGATCACGACGGGGAAATATGGTCGGATTGAATCGAAACATCGTGGCTAGGTGAGGGCAATCATACCTGCCTGTTAAGATTTTAAATGTCTCGATTAAATCTCCCCTCATCCTGCGTTCTAGATAGCATAAATAATATTCTAAATCATTCTACCTATTTCATTATCCTTATGTAAGTCTTTGAAATGAAATGAAAATATAAGCATGGGCATGGTCTTTGCTTGCACTTTTCCATTGTCTGATTCTACCATAGCTTCAGAAATGTATATGATGAAAATAAGGTCGCAAGAAACTATCATACAAAGAAAGAAAGTAATAACCATCTTTAGTTAACATTAGGCAGACATCTTAGCTTATTAAAAACTAGTACCGAATCCAAAATATTAAAAAGGAAAATTAAATCTGCAAATATTTACATTTTAAAAAATGCATGTAGTATTAACCCCGTAATACGAAAAAGCATGGTCACATACAATGGATTGCAGACAGTCCAGGGAAGCTCTTCCTCATATTGACAGACGCTTGACTGGACGACTGCTGGACCTTAGCAGAGCCAAGCTCCGCACTATGGTGGGTGTCATAACGGGGCATTGTGGTTTTAATAAGCACCTGTACAACCTCAACATATCGGACAGCCCCCTATGTAGGGGATGCCTGAATGGGGAGGAGACAGCTGCACATGTGCTCTTGAGTTGCAGGAGTACGGGAGTAGCCGAAGCGAGACAAAAGTTCCTCGGCAATGCCAAGACGCAGGAACGAAAAGGGTCTCCTGGCCTTCCTGGAGGAGATTGGGTGGCTCCACTGAAGGAGAACCGTTGAAGAACGTACAAAGAAACCGAAGAGGACAACGAGCCCGCAAATAACTACAACTACAACCCCGTAATATAAAATGATCTCCACTCTAAAAACTTTCTTCCCTCTTTCTTCTCGGTTGTCGGTTCCTTGAGCGATGTGGCTATTGCCTATTGCCACTTTAGCTTGAAAATCCTACGGGTCAGTAACTTTGGTTCTTTGGCAAATATTCTCGTTCCGGATTCTATCGCGCAAAGAAACACCAAGACATGAACCAGAAGACGTAGCATAGGTAGGCCTCCCACCAGGTGGACTGACGACATAGTGTAAGTCATGGGTAACCCGTGGATGCAGCTGGCATCTTGTCGTCCTGAATGGCGTTCTAAGGGGGAGGCCTATGTTCAGCAGTGTATGCCTTCTGGCTGACAATGATGAATATAAAATGTGACACAAGCTGTACGAAGAACTGCACAATCAAAGGATAGAATAAGGGAATTTGAATACAGGCACATAGACACAATAATGTATTTTTTTAATCCAAAATTTAATAATATTTTATACAAACCATGATATTGTTTTTGAATTTGCTCTATGTTGTAATGAGTGTACATATTGCAAACATAATTACAGGAAGTTTTACAATTTTAAAAGACCTTGGATTATTACTCACTGTAAATTATATTAAGGCAATAAAATGACTGAATCTTGATAAATTAAAGTCTGAACATTAAAGTATGTGTAAATATAGAATAAAAAATTGCATATTTTTATTAAATAAACAAAAGACACACTTAAACAAGAAAAGAGAAAAAAAAAGTTGCTTTTTGTCTTAACTAGCTTATAGCTTTGATTTACTAAAGAAACAGTTATTTACTTAAAGCTTAATTTATTATACCATGAATTTACAATTATTTCCTAATAAAAAAATCAATTTTAAAACAGTCTTACCTTCTAGCACACTTTAACTCGTCCACTCACAACCCAATTTCATTCAAATAGTACTAAATCTTAATGCAAACTAATATTTATAACATGTGTAATTATATCACGTCACTTTTTAGATAACAAAAGCTTGTTTATTTTTGTAGTAGATAAGATAAAATAAAAAACCGGGCGCGCAATAAAAAGCAGATTTTGAAGTAATTTGACAAACAGCTGTTATTGACATTTGATGATATGTTCAAAAATTTCATTTTACACCGCTTACTTCTGCGTTTTCCAATTCTTCTTTTTTTCCTGTGAATAACAGAGATATTTGGGCACTAATTCTCACAATTCTACACTACTTTCCTGATTTTTTACACCCACAGTTCTCTTCAAACAAGCTTTAAAAGCCTCTCCGTAACTTCCAACGCTTCACTCCAAACGTGCGTTTATTGTACCGTCGACCATTTCGGCCTAAAGCCATATTAACGGTCTTTGATCAGCTGATGACCCTCCAGGAACGCCATGAGGCTGACGGTAATTATCCGCTCCATGACCTTGCACAGCACTGAGGTTACAGCTACTGTAGGGTAGTTTGCAAGGTCCCTTTCTTGGGGACCGGTTGCACATTGGTCCACTTCCAAGTATAAGACGGGAGTCAATTCCGCCTTCCGCTGCGCACGCTTTACGCACAACTGACGGGGTGCCACTGGACCACGACCACTAGACTTACAGGCGAGCGATCGTAGCTTTATAAATAGTTTGCCTCTGTAGTAGCAGTCACCTCCATTATTGGACCACACTTCAGCTATACCAGGCGGGGTATGGTAGGCAATGGTACCCAGTCTACCTATCCAGGGTAGTACCATCACTTAAAGTATACAGACCATGAAGTGATTTAGCCGCATCTGTTTGTAAGTTGCCGGTTCCAACTAGGCCGGCATAGTGGATGTGTTGCTACTTACAGTTATTGCATTGTAATAACTCCATGCATAGACCACACTCCAGCTTAACATCAAGCAGGGTGCTGTCATATGTCGAGTCAGAATAAAACAAAAATCTTATTCAACTAGGTGGCCAATAGCCTTAAATATAAAAATAATAAACATAAAATAAACTCAAATATATTTATTCGTGTATAACAAATGTTTACTTACAAAATACAATAATGAGAACATAATCTTTTAAATTGTAAAAAATAATAATTAAATATACCTAAAATATAATTTTGGCTAACTTCATCATAGTTAAGGTTAGTTGTTAGAGAATGCCTAATAGGCTTTAAAACCTATGTACCTATTTTTAAGTTTATTTTGATGCAATAAAGGATTTAAATAAATAAATAGTTTAAAGCAATAGTCAACTATATTAACGACTAGCTGTTCACCCGCGACTTCGTACGGGTTGTTTTTGTCATTATGGTCCGACAAGATGTAAGTATTTCTAAGTAGGTTTAACATATTTGTCTTAATATTAACACTTTACTGAACGGAGTCAGCCAATGTATCTTTACTGAATGGAGTTAACCAATGTATCTTTACTGAATGGAAGTCAGCCAATGTATCTTTACTGAATGGAGTTAACCAATGTATCTTTACTGAATGGAAGTCAGCCAATGTATCTTTACTGAATGTAGTCAGCCAATGTATCTTTACGGAATGTTAGTCAGCCAATGTATCTTTACTAAATGAAGTCAGCCAACCTTTCTTAACTATTCGCATTGTATATATTTATCAAATTCCACACTTAAATGACTGAGGTAGTCAGAGCAGTGCACTGTTTGCGTGCAAGCATTCAAGAAGCGTTCAAATGGCGCATATGACCGCAACGTTCTGGAATCACCGATGGCAATTAGCTTGTGTTTAGCTCGTGTCACGGCAACAGCTAAACGTCGTTGGTCATTCAACACTTCTCCCTCCTAGAAATATATTTTAAATTATGAAACAATTTCTTAGCATCCATGGATTCTCCGTGCGGGTGCCGGGTCTACCGCGTGGCAGGCGGGAGAATGAAGGCAGCGTTCCGGACTTGTGACCGAAATGTAGGTTTCAAAGCTTTTTGTGACATGGCAACACTCGCCATCCTCTTTACCCAACCATATATCAATGCCAATGCAATCAATTAATTGTAGATTGAAGAAAAGAGTTTATAAATCTCACGTGAATGAATGAGTCAAACGAGGCAGGCCCAGGAGAGTGTTTTCCGACCAAATCGGAGACATTCTCAAAAAAACTAGGTTACCCAGTGCTCTTAATCATAGAGCTTGTATGAAGAGAATGGTTAATGTGAAGGAAGCGAGGGAGTTGTGTCAGAATCGTGGCAAGTGGCGCTCCATTGTCTCTGCCTATCCCTGTGGCAAAAAGGCGTGACAATATGATTGATTGATTTGATGATTGTGTCTTTGATACTTCAGTCGGCCAGTGTCTATGATACAAGAATGCTTAGAAGCTTATTAAAACGCGTCTTACCTTAACTTTCCTATCCTCACTGCCCCCACTCCTAGTGCACGAGTATATAATTACAGATTTATCTTTCCCTTGAAACTGGTCTACAGTGTTTACTTCAGGAATATTCTTGGACATTTCTGTCACAGATTGCCGCAGAAGCGCCACTTGATCTCTAAATGGAGCCATTATCCCTATGTCTGAGGAGTTCACACCACCCTGAAGAATTGAAACAATTTTTGACGTTACAACTTCTTATAATTCAATGGAGCCGGCTGCACGCACGAAAATACATGACTCATGCGGCGTTACCTCGCGCGTTCCATCTAAGGCTTGAAGTGCAAGCGAGAGCGCGGAACGAGCGACAAAGACACAATCGGCCTCCGCGTTCGGCAGCGTTTGACATCTGTCTCTCTCCTACTTGAGTGAGCGATGCGTACTATTAATATTACTAATATTAATATTTTAATATACAATAAAAAAATGACATAATTGTATTTATGCGTACAAATAAATGTAACTTGATTAATTCAATTGTGATTTCCATTTACCTCCTATTCTATATCCATACAAAATATCTATCAAACAAATAAAATTAAAATTTTCTTTTGAAAAAGTGCAACCATTCCATCAGTCTTATGACGTTGTCACGTTCAACTAACGTCAGTAAACCGACTTTACAGACAACCGATTTTTTTGTTGTGACTAGACATCTAACCTCAACCTGCCCGATGCAAATACAACCACTTGTAATTGTGGTTAACTTTTAATACTGCCTAATTAAGTCACGTGGTAGTAAGAGTAGAGGCTTAATCATTTTTTAAAGTATTTTAATGTTATTTGTTATTCTGTCAAATTAGGTTGTCAAATGATCATCAAAACTAGTGACAACCTTCTAAATTACGAATGTAAAAATGTATATTCATCCCCTTCTGACTTCTTTTTAATGCCATAAGTGAAAATAGTATTAACGGTTGTATTTTGTAGCTATTTTAGGGCTCCTTCTATTTCTTAAGTTCTTTGATAAATACTCACTTTATTTAACGCTCGCAACACAGCCAATACTATAGCAGCCTCGTGTTTATTATTACATGATTTAGTGTTGCCAGTCGAAACAGTTCCAGTATCCAAAAATATTACTGCACTATCCTTGCCAGCATCACAGACTTTTTCTAACCATGGATATTCTATTATATCTGATTTAATCGACTGAAAGAAAAGTTTACATTAAAAAATAGGTTAATAAGTTTTATTTTTATATTTATAGTAATTAGCATAATTAAAATATTTTATTGTGACTCGACATATGACAGCACCCCGCTTGATGTTAAGCCGAAGTGTGGTCCATGAATGAATGTCACTGATACTACAATTTAATAACTGTGAGTAGCAATCACATCCAATATGCCGGCCTAGTTGAAACCGGAAACTTACAAGCTGATCCCGAAACGTAACCAAATCACTTCACGGTCTATATACTTGTAAGTGGTGGTACTACCCCGGATCGTCAGACTGGGTACCACTGCCTACCACTCTTTGTTAACCAGACCCTAAGCAAATATTCACCTCTTTTCTTTATTAACACATATTTGCAATTCTTTAATATAATTATTAAATTACAAATAAAAGCTATGAAACAAATATTTGCTCCGACCGGGAATCGAACTTTACGCGCAATAAACCAATCGCTAAACCGTTCGTCCACGCCTTAGACAGTCAGTTAGACAAGCTATAGTAATATTTACCTCTATATTAATGTCAACAGCGGCATCTCTCACGTCGTCTGTCGCACATTGCAGTCTTCCATCATAAGCAACCTTATTAGCCAAATCAGTGAGGACATAATTCATCCTATATTGTAATTTAAGCGTCTCCGTGCCACCGCTGTCCTTTAGTCTTGCAAAGAGACTCTCTTCCATTCCTAATTTTCTGAGCAAAAAACAAAACAAAATGTAAACATTTTTGCCTTAGTTATATTATCTACCAGCCGTAGGTCAAACAGTTTTTATAAAATACCCCTCGTAAGTCAAGTTACCGACAACTAAGTTTTATCCAACCGGGTATAGTTTTACCAATCCGGGGTAGTACCACCACTTATAAATATACAGACCGTGAAGTGATTTGGTCACGTTTTGGGATCAGCTTGTATGTTGCCGGTTTCAACTAGGCCAGCATAGTGGGTGTGATTGCTACTTACAGTTATTGAATTGTAGTAGCAGTAACATCCATTCATGGACCACACTACAGCTCAACATCAAGCGGGGTGCTGTCATTTCGGCTCACAATAAAACTTAAGCTCCCTAAGTTCAGCAGTGGACGCCTTCTGGCTGATGATGATAATGAGATTTACCTTGCGTGCTTGCTTCGTATGACAGGTGGCAACTGTTCAGGGTCTCCTACTAAGATGAAACGACGTGCAGCAAGCAAAGGACGTATTACTGTACTCTGCAACACCTATAAACAGAGAAAATATTCAACAACACATAACAATACACAAATGGCTGGCATAGTGACGGCGGCTGTGGCAGTCGAGAACTGACCCGTTTTTTTCAGTCTGGCACTCTTGGACCTCCATCAACCGGGTCGAGGTCAGATGTCGGTCACATTAAAAAAAATGTTTGACTGCTTTTTTATAATGAGGAGTGGTAGTCTCGCAAACCATAAACTCCTGGTTTAAAACCGCGTTCTTGTACCCAATGTACCTTTATATGTACTTTGTCGTACTGTTGCTATGATATAAGCACGTTTGATAGCTTGGTATATTTTTATTATTAGCTGATTAGCCACCGGTATTAATGTTTCTTTGATATGTGCACTTTGGTTGTCCTGTTTCTATGATACTTTAGTAGCTTAGTATAGAATAATAAAAATAAAATTAAATTAAAAAGAAAACCAGAACTTTGGTCGTCCTGTTTCTATAAGTTATATGGCTGTTCTAGCTTAGTATAGAGCATAGAATATTTTTTATAGACACATCTTTCCAGTCTATAACCTTGGAAACTTCAAGCGAAGCACCTTTGGCCAGCATAGAGACGGTGACTGAGGCAACCGTGGTCTTCGCGCTCTTGGTCTTCTCCTGGCCCACCAGTCAAAAGGGTCTTAGGCAGTGGTACCCATACTGCCGATCTGGAGTAGTACCACCACTTACAAGTATACAGACCGTGAAGTGATTCGGTCGCGTTTCGGGATCAGCTTGTAAGTTGTCGGTTACAAGCTCTGGCCTAGTTGTAATTGCAACTAGGCCGGCATAGTGGATGTGATTACCACATACAGTTATTGAATTGTAGTAGCACACAAAGCTATCCGGGTATAGTTTTACCAATCCGGGGTAGTACCACCTCTTATAAATATACAGACCGTGAAGTGATTTGGTCACGTTTCGGGATCATCTTGTATGTTGCCGGTTTCAACTAGGCCGGCATAGTGGATGTGATTGCTACTTACAGTTATTGAATTGTAGTGGCAGTAACATCCATTCATAGACCACACTCCAGCTTAACATCAAGCGGAATGCTATCAAATGTCGATTCAAAATATGAAAAAGTCTGTGATAAAGAGAATGTAAAGGAAGCAAGTGAGATATGTCATGTCATGAACATGCTAAGTGGCCTTCCATTGTCTCTGCCTATCCCTGTGGAAATCAAAGCGTGAGATTTTTATTATTATACATTTCTAAACTAAGCTACTGAAGTGCTTGTATTATAGAAACAGAACAATTAAAGTACATATATCAAAGATACATTGGTACCGGTGAGTGGTTTCGAACCCGTGCCACTCGCTTACGTAGCCATTGCACTGCCACTACACCACGGTCGCCTTTGATAAAGTATTTATCTTACCTGTGTAGCTTCATCGACAATACACACATCATACATTGTCTTGGCAAGCAACGAGTGCGATGAACCGAGGCAAGTGACACCAACAACTTCCTACAAATATAATATTCTCTAAATTATTAAGTCATTTTTTGTTATTGTGACTCGACATCTGACCTCGACCCGCCTGCTGGTAAGCAAGAAGAGATCCAAGAGTGCCGACGACTGCAAAAAGTAGATGTGACTGCTACTTACAGTTAATTGACTGTAAGTAGCAGTCACCTCCACTCAACATCAGGCAGGGTGCTGATATGTCGAGTCACAATAAAAAACAGGTCTTAGGCCTCTTCAAAGGTTACAACCAGGGATGTAACGGAGGTAGTTTTATCGGAACCGAAGGCGGAATCGGAGTTTTTAAATTTGCTTTATTGGAGTCGGAGACAGGATCAGAATTCTATAACCTATGAACGTGTAAACGTATATGTAACGTATATGTATATGTATATGTATATGTAACGTGTATGTAACCTATGCGTAACAAATTAACAAGTGAAAAAATAATTGACGATAGAGTGCACGTAGTGGGAGTCGGGGGATTCCCCGCGCGACATGTATAAACCTGACCTGTTTATAACAGTCGGCACAGGCCGCCGCCGGCTCTATGTTATGCTTCGACCTCCGATTAAAACCTTTGATTTAAAAGTGTCGGAGCCGAAGTCGGGACCTAAGATGTAATAATAATCGGAAGTTCCGACTTAACGGAACCGGAGTCGAAGCTTCGTAACATCCCTGGTTACAACAGTACTGCCCTGGATCAAAAGACTAGGCGAATGACTATTAATGTTGTTCCTGATACAGGTATGTCATCTGTACGATGAGACAGACAGGCTGTCATCGTACTTTTAACTCATTTTACTGTTTTTAGAACCACTGCGCCAGATACTCTTGTTCTTCACCAGAATGTGAAAAACTTCGGTACGTCGTTTCTTTGTAGAACAATCAACAAGTGGAATGGTTTACCAGCCCATTTGTTCTCTCCATGCGTGAAGAAGCACCTTTGGCCGGCATAGTAGCGGCGACTGAGGTAGCTATGAACAAACTCGGTTTTCTCAGTCGTCATCACTCTTGGACCTCCTCTTGCTTATCATCAGGCGGGTCGGGGTCAGATGTTGTGTCACAATAAATAAAAATACGAGCTACAATAAATTAAGTAATAAACTTCTCTTACCATACTATTATATAATTTATGAAGCTCGTCAGGAGTTTTGACATCTGACATGATTGTGTCTTCGCAGATTGATCCGAGAGAGGGCGCCACTCTCGCAGACGAACCGAGCCTTAAGATATTTAAGGTTTTTGGTAATCTAAGAGAAACAAGAAATATTTTTTTTAGATTTTGCGAGAACATTGATAAATAAATCAAACAAATTATGCGGCTTACCATCGCGTTTATTTATGGTTAATGATTTTACAATTTTTTTTATTATTCCGACGATTCGAAGGCATTGTGGCTGCAAAGAGACCATAATGTTTATATTGTTTATTATTTTTTATTATTATACACATCTATACTAACCTACTTAATTGTTTGTATCATAGAAACAGGACAACCAAAGTATATTTATCAAAGATACATTGGTACCGGTGAGTGGTTTTGAACGTCGCCTATTAAATTGCCGTAGTATGGTACACTCAGCAATCTCTACCAGTCAACTTTTGGAACAATAGAAGCAAGCCAAAAATGCTAGAATGTCATAGTGGATGCGACTGCTATCTGTAGTTGTTTAACTGTAGTAATAGTTGCCTTTATCCATGGACCGCACTCCAGCTTAACATCAGGCGGGGTGTCACAATAAATATTTAAAAAAAATCAAAGACTTACCTCATCAAAACAGTGTCAACAGCAGAATGCGTGTGTGCGGTCACTAACACACGCTGTTTCAACGCAACTAACATTTGAATTAAAACACTCACAGTTTGGGTTTTACCTGCAATTTTAATATTTTATTATTTAACACTGCGAACGCACTAATACAGCGTACTCACGAGGCGAATTTAGTTTATCAAAATATTGAAAGCAAATATTGACGGTAGCGTTCTCACGGTTCAATAATAACCGACTCAATATTACACGTATTATTACACTATCTATCCATTTTAGCATTTTTCTCGTGGATGCGGACGCCATAATTTACATTTTATTTTACAAACAAACAAAAATCTGTTGACAGAGGAATACAAATACATACTCAATCGCGCTGATTGACTGACTGATTGGACTGATTATTCAATGCAAGTTGAACGAACAAGTTCAGACGAGTCGATTCACCGTTGCCACATGAATGGTTTTTGATAAAACTAATGAATATATGTGCGTGATTTTAATAACTTTTGTGCTTTTGTTACATTGTGTGTGTTTATTCTATATAATAAAACAGTAGTAAACAGTTTCCTTAGATAAAGGGCATTGGAAATGGTGATTTTAATGTTTGTTTACTACTTGTGTTGAGTAAGAAATAACATAGTGTACCTTACGCGAGACATTGGCCTGATTCCTAGCGCCACCTACAGGAATTTAGCAAGTTTAAAGAGTGGTAGGCAGTGGTACACTCTTTACAGACCGTAAAGTGATTTGGTCACGTTTCGGGATCAGCTTGTAAGTTGCCGGTTCCATCTAGGCCGGCATAGTGGATGTGATTGCTACTTACAGTTAGTGAATTGTATTAGCGGTGACATTCATTCATGGACCACACTTTGGCTTAACATCAAGCGGGGTGCTGTCATATGTCGAGTCATAATAAAAAAAAGTGATAAATACCAACCAGTTCCAGGCAATCCTTGCAGTAACATATAATCTTTAGCAGTGATAGCTCGAAGTACAGCTCTCTGTTGTTGTGAATTGAGACCCTTCATTAGTTTGACACCCAATCTGCCTACCTCACGGGGCAATTTCTTTTCAAACGTCGGAGTTTCTTTGTCTATTAACATCCTGTAGAAATAAAAGATTAGATAAAAATTAGTGGCGTAGAAAACCCTGTCATATGTCCAGTCACAACAAAAAAGGTATCAAATACGGGATAAAAATACTACAAAATAATAAAAATATTATTTTGATGCGACATCTGGCCTGATAGTAAGTAAAGAGGTTTAAGAGCCGTGACGACTGATAAAACTGACTGAATTCACAGTTGATTTAGTCGTCGTCAATATCCGACTACCTTATTTTCAAACGTGACTCCGCCTAGCATGAGTGCGGTCCATAAATGGAGGTAATTACTAAGCCGTAAAATAATCGCACAAAACAGTCGCATCCACTATGCAGTCTGTTTCATAATCAATCAATCAATCGAATTACCATGCCTTTTGCTCACAGGGATAGGCAGAGACGACAGGCGTGGACGAACGTGTAGGATCCTTTCATACATCCTCACATACACACACATACATACAAACATACTTATATTCACACATTTTATATTTATACCTAATTATATTTAAATATTTATTTTCAAGTATTACATTAAATAATACTCGCATATTTAACTTAACCAAATTCGTGCGCACAGTGGAAACACGACTCCCGCGCCGTCGCACACAACCGGTTATGCAGTGAAAGACCGCTCGCGTACCGAGAAACACTGCTCCGCCGACTGTCTCAGTAATATTTGTATTTGTGAATATTTTTGTATCTTGTATCTTAAATCTTTATCTATCATTTCATATACTCTCCTTCCTTCTATTTAATATGGACTATGTGTTATGTGTTTTATTATATTTTGTGAACTTTAAATATTAAATTACTCTGAACTATTTGGACTTAATAATTCAAACACCACACACTACCCCATAAACGGTTTAGCGACGGGTTTGTTGCGCGTAAAGTCCCGGGTTCGGTCCCCGGTCGGAGCAAATATTTGTTTCATAGCTTTTATTTGTAATATTTAATAGTATTAAATATTGCAAATATTTGGTAATATAAAAATATAATAAAAGAGATGGATATTTGCTTCGGGTCTGGTTTTCAAAGAGTGGTAGGCAGTGGTACCCAGTCTGCCGATCCGGGGTAGTACCACCACTTACAAGTATACAGACCGTGAAGTGATTTGGTCACGTTTCGGGATCAGCTTGTAAGTTGCCGGTTCCATCTAGGCCGGCATAGTGGATGTGATTGCTACTCACAGTTATTGAATTGTAGTAGCAGTGACATTCATTCATGGACCACACTTTGGCTTAACATCAAGCGGGGTGCTGTCATATGTCGAGTCACAATAAAAAAAAAGAGACAATGGAGCGCCACTTGCCAAGATCTGGACATGACTTCCTTGCTTCTCTCATATACATAATCTCCTTCATACAAGCTGGTCACTTCGCAACCTAGCTTTTTTGAGGATATCTCTGATTTAATTATGCACACACAACTAAGGACACTTTTTACGAACCCAGCACAACTCTCTCGCTTCCCTCACATCCACAATTCTTTTCATACATACCCTGTGGTTATGTGGATATATTTTTATTTTATTTTATTAGTTTTTCACTTACATTTCTATACTAATCTACTAAAGTGCTCGTATCATAGAAATGAGATTACCAAAGTACATTTATCAAAGATACATTGGTACCGGCAAGTGATTTTGAACCCGTGCTTTCGGTTTGCGTAACCATTGCACTACCACTAGACCACAGTCGCCTTATAGAAAAATACATACCTTCTTAATTTATTAGCTTGTTCATTATTATCCATAAGTACACCTAAGTTTGTTAAATTCTGTATTGTACAAGAGTTCGACTCGTATGTGTCTAAGTGAAACTTTGTACATTTGTCATAACGGCGGGTTA
The DNA here is from genome assembly GCA_905220615.1 of Tinea trinotella. Taxonomy (NCBI): domain Eukaryota; kingdom Metazoa; phylum Arthropoda; class Insecta; order Lepidoptera; family Tineidae; genus Tinea; species Tinea trinotella. The sequence continues at coordinate 1,429,792 of HG992325.1, forward strand.
AGTCCCTGTAGATAGAAAAAAAACAACATATTAAGAGTGGTAGGCAGTGGTACAGTCAGCAGCAGATATATCGGAGCACGCAATGTGATCAAAAGTATCTATACATTCAGGGTTAACATAAGTATCTACACACCATTGACGACAGGCGTGGACGAACGGTCAGGGATTGGTTAGTTGCGCGTAAAGTCCCGGGTTTGATTACCCGGTCGGAGCAAATTGCAATATTTTATAATTATATTAAATATTGCAAATATTTGTTACTAAAAAAAAAGAGATAAATATTTGCTTCGGGTCTGGTAGTAGAGTGGTAGGCAGTGGTACCCAGTCTGCTGATCCGGGGTAGTACCACCACTTACAAGTATACAGACCGTGAAGTAATTTAGTCACGTTTCGGGATCAGCTTGTAAGTTTCCGGGTCCAACTAGGCCGGCATAGTGAATGTGACTGCTACTTACAGTTATTGAATTGTAGTAGCAGTGACATCCCTTCATCGACGACACTCCAGCTTAACATCATGCGGAGTGCTGTCATAACATGTCATAATATAGCGAGTCACATTTAAAAAATAAAAAAAGCGAGGGAGTTGTGTCAGGATTGCAAGTGGTGCTCCATGCCTATCCCCATTGGCAGAGACAATGGAGTGAAATGGCGAGTGAGGGAAATGGCGTGAAAATTTGTTTAATTTGATTGATTGATATTGGTTTACCTTTCTAATAATATATGTACTCTTCCATTTTGTAATTGTTTAACAGTGCCGGCTGCTACCCACGGACGATTGTCTATGCTCACTATTGCGTAGTCCCCAACTTGTGGTCCACGGTTATCTATGACAATAAACAAAACAGTTATTAGTTAAAACTAGGGACCGGATTACATGCATTTGCATATTTTGGCCATTCTCAGCAGTAATAGTATATTTTACCTAGGATCTAGTTATTTATTTATTTATTTATTTATAGGCATACATGACAGGACACAATCGTTACATTAAATTTATTTACGCAAAATGACAATTATGAACTAGATTGTGTCCCAAAAATTATGTACACACAGCAAAACAATAAATTTAAAACTCCTAAAACATAAAATAAAAATTACCAATAAAATCCATAAAATTACATCCAAATAATTACAATGACTACATTCAAATAATAAATTAAAATTAATGTCTTAATGTCATATAAAATTCTAATTCAAAAATTACAAATTAAATTAAATGAATCCTAATTATTCTCATTACTTAATTATTATCTATTTTAGTAGGCTTGAGGATATCAGTGATGTGTCTTTTGAAGACGCTAAAAGAGGGATTAAAAATATCTACTTTGTCCTTATTTTCGGATACAATGTTGTTGTATTCACGACACATCCTAACAATTGGATTGTAATATGAAGTATTGTTTTTTGTATACTTGCAAGGAAAATGTTATGATGCATATTATCGGTACATTTACAATATTTTTTTCTCATAGTTACGAGAATTTTACTACTGAAAATTTAGAAAAAAGTACCTATTATCGCCTATCAAAAAATAATTTACTAATAGTAGGCAGATTTTGAAATAAAAAAAATGAATACTTTTCTCTATTTTTTGGGGATTCCTAAAATTTATCATTTAATTTCGCATATTCTGCCAATTATCGTGCATATTTCATGCATATAACAAGCTTTTTATGTTGCATATAATCCGGTCTCTAGTTATAACTATTTTAAGCGAGATCTAGGGTAATCGAAGAACCGACGACCGATGGGAAAGAAAGGTTCTAGAGTGGAGACCATGAACCAGAAAACGCAGCGTAGGTAGACCTCCCACTAGGTGGACTGACGACATAGTGAAAGTCACGAATAACCGGTGGATGCAACTGGCATCTTATCGTTCGGAATGGCGTTCTAAGGGGGAGGCCTATGTTCAGCAGTGGACGCCTTCTAGCTGATAATGATGATATACTACGATATAATGTTAAAGTGTCGCTTCAGGGATAGTGAACAATGTCCTAGAAACGGATTATACTATGAATTAAACAAATTTTATGCGGCTTACTATAGCGTTCATTTTGTGACCACGATGGCTACAACGTCGGTCGGAATAATAATTAAAAAAATGTAAAATCAAAAACCAAAAAATAAAATAACGCGATAGTAAGCCGCATAATATTTGTTTAATTCGTAGTAATCATTATGAAATTCCTCTCTACCTGTATGAACTTCACTCGTATTCTCAAATATATGTAGAAATCTGTCTCCCTTGCTCTCAGTCGAGAGTAATGTCAAATTACATATGCATACACCACGGCGCATTCTGCAACAAAATAACATTTTAACGACAGGCGTGAACGAACGGTTTAGCGATTGGTTTGTTGCGCGTAAAGTCCCGGGTTCGTTTCCCGGTCAGAGCAAATATTTGTTTCATAGCTTTTATTTGTAATATTTAATAATTATATTGAATATTGCAAATATTAGTTAATAAAAAAAAGAGATGGATTTTTGCTTCGGGTCTGGTTATCAAAGAGTGGTAGGCAGTGGTACCCAGTCTGCCGATCCGGGGTAGTACCACCACTTACAAATATACAGACCGTGAAGTGATTTCGTCATGTTTCGGGATCAGCTTGTAAGTTGCCGGTTCCATCTAGGCCGGCATAGTGGATGTGATTGCTACTCACAGTTATTGAATTGTAGTAGCAGTGACATTCATTCATGGACCACACTTCGGCTTAACATCAAGCGGGGTGCTGTCATATGTCGAGTCACAATAAAAAAACCGCCATTGAATTGTAAATTTTTAAACGATTAGAATAAAATGCATTCATTAAGGTGTGTGTATAAAGTAGCGATAGGGGGTAGAATAAGGAATAGCACAGTGCGCGATAGGTACAAAGGCATGCTTCGATGGTTTGGGCACCATGAGTAAAAAGCCAGGACCGTGGTCTGACACAATCCGTCTTTGCTAAAAGAGGCGTGACAATTAAATTGATTTTGATTAAAATAAACAAAAATAAACGATAGTTAAATCTCGCTATGTACGTCTCCTGGGCCCAAAGCTATAAAAATATTTGCTTCGACTGGGAATCTAACCAGGGACTTCACACGTAGCGAACCAACCAATGCGCTCCGCCTGTCGTCAAATTCTATTCAATATGTGAGACAAACAATTTTTTTTATCACAAAAATGTTCGCGTGAAATACTAATTATATAATTTTTTTATTGTGACACGACATGTGACCTTGACCCGCCTGATGATAAGCAAGAGGAGGTCCAAGAGTTACGACAACTGAAAAAACCGAGTCAGTTCCCGGCTGCCTCAGTCGCCGTCACTATGCCGGCCTAAGGTGCTTTTTCACGCATCGCTTGAAGGATCCAAGGTCATAGGATGCAGAGAACACATGGGCTGGCAAAGCATTCCACTTGTCAATTGTACTACAATAAAATACACGAACCTTTCCTCAGGTGATTCAGTCCATAAAGCGTTTAAGGGTGAAACAGTCTGTCCCTTTTCCTCCATCTTGACTAAAGCGGCCCAATTGAGGAAATACCTAATGTGCGAGGGAGATAGATGTCCTAAGGCGTCACTCCTTAACTTGGCTAAAGGATGTCGACTTGATACTTGCGGGCCTTCTGTATTCCTGGAAGATAAAAATCAATCAATCAATCGAATTGTCACGCTATTTTTCCACAGGGATAGTCAATCTTTGTGATTGACAGACGATACAAAATCCTAAGATATTTATATCGTCGGTAAAATCCCAAGATACTTCCAAATGACTCAATTGCACAGTAATTAAAAGCAAAATTGTTATTAGTTTTATCAACACAAGTATCCATAGTATAATGAACAGCCAAGTAATGTCCCAAAAGTCACGGATGGCTATTCATAATGCAGTGCTTGTTCCTACATTAATGTATGGAAGTGAAGGTTGGGTATGGCAGAAGAAGCATGAGAGTAGAATTAACGCTGTAGAAATGCGGTCGTTAAAGATCGTATATGGAGTGACGATAGCGGATAGAATAAGGAATAGCACAGTGAGTGATAGATGTGGTTTGAAAGAAGGAATGCTTCGATGGTTTGGGCACATGGAAAGGATGAGTGAAAGTAGATTGACGAAAGGAATTTATAAATCCGATGTGGATGGATGCGTTTAACAAGGCAGGCCCAGGAGAGTGTTTTCCGACCAAATCGGAGACATCCTCAAGAAAGCTAGGTTGCCTAGTGCCCATAACCACAGGGCCTGTATGCGGAGAATCGTGGATGTGAAGGAAGCAAGGGAGTTGTGTAAGGATCGTGGTAAGTGGCGCTCCATTGTCTCTGCCTATCCCTGTGGTAAAAAGGCGTGACAATTTGATTGATTGATTGAAGTATCAAAACTATCATTCATACTCGTATATGTATTTTTTAATCATTAGACATTACAAAAAAAGCACAAAATGAATGATGTCCTTTGTTTAATTAATTGTGCATTAAGTTTTAAAATAAAATATTTTAAAATCAATCAATCAATAAAATTGTCCCGTCGCTTTCCCACGGAGATAGGCCGAGACAATGGAGTGCCACTTGCCATGATCCTGACACAACTCCCTTACACTCACAATTCTCTTAATACAAGCTATATGGTTATGGGCACTAGGGAACGTGGCATCCTCAAGAAAGCTGGGTTGCCTAGTGCCCATAACCGTAGATCTTGTATGAGGAGAATTGTGGATGTGAAGGAAGCAAGGGAGTTGTGTCAGGATTATTTTAAAGCGCGTAGTGTGGTTAAAGGTTAACTCTAACCTTTAAGAATTATTTAAAGGTTAGAGTAAAATCAAGGCGACCGTGGTGTAGTGGCAGTACAATAGTTACGCAAACAGAAGAGCACGGGTTGAAAACCACTCACCGGTACCAATAATGTATCTTTGATGTAATGTACTTTGGTTGTCGTGTTTCTATGATACAAGCACTTTAGTAGCTTAGTATATAAATGTATAATAATAATTACCACAAATAAAGTGAGCACAATGTTAAATATGGACAACTGTTGCATGCTCTCTCATTGTGCACTGGCTCGGGCAATTGCTGACGAAGTGTGTGAGATGCATCTTCTATATCAACTATATCATCTGAAAATACATTTTTTTTATTGTGACTCGACATACGACAGCACCCCGCTTGATGTTAAGCCGAAGTGTGGTCCATGAATGATTGTCACTGCTACTACAATTCAATAACTGTGAGTAGCAACCACATCCACTATGCCGGCCTAGATGGAACCGGCAACTCACAAGCTGATCCCGAAACGTGACCAAATCACTTCACGGTCTGTATACTTGTGAGTGGTGGTACTACCCCGGATCAGCAGACTGGGTACCACTGCCTACCACTCTTTGGTAACCAGACCCGAATCAAATATCCATCTCTTTTTTTTTATTAACAAATATTTGCAATATTTAATATTATTAAATATTACAAATACAAGCTATGAAACAAATATTTGCTCCGACCGGGGATCGAACCCGGGACTTTACGCGCAACAAACCAATCGCTAAACCGTTCGTCCACGCAAGTTGTCGTTATTTAGACAACACGCGTTATGGAAACACACCACAACCCCCCTAGCACGGCAATCCAAGAAGCACCACTCTTTGATAATACCAGACCCGAAACAAATATCCACCTCTTTTTTATTTATTAACACACATTTGCAATATTTTATCTAATTATTAACTATTACAAATAAAAGCTATGAAACAAATATTTGCCCTGACCGGGAATCGAACCCGGGACTATACGTGCAAAAAACCAATCGCTAGCTGCCCCCCTAGCACGGCAATCCAAGAAGCAAGATAAAGAACTGCAAGGAATATTATTGTAACTAAACATAATTGTTAATATTAAATATTAAAAATAATTGTAAATAAAAAAGGGGCGGATATTTGCTTCGGGTCTGGTTATCAAAGAGTGGGAGGTACCCAGTCTGTCGATCCGGGGTAGTACCACCACTTACAAGTATACAGACCGTGAAGTGATTTAGTCACGTTTCGGGATTAGTTTGTAAGTTGCCGGTTCCAACTAGACCGGCATAGTAGATATGACTGCTACTCACAGTTTTTGAATTGTAGTAGCAGTGACATCTATTCATGGACCACACTCCAGCTTAACATCAAGCGGGGTGCTGTATACTTTACCTGGGTTATAAGTTCTCCCGTTAGCAAGGTATAGTGCTAATTGATTTCTCAACATAATTAAGTCACGTCGTTCTGGATAACCACACGACACTTCACGAAGGTCTGCTTTCTCTCTGTAATAATATTTCTTCGTTTTATTTTTTACAAAGGCATGCTTCGATGGCATGGGCACATGGAAAGGATGAGTGAAAGTAGATTGACGAAAGGAATTTATAAATCTCATGTGAATAGATGCGTTAAACAAGGCAGGCCCAAGGGGGTGTTCTCCGACCAAAGCGGAGAAATCCTGAAGAAAGCTTACATGCCTAGTGCCCATAACGATATAGCTTGTATGAAGAGAATTGTGAATGTGAGGGAGTTGTGTCAGGATCGTGGCAAGTGGCACTCCATTTTCCATGCCTATTCCTGTAGAAAAAAAGGCATGGCAAATTGATTGATTGATTTTTGGCGTATTAGGCATCCTTTGTAACAGAGACTACATTATTTGTTCAATTTCGAACTCTGATACGAAGGTAAAATTACATGGTTTTACCAACCAATATGAAACTACAAGAAATCTCTCCAGCGAACAAACCTTGATATTGAAACAGCTATTTTCTATATCAATTAATCAATCAAATTGTCGAAGAACCGACAACCGATGGGGAAGAAAGGTTCTAGAGTGGACACCACGAACCGAAAGACGCAGCGTAGGTAGGCCGTCCACTAGGTGGACTGACGACATAGTGAAAGTCACAAATAACCGGTGGATGCAGCTGGCATCTTGTCGTTCGAAATGGCGTTCTAAGGGGGAGGCCTATGTTCAGCAGTGAACGCGTTCTGGCAGATGATGATGATGAATCAAATTGACACGCCTTTTTCCCACAGAGATAGGTAGAGACAATGGAGCGCCAATTGCCACGATCCTGACACAACCCCCCTTGCTTTCTTCACATTCACAAACATAGTATAGTACAATACAGTGCAGTATGGTAACGCATAGTATTAGAGCGACCGTAGTGCAGTGGTAGTGCTATGTGCACAAAAACCACTTGCTGGTATCAATGTATCTTTGATATATATGTACTTGGTTGTCCTGTTTTGACAAAATAGCGACTACGACTGAAAACTCCAGTCAGTTCAACTGCCTTAGTCGCCGTCACTATGTCAGCCAATTAAAATAGTAAAGCAATTTCTTAGATTTTGCGTGAATATTGATTATTGAATTAAACAAATTTTATGCGGCTTACTATCGCGATTTTACAATTTTATATTATTATTCCGACGTTTCGAGAACTTTGCAGGCCATCCATCGTCTTCGTCTCTCCGTGACCACGATGGCTGCAAAGCTCTCGAAACGTTGGAATAATAAAAAAATGTAAAATCAAAACTAAAATAAACGCGATAGTAAGCCGCATAAAATTTATTTATTACATTATCAATCAATCAATCAAATTGTAACGCCTTTTTCCCACAGGGATAGGCAGAGACAACGGAGCGCCATTTACCACGATCCTTACACAACTCCCTTGCTTCCTTCACATCCACAATTCTTTCATACAGGCTCTGTGGTTATGGGCACTAGGCAACCCAGCTTTCTTAAGGATGTCTCCAATTTGGTCGGAAAACACCCTCCTAGAAAATAGTAAAGCATTATCCAGCCGGAATAGTATATTAAATATTACTAACTTCAAATATAACAATAATCCACGCATATCTTTCACATTGGCTGGGTTATCATTGTTAAGTGTTGCCAACATCATTCCATATAATACAACTTGGCCACGATGCTCGGCTGAACCTGTGCTGCGGCCAGTCTTCAATTCCAGTGGTACTACACACGATTTGTTACCTAAAACGTTTAATTATTAATTAATTTTGACGACAGGCGTGGACGAACGGTCAGACATTGGTTTGTTGCGCGTAAAGTCCCGTGTTCGATTCCCGGTCGGAGCAAATATTTGTTTCATAGCTTTTATTTAAACTATTTAATAATTATATTAAATATTACAAATATTTGTTAATAAAAAACAAGACGTGGATATTTCGGTTATCAAAGAGTGGTAGGCAGTGGTACCCAGTCTGCCGATCCGGGGTAGTACCACCACTTACAAGTATACAGACTGTGAATTGATTTGGTCGCGTTTCGGGATCAGCTTGTAAGTTGCCGGTTCCAACTAGGTCGGCATAGTGGATGTGACTGCTACTCACAGTTATTGAATTGTAGTAGCAGTGAAATCCATTCGTGATTTTTTCATCGTTGTTTTTTTTTCATCACAGTAATTCACATATATTTTTATATATTCTAATTGATTCGCGTCATTAATAATTGTATTTTTATCGTTAATCCGTTATTATGCCGAAAGTTTGTAAAGTACTACATTTGCCAAGTAAGGAAAAATGTACAGTAATATGAAAAATGGACTCGTAACAATAGCATCCGCGCACAAAACCACTTGTCTTAGTATCTATCCCTTATTCCCGAAACAATAATAAAAACTTCGAGGAAAACGTTTTATGGACGCCGAGGAAGGATGAGTAAAAGTATATTTACGAAAGCAATTTATAAGTCGGATGGAAAGGTACGTTAAACAAGGCAGGCCCAGGAGGGTGTTTCCGATCAAATCGGAGCCATCCTCAAAAAAGCTAGGTTGCCTAGTGCCCATAACCTGTGAGCTTGTATGAAGAGAATTGTGAATGTGAAGGAAGCGAGGGAGTTGTGTCAGGATCGTGGCAAGTGGCGCCTCATTGTCTCTGCCAATTGATTGATTTCAGTATCATCCTCGTAATAAAATGGTTACATACCCTGTTTCTCATGTATAGTAACTTGCAATGTAGCATCTATTTTGCCTTTAACACCTAATTTTGGACAACACATGTTCTCTTCTATATCCAAAATGTCATCTATATGTCCATTCCATTTGTTTTTCACACCATTCTGAATGTAAATTTAATTTTAGATACACATACAAAAAGCTTATAAGGTTCTGTATAAAGGAAATCATTCATTTGTCATAATTATAGTTTGATCATTTTTCACACCTAAACAATGCAAAATAGAGGAAATATTCCAATCACATTGTAATCTTCATGCATTAAACTATTTTAAAATGTATATGCAACTGTTAATACAATTAAGCCCAAGTCCCCATACAAAATGAATAATTCCCCATACAAAACAAAATGGATTGTTGCATGAAAGTCCTGGGTTCGATTCCCAGTCGGAGCAAATATTTGTTAATAAAAAAAAGAGGTGAATATTTGCTTTGTTTTTTTTTATTGTGACTCAACTTATGACATCACCCCGCTTGATGTTAAGCTGGAGTGTGGTTCATGAATGGATGTCACTGCCACTACAATTCAATAACTGTGAACTGTGAGTAACAATCACATCCACTATGCCGGCCTAGTTGGAACCGGCAACTTACAAGCTGATCCCGAAACGTGACCAAATAAATTCACGGTCTGTATGCCAACCACAGGTTTTTAATATTGATTCCTTACTTACCAAACTTTTATTGGCCTCCCTCCCACAATACAACTTCATAAACTCAACCAGCGGCGGTATGTAAGCGTAAATAGCATTCAAAGCATGATCCATAGACAAGCCAGCATCATAGAGCATATGTGTGGATTCATTTAGTAAAACCTCTGCCTCCTTCTTTAAAACTATTGGATCTGATATTCTATTTGTTAGCGCTTTTTGTACTAATTCGTGCACTAACGTACCAATTGTCATCTGTAAATAAAACAATCAACACATTTATTGTGAATTGGCCTTCCGGAATCGACATTAAGCAATTTTAAAAGTCAACCAGGTGGTTGTATTAGCAAAAAGTAGTGACAACCTTTGAAAGAAAGAAATTGAAGTAAAAGTAGTTGTCTCTTTCAGTCACTCATGGTATAAACATAGTATAAATGAGATAAAAAACACTGAATTAGTTCCTATTTTAGCCACAGCTTATTCTTTCCATATTTAGAATCCAAACCTAGTTATGTAGTTATTTGCGGGCTCGTTTCCGCACTTGAAGTCCTCTTCGGTATCTTTGTGCGATCCAAACCTAATTGACGCTAAAACCTTAAATGCAGCCATGAAAACATATATTAAAAACTTACAGCTTCATTGCAGCAATCAATCCCTCTGAATCTATCTTGCAAGACAGCCTTCCTTTTACAGTAAACACCTGCTACAATACTTGTGGATGACATCAAATGGTCTGGATTATGAACCAGTAGTCCGTCAGTGTTGTTAATTGTAAATCTGCCATTTTGATTTGTAGCTATTACACTTATTATATCACCTTCTGATAGTTGGGTGTCAGACCTGAAAACAAATTTTATTTATATTTTATTGTGACTCGACATATGACAGCACCCCGCTTGATGTTAGGCCGAAGTGTGGCCTATGAATGAATGTCACTGCTACTACAATTCAATAACTGTGAGTAGCAATCACATCCACTATGCCGGCCTAGTTGGAACCGGCAACTCACAAGCTGATCCCGAAACGTGATTTTTATTGAGACGCGCCATTGGACCTTTACTTGCATAAGGCGGATATTTGCTTCGGGTCTGGATATCACAGAGTGGTAGGCAGTGGTACCCAGTCTGCTGATCCGGGGTAGTACCACCACTTACACTTATACAGTAAAGTGATTTAGACGCCTCAACATATCGAACAGCCCCATTTGTAGGGGCTGCCTGAATGAGGAGGAGACAGCTGCACATGTGCTCTTGAGTTGCAGGAGTGGTCGAAGCAAGACAGAATTTCCTTGGCAGGACGCTTCCGGAGGTCTGGAAGAGATTGGGTGGCTCCACTGAAGGAGAACCGTTAAAGAACGCACAAAGAAACCGAAGAGTACTTCAAGTGCGGAAACGAGCCCGCAAATAACTGTAACTGAGACGCACCATAGGACCTTAACTTGCATAAGGCGGATATTTACATCGGGCCTGATTATCACAGAGTGGTAGGCAGTGGTACCCAGTCTGCTGATCCGGGGTAGTACCACTACTTACAAGTATACAGACTGTGAAGTGATTTAGTCACGTTTCGGAATTGCCGTTTCTAACTAGGAGGACATAATGGATGTGACTGCTACTTGCTGTTATTGAATTGTATACTAGCAGTCACCTCCATTCATGAACAGCACTCCAGCTTAACATCAAGCTGTGTGTTGTCATGTGTAGAGTCACAATTAAAAAATATAATAAAAAGCCAGCTTTAAATCTTACCAAATCCCTTCAACAGAACATATAGCTTCTTTATTATTAGAATCTTTTAATCGTAACTGTTTACTTGTTGGTGTTTCTATTATGTTTATAATTTCACATCTCTGCATTATACTCAAATCTAAGTCCTCTTTGCATTCCTGAAATTATTGTCACAAGTTATCAATCAATCAAATTATCACGCCTTTTTCCCATGGGGATAGGCAAAGACAATGGAGCGCCACGATCCTGACACAACTCCCTCACTTCCTTCACATTCACAATTCACTTTATACAAGCTCTATGGTTATGAGCACTAGGCAACATAGCTTTCTTGAGGATGTCTTCGTTCAGTTAGGATATAATTTCTTGTAGCTATTATTCAATCGATTATTTAATTCACATTTAATATTTCACATGCTATATATAACCATAGAGCTGGTATAAAGAGAATTGTGAATGTGAAGGAAGCGAGGGAGTTGTGTCAAGATCGTGGCAAGTGGCGCTCCATTGTCTCTGCCTATCCCCATTGGAAAAAGACGTGACAATGTGATTTGAATTTGATTGATGCCAAACTTCAGTCCAATGGCTTGACCTTGTGGTTTTTGCAGTGACCAAAATTACAGCCAGGCCAGCCGAGCCATGCCAATCCATCTAAGTTTCCATACAAACGGTGAGCTTTGGATCAGCCTCATTGATTTCTGAATTTAGACCGATAGCTCGGCCGTGTATGGCGCACTAACAAAAAGCTAGGGGCCTTAAGACAATGTTCGCAAAAATTATCTATTAATGAAAACAATATAAAAAGGCCAAGTGCATGTCAAGCATCTCGCATTTAGGGTTCTGTACCAAGCCGTCTGTGCAGAGACAAAATTATTTAAGGCAATAGGTGGATAGACTTAATTACCACAGAGATAGAAAGCTAGGTTGCCTAGTGCCCATAACCACAGAGCCTGTATAAAGAGAATTGTGGATGTGAAGGAAGCGAGGGAGTTGTTTAAGGATCATGGTAAGTGGCGCTCCATTGTCTCTGCCTATCCCTGTGGGAGAAAGGCGTGACAATTTGATTAATTGATTGATAGCAATAGACAACAGAGTGTCCCTTTCCAAAATATACAAATATTTTTTATATCTTAAGCTACCAAAGTGATGGTATCATAGAAACATAACGACCAAAGTACATATATCGAAGATACATTGGTATAAGTGCTTTTGACCCTGTGCACATCCAGTTTGCATGACCATTGCACTACCACTATACCATGGTCTTGATACCCCAACTTCACATCCACAAGTCTCTTTACTATCAATCTCACAATTCTCTATAATACTTTACCTCTTCAATATTATCAAAATCAAATCCATCACAAAACATATCATCAATGTTATCATCAGCAAATTCCAATTTCTTGCCTTTTGGTGATTTCACTGGCGATTGAACACCATATTTCATTGCTAACCTTGGTGATCTACGGAGAGGTGATGCAACTGAAAGAGATATATGTATTTAGCCAATTATTATATATGGACAAATATAACTATTTAACTTACAAAGTCAAGATTTAGGTAATCCAAGTTATATATATATTATTTTTTATTGTGACTTGACATATGACAGCACCCCGCTTGATGTTAAACTGGAGTGTGGTCCATGAATGGATGTCACTGCTAATACAATCCAATAAGTGTGAGTAGCAATCACATCCACTATGCCAGCCTAGTTGTAACCGGCAAATTACAAGCTGATCCCGAAACGAAACCAAATCACTTCACCGTATACTTGTAATTGGTGGTACTACCCCGGATCCGCAGCCACTGCCTACCACTCTTATTTTGCAATAGAGAGAATTCTAAAAATTACCTGCTCCTTTAGATGTTTTTGGTGATTTAGTTGGAGTATTATTGTGTTTTAGAATCTTGTCAGATGTTCTATTAGGCATTAAAATCTTCTCTGGTGACTTAACTGGGGTACAATGTTTAGAAGAGTTTAATAGACTTTTCTTTGGTGTACCATTGGTTTTTAGAATCTTCTCTGGTGATTTTACTGGAGAACATTGTTTTGGAAGTTTTTTTGGAGACTTATTAGGTACACAACTGTTTTCCAAAAGTTTCTTTGGTGATCCTATTGGAGAGCCATTGGGTTGTTTAGTTATCCTCAGTGAATTTGTGTCCTCCTTTTCATGTATCAATTTCTTTGGAGAGATATTATTTACGTTACCTAATGGGGATCTTTCAGTTTTTTCCTTCATGATTTCATGTTTTATGTCAGATTTTATTTCTGTTAAATCAATACACATAATTGTTGGAGATTCTTGTAAAATATCCTCGTTACAAAACTTAATATCATCAGTTTTGTGTTTCTTAATATCATTATTAGTAAAAGTTCCATTTCGTGTTCTTTTATCGTCAGAAGGTGGTGCTTTTCTTTTTAAACTTTTATTTGATTCTTCTGATTCGTGTACAGCTTTAAAAAAAATAGTAATAGCTTGTTGATTCTTCACAATACATGATTTCTGTAATTATAATTATTCTGTAAGTTATAAGGGCATTTTTTTATTTATTGAACAATGTACAATGAACAATGTAAATACCTTCTTTGAACTTAATGGTTTCGGCATAACTATGAATAAATATAATACTAAATATATTTAAAAAATACTGCTGAAAACACCTTTTTTATCTCCCGCTTTTTCACAACTGTCAGTCAATCCAACAGTCAACGACCAAATGATTTGACATTTTAAATTTTTATTCTACAATTATTACTTTATTACTCTACAACATAATAACTTATGTTTCAGTTATTATGTTATTCAAAAATTTATTTTTGACTTATGTAAAATTACAAGAATAATAAAACTCCACTTAAACCAAGCATTTTAATTTAAGAACAAAAGTGTCAAAATAAAATTTTTAGGTTATGTCGTGTGTTGATTTCGAATCTGTTATGTTTATCCCGGAATAAGTTTAAGTATAATAATCTACCTATACTTCCAGCTGTTATAAAAACAAACAAACATGTCTAAACGACCAGAGCATCAAGCACCGCCAGAATTTGTATGTATGTTAAGTATGTCAAATATGATAATTTTACTTATAAACTAATACGATTGTTTATTTTTAGTTTTACAATGAAGATGAAGCTAGAAAATATACACAAAAGTAAGTTTATTCACACAAACAACTATTAACAAACACAAATTCAATATAAACTCGAAATTCGAATTTAATTGTGCACATTTTAAATTGTGTTAATATTAAATCACCTAAAAACTTTTAATAACTTGTTTCTTTTACATTTTTGCACTAGTTCTCGTATAATAGACATCCAGGGACAGATGACAGAGCGTTGTATAGAACTACTTTTATTACCAGAAGATACACCATGCCTCTTACTTGATGTTGGATGTGGTTCAGGACTTTCTGGTGCAGTTTTGGAGGAATCTGGACATACTTGGATTGGAATGGATATAGCACCTGCTATGTTAGGTATAAGACCCTGCATATAATCATATATTTAGTCAATTCTAAACTAAGCTACCAACATGCTTATATCATAGAAATAGGATGACCAATGTACATATATCAAATATACAATCATACTAGTAAATATACATTACTACCTATCCCTACAGGACAATAATGAATTTAATTTAGTTGTTTATTCAGAGCAAAACATTATGCAATGGTTATGCAAATGGAAGAGCACGGGTTCGAAACCACTCACCAGTACCAATGTATCTTTGATATATGTACTTTGGTTGTCCTGTTTCTATGATACAAGCACTTTAGTAGCTTAGTATAAAAATGTATAACAAAAATAAAATATTATTCTCATAACTAAATTTTTATTCTTATTATAGATGTAGCCTTAGAAAGAGAAATAGAAGGTGACCTTATCCTCTCGGACATGGGTGAGGGTGTCCCATTCAGAGCTGGTGTATTTGATGGGGCAATTTCAGTCTCAGCAATACAATGGCTATTTAATTCTGATAAAAAATCACACAAACCTGTGAAGAGGCTGTATACATTCTTTAGTACATTGTATGCTTCTTTGGTAAGTCCTTAATTAATAACTGACTAAACTTAGGCCGGCTGGCATAATGACGGCGACTGAGGCAGCCGGGAACAGTTAGTGTATAGTAGTTGTTGTCACTCTTGTACCTCCTCTTGCTTATCATCAGGCGGGTCGAGGTCAAATGTTGTGTCACAATAATAAAGAAATTAAAGGTTTTTGCAGCTTCCTTTTGCATGTATTTTTATTCTGTTTTAAAATTTTTCTACCACAATAGGTGTACAGTTTCAAAAATCTTCCATCTCAAAATTGATTAGTGACAATCTTAGAAATTTATGATAAATAACTTTGGCCAGCATAGTGACAATGACTGGGGCAACCCTTAACTGTGCCTGTTTTTTTTCAGTTGTTGGCACTTTTGTTGCTCCCAGTGCTTACCATGAGGCCAGATGTCACATTACAATCAATCAATCAAATTATCACACCTTTTACTCACGGATAGGCAGAGACAATAATAATGAAAAAATAAATTTCATTAATGAATTATACCTTCTAAATATTCACAGTCAAGATCAGCCAGAGCAGTCTTCCAATTTTATCCAGAAAATGAGACTCAATTAGATCTGTTAACATCACAAGCTATGAAAGCTGGATTTTACGGAGGTGTAGTTGTGGATTATCCAAATTCAGCTAAGGCCAAGAAATTTTTCCTAGTATTAATGACTGGAGGATCAGCACCTTTACCACAAGCATTAGGTAATCCTTACTTATATTATAAATGCAAAGGTTTGTATGTGTGTGTGGATGTCTGTACAGGGATAGGCAGAGACAATGGAGCACCACTTGCCACAATCCTGGCACAACTCCCTGACATTCAAAATTCTCTTTATACAAGCTATGCGGTTATGGGCAATAGGCAACCCAGCTTTCTTGAGGATGTCTCTGATTTGGTCAGAAAACACCCTCCTGGATGTTACATTTAATACAGCTTTGGGTGTTGGCCAGACAGTTGCATGTCATTTGTCCAGTGTACTGACCAGGATAGAACTTGTGAACATAATGATATTAATTTTATGATGAAGTTCAGTTCATACTAATCTGTAGATAGAAAAATAGTGGATGCAACTGTAGTCACCTCCATCCTGGATAACACTCCAGCTTCATGTACTGTGCCATGTAACTCATGCATGTTATGAATTTATTTTAACAGGTACAGAAGAAAGTGAAAGTCTCCAAGTAAAATATGCAAGGAGAGAACAAGGTAAACAAGTTAGAGGGAAATCATTAAAGAATACCAAAGCCTGGCTTTTAGAGAAGAAAGAAAGAAGAAGAAAACAAGGCAAAGAAACTAAGCCAGATACTAAATATACAGGCAGGAAAAGAAGTGGAAGATTCTGATATATCTCTTTATTAATTGTATATAATATATTTATACCAAGTTAATTCTCTTATTATTAAATAGTTGTCATCTTTTTATTGCATATTTCCAAACTGTATCTATTCCATGGCCTATTGTCTCCACAGGTACCAAGTTAGGCAAAGGAAATCTGCAAGCAACTACAACAGCACCATCAGAAAGTTCATTTACCACTTTTCTCTCAAAATCCAACATCATTTGTTCAACACCAAATATCACTACATTATCATAACGTTTTAAATCAAATTTCCATAAATCTCGCCTGTAAAAAGTTATGTTTTTTCTTTGGGGTTTGAAAACTGTCGCCAACTTTGAATAAAGAACTAGCCAGAGGTTTAATTCTACGCCATCGGCCTGGAAACCGTTTTCCGCAGCCGCAAACACTATTCTGCCATCACCTGACCCGACATCAAGTAATTTTCCACTTCTACCTGCTAAAGCCTTTGCCACTCCATGTAATTGTTCAGATGTTGCTGGAACATAGGGCAAACAAAACTTTCTTAGAGCAGGAGATACAAAAGGTATGCAAATAATGCTCACTCCAACAGCTAAGCCTCCAGTGCCGTAAATTAGAATTTTTCCGAAAGTAGACAGTGCCCTCTTTTCAGTTTTGTTAGTATCTAGCAATTTCAGGTCCATTTTATTTCATAAATATTTGAAACCATGTTCTCAAATATGCCTTAAAACTGAAATGTTTACGTAAGTTCTAACCTTAAACGTAATGAACTTAAAAATGACACTTTCAGAATAACAATCAGATAAGCTTTTTTTCTGTGGCAACACACTTATGAGTTCGACAGCAGGATGGTCAGTTCTCAATGAAAATAATAGACCTAACACCTAGGAGTTAAACCATGGACGAATAATCACAATTATGATTATTCGTCCATGAGTTAAACTTAATATTTATCAGGTAGGCTACATAGCAAAGGCTTTTAAATACTATAAAGATGTTTTTACTTAAAAAACTGAAGTTGGATGTTTTTTTTATATTGTTAATCGAATAATTTCACTAACCGTGCTACTATCCGAACGTGAATTTAAATTAATACGTAAAATTAAACTGGCAACAGTTTTTTTATATGTCATCGGCTGTCGGTGTATTGGTCCGGTTGTTGCTATTTTCCATTAAATATACAAGTTTAATAATATGACGGCGTTTGAAGAGTTTGGTGTGTTGCCCGAGCTTGGGAAAGCCATCGAAGAGATGGATTGGTTGCTACCCACTGACGTACAAGCCGAGGCAATACCTTTAATCCTGGGTGGTGGAGATGTGCTGATGGCAGCTGAGACTGGGAGCGGAAAAACTGGTGCATTTTGTCTACCTATTCTACAGACTGTGTGGGAGACTTTAAAGGACATCGCTGAGGGGAAAACTAGTAAAATATTGCAGAATACATCTGCAACATGGACAATGTCTTTCTTTGATCGAACGGAAGGGCTAGCGGTGACTCCGGATGGTTTAAGGTGTCAATCTCGTGATTTCAAAGAGTGGCATGGATGTCGTGCTAATAGGGGTGTGCATACGAAGGGGTCTTACTACTTTGAAGCCACTGTAACTGATGAGGGGCTTTGTAGAGTCGGATGGTCGACACAAGCTGTGAGTACTATACTATTTTTCTATCATTTCAGGAAATATAATAGATATTACAGTAAATGATAAAGTTCTTAGAAGAATATGGGTACCCTAATGTCTATCTATCTGCTACATGGATAGGTAGAGACTATATATAAATTCTTTATTGTACTTAGTTATGTACAAGAGCTAACTTAATGCCTCTCGGCATTTTATGCAGTATATTTTTATATTGTTGTGCCGTGATTTACTCTTATATCAACCATATTTACACATCATAACTTTTATAGATAATATTTAGTGGTAGGAAGTGGTACCCAGTCTGCCGATCCAGGGTAGTATCACCACTTACAAGTATACAGATTGTGAAGTGATTTTGGGATCAGCTTGTAAGTTGCTGGTTCCAACTTGGCCGGCATAGTGGATGTGATTGCTACTTACAGTTTTTGAATCATAGTAGCAGTGACATTCATTTATGGACCACACTTCGGCTTAATATCAAGCGGGGTGCTGTCATATGTCGAGTCACAATAAAAAAAAACATTACCTTTTCCACTTACCACGGTCTGCCTTCCACTCTTTTCTTTCTATTCCTGTGGGGACTTTTACTGTTATGTGCTGGCTTGTTTCCGCACTTAAGTCCTTTTCAGTTTCTTTGACTTTTCTAGACCTCCAGCAGCGTCCTCGCATTGCCAAGGATTCCCTTTGTGGATTTGTAATGAAACTATTGAATTTGATTTTAAAAAATTGAATTAAATTTCAGGCTAGACTTGATCTGGGTACTGATAAGTTTGGATATGGCTATGGTGGAACAGGAAAGAAGTCTAACGCAAAACAATTTGATGATTATGGCACTGCATTTGGCATCAATGATGTTATAGGTATGGAATTATACAGGGCCGTCTTTACCCGGGGGTTCAAGGGCGCAAAGTTCTAGGGGGCGCATGCTGACCGCCATAAACTTCGATAGGTACCTACTACACTGAGAACACGCAAGCAGAGCCTTGACTTTCGCACCCCGGCACTAAATATGCTTAAGACGGCCCTGGTATTATATTAGTTAATAAGATCAAGGTGTGGTTATAATAGGAAAGCATGCTGCAGAATAATCTATGCTTTTTTAATTTTGACTTGACATATGACAGCACTCGCCTGATGTTAAGTGAGTCATGGAGTGTGGTCCATGAATGGAGGTGACTGCTACTACAGCCAATTAACTGTAAGTAGCAGTCACATCCAATATGACAGCCTAATTGAAACTGGCAACTTACAAGCTAGTCTAGAGATGCGACTAAGTCACTATGATGACAGGCGTGGACGAACGGTTTAGCGACTGGTTTGTTGCGCGTAAAGTCCTGGGTTCGATCCCCGGTCAGAGCAAATATTTGTTTCATAGCTTTTATTTGTAATATTTAATAATATTAAATATTGCAAATATTTGTTAATAAAAAAAAAGAGATGGATATTTGCTTCGGGTCTGGTTATCAAAGAGTGGTAGGCAGTGGTACCCAGTCTGCCGATCCGGGGTAGTACCACCACTTACAAGTATACAGACCGTGAAGTGATTTGGTCACGTTTCGGAATCAGCTTGTAAGTTGCCGGTTCCATCTAGGCCGGCATAGTGGATGTGATTGCTACTCACAGTTATTGAATTGTAGTCGCAGTGACATTCATTCATGGACCACACTTTGGCTTAACATCAAGCGGGGTGCTGTCATATGTCGAGTCACAATAAAAAAAAAATAAAAAAAAAAACTTCATGGTCTGTAAACTTTCTACAGTGGTGCCCAGTCTACCAGATCGGTAGACTGGGCACCACTGCCTACCACTCTTTAAAAATAGATCTGCAGTGGAAGTAAGTGCCTAGCAAAATCCTTACATCATCTTTTAATGGATCTTGGCCTCCCAAGGTCAGTCGTTAGTATGATATACTAACAAAAGCGGAATATTTGGTTATGTAATTTGCAATCTGCTGTCCCATAATGCATCATATGTTGGGCATAGATGCTCCAGTTTCATTCACCATACAATATTTAAAATTTCTTGTATCATAGAAATAGAACAACCAAAGTACATATATCAAAGATACATTGGCACCCGCAAATGGCTTTGAACATGTGCTCTCGATTTGCATAACCATTGCACTGCCACTACACCATGGTCGCCTTTACAATATAAAAAACAAAATAATTCACCATTAGGTTGTCTTCTAAATCTAACAAATGGAGAGATCAGCTACACAAAGAATGGTGAGGATCTAGGAATTGCATTTAGGCTGAATGCATCACAGAGATCTGAATGTTATTTCCCTGCTGTGGTACTCAAGAATGCTGAGATGAGCTTCAACTTCGGGTCACAACCCTTTAAGGTAAAAGTTAATTTATCATCATTATAAATTTCAATCGATCAAATTGTCACCGTTTTCACACAGGAATAGGCAGAGACAATTGAGCACCACTTGCCACAATCCCCACACAACTCACTTGCTTTCCTCACATCCACAATTATTTTCATACAAGCTCTAGTGGGCACTAAACAACCTAGCTTTCTTGAGGAAATCTCCGATCTGTTTGGAAAACACCCTCCTGAGTCTGCCTCATTTAACGCATCCAGGCACATCCGATTTATAAATTCCTTTCGTCAATCTACTTTTACTTGCCCTTTCCTAAAGAAAAAAAACTTTTGGATAATTGCTCGACATATGACAGCACCCAGCGTGGATGTCACTGCTACTACAATTCAATAACTGTGAGTAGCAATCACATCCATTGTGCCGGCCTAGTTGGAACCGGCAACTTACAAGCTGATCCCGACACGCGACCAAATCACTTCACGGTCTGTATACTCTCTAAATGTTTGTAACTTTAATCTAAATTCTGTACAATGTTTTGTTAACAGTTTGCACCACCGAAAGGATTTATTGCTATCTCGGAAGCATCTGCAGAATTTGTTAAAAACAACACAGTATCTGGTGTGGCTTCAGAAACGAAGCTGGTGAACAATGCACCACAAGCTATTATTATTGAGGTAATTATTTTTTGTTTATTATTAAAGTGGGACTGGGCTGGTCATCTCTGCCGCATGTCTAAAAGTGTAATTCCGCCGGCGACTGCAGACCGTAAAATGCAGTACTTGTTTGTATGAGATTGATTGCAAGGCGACACTATTGCGATCAACATTTGCTAAGTAGAGAATGTATGTAGAGTAACAATAACAGATAGAGTAAGCAAAAGCACAGTGCACAATAGAGGTGTAAAAAAGTACCTCTATTTGACATTTTAGTGTTTGCATAGTACACAGATAACTAAGGATTAATCTAATGCTACAGCCACACTATGCTCTTCGCACTGCTCCTCGTGCTGCCGTGAATATTGCCCTAACAGCCACACACTCCCCTACTCGCGATGTTCATCGCGTTGCTCCGATGGACGACAACATTGTAACTTTGACTCGCACTAAAAATGGATCGCCGGGCATGACGAGCAGCAGGACGAATAACGCAGCCACACTATGTCTCTGCCCATTTCCCTCGCTATTTCTCTCGCCACTCGTCGAGTGTGTGGCCGTAGGGTTACCACAGGCTCGCCAACGTATTATGCCACGCGTCTACTGGAATGGTAGTCGCGTACTGCCACCATACGCACGAGACCGTGCCACGTGCATCTAGCAATTGCACGTATATATATGTGTATATTCCTCATAGTGACAGCGACTGGGACAACCATAAAACGAGTCAGTGTTTCCAGTCGCTGGCGCTCTTGGATCACCACTTGCTTACGAAAATACAAAATCACAAATTCTATCCTCCTCAGCCATCACGTGAGTTGGCAGAGCAGACCTGCAATCAAATCAGCAAATTCAAAGTGCACCTAACAAATCCATCCATTCGAGAACTGCTCATAGTGGGTGGAATCAGTGTTAAAGATCAAATTAATCAATTGAACTCCGGTGTTGATATTGTTGTTGGTACTCCTGGAAGACTTGAGGATCTTATACAAGGAGGTGAGGATTTAGCCAAGAGCTGCCACTCTATGGTCTATTATTTTACCTCATTGAGGGAAGCAAGCGACAGAGTTGTGTCAGGATCATGACAATTTCTTTAATTGATGGTTATGTCAATCAATCAAATTGTCACGCCTTTTTCCCACAGGGATAGGCAGAGACAATGGAGCGCCACTTGCCACGATCCTGGCACAACTCCCTCGCTTCCTTTACATTCACAATTCTCTTCATACAAGCTCTATGGTTATGGGCACTAGGCAACTTACAGTAAGGAAACGAGCTAAATAAACGCGCTAGGAATGCAGTTGTGACGTCATGGTCACGTGTCTATTATGAATAGTGAAGAAACATGCAAAATGTCGATAACGATAATCACACACTTTCCTTAAATCGCATATAGATTTAGTTATTAAAAATTATAAATGTGTATTAAATTGAAGTATAAACATTAGAGAGCGACAATTTAAATTATATATTAACCCTTTCCGTACGGCGCACGCCAATTGGCGTAAATTTTTTCCTATTTACCGTACGGCGCACGCCAATTGGCGTGCGAACTAAAACGATGATATCTTCGCGAAACAAGTTTTGTTGATAATGTCCTTTCTATACAAGCCTATATACAATGTTCTTAATAATATACTAGCCTTCGTTTTGTAAATCACGATATTTAAAAATATGATCTTTTTTATCCACATACGGCAAAGGTAAATCAGAAATTGACAACATTTTGTCTGAACATGATAATGAAATAATATAATTAAAATAAAACATATTTATGTTCCTTATAAATATCGGTCGCATTTATTGATAGATAAATATAATGGCAGATAAATCATAACATGTCCGAATTTGTTTGGAGATGATATATTTTTTTGCCAGGTATCTTATACAAAGTCGTTATTATTGAATAATAATGACTTTGTATTTATGCAATTTAATGTATATTAGTATACCGTCACGGTATTATATACTTTGGGGGATTTCTGTGGTAGTGCCTTACATCATACCGACATCAAGTTCAATGTCACTACGATTTGCATGAAGTTACCTCGGGTACCGCAAACATTTCACAATGAACTCGCTAGGCGAGTTAGCGGCATTACATTTGAAATCAAAGGACTCGCTAAGCATTAAGAAAAGATAAATTTAAGTTTTTGCTATTTTCGTGGTCAAATAGTTATTATCAAACGGACATGAATAGCTTGGTCACATAATTAAAACAGTAATTCAATGTTGTAAAATTTATTAATTCAGGCTGATACCTTAAATAACTAATTATAATTCCTCTAAGAATTTCATTGTTATGTTTATAATAACATAATATATTATAAATAATGATAAAAGTTGTTTTGTTAAATAATTTATTGCTACAGGTTTTTTTTGTCGGTGACTCTGATAGTGTAACAAAGGCAACTCTTTTGAATATGAATTCTTTTTGTTACTAGCGCCATTTCTCGATAAATTTACTAATGAAATTATAGAAACGCTTTCTTTAGATAAACATGGTTGTTTGATGAAAACAATTACTTTTTTTATTACTGCTTGGTTATAAAATTAAAAAAGCCAACAAATAAAGCACCGCTTCTTTTTACCCGAATACGGCGAAGCACCCGATAATGGGGAATGATTCAAACACAATTTTTATCCAAAACTACTTGAAATACGTATTTCATTATAAACTATAATACACTTGTTCAAATTATATTTACGTGTGTAACACAATGACATAAGATGGAACCTCTACATATTAAAGGCGGTAGGTTAAAATCTTAACAAGTGATATTTTTTTTAAAGCGGATCTGCAAACCTTTTTTTTTCACAAAATTATAACCCCGAAAAAAATGTAAGTTGTTTATTTATTACACAATAAATATCGAATAGTTTGCACATAACAATATCAGTTGAGAATATTTTCTTGATTTTTGTTTTAGAGCGTGATTTTCCAGTACTCGGGTTTAAGATTTTGAGCTTACTTTTTATTAACGTAACTTCTCTAAAGGTCTTGGCTTGAACTTGTGACTGTGAACGTCATTTCCGCTTCTTTTTAACCCCCGACCCAAAAGAGGGGTGTTATCAGTTTAGCGCGTATGTGTATCTGTGTGTCTGTCTGTGGCATCATAGCTCCTAAACGAATGGACCGATTACATTGCGGTTTAGTTAGTTTGAAAGCTGACGTGATCGAGACGGTTCATAGCTAAAATTGATGAGGGTTTTGAAGGTCATTAGTTCGGTATTTACTTTTCAACATATCTGTGACCTCACGTTTGACACACCCATGTATATGAATATATGTGTGTTTTAACTGGTACCACTGAGCTACTCTGATGATAAAGCTCGAAGGTAGGAGATGAGTAAATCAACAAGAGATAGAACTATTGTGCTTTAACTAAAACGTTTACTTACTATGAGCTTTTAGCTGGGCCGTTATCAAATTGAGGACCGACGCGACGCGAGAGGTCCGCGGAATGACGTATTAAATTACACAAATTGTTTAAAAAAAACTAAAATATTATTAAATTAAACAATTTAAATTTATAACCAAAATTATTTAAATATAATTTACCATAGATGATAAATTGACAAAATGTTTACCATCTATGGCGTAAATAAAATCTTTACCTACGATCGGCGCACGCCAATACGCGTGCCAGCGATAATAGCGGGCCGTACGCGGGTATAATCTGCGTTGTTGAGCGTCGTGTTGAAAGGGTTAACAGTGACTGCATGTTATTTTTCTTTTTCACACATTTTAATCAAGTTTCTAATAATGATTCTAGCCTGACTACGGATGACGACTCTCTTTTATTCAATCAACTCACTAATTTTTCAATAATCAAACAAAGAAAATATGGACACGTTCTTATCGATATTAAATGACATCGCCGAGAGTTATATCAGCGTAACAGACATACGAAAGAATGTGAACTTTGCCCTGAGTCTTCGGATCCTTTGAGAAATAATAATATATTTTTATCACTAAAATTAATAAATTACTTTTATCACTAAAGTTATCAATATCAGAATAATGTATTAACGCTAGAATCATGGGATGGAATCTTCCATGTTTTTTTGTAACTGTTCGACACCAATATATAAACCATTGTGAATAAGAATTAAATCAGTATCGACCTTATCTTCATGTAGTTATTATTTAACTCAAGTCCTCCGTCAAGCTACGCACGCCACCGAAAATATAACTCGAGCTATGGGCTTTTTTTACCTTTCTATATTAAGGTACCAAAGTTCTTGTATCATAGAAACGGGACAATCAAAGTACATATATCAAAGATACATTAGTACCGGCAATTGGTTTTGAACCCGTGCTCTTGGTTTGCGTAACCATTGCACTGCCACTACACCACGGTCGCCTCAGACGCCGTCACTATGTCGGTGGTTTTTATATTAACAATACATAATTCTAGGTTACCTGGCACTCACCCATTGTCGTTTCTTTGTACTGGACGAGGCTGATGGTCTTCTTAAAGCTGGATACAGTGATCTCATTGATAGGCTACACAGGCAAATACCCAAGATGACGTCGGATGGACGCAGATTGCAAATGGTGGTGTGTTCAGCTACCTTACACGCGTTTGAGGTTAAGAAAATGGCGGTAAGTTATTTTTTTTATGGTGACTCGACATATGACAGCACCTTGCTTGATGTTAAGCTGGAGTGTGATCCATGTCACTGCTACTACATTTCAATAACAGTAAGTAGAAATCACATCCACCATGCCGGCCTAGTTGGAACTGGAAACTTACAAGCTGATCCCGAAACGCGACCAAAACACTTCACGGTCTGTATACTTGTAAGTGGTGGTACTACCTCGGATCGGCAGACTGGGTACCACTGCCTACCGGTCTCCTGGCCTTCCTGGAGGAGATCGGGTGGCTCCACTGAAGGAGAACCGTTGAAGAACGCACAAAGATACCGAAGAGGACTTCAAGTGCGGAAACGAGCCGACTACAAGACTACCACTGCCTACCACTCATTGATAACCAGACCCGAAGCAAATATCCGTCTCTTTTTTTAACAAATATTTAATTAAATATTACTAATAAAAACTATGAAACAAATATTTGCTCCGACCGGAAATCGAACCTGGGACTTTATCGCAAAACTATTTTAAAATGTATATGCAACTGTTAATACAATTTAGCCTAAGTCCCCGTACAAAATGAATGATATCCTTTTTTTAAACCATGTATTTTTTAGGAGAAATTAATGCACTTCCCAACATGGGTGGATTTGAAGGGCGAGGATGCTGTCCCCGAGACTGTACATCATGTTGTTGTTATGGTCGATCCAAGAAAGGATAGAGAATGGGCGACATTACGCAAGTAGGTATAAAAATATAATTTTTATTGTGATTCGACATATGACAGCACCCCGCTTGATGTTAAGTCGAAGTGTGGTCCATGAATGAATGTCACTGCTCCTACAATTCAATAACTGTGAGTAGCAATCACATCCACTATGCCGGCCTAGATGGAAAATTATTTATTCTGTTCCATTAATCAAAATCACGCCATTTTCCCAGGCCATTTTCATAGGCCACTTGCCACAACTCCCTTGCTTCCATTACATCCACAATTCTCTTCATACAAGTCTACGGTTGTGAGCACTGAGGATGTCTCTGATATTAGGTCGGTTCTAACACCATGATTGTTGAAAAAAAATTGTTTGCCTGCGACTGCTTCTTTCTGCTCATAAATAACACTCCAGCCCATTTTTTATGTTATTTATCTGTAGTAGCTCTCACTATGCCGGCCTAGTTGAAACCGGCGACTTACAAGCTGATCCCGAAACGCTTCTAAGTCACTTCACAGTCTGTATACTTGAAAGTGGTGGTACTACCCCGGATCGGCAGACTGGGCACCACTGCCTACCACTCTGACAACCAGATCCGCTACAAATATCTGCCTCTTTTTTATTAACAAATATTTGTAAATTTAATTGAATTAGTAAATATTAAGAATATTTGCTCTGACCGGGACTCGAACCCAGGACTTAACGGACTCGTGCGCTTACCTAAACTCCACGCCTGTCGCGTCCTGCGGTGACACTCCGGGGAATTGCCTCGGATCAGCAAACTAGACAAATGAACAGCAAATGTCTGCTTACCACCATACCACGGTCGCTTGAATGCATGCCTTAATGTTTGCAGGCCAATCCAAACCGATGGTGTCCACCTGCGTGATAATATAAACAGTAGCAACACAACACCGGAGACATTGTCCGAGGCTGTGAAGTTGCTCAAAGGGGAATATTGTGTGCGCGCAATCAATCAACATAACATGGACAGGTATTATAAGATTTATTTATTTATTTGTACAGGCGGACTTAAAGCCCGATGGTTTTATCTTCCAGGCAACCTTCAGAAAAACAGATAGTGAAAGGCAGGTGCATGAAACAATGTTAAGCATAGATACAACTTTTAGAACAAATAAAAAAAAAGTTATCACTAAAGACTAGAGAAATATATATTGAAAATAATACATATACAATATACATAATAATATAATCCATATTCATCCAAAGTACTACTATTTTTGAGTGAGATGTTTCCTAAGTTGGCTCCTAATTCCTATTTATTATCCTAATATTATTTAGGGAATTTATAAGTTGGGCAAGTTAAAAAACGTTAACGTCTCTCGTCGGCGTTTGTCAAAATAATAAAAGCTACGCTATATCCAATAAAACGAGACAATTAATCGTTGTGACGAATATTGTCTGTGCGACGACACCTTTGATTATTATCATCAATAGTCTCATTTTTGTGGATTTAGCCTAACTTTTATTGTTTTGCCAATCGTCGACGAGAGACGATTATTGTTTTTACTTGCCCAACCTAACCCTGCAGGAGGGTGTTTTCTGACCAAATAGGAGACATCCTCAAGAAAGCTAGATTGCCTAGTACCCATAACCATAGAGCTTGTATGAAGAGAATTGTGGATGTGAGGGAGTTAAGATCAATCAATCAAATTGTCCTTCACATCCACAATTCTCTTCATACAAGCTCTATGGTCATGGGCATACTGATTTTTCCAGGGCATTAATCTTCTGCCGCACAAAACTGGATTGTGACAACATGGAGCGTTACCTCAAAGCGTGTGGTAAGCAGTACACGTGCGTCTGCCTGCATGGTGACAGGAAGCCCAACGAGAGGAAAGCAAACTTAGAGAAGTTCAAGAAACAAGAAGTCAAATTCCTCATTTGTACAGATGTCGCTGCTAGAGGCATTGATATCTCTGGATTACCTTTTAGTAAGTAGTTTTAACGCTGCTACAGAATAGCATTGCGTCATATCTTCTCGTCAAACATCCCCCAGTGCCTGAAGGCAAGAGCCTTCAACTGGTGTGTGTTGCCAGTGATGACATATGGCACTAAGACTCAGTGCCAATAAAAGCTCAGAGTCACTTAGCTTGGAGTATTTTTTGAGTATAGTTGCTCCAGAACGAGGATATTCGCCGAAGAACCAGAGTTACCGACATAGCTTGTGGGATTTGCAAGCTGAAATAACAATGGGCTGACCACATCGCTCGAAGAACCGATACATTAGTTAAGAAAGGTTCTTGATAAAGACCACGTACTGGAAGACGCAGCGTAGGTAGGACTTCCACTAGGTGGACTGATGACATAGTGAAAGTTACAAATAACTGGTGAATGCAACTGGCATCTTGTCGTTCGGAATGGCGTTCTAAGGGGGACGCGTATGTTCAGCAGTGGACGTCTTCTGGCTGATGATAATGAGAGTGGCATTAATATCGTTGGAAAGTAGATTAAACGAAAACATTTACATTAGTAGATTGTATTTTAAGTTTTTTTAATGGCAGCTCGACTGATGTTAAGTTGAATTAAACAAATTTTAGTCGGCTTATTATCGCGTTTATTTTGGTTTAGATTTTACAATTATTTATCTCTCCGTGGCTGCAAAGCTCTCGAAACGTCGGAATAATAAAAAAATGTAAAATCTAAACCAAACTAAACGCGATAGTAAGCCGCATAAAATTTGTTTAATTTATTATTGATTAATAATGTTCGCGCAAAATCTAAGAAAATACTATGATGTTAAGTTGACAGCGGAAATTTACAAGCTCATTCCGAAAAGACTGAGGTACTTTATGGTCTGTGCTTGTTAGTTAATGGACGATAACTATGTCTTGTCGTTCGGAATGGCTTTTTTATTGTGACTCGACATATGACAGCACCCCGCCTGGTGTTAGGCTTTAGGCTGGAGTGTGGTCCATGAATGGATGCCATGCCAATAAATGTAAGTAGCAATCACATCTACTATGACGGCCTAGTTGGAACCGGCAACTTCAAGCTGATCTCAAAACGCGACTAAATCACTTCACGGTCTGTATACTTGTAAGTGGTCGCTTACCACTCTT
Source organism: Tinea trinotella (assembly GCA_905220615.1). Taxonomy (NCBI): domain Eukaryota; kingdom Metazoa; phylum Arthropoda; class Insecta; order Lepidoptera; family Tineidae; genus Tinea; species Tinea trinotella. The sequence continues at coordinate 1,459,543 of HG992325.1, forward strand.
TGATAACCAGACCTGAAGCAAATATCCACCTCTTTTTTTATTACCAAATATTTGCAATATTTAATGTAATTGTTAAATATTACAAATAAAAGCTATGAAACAAATATTTTCTCCGACCGAACCCGGCCCAGCTTTACGCGCAACAAACCAATCGCTAAACCGTTCGTCCACGCCTGTCGTCAAACGTCTGATGATGGTGTTTGCATTATTGTTTGCAGTGATCAACGTAACATTGCCTGATGACAAGTCCAACTATGTGCATCGCATTGGGCGTGTGGGCCGTGCTGAGCGCATGGGCTTGGCTATTAGTTTGGTGTCAAGTGTGCCTGAGAAGGTAATTATTATAAAACAAGAGACATCTGACTGGAATGGTGATGGCGACTGATTCGTTTGTTTCAGTCGAGTTTCAATATATAAAATAACATATATTTTACATTGATACTAAAGTGCTTGTATCAAAGAAACAAGACAACCAAAGTACATATATCAAAGTTACATTGGTACCGGCAAGTGGTTTTGAACCCGTGCTCTTCGGTTTGCGTAACCATTGTAGCACGACCACTATACCACGGTTGCCACAAATTAGTAATCTGCATAAAATATGTTCAATTTATTAATAAAATAAAATCGTTTATTCGCAGGCAACATAGACCCTATTTGTTAGCTAAACAATCAATCAAATTGTCACGTCTTTTTCCCACAGGGATAGGCAGAGACAATGGAGCGCCACTTGCCACGATCCTGACACAACTCCCTCCCTTCCTTCACATTCATATTTATTAGTTAAACACACACTTATAAACTAAATTAGTATACAGAAAATATAGAGAAAATAAAAGAGTTACAGTAAAAATAATCGTTTGTTATTTTGTTGTTCATAGGTATGGTATCATGGTGAATGGTGTTCGTCGCGCGGAAGGAACTGCAATAATACGAATCTCATTGATGATAGACCAAAGGGATGTTGCACTTGGTATAATGAACCACAGGTAAATCAAATATTTTATATCAATCAATCAAATTGTCACGCCTTTCTCCCACAGGGATAGGCTGGAAAAAGTACTATGTAATTAAGTAACCATACACATTTAAAACCTATGTTTACAATAAATTATTTTGATTTAATTTAATGTAGCGCCACTTGCCACGATCCTGACACAACTCCCTCGCTTCCCTCACATTCACAATTCTGTTCATACAAGCTCTACGGATAAACTAAATTATTATTTAAAAACAAAAACAATAAATTGTCTCGTTTTTATTTTTTATCTTGTCAACTGACCTTGCCGCCTGATGGTAAGCAAGAGAAGGTCCGAGAGTGCCAACGACTGTAAAAACCGAGTCAGTTTCCTCAGTCGCCGTCACTATGCCGGCCAAAGGATCCAAGGTTATAATATTGGGATCAGTTATTTATTTTAAGCCAAATTTTCTATAAAATACCTCTCTACATCTTCTTTAATGAATTAAACCAATTTTATGCGGCTTACTATCGCCTTTATTTTGGGTATTGATTTTCCATTTTTTTATTATTCCGTCCGACGTTTCGAGAGCTTTGCAGCCATCTTGGTCACACCTCATCGCTCTCCGCGACCACCAAAAATAAACGCAATAAAAAGCCGCATAAAATTTGTTTAATTCATTACCTGATGTTCGCGCAATATCTCAAAAAATCTGGCATTCACAGTATCTGGCAGACATTGAGGATCACCTGAACGTGACAATCCAACAAGTGGGCCCGGATTTGAAGGTGCCTGTGAATGAGTTTGATGGCAAAGTCACGTACGGACAGAAGCGAACACAATTTGGCTCCGGTTACAAGGTATATCAATAATTCTTTAGGTTCGCGTAAAGTTCCGTCTTCGATTCCCGGTCGGAGCAAAGATTTTTTGCAAAGCCTTCGTTTGTAATATTTAGATTAAATATTTGTTAATAAAAGAGGCGTATATAGGCGACCGTGGTATAACGCGAACCGAGAGCACGGGTTCAAAACCACCAATGTATCTTTGGTTGACCTGTTTCTATGATACAAGCACTTTAGTAGCTTAGTATGGAAAAAACATAACAATGATAGCCACCTGCCACGCTTCCTTCGCTCCCACAATTCTCTTCATACTTCTTTCTGGTTTCTTGAGGATGTCTCCAAAGGACATCATTCATTTTGGGCTTTTAAGTACTAATTTTGTAATGTCCAATGATGAAAAAATATATAAATGGTAGTTTCGATACTTGAATTGATAAAACTAATAATATTTTTGCTATTAATTGCTGTGCAATTTAGTTATTTGGAAAATAAGATATGGATTTTGTGTCGTCTGTCAATCACAGAAAGATAGCGTCTTTGGCGATTAACAATTTTGCTTTGAACTGCCATAATTATAGTTTGATCATTTTGCACACCTAAACTATGCAAAATTAAGGATATATTCCAATTACATTGTAATCTTCGTACATTAAACTATTTTAAAATGTATATGCAACTGTTAATACAATTAAGCCAAGTCCCCATACAAAATGAATGATGTCCTTTGTTATGTTAGTTTCTTTTTTATATACTTCCAGGATCATGTTTCTCAAATGGCTCCCGTGGTCAGTTCACTCCAGAAGTTGGAATCGCAAGCGCAACTCTGCTACCTCAAGATGCATCACACAGTCTCCTAAATTATATTTTATAAGTATTCTAATAAATTATTTGGTTAATTAAATTTGTGTTTTCTTTACCTATAATCTACTTTAGACCTACTATGAAATAATTGAATTCAGGATTTAACACCTTTCTCTTCAGCAATGTGGACCTCTGCTTTTATTAAGAATCTCCGCGATTTGATGTGCCTACGATTTCTAGATCTCTTATTAATCTCCTTCCATCCATCCATTCTTACAATGTGTCATATCTTTAACTATGTATTTATTGAATTACTTGAAGTGTATTTTTCATTATCTATACTAAGCTACTAAAGTGCTTGTATCATAGAAACAGGACAACCAAAGTACATATATCAAAGATACATTGGTACCGGTGGGTGGTTTCGAACTAGTGCTATCTGGTTTGTGTAACCACTGCACTGCCACTACACCACGGTCGCCGGTTTACCAGTGCATGCAACTGCCGTCACAATGTCTAAGAGCATTATTAGCGGCCGCTATGCCGACCTAGTTGATTTCCGGGAACCTACAAGATAAAATATGTTTAGGGGGAATACCCGCCACAAGGAGAAAGTCGGTTTCCTGTGTAGATTTTTTCTGCATTTCCTGTGCAAGTTTTTTTGTCTCGACATAATATGCACCCCGCCAGATCAACCAGAGTCTGTACACTGGTTGACGACAGGCGTGGACGAACGGTTAGCGATTGGTTTGTTGCGCGTAAAGTCTCGGGTTTGATTCCCGTTCGGAGCAAATATTTGTTTTAAGGCTTTTATTTGTAATATTTAAAAATGCAAATATTTGTTAATAAAAAAAAGGTGCATATTTGCTTCGGGTCTGGTTATCATAGAGTGGTAGGCAGTGGTACCCAGTCTGCCGATCCGGGGTAGTACCACCACTTACAAGTATACAGACCGTGAAGTGATTTGGTGGATGCGATTGCTACTTACAGATGTTGAATTGTAGTATCAGTGATATCCATTCATGGACCACACTCCAGCTCAACATTAAGCAGGGTACTGTCATATGTAGATACAATAAAAAAAATTAAAATACTACCCCTGATCAGCAGACTGGGCACCACTCTGCTGGTCAATCAACAAGTGGAATTGTTTACCAGCCCATGTGTGCCCCCCGTCCTATAACTTGAGATCCTTCAAGCGAGGCGTGAAGTTCACGATCCTTTGGAAGGAGGCATAGTGATGGCGAGTAAGGCAAGCGTGACCACGTCCCGCCTGATAATAAGCAAGAGTTAGTCCAAGAGTGACGACGACTGAAAAAACTCAGTCGGTCCACGGCTTTTCCAGTCGCAGTCACTATGCTGGCCAAAGGTACTTCTTCACGCATCGCTTGAAAGGTCGTAGGATGGAGAGAACACATGGGCTGGCAGAGCATTCCTCTTGTCGATTGTTCTACAAAGAAAAGACGCACCGAACTTTTTAGTTCGACTGCCGATTCGGTCGACAATATGCAGATGCTTCCTCCGTCCAGTACGGGTATTATGGGTGTGAAAAGATTACCATTACCATAAAGCAATTTTTGGCCGGCATAGTGACGACGACTAAGGCAGCCGTTTCCATCATGCTTACAAGCAGGTCGAGGTCAGATGTCGAGTGACAATAACAAATGTCGAGAAAGTGGAGGACAAAAGTCGCGTCTCATCTTTATCATCATCAATTCCAACAGGGATAGACAGAGACAACAGAGTGCCACTTTCCATGATCCAGACACGAATTTCAATAAGGTTGAAATAAAAAATGCTTTACGTTGAATAAATAATAGATATTTAATTCCAACTTCTTAAAATTAATATTAAAAACATAAAATCGATTAAAACGTTATATTGAAAAGAATAACAACTCAAACACGAAATAAAATTATTAATAAAAACTAAATTATTCGAGAATTATTTTAGTACTCGGTAATTCATTCTGTCGCGCGAAATACAAATTAATGAAATAAAAGTATTATAATTTAGGGCCTTGCGAATTACACTGCATAGTCATTCAAGGCGACCGTGGTCTAGTGGTAGATAATAGCCTCACAAACTAAGAGCTCCTGGTTCAAAACCACTCGCCGGTACCAATGTACTTAGTACTTTCCTATTTACTACTAGTGCTTAAGAGTTTTTTTTCAATTAAACAAATTTTATGCGTGAGGAAGCATAATGAGGTCGGCATAATGACGGCGACTGGGGCAGCGGGGCACTGACTCGGTTTTTTTCAGTCGTCGTCACTCCTGGACCTCTTGCTGACCATCAGGCAAGCCAAGGTTGGAAGGAAAGTAATAATAAAAAAACTCTCTTAATGAATTAAACAAATTTTATGCGGCTTACTATCAAGTTTATTTTGGTTTTGAATTTACAATTTTATTCTATTATTCCACGATGGCTGCTAAGCTCTCGAAAGGTCGGAATAAAAAATTGTACTATCATTAACCAACAAAAAAAACGCTATAGTAAGCCGCATGAAATTTGTTTAATTCATTAATCAATGTTCGCGCAAAATCTAAGTTTTTTTTATTGTGACTCGACTTTCAACCTTGACTTGCCTGATGGTAAGCAAGAGCTCCAACGACTGAAAACCCGACTTAGTTCGCGTTTGCCTCAGTCGCCGTCACTATGCCGGCCAAAAGGTTCCTGGACAAGAAATGTCACTTGTCACCCCTTCCACACCATTCAACCGACGCTGGAACCTACTCAGTGAAGCGCTATGACTGTAGCTTAATATAGAATCGTAAAACCTAAAATAAAGAAATAGAATAAGAAATAGCACAGTGCGTGATAGATGTGGTTTGAAAGTAGATGTAGTGACAAGGATTGATAAAGGTATGCTTCGACACATGGAAGAGATGAGTGAAAGTAGATTGACGAAAGGAATATTTAAATCTAACGTGGATGGATGCGTTAAACAAGACAGGCCCAGGAGAGTGTTTGCCGTAATCGGAGACATCCTCAAGAACGCTAAGTTTCCTAGTGCCCATAACGACAGAGCCTGTGTGATGATTGTGTATGTGAAGGAAGCAAGGGACTTGTGTAAGGATCGTGGCAAGTGGCGCTCCATTGTCTCTGTCTAACCCTGTGGGAAAAAGGCGTGACAATTTAATTGATTGATTGATGAAGAAATAGCATTATAGATCCTGGCATATAAAAGAGCGCTGGCAGTAATTTGTTTTACCTACTTTTTTATTATTCGAGTGTATAATTTTTAAAATATCAATCAATAAAATTATCACGCCGTTTTCCCACAGGGATAGGCGGAGACAATAGAGCGCCACTTACCACGATCCCTACACAACTCTCTTGCTTCCTTTACATCCACAATTCTCTTCATACAGGCTCTGTGGTTATGGGCACTAGGCAACCTAGCTTTTACGAGGATGTCTCCGATTTGGTAGGCAAACACCCTCCTGGGCCTGCCTTGTTTAACGCATCCATCTACATCAGGTTTATAAATTGCTTTCATCAATCTACTAAAATAAAATATTGATTAAATATTTACACAACTGTACAGTCTGGCTACGTATTATTTTGATTCCCGGTCAGATCAAATATTATCAGCCGGTTGTAGCAAAAAAGTATCAATTTACGAATTTAGTTTTACTTTATACTTATTCTATTACTTTTACTATTACGAAATCGTGAATTGAGCTGTTAATAATTTTATCAGTAGTTTTTATCATTAGAAATAACAAAAGTAGTACATAGAAACCCAAAATGAATGATGTCCTTTAGCTCTGTATAAAATATCCGTTAAACGTTAATCCGTTAAATGTAAAGTTAAAGAGTGATGCAACCCATTTTTTTTTCTTTTACTTATACGATACTTTTTACAAATTCGTAAATTATAATTTTTGGTACAACCGGCTGTATATCTCATAGTTATTTGTATCATTAATTAATTACGTATTAATAAAGTATTAGTATAAACATATTAAAATCTTAATAATTTAAAGAACACAAAATCGAACTGTTTACAAACTATAATACTTGTTTAAGAAAGCTTTATAAATTAAACGCTCTTTAGAAAATAAAATTACCATCCTTACAACGAACATTAGAAATTACTCGTATATTAGTATAGCTTTTCTAACTATAAATGACGCGCCCCTCTACTTTAGGGCGTTTATTTCAATGTGTGGATGCAAATATTCTGTGTGCGTGCATCGATCAACGAAGATTTGTGTGCGAACATCATGGTCGACTAGTCGCGTGAAAAATCCGGTTATATCCGAAAATTATGGTTAGTTGGACAACAAATCCGAGACCGCCCCTTTTAGCAAGTAGCAAGTATCAAACAATGCGTGCTCCTCCTTTTGTGTCTAACTAGGGGAGAGTTAAGCTGAAGTGTAGTCCATGAATGGATGTCACTGCTACTACAATTCAATATCTGTAAGTAGCAATCACATCCACTATGCCGGCCTAGTTGGAACCGGCAACTTACAAGCTGATCCCGAAACGTGACTAAATCACTTCACGGTATGTATACTTGTAAGTGGTGGTACAGTCAGCAGCAGATACATTTGAGCACGTAATGTGATCAAATGTATCTACACACCATTAGTTGTCATATTAATGTGAGCATTCAATGCGTCAATACAGTAACACCCCGCTTTACGCGACCCTGTTACGCGCGGTTTCACTATAACGCGAATTTCAAATTTCGCGCTCAAATGCCTCGCATTACGCGAAAGAGTGCGTATAAACATAATGTAGTCATTAACATCTCTATGGTCGCGGGATTCCCGCTTCCTTTGAATATTCTCTTTGAAGAATTGGAAATTCCCTGTCTTTGTTCTATGGGGATTCCCTCGTTCGTTTCGTTTGTTGACATAGAGAAATATTAATGGAGTTGACATGACTAAGTAGCAGAACGATATACAAAGGTGGAGCGGACCCACTAGCCGCAGTTAGAGTTGTATTAGGTATTTGTATTTTTTTGTATTAAATTTTGACTATGTTTAATCATAAACCTTGATATACACGAATTTCAGTTAACGCGATTTTTTTCGGAACGTATCCCTCGCTTAAAGCGGGGTATTAGTGTACATTCAAATAGTCAAAAATATCCACACACACTAGTCGAAAATATAATATGTATTGTTAAATATAAAAAATGTATAGTTTATAGTTTCCAATTGACTATAGTTTCAGCTGTTTGGAATTTTTCTATATTTATTATTATTTCCGTCTTGTCATTTTTATATGAGTTATTGAGTTATAAATACAAAAAAGGCTACACAGTCCAATTGAGAACCTCCCTCTTTTTTATGACTGTGTTATAAACCTAATTTTACGCGGGTAAAACCGCGGGCACAGCTAGTTTAAAATAAATATAAAATGGCAGTTAACGTGTTACAGCATTTAAATAAGTTTACAAATTGTAATATCTTTGTTGTTATTGCAATCAGTTTTTTGTCAGCTTGAGTCCATGGATACACCGTACAGGTGTCGGATCCCATTGTATGGCAGACGGAAACGTGAAGGCAGCGTTCCGGAACTTGCAACCGGAAAATAGGTTTACAGAATTCGCAACATGTTATATAATTTTGCAAATATTTGTTAATAAAAAAAAAGCAGAAATTTGCTTTGGGCCTGATTATCAAAGAGTGGTAGGCAGTGTACCCAGTCTGCCGATCCGTGGTAGTACCACCACTTACAAGTATACTTTTACTTTATTTTTTATTTTTATATTACCTTTTTGGTATGTTTTATATGTACAGGCAATTGACGAGTTTCTTGTGGCTTTCTTTTCGTCACATGCCTTTCCGAAGCCATGGTAGAATTAGACGATGAACAAGTGCATTTTTTTTATCGGCATATGACAGCACCCCGCTTGATGTTAAGCCAAAGTGTGGTCCATGAATGAATGCCACTGCTACTACAATTCAATAACTGTGAGTAGCAATCACATCCACTATGCCGACCTAGTTGGAACCGGCAACTTACGAGCTGATCCCGAAACGTGACGAAATCACTTCACGGTCTGTATACTTGTAAGTGGTGGTATGGCAGACGGTGATTGGCAGACTGGGTACCACTGCCTACCACTCTTTGATAACCAGACTCGAAGCAAATACCCACCTCTTTCTTTTATTAACAAATATTTGCAATATTTAATATAATTATTTTCATTTCATTTCACTGCCATGAAACGAATTGCAATATCAATGACATTATATTTATTTATATATTTAACTAATTAATTATATTAAATTATTGGTTAGGCCACATTTTATCTCACTATACAACAGGAGCCCACACGAGACAGCGGAATAAGTTAGAAATACTTTGAAACATAAAATAAGTAGTATTTTCTTAGATTTGCGCAAACATTAAATAATGAATTAAACATATTTTTTTGCGGCTTATTATCGCGTTTATTTTGGTTTTGATTTTACAATTTTTTACTATTTTGTTTTAATTCATAAAATTAGAAGATTATGGCCGGCATAGTTACGGCGATTAAGGCAACCGTGAACTGATACGATTTTCCTGTCAACGTAATTTCAACTTAATATGCTGCCTCATTTAAGCTCCCAAGAAAGCCTACTACCAACTCTTAAAGCATCTCCACCATTGTAACTTTTTGGCCGGCATAGTGAAGGCGACTGAGGCGACAAAGAACAAAACGGTTTTGTCAGTCGTCGTCAGTCTTGGACCACCACTTGCTTACCATCAGGCAAGTAAACCTGATAGCGCGTCTCAGAAAAAAAACATTACTTTAAGCCCCAGAACTTCGCAGTTTTATTGGAATTGGCGCTTCATTGTCTCTGCCTCTCCCTATAGGGATGAAGGCTTGAAATTGATGATGAGAGAGACAGCTATAAGAGATGGCAGTAACTCCTCTAGGTAGACATCCGAGGTCGGCGGCAAACACAAACTTGTAACCGCAAAGCAGTCGATGACATCGGAAGTCTACCCTTTCAATTAATAAATAACATTATAATACATAATTTATTTCTAAATAAATAACACTAAACTTAATAACGCTCAGGAACTTATTAATCTGAAAATTAAAAAAAAAGTATTTTAATTTTTTTCGTCGGTTCTGTTATATGTGTAAATATTAATATAAGTGGAACGTAAACTATGCCGGCCTAGTTGAACCGGAAACTTACAAGCTGATTCCGAAACGCGACTAAGCCACTTTACGGTCTGTATACTTGTAAGTGGTGGCACTACCCCGGATCGGCAGACTGGGAACCACTGCCTACCACTCTTTAACAACCAGACTCGGAGCAAATATCAGCACAGAGTCTGATATTTACAAATATTTGTAAATTAATTCAAATTATTAAACATTACAAATAAAAGCTATAAAATTGCATCGACCGGGAATCGAACCCGGGACGTCGTGTCGTCAAATTTTTTAAATTCCTTTCTTCAAACTATTCTCACTCGACCTTTGCATATGACCAAACTATCGGAGCATTAAAAAAAATGTACCAAATTAAAGCGCAAGCCACGGATGATGCCGAAGTGACTCCTTTGATCGATCCCCATAGTCGTAGGTGAGTTCTTCGCCGGCAGCTATGTCATGGGCTGCAAGTAACACCAAGCGCGGTCCATCCACCCAAATCGCCTTCGTCACCAAATTTCCACCACGCGAGTGGTTCACTAAACGTCCTATACGATCACTTTCTTCAGTGGCGTCCACACTGTAAACAAATACGAGAGAATTATTTAGCAATAACCACCATGGTAGCAAGGCCGGCATAGTGCCCGGTTTTTTAGGCCGGCATAGTGGCGGCGGCTGGGGCAACCGGGAACTGACTCGGTTATTCCAGTCGTCGTCACTCTTGGACCTCCTCTTGATTATCATCAGGCGAGTCGAGGTCAGATGTGTCACAATAAAAAAAAGGTTAATTGGGAGTTAAAGCCATTTGGCTTTACGTCATTAAGTCTGTATGGAACTGGCTATGAAGAATAAACAATAAAAAAATGAAACAATTACTTAGCATCCAAAGATTCTCCGTGCGGGTGCCGGGTCCATCGCATCCCATCAAATAAACTGACAGTCCTTGAAACTGTCACGTATTTTCCCACAGGGATAGGCAGAGACAATGGAACGGCGCTTGCTAAGGTCCTGACACAACTCCCTGGCTTTTTACATCCACAATTTTTTCTATACAAGCTCTATGTTTATGGGCACTAGGCAACTGCTACTTACAGGTATTTAACTGTAGTAGCAGTCACCTCCTTTTATAGGACACTGGATGGCAACTTAACATCAGACAGGATGATGTCAATGTCAAGTCACAATAAAATTTTATATCGAGACTCGACATCTGACCTCAACTTGTCTAAGCAAGGGGAGGCCTAAGAGTGGCAACGACTGCAAAAAACGACTGAGTTCACGGCTGCTTCAGTCGCCGTCACTATGCCAGCCTAAGGTGCTTCTTCGCGCATCGCTTGAAGGATCCAAGGTCATAGCATGGAGAGAACACGCTATGCTAGCTAGAGATGTACAATAAATGAATTATTAATGTGAACCTCGTCTAGTGTTAGGCTGGAGTGAAATCTAGGAAATGTCTGATTAACATAAAGAGCTGAAGCCTGTGACCTCAATTTTGTTTATTCGCTCCAACCGGAAACCAAACCCTGGATTCGCGAGTAATCGGACTGGTGTGTTAGTTAGTGGGCTACGAAGACGGTCGTCAATTAGGAAATGTTGCCAGTCTCCTTGGGACTATCTCTGATGCGACGTCATTAGAGAATATTTTTTATTTATAGTTTAATTATAGTTAATTATTACTTTTAATTTTATCTGTTTTTCATTAAGCAATATACTAGATTATGAATGTTAGAATTCGAATATATTTTAATAAAAACATTCATGACTGTCAATTAAAAATAAAAACGTCAAACATCAATTAATAATTTGACAGCAAACTCAAACTTGTCAAATATATTTCAACTGTGTGACTTTTGCACTATTAAGTGGATTCTACCCGAGAATGTTTGCTGTACGAAATGTGACGAGGCCGTTAACCCAGGTGAAGAGTTTAGTAAAAACACCAGCTGTTATCCAGAAGCGACATGGGGGCAGACACAAAGGCTTCCCACAGCCATTCGACAACATGCCGTTTAACATCGCAAATCGCTACTTTGCAACTGCCTTTTTTTGTGGCTTTTTTGGCATAGGGCTGACAATTCCATTTTTTATAGTTTGGTATCAGCTAGCCAAACCCTCATTGTAGATCAATTAAATACAATGTCCTCCTAAAATGTTGCTTTTATTTTGTTAAAATTAGGTTTTTAGGATTGAAAAAGGAAGCCTTCGATGGTTTGAGCACATGGAAAGGATGAGTGAAAGTACAGTGGACCACCGGTAGTCCGGCAATGGCTAGTCCGGCGCCCCTTGTACACCGACAATGTCTATTATTACTTACAAGTATACAGACCGTGAAGTAATTTGGTCACGTTTCAGAATCAGCTTGTAAGTTGCCGGTTCCATCTAGGCCGGCATAGTGGATGCGATTGCTACTCACAGTTATAGAATTGTATTATAGTAGCAGTGACATTTATTCATGGATCACACTTCGGCTTAACATCAAGCGGGGTGCTGTCATATGTCGAGTCACAATAAAACAATAAAAAATATATTGTTGAATATATTTTGACGATCATCGCCACTAATATTACTAACGTAACGAACTTTTTTTTTTCTTTTTATTGTGACGACATTTGACCTCGTCCGCCTGATGATTAGCAAGAGGAGGTCTAAGAGTGACGACGACTGAGAAAACCGAGTTTGTTCTCGGCTGCCTCAGCCGCCGTCACTATGCCGCCAAAGGTGCTTCTAATATAGTACGCTATTAATATTAGTTCAATGATATTCGCTAATGTAGATAATGCATGATTGAACATATTACATATTGTAACATATTGTAACCGAAGATACAGTTCCCCAACTACTTTCGGTACAGAGCCAAATGTGTACATAGGATAACTTATTTTAATAAAGATTATTATTATTATTATTATTATTATTACAACTTGTAGATGTCACTATTGGATTTGGGATTCGGATTACAAAGTACTCTTTAGTAAAAAAAAAGGACTAGGACTAATCCAAAGAATTCGATAGTTCGACACTGCCCTGCAAAACGTTTGCCGGATTACCGGGGGTCCACTATAGATTGACGAAAGGAATTTATAAATCTCATGTGGATGGATGCGTTAAACAAGGCAGGCCCAGGAGGGTGGTTCTCCGACCAAATCGAAGACATCCTCAAGAAAGTTAGGTTGCCTAGTGCCCATACCATAGAACTTGTATGAGGAGAATTGTGGATGTGAAGGAAGCGAGGGAGTTGTGTCAGGATCGTGGCAAGCGCAGATGACACGCTCGTAATGGCCCGGGGAAGTACCTATGAGGAGTCTGCTCGTCTTGCCACTCTAGAAGTGACATTGGTCGTCGGCAGAATAGCGATGCTGGGACTGGAGGTGGCGCTGCACAAGACTGAGGCCATATGTTTTCATGGGCCTCGTCGTGCGCCACCCCGCGGGTCCAGCATCGTTATTAAGGGAACACGTATCGAGGTCGGGTCAACCATGAAGTACTTGGGACTCGTCCTCGATAGCCGCTGGAGCTTCCGCGAACACTTTGCGGGTCTGGCCCCGAAACTCATGGGGGCAGCGGGCGCACTCAGTCGCCTGCTCCCCAACTTGGGTGGGCCAGACACCGCAGCTCGCCGTCTCTACTTAGGAGTGGTCCGGTCAATGGCCCTATACGGGGCCCCGATTTGGGCCTACACCCTGACGAGCAAATCTGTCGCGCTGTTGAGGAAATCACAGCGCGTCATGGCCGTCAGGGTGATACGTGGCTACCGGACCATCTCGTACGAGGCGGCGTGTGTCCTGGCAGGGTCCCCTCCGTGGGACATTGAGGCTAAAGTCTGCGCGGATATGTATGAAATCCGCGCAGACGAACCTGCCAGGGTGCGGAGGCTCCTGTCTCGACAGGAAACACTACGCATGTGGAACGAGAGGCTGGCAACACCATCTGCTGGCCTCCGAACTGTCGAGGCAGTTCGCCCTGTACTGAAGAAGTGGGCGAACAGGCGGCACGGTTCCCTCACCTTCCGGCTGACGCAAGTGCTTTCCGGGCATGGCTGCTTCGGAAAGTACCTCTGCAAGATAGCCGGGAGGGAGCCGACGACCAGATGTCACGAATGTGGAAACTGCGACGAAGACACGGCGCAGCACAACTTGGAGGAATGTCCTGCTTGGACATTGCTGCGCCGAGAATTCGTCGCAGAGGTGGGGACGAATGACCTCTCGCTACCAGCCGTTATCAAGGCTATGGTGTCTAGCGAGGGGTCATGGAATGCGGCTGTCTCCTTCTGTGAAGCTATCATGCTCTAGAAGGAGACCGCGGAGAGGGAGCGGGAAAGATCCCAAGATGCTCCCTCTGTCCGCCGCGGAAGAGCCGGGATCCGGAGGAGAGTGCGATTCCCCTTTCCTCCTGCCCCCACCTAACCCCGTCGGCGGCAGTCCAGGAGGGGACTGCTGCCAAACACACCTTAGAAACGGGGTCAGAGGCAGCGCGCGCTGTGTTCCCACGCGTGCCTCACAACTGAGACCAGAGTGCGCAGGAGAGTGACATCGACTCTCCTGCAAAAAGTTCGGTGGGAGAACGGGCCAGCGTCGGCGGAGTTACGCGGGACTGCGAAAGTGAACTCCGTGCTCCGCCAGACGAACGGAGGAACACCGCGAGGGTTTTTAGTCGGTGCAAGCCCGACACTCCCCGCCACCCCTCCCTCCTCGGGTGGCGGGCGTCCGTTAGGGATTTTCCCTCGCGTTACCAAAAAAAAAAGGATCGTGGCAAGTGGCGCGCCTATCCCCACGGGAAAATGACGTAACAATTTGATTGATTGTACTAACCAATACATGTTTCTCGTTGTTGATAAAATTGCAACTTGAAATATCAAATAGTTATTTTTGCAAGCAATTATGCCAGATCAACATCCATACATTTATCTATATCCAGTCTAGGATATAGAGCGTCAGTAAATGAAACAGTAAGAACATAATGAACTGACAAACTACGTCTAACTAACGCACTTGAGGTCAGGCGTGGACGAACGGTTTAGCGATTGGTTTGTTGCGCGTAAAGTCCCGGGTTCGATTCCCGGTCGGAGCAAATATTTGTTTCATAGCTTTTATTTGTAATATTTAATAACATTAAACATTTGGGTCTGCTTGTCAAAGAGTGGTAGGCAGTGGTGCCCAGTCTGCCGATCCGGGATACTACCACCACTTACCACCAAGACCGTAAAGTGATTTGGGCACGTTTCGGGATCAGCTTGTAATGTAATTGCTACTTACAGTTATTGAATTGTGGTAGCAGTGACATCCATTCATGGACCACACTACGGCTTAACATCAAGCAGGGTGCTGTCATATGTTAAGTCAAAAAAAATTAAAAAACGTTGTAATTACCAATACTGCTGATCTCCGTGTCTGAAGTAATACATATAACATCCTGCATCAGGGTCTTGGGCATATAATGCCTCACGGTCTCTCGCTTCTGCTATATCCAACAACACTCCGGCATACTCCACCACAAACTCTCCACGAGTGAATGGGCGCGTCGCTATAACTCCACGGCCTTTACCAGGGAAGACTGCGACCTGTAAATTAACTTTTTATTTATTTCGGCTTATGTTCGTTCAGCAGCCGAAGTTTAGATGGATTCGTTGCAGCGCCGAGCTGTCCGAATCATAGGAGATGTAGAGGTTACACGAACTCTGGAGCCTCTGCAATTATGCAGAGACATGGCGGCTCTATGCGTCCTCTATCGCCTATACCACGGAGAATGTTCCGAGGAGTTCTTTAACCTTGTTCCTATCTCGTCTTTTCACACCCGTAACACCTGCACTGGTCGGGGGAAGCATTCACATTTTGTCGACAAAATCGGTAGTCGAACTAAAAAGTTCGGTGCATCTTTTCTTTGTAGAACAATCGACAAGTGGAATGCTTTGCCAGCCCATGTGTTCTCTCCCTCCTATAACCTTGGATCCTTCAAGCGATGCGTGAAGAAGCACCTTTGGCCGGCATAGTGACGGCGGCTGAGACAGCCGTGTACTAACTCATTTGTTTCAGTCGTCGGCACTTTTGGATCTCCTCTTGCTTATCATCAGGCAGGTCGATGTCAAATGTCGTGTCACAATAAAAAAAAATAAACAGCGTATAGCAAATCAATAGGTAAACTACGTTGATTTTTTTTTTTTTATTGTGACACGACATGTGACCTCGTCCCGCCTGATGATAAGCAAGAGGATGTCCAAGAGTGACGACGACTGAGAAAACCGGGTTTGTTCACGGCTGCCCCAGTCGCCGTCACTATGCCGGCCAAAGGATTGGTCTAATTGGATTAAATGGACCAAAATAGTATAATTTTTATATGTCAATCAGAAAAAAAATTGCGTGCTATTTGCCGAGACACCCCCCCCCTCTCTCCAACGTAAGATTAGATGAGATTTGACTCGACCCCCTCCCCCCCTTAAACATCTCACGTGATTTGTGGACGCCCTCTTAGTCGTGTTGTAAGTTGCCGGTTTCAACTAGGCTGGCAAAGTTGATGTGACTTTACTTTACAATTATTTATTGGTAGTAGCAGTCACCCCCATTCATGGAACGCACTCCAGCCTAACATCAGGCTGGGTGTGGTCATATATCAGGTTACAATAAGAAAAAATAGCTAAAATTTACCTCAAGACCGTCCTCCCTCTTTTCTCGGATAGCCTTCTCCAATTCCCTCATCTTTTCAGCCAAGACACATTTGGAAGTCTTTCTTACACTCCGTCTTACGGGAAAGTATTCTGTCAACTTATGATTAGGGCTGCTTACTTTACCAGTCTTTTTCGAAGGTTGAGGCGATGGTGATCTTTGTTCCGTTAACCTCGTTACTTCTGGTGCAAAGTATTCCGTCAGTAAGTGATTTGGATTCTTAGGCTCTGGTGATGTTGGGGCTGCTCTAGATTTCTTCACATGGGCATTAATAACTTGTGGCGGACCATTATTTGTCTTCAAAGGCTTGGTGCGTGGCGCGCTCTTGCCTATGAGCTTCATCTCCAAGTTTTCAGCTTTTAATTTCAGAGCTGTTTTACTATAACAAATAAAAAAAAAAAAAATTGCATGCTACTTTCAAAGCAAGTTTTTTTGCAATCAATTCTTGAACCTTGCGCATATTAGTTGATTAGAATCAAGTGTTTTCCCCATCAGGTATTGAAGCTCAATTAAAAGGCAACCGTGGTGTAGTGGCAGTGCAATGGTTACACAAACCAAGAGCACGAGTTTGAAACCACCCACCGGTACCTATGTATCTTTGATAAATGTACTTTGGTTGTCCTGTTTTGATGATTCAAGCACTTTAGTAGCTCAGTATAGAAATGTAAATAAGTAAATTAATTAGGGTTGAGTTTAAAAGACCAATATTAAAAAAAAATGTTTCAATGGTTCTAGTATTGTAAGGTTAACAGCTAACTAGTCACAGTAGGTGGTAAAAACAATAATAAAAAATATCATTACATTATAAACATCTAATATTTTTTTTGTTATAAGTACATTAGATAATTATTTCCCTGCACATTTTTTTTATTATGGCTTAACATGTGACAGCATGATGGTGTGCCGTCCATGAATACAGGTGAGTGTTACAGTAGCAGCAACTACAAGTACAAGTAACAACAATGGATTGCAGACAGTCCAGGGAAGCTCTCCCTCATATTGACAGACGCTTGACTGTACGACTGCTAGACCTTAGCAGAGCCAAGCTCTGCACTATGGTGGGTGTTATAACGGGGCATTGTGGTTTTAATAAGCACCTGTACAACCTCAACATATCAGACATCCCAAACAAAAAAAAATATTCCCGCGTATTTATAACTGGCAGCCTAGTATTAATCTTACTACCCGAAAGAGCATTTATTCAAGTAGTAAGATTAATACTAGGCTTCCAGTTATAAATACACGGGATTTTTTTTTGTTTGGGATGTTAAGTACACTTAACATTGCGAATTAAAGGGTAATAATAACAATTATAAATGTGAAGGAAGGAAGAGACTTTGGTCAGGTTCTTTAAAAGTAGTAATCCAACCATGCAGGATTTATTAATATTACCTAATCTAACCCATTGTAAAAACAATATATACCTGCGTTTCCTATAATTGCGTTTGGGTTCACACAGCTCAATGCGGTGTGGGGTCTTCACAACCTCTGGGGTCTCTTCTGGGGCCTGACCTGTGAATGTTTTGTTTTATTACAACTACTAATATTATCGACCGCTGACCTTAAAGCTTTGTAGGGACCTGGGGGGAAACAGCGTGACGATTTGATTGATTGATTCTAATATTATACATACAAAAATATAAAGTAGTTAGGCATTCTGTTTGCAATTGTAATATCCATTTATAGACTATTAGACATGAAAATTAGTTTTTTCAGTAGTCGGTGATTTTGCTTTGCTTACCATGTCGTTAAGTAAAGGTCAGATGACATGTCTTAATAAAAAATGGACTAAGTAAACGATTGGCATCGGAAAACCATTATGTATTGTAAGTTGTTTGGTATCAAAAAAATTATCCAATAAGAAATATATTATCATCAACACAAAATCTATGATTTATTAAAAATCTATAACCTAGATAACTTCTAGAAGGGATACCTTGAGAAATAGGTGTCTAACTCTAAACCACAATAAATCTCTATTAAGTTTTGTGTGTAAAATTCTAACAAAATGTGTTCTATACTTTCCTATGATTTAAGTCTTCAATTTGATAATTTCATAAATTAAAAATTAAACCTAGAATTATTATTTATTTCTTTTAATTCACTATAGAATTAATTATATAACTTTTTATAGTAAACAAAGTTTATAGAGGACAGGAAATTTATTTATAGGTTATCATCTTAATTATGCAAACAAATTGTGAAAGAAATGTTTTAACATGCATTTTGTACGCTATTAGTATTTAGTCTTTATAACTAATTATGTATAATGAATAAATAACAAACAAAGAATGTAAGATAATCATGGCATTGATAAATGAAGGTAGACTATTAGTTTAAGGTATATATTAGATAAAAATTAACTTTTACTAACCTCTTCTCACCATTTTGAATTGGACATAAAATTAAATGAAGAGTCACAAATTAATAAATAATCAAATGAACAGATTCTATAACTGTGTTATTAAAGTTTTGTAACACACATTGTCAAATTAGGATCGCGCCAAATAATAGTTTAAGATACATTTCTTTATGAAATGCTTTAATTTAAAACATTATCTTTTGTTTGGTAATAAAATATAATGTATAGTATAGATCCACACAACAATAAAAATACTTAAAAGAAGAGTTTATAACCAATATATATGCATAAAATAACTGCACAAAACAAAACTCTACGGAAAATGGACGCTTGTTTTCAACCTTTCCTTCATCGCGATTGGTCAAAATCAGACTTTTGTAACCAATAATTTCAGTTTATTATATTTTTTTAATTTCCTACTCCGGTTAGGCAAAGGAAACATTGCAGATGTTATATCATGTTATAACGCTAAATAACATGATTTCAAGTATTTAAAATCACTTGTTAACTTTAGTACACTATAAAAAAATAATCTATAAAAAAAATCCACACATTCAAAAAACATAAGTTTATAAAATAATTCACAAACACGATATGTCAGATGCAGTTGCCCGCCAAAACTCCTTTTCATAGATATGTTGCTGTTTAATTAAAGGCAAAGGAGTCAAAGTCTACAGCCTAGCCATCAGTGGTTGAGAAAATGAAACTGCAAACGCCTGAGTTCCATCATTAGATGAGGTTTTAGTAACTATACAAATATAATAAATAAAATGTATAATAAATAATTTAAAACGGGTAAGTACGAATTTTTAGATGCCCGCCTATTCTTATTTTTATGTTAAGTTAGCGACATCGCTCTTGCACAGTGCTGGTCGCACCTTTGGAACGGCTCTGCCAAGTATCTTCTCAATGCCCTGGATTCATTGCAGCGCCGAGCTGTCCGAACTATATGCGATGCAAAGATCGCGCAAACTCTGGAGCCCCCTGCAACTTAGCGGAGAAATGGCGGCTTTGTGCCATACCACAGAAATTGTTCCGAGGAGCTCTTTAACATTGTTCCTACCTCATCTTTCACACCCGTAATACCCAGTTCGGGGGAAGCATCCGCATTTTGTCTACCGAATCGACATTCGAACTAAAAGGTTGGGTACGTCATTTCTTTGTAGAACAATCGACAAGTGAAATGCTTTACCAGCCCATGTGTTCTCTCCATCCTGTATCTTTGGATCCTTCAAGCGATGCGTGAAGAAGCACCCTAGGCCGGCATAGTGAAAGCGATTGGGGCGGTTCTTGCAGTCGTCGGAACTCTTGGACCTCCGCCTTACCGTCAGATGTTGAGTCACAAGAAGCAGTCGCATTTTCCTAGTTGGAACCCGCAACCATCAAACCAACCCCGAAAAGCCAGTCTGCACACTTGAAAGTGACCACCACGTCTTGACAGACGTTTTTTTCTTTTATTATAGTATACATTTCTATAGTAAGCTACGTGCTTGTATCATAGAAACAAGGCAACCAAAGTATATATTAAAGATATATTACATTGGTACTGGCAAGTGGTTTTGAACCCGTGCTCTCGGTTTGCGTAACAATTGCACTGTCACTAAACCATAACCTCAACTGAAAACCACGGTTACCCTTAAAACTATTTAAAAAATCACTAATTGCCTGCCACTTCTAAAATCATTAAAACAAACATTTATTTATTTAAGATATTTATTGACATAAATTAATATTAAAAGTGTCCAGCGTTTTAACAATTAATGCACCCTATTAACAAAATTAAGTAAATTACATTTTAAATATAAAACAAATTATGTTTTCAATTATATAAATATTTAAGAGCATTTGCTAACTTTACGAGACCATAACAAAAATTAAAAAAAAAACCGCCAACTGTGCGATGTGGGCTGCGGGATTAGGTTGGGCAAGTTAAAACGATAATCGTCTCTCGTCAAAATCCACAAAATGAGACTATTGATGATAATGATCAAACGTGTCGTCGCACAGACAATATTCGGCACAACGATTAATAGTCTCGTTTAATGGATTTGGCCTAGCTTTTATAATTTTGACAATCGCCGACGAGAGATAATAATCGGTTTAACATGCCCAACCTAACCCCGCAGGTACAACTTGATTGATATAAAAAGAGCTCTGAGCGACCTACCAGCGCAGTAAACGATTTACTGACCAAATCGGTGATACGAGGTGCGGCGCAAATGAAATAGTAATACAATAAAAGTATTTGTAACTAGTGTACCTAATCCCAGACTCAACCTGAGTTATCAAATGCACTTGTGATTTTAAGCCATCAAAGCAATCAACGACATTAAAAGCAATACCATAATGGTACAATTATGGACTTATTCTCAAAATATATACTGCTGTCCAGTATATAACATATGCATCTGCCAAAAGGGTCATTTTGGTAAATTATCCCCCTCCATTTTTTTTTAAATTTTGGCTCGCCCGTTATTAGGATGAAGTGCGATCCAATAATGGAGGTAACTGCTACTTACAGTTAAATGACTGTAAGTAGCAGCCACTGACCAGTTATTTAACTGTAAGTGGCAGCCAAGTTAGAACCGGAAATATACAAGCTGATCCCCAAACGCGACTAAGTCACTTCACGGTCTGTATACTAGTAATTTCTATCCCTTTGTGATTGTGTATACTTGATAAAACTTTATTGGTAAAATTTTGATTAGTCTAGTGCTACAGGTTTTCAACTTTATTTTGCCCTTTTTATTTTACTGTTTTAGGCTATATTTATTTAGTCCCCCCCCCCCTCCCCTCCGCACAAAGTACCAAACGCCTTAAGGGGGCGTTAACACCCACGTTAAGAACCTATGATCTATTAAAAATCATAGTTTCAAAGTCAAAGATATTTCATCACATTTAAAAAATATGATTTGTGTAACCTTTTATTGTCCAAGCATAATGTTTTGAGAATAAGTCTGATATTTATTTTAATTATAGACATATTTTGCATAAAAACATACCCTCCAATAAACACCAAGTTTTATTTTATTATGACCTGACATCTGCAGGGTTAGGTTGGCAAGTTAAAACGATTAACGTCTCTCGTCGGCGATTATCAAAATAATAAAAGCTAGGCTAAATCCAATAAAACGAGACTATTAATCGTTGTGACGAATATCGTCTGTGCGACGACACGTTTTATCATTATCATCAATAGTCTCATTTATGTGGATTTAGCCTAACTTTTATTATTTTGCGAATCGTTGACGAGAGACGATAATCGTTTTAACTTGCTTAACCTAAGCCCGCTGACCTCAACTAGCCTGATGGTAAGCGAGAGATCCAAGAGCGCCGACGACTTAAAACTGACTCAGTTTGCCGTCACGGTTGCCTCAGTCACCGTCACTAATGCCCGGTTCCCCATAATAAACTATCCGTTATCGGTAACAGTAACCATTCGTTGTTCACTTTATACACCTACGTTTGAAAAATAATATTAAAAAAAAACAAGTTATTCTTTTTCATACATTATGCTAGTAGTTGTCGGTAACTTAACTTACGAGGCGTGTTTCATAAGAACAGTTTTGTAGGTAGATAAATTAACTGTTCGTTTCAACGATCCATTTGACAGATTTATTCGTCACTTTTTATTTTGGCATGACATATGTAAGCTGCGGCAATATGAACAAACCACTATGCCGTCTATAGCTAAACTGAGGCAACTCTTAATCTGATCCCAATACGCAACTGAGTCACATCACGGTTCTAACACCTGAAACTTGGAATGCAATGAATGTTGGTTTTATGTTAACCAACAAACTGATCCAGGGTGTATAATGTGCAAAATATGTCCAAAATTGAAATTTTACATATTTTCTTCTAAATTAGTCCGTAGGCCGTTTTTCACTGAATTTCTTTGTGAAATCTTCAGCATTTTTGGAGAATTTTTTCTTGTCTTTCAAAAACTCCTCAGCCAGTTCAGCTCTGAGCGGATGTTCTGGTTCTGGATCATTCACCAATGCAACTAATGCTTGAATTACTGTAACAAAATATTTATTACTAGTAAAAGTGTCTTCATCTCTGAGTACACACTAAAAGAGCCCTGATTTTTTTATGCAGTCGTTTTTATGATCGGGGAAACTACCACCTATTTTATATGTTATTTTTATAATTTTTTAAATTATGGATTAATGATCTTTTTATTCATTTCGGATAGCCCCCTTTGTAGGGGCTGCCTGAGTGAGAAGGAGACAGCTACGCGTGTGCTTTTTTGTTGCACTAGTGTAGCCGAAGCGAGACAGAAGTTACTTGGCAACGCGAGGACACTTCTGTAGGTCTACAGGATCAAGAAGGGTCTTCTGGCCTTCCTGGAGGAGATTGGGTGGCTCCATTAAAGGAAAACAGAAACGAGCCCGCACATAACATTCAACATGATCATTTTATTATTATTTACCTTTCTATACTAAGCTACTAAAGTGCTTGTATCATAGAAACAGGACAACAAAAGTATATATGTCAATGATACATACAGGCAAGTGGTTTTGAACCCGTGCTTTTGGGTTACATAACCATTGTACTGCCACTACACCACGGTCACCTTCACAATTATTATTTGATATCAAATCTCTACTATAACGCATGCACACATCCAACCATCGATCTAATATTTTTAATAGATACAAAGTCCCATACAAAATAATGTCATAAAAGTGTCGCGCATCAGAATTCACTAACACTGATATAAACTATGTAAGTGAAAAAATGTGAATTGTAAACTGAACCTTACTACATTGTTTAAAAGTATAAACTTGTCTCGAATGTAATGTCACACATCATTTAGGACTGGAACAAATGCAAGTCCAACATCAAGCAGACTTTCATTTATTTTGTCGCTTTTTGAACGGCAATTGTGTATATGATTGAAAGCTCCATAAGTGCGACCGAGACAGCAAAATAAAACAATATCTTAGCATCCATGAATTCTCCGTGCAGGTGCCAGGTCCATCACGTGGCAGGTGTGAGAAAGAAGGCAGCGTTGCGGACTTGTGACCGAAATGTAGGTTTCAAAGCTTTTTGTGACAAGTCAACACTCACCTTCCCTACCCTCACTATCCCCTCTACCCAACCAAATATTTTAAGACCCCAATGATATATGGCTCGACTACTCAGTTCTTAATGCAAGTATTTTATCAATCCCACAGGAATAGGCAGAGACAATGGAGCCCCACTTGCCACAAACCTGACATAACTCTCTCTCTACCCTCACATCCACAAATTTAGTTTGATAGTTATTTACCTTGATCAGTCTTAGTAGCTGGTTTCCAGTTCTCAGCACTAATGATGGGAAGGCACACCTGACCTTTCTCATCAATATTTGGATGATAGATCTTTGTCTTAAAACTGATCTTTGGTGGTCTAAATGGATACTCTGCGGGGAAGTTGATCTCAATGCGGAATGCTCCTTTGTTGTATGGAGGGTTGTCCTGAAATTCACAAGGGAGACAAGACTGCATTAGTAAGTCTATTAAAATAAATAGACTTATTCTCAAAACACTATGCTTGGACAATAGAAGGTTACACTGATCATATTTTTAAAATGTGATGAAATATCTTCGACTTTAAAACTATGATTTTTAATAAATCATAGGTTCTTAACGTGGGCGTTTGGTACTTTGGGCAGGAAGGGGGGGTTTTAATTCAGAATGTGGTACTCCTGGACATGGCGCATATTATTCGAAGGTTCCTTTCTCAGGAGCCCTGAACACCGGTGGCTTGGACCCTGTTTCCGATGCCGGTGGATAAGTATTTTTTTAAATATAATTACTTAATATTTACAGGCCCTATGGTTATGGGCACTAGGCAACCTAGCTTTCTTAAGGATGTCTCCGATTTGGTCGAAAAACACTCTCCTAGGCCTGCCTTGTTTAACGCATCCATCCACATCAGATTTATAAATTCCTTTCGTCAATCTACTTTCACTCATCCTTTCCATGTGCCCAAACCATCGAAGCATTCCTTTGTCAATCCTTGTCACTACATCTTCTTTTAAACCACATCTATCCCGCAGTGTGCTATTCCTTATTCTATCAGCTATCGTCACTCCACATACACTCCTTAACGACCGCATTTCTACAGCGTTAATTCTACTCTCATGCTTCTTCTGCCATACCCACCCTTCACTTCCATACATTAATGTAGGAACAAGCACCGCATTATGAACAGCCATCCGTGACTTTTGGGACATTATTTGGCTGCTCATTATACTATGGATGGCACCGTTCACTACGTTACCCTTTTGCACTCTTCTCTCAATATCTTCATCACACTTTCCATCCCTAGTAAACATACTTCCCAAGTAAACAAATTGTTTGACTTGTTCCACTTTCTTTCCGTCTATCATTATCTCACATTCTGTTATTTCATCCTCTCTCTCCAAAACCATTACCTTAGTTTTACTTACATTCACTTTCATACCTTTCTTTTCTAATTCCGCATTCATTATAGTGACCATTTCCTGTAACTCATACGCCGAAGATGCAAGGATAACTTGATCGTCGGCGTACAAGAGACATTTGATCACCAAGTCATTCATTCTTAAACCATACTTCCTTTCACGCAACTCTTTCAGACAACTGTCCATGAATAGATTGAAGAGCCATGGTGACGCTACACATCCCTGTCTGACACCTTTAGAGATGCCAAACCAGTTAGATAGCGCCCCGTTAATTCGAACACATGCACTGGAATCCTCATAGAGAGATTTCAGTGCACGGACCAAACGCTCCCCCAACCCAAACCCGGACAGCTGCTGCCACAATTCACTCCTGTTCACTCGATCATAGGCCTTCTCAAGGTCAACAAAAGCACAAAACACCTTCTGGTGTTTTGCCAACACTTTTTCGCTGACGCATCTTAGAGAGAAGATCTGATCCATACATCCCATCCCTTTCCTAAATCCCGCTTGCGCATCCCAAACTTTATCATCTGTTTCATGCATCACCCTTTCAATCAATACTTTCGCATACAACTTGCCAACAATACTGAGAAGGCTGATGCCGCGGTAATTTTTGGGTTCCTGTTGCGACCCCCTCCCCTTGTATAGTGGTACAATGACAGCCTTGCGCCAGTCCCCTGGTACAAGACCGTTCACCCAGCACTTACTGAAAAGGAGACACAACCAGGAAGCCACCAGCTGACCACCGCCCTTCAGCATCTCGACAGTTATTCTGTCACACCCAGCCGCTTTTCCAACTTTCATTCTTTTCAGTGCATTCACAATCTCTTTCACATCTATATCACATTCAGATTCACTTTCATTCAGCGTGGAGGACATATCGACACACTCTGGTGCTGTATTATCATCCTCCACAAATAAACTTTCAAAATACTCCTTCCATCGTCCTAACACTTTCTTCTCTTCAGTCACTAAATCGCCATTCGAATCCCTAACCACATTCACTTTAGACTTCTCCAGTCCTCCCCGGGCTATCTTAACCTGTTTCCAGAACAGTTTGATATTATCCCGGAAATTTCTGGAGAATTTCCTCTCGATATCCTCTTTCACCTCTTTCTTCTTTCGTTCTATACATTCTTTCACTTTAATTTTTATTTCCTTATATTCATTCATTACCTTACATACATCCTCATCTTTCTTACCCGGGTTTGTTCGTCTACTAGCTTTAACTGCTAGTAGATCCTGCCATTTTTTCTTCTTCTCGCATACTAATACTTCCGTTTCCTTATCCCACCACATGTTGGGCCTTACATTCTTCCTCTTGCTCACTCCACACACTTCTTCTGCAGCTTCTGTCATACCATTCCTCAATTTCATCCATACTACCTCCACACTATCATTCTCATGATTACAGGCATCTCCTATTTTCTCACGTAACTTACTTACATACTCCTCTTTCACTTCTGCATCTTGCAACTTTTCTCCTTTTATTCTTGTCAACTGTGTTGTCGACTTACGACTGCGGTTTCTCCAACCCTTGAACAGACCATTTATTCTTGACATTACAAGAAAATGGTCTGTTCCAATGTTGTCCAAGGAGAATTGTGGATGTGAAGGAAGCAAGGGAGTTGTGTAAGGATCGTGGTAAGTGGCGCTCCATTGTCTCTGCCTATCCCTGTGGGAAAGAGGCGTGACAATTTGATTGATTGATTGACTTAATATTTAAATAAAAAATAAATATAATAATACAAAAATATGAGGAATGTTTTTGGCTCAGAGTCTGTGGTAGGCAGACAGTTGGTGGTCATTCGCCCCGGGTTGCCAATCCAGAGTAGGACTATGCTTTTTAAGTGTACAGACCCTGATGTGACACAGTTGAGTATTGGGATAACCTTAAAAGTTGCCAGTTTCAATTGGGCAGGTATAATGAATTGACTACTACTTGCTGTTATTTAACAGTAGTATTCATGGATGGCACTCTATCTTAACTTCAGGTGGGGAGATCTGTCACATGTTAACGCACAATAAAAAAATTAAATCAAGGCAACTAGAATTAAATATTATCAGTAGTAATGATTATGTTAGTATTATCATTTTATTAAAAACAAACAAGATAGTATGGATTTGACAGATTTAAGTTTTTAAATAACATATTAAATAAATAATTTAATATTATTGTATTACAATAATCCAAATCAAATTGTCACGCCTTTTTCCCACAGGGATAGGCAGAGACAATGGAGCGCCACTTACCACGATCCTTACACAACTCCCTTGCTTCCTTTACATCCACAATTCTCCTCATACAGGCTCTGTGGTTATGAGCACTAGGCAACCCAGCTTTCTTGAGGATGTCTCCGATTTGGTCGGAAAACACTCTCCTGGGCCTGCCTTGTTTAACGCATCCATCCACATCAGATTTATAAATTCCTTTCGTCAATCTACTTTCACTCATCCTTTCCATGTGCCCAAACCATCAAAGCATTCCTTTGTTAATCCTTGTCACTACATCTTCTTTCAAACCACATCTATCACTCACTATGCTATTCCTTATTCTATCTGCTATCGTCACTTCACATACACTCCTTAACGACCGAATTTCTACAGTGTTAATTCTACTCTCATGCTTCTTTTGCCATACCCAACACATACTTTTCCATACATTAATGGAATAATTAAAACAATAATTTGATATTATTATTTTACAATAATCATCATTGACGAATTTAATATGCATTATAAATAAATAAATGCAACAAAGATTAATAATTAAATAAATAAATTAGAATAGCCAAATAGAGCTGGTAAATAGTTTTTACAGACAGATATAAGTAACAATTAAAAAAGTAATAAAAAAGAATACATTTTACTTTCAAAATGCTGTTATGACAAGTTATTTACTACTGCACCAAATGTACTTAATTTCATAGATAACACTCATACAGAAAAATTAATGAATCATTATACCTGTATGAGTCACAATGTTAAATAAGTGTTCTTTTTTTAATTTACATATCTATACTAAGCTACTAAAGTGCTTGTATTGTAGAAACAGGACAACCAAAGTACATATATCAAAGATATATTAGTACAGGCAAGTGGTTTTGAACTCATCCTCTCAGTTTGTGTAACCATTGCACTGCCACTAAACCACGGTCGCCTTAATTATCAGTACCCTTATTATGGGTGTAACAACAAACTGGTAGAGCCCGTATATTGGACAGAACTGTCGCGTCCTGCCATTTATCCAAGGCTGCAGTTGCCACCAATCATATTGAAGATCAAGCGGTTGTTAATATTAAAACAAACTTACGGGAACAATAAGTCCTTGCCAGGTCAATATGTTTGTCTCGTCCACCTGGATGTCCCGAAAAGACTTCAATCCTGACTCCCTTATATCATTTAATTCCTATAACAAGATTTATGTATATTTTTCTGAACTATAACACTTGTAATCACTTTGGCGGAAACATAAATATTATTTTAATATTTACTTATTGTTATTTCGTCTCTTATTTTATAAATCGATAACATTTTCTCATTATTACTCAAGTAAAATTCCACAGCAATAATCTGTTTAGTTTTTCACTATACTACATAAATACGACAACAAAAAATATTTTCTAAAATATATTTAACAGATATAGTTTTCAATATTAAGATAAAACGAACAAAGATAAGTTAAATATACCGAAATAAACCTAGATTTTACCTTTTGTAGTCTTCTCGTTGCTGCCATTTTATTTATATATTTTGCACTTCAATATAAAACTAGATAGTTGTATTGTTTTAAAGAAGTAATATTATCAACGAGTAAGATTGTATAACATAATTGATTTATACAAACATAAATTTCGAGATTTTCAATAAAGGAAAACGTCACCGAATGGAACAGTTGGAAATCCGAGGACCACCATTATTTTTGCGTTCCGTTTCGAGTTTTCATCTGTAGTATTCAATATCATGATTACCTAATATTTTTAAAATTTTACACATAGAGAATTATTTCAACTAATTTATAACATAAAATAATAAATTTATATTAGTAAATATTTCTGATTAAAATTGAGGAATTTTCTAATAGTTTAAAGAAACACCACAAGATGGCATTACAAAACTTATGTTCTCGTAATTTGACAGCTATTAGACCAATAAGTATCTTCTTTTCTTAAGATCACCATTTTACGGAAGAACATACTACCTCCGTAAAATGGTGATTATGTGAGGGAATGACTAGTGTTTCATCCATTAAGATGATGGTTCTACCAAAGCGGTGGATAAACTTCCACGAAGTCCCAGGAATCAAACCCGGGACTTCCGCATAACTGACCGGAGTGCTAACCAATGCGCCATGCCTTTCGTCAAAATACTCTTTACTCATTAATCTTTATTTCACTATTCATTATTCTGAGGTTTTCTGTAGTTCAGTTGACTTATTATGGGGGATTATATAAAGGTTCTGTCGGGACATGGTTGTTTCGGCAGATACCTCTGTCGGCTGGGTAAGGAGGAAAGTGCCAAGTGCCACCACTGCTCCGACTGCCCTGACGACTCGGCGCAGCATACCCTGGAGGACTGCCCTGCCTGGGCTACAGAGAGGGAGACGCTTCGCAGCGTGGTGGGGGCGGATTTGTCCCTGTTGGCCGTCGTCGCTGCCATGGTAGACAGCAGAGAGGCGTGGGCGGCGGTGGTCTCCTTTTGCGAGCACGTTATGCTTGTAAAGGAGACCACTGAACGCGAAAGAGAGAGGGCGGACCCAAGAAGACGAGGGGTCCGCCGACGCGGTGGCAGAGTAGCTGCCGTGTCCAACCCGTAGCCCACATATCATTCCGTGGGCTACGATACCCTGGGGTCGTGGGGTGTGTACGCGTAGGGGCGCTGCACACCCAGCCAACACGGCCCCGAGAGGACGGCAGCGCAGGGTGACCATAGCGCTGCCGTAAAAAGAGAAGAGTAGAGGGGGATCCATAGAAGGCCCTCCGGGTATTTCCGGACCCCCTTCGTGTTTGCCGCTGAGATGGTCACCGCAGGAGTTTAGTGTGCACCACATAACCCCGTCACTCCCCTTAAGTGGCGGGGTATCCGAAAGGATTCTCCTGCGATAACAAAAAAAAAAAAAGGGGGATTATATAAAAAAAACAGTTTTCTAATTTTGCAATATAAATTTAATTATGAAGAAGCAAGTGTCCTGTATACAAAGTAAAATAAAACTTGGAAAAACTTTTTAACAGGAAAAAAATCAATAGACCATATTACAATTGGGCCCACTTACACCGATCACTAAAAAGCAATCAGTGTAAGTGGGCCCTAAAAACGTAATAGTTGGGGCCGCGACGGTCCAGCGTCACGTTGAGGGGGTGATTAGTCATCGTGGGTGCGTTCATCATCACGACGACGGTTCCTTTGACGACGATTCCATCCCTCTCTTGGACGTTCACGTTGTCTTCCTTCACCGCGAGCCGCTCCTCCGCGTTGGAAAAAGGAGCCCTGTTTCTCAAAAATACGCTCGTTCGAGTCTACAAGGTTGCCCACCTGAAGAATACAAATATTATTTATTCCTTCTCTCACTGACCGTTTTTTTCAGTCGTCAGCACTCTTGGACCTGACCTCCTCTTGCTTACCATCAGGCGGGTCGAAGTCAGATGTTGAGTCACAATATAAAAAACATAAGGTTATACCAGCCTTTCCCAACCTGTATGTAAAAAGGCTAGCCTAGCCACCTATTACTTGACACATGATTTCATCTTGAAATTGAAAAATGCAAAATGGTCTGACTAACTTCGGCTGCTTTCGTAATTTTCTTGTTTTGTCACGCCTTTTCCTCACAGGGATAGGCAGACATTGGAGCGCCACTTGTCACAGTCCTGACACAACTCCTTCGCTTCCTTCACATTCACAATTGCCTTCATACAAGCTCTATGGTCATGGGCACTAGGCAACCTAACTTTCTTGTGGATGTCTCCAATTTGGTCGTCAAAAACCCTCCTGGGCCTGCCTCGTTTAACGCATCCACCCACATCAGATTTATAAATTCTTTCCTCAATCTACTTTCACTCATCCATGCTCAAACCATCGAAGCATTCCTTTGTCAATCAATTCTTGAAAAAAGTTTAAATTAAAAAAAATACCTTATCAGCCAACTGCAAAGCCAATGCTTGCATACGGCTGGGCTCAGACCGGTGAAGAATAGCACACTCGCTCGGATCGTCCAATGAAGCCAGCAGCTCCTCATTGATAATCATTTTAGAGACCAATGAGTGGACTCTCTGACGTGGCAGTTCGAACATGTCAGCCAATGAGTGGAGAGAGAGTGATGCGTACACATGCGCATAGGTAAATAGATAAGTGCGCAGTGATTCCTCTCGTATAAGACGGCCGAGCATTGCGCGTACGTTGTCTGCGCCCACCATCAAATCCCATACCTAAAAACATAATATCAAAATCATTTATTTGTCAAACATAGTGTGACGTACTGCTGCGTAGGGGTAGTGGGTTCTTATTGAATACAATCAAATGCCAATTTGATTAAGAAGCGTTTTATTTGCACAATCCAAAAATCCTAGGCATACAGGGCCGGACCGTGAGTTTAGGGGGCCCTGGGTTAATACTACTTAGGGGCCCACCTAATTACTCAAAGTATAAGAAAAAAATGAGTCAGTTCGAAGTACCGACACCAGAACGTAGACTTGAATTAAATAGGTTTGATTAATCGCAGGATTTGCAGGGCAGCAAACTTTATGATCTGTTTAATTTTAATTTAAATTATGTTTTTTTTGCATTATCGTCTATTTTTGACTTTAACTTGACTTAGCTGGGGGCCCTGGCTAAAGCCCAAAAAGCCATATGGTAGATTGTCTCTGCCTATCCCTGTGAGAAAAAGGCGTGACAATTTCATTGATTGATTAATTTAAGTATTTTTTGTAATTATCACTTTATTTTGTTGATAACCCTTAAATAAATCATAAAATTACAATAAATAAACTAAGCGTTATTTATTGAATGAGAATTGTGGATGTGAAGGAAGCGAGGGAGTTAAGTCAGGATCGTGGCAAATGGCGCTCCATTGTCTCTGCCTATCCCCGTGGGAAAGAGGCGTGACAATTTGATTGATTAATAGATAGTGTTTGAATTATTAAATGTAAATAGTAATAAAAATGTACCTTAGCATTCATCTTTTCGTTAACAATAAAGTTAAGGCATGAGCGCCAGTCACCTCTTCTCATCGCTCTAGCAGCAGCCACAGCATGTTCTCGCATAGACTCTGGTGGTCCTACCAGAGCTTGACGTTCACTAGCTCTCAAATTCTGATAGAATGTTTTACTGATCATACGGCGACGGGCGTCAAACTCATGCGCAGCCATATATGGTATTTCAATCAACATAGCGGAGACCAAATAGACACATTCCAGAAGTTCCAAATTAATGTGCATATGGAATGGCATTTGACGCTGCTTCTCAATCTTTTCCTGTTCTTTGGAGCGCTCGTGTTGACGCTGAGGCAATAATCCTTGAGCGAGCAGTTCCTTGGGCTTCCCTGTCATCATTAGCTCAGCTAAACAGCCGTGCGCCTCTTTTACATTCCCGCGGCGGAAGGAACATAAGCCTAAATTAGCCATTGTACGATTGTACAAGATTTGAGTGCTGGGATCTGAATGTTGTACAGTCTCTTGTAAATGTGACATAAGGAGCAAATCGCGCGCCTGAAATAAAAACCAAAAAAACCATTGTATTTATGTGACAGCACCTTGCCTGATGTTAGGCTTCCTGTCCATTGAATTGGAGCGAGCTTGCGGAGCTGAGAAAGGGAGAAATATTAACCAAAAGGATTGCAGTTGACAGGGATTTCATACAATCCTATTGGTTAATATTTTTATTTCTCCATATCTCAGCTCCGGAAGCTCGCTCCGCTTCAATGGACAGGTAGCCTAAAGCTGGTGTGCAGTCTTGTCAATGAAGGTGACTGCTTACATACAGCATACAGACTAATTGGAATCTAAAAGTTTATTAGGTGTGCAAAATGATCAAACTATAGTTATGACAGTTCACAGCAGAACTGTTAATATGGCGTGTCTTTACGGTTGACAGACGATACAAAATCCATATCTTATTTTCCAAATAACTCAATTGCACAGCAATTAAAAGCAAAATTGTTATTAGTTTTAATAATACAAGTATCGAAACTACCATTTATATATTTTTTCATCATTGGACATCACAAAAGTACATATAAGCCCAAAATGAATGATGTCGTTTAATAGTTTTTTATGAAATTGAAAAGCTCGAGAACCCTAGACTCAACATCTGACAGCACCCTGCCTAATGTTAAGCTGGAGTGCGGTCCATGAATAGATGTCTTTGCTATTACAATTCAATAACAGTTAGTAGCAGTCACATCCATTATGCCGGCCTAGTTGAAACCGGCGACTTACAAGCTGATCCCGAAAAGCGACTAAATTATTATTTCACAGTCTCATTTTTATTTTTTATTAACACATATTTAAGATAGTTGTTAAATATTACAAACAAAAGCTATGAAAAAATATTTGTTCCAACCGGGTATTGAACCCGGGACTTTACGCGTAACAAACTGGTGTGCTAACCAACCGGCCACGCCTGCCGTCACGCTAATTGTTATCCAGCGCTCTACTTCCTCTACGATCCTTCTGCACAACCTAAAAGTCAGTTATACTACAACGGATTGACAGACTGTGTAAACAACCACAAATTGTCTGCCTACCAAAAGTGTAATTAAATAACTTACCTGGAACCAATTGTCATGCAGCGCATGATGGTACATATGCGAAAGAATTGCTCTTGTTCTCAAACGATCTGTGTCATCATTCGCATAAATATATTTGCAAAGTTGTTCCATCTTCTTAATGGAAGACTCCTCAGTTGGTGGCAAGTCCTTCTTTACAGCTCTCGGATCAAACTTATAATACAAATGATCAATTTTGCGCAAATAAATTCTGCAAATCTCCTGTGGTGTACCATCACGTTCCACAACTAAACACACTCTATCAATCAGAGCAGATACGCGTACTTCGTCCTTCAATCTCTCCACATATTCATTAGAATGAGGATCACACTCTTTAAGGAGCTTAGTGAATTCATCATCGAGTCTCTCTAAAGCGGTCAACAAACAACCGCGTACACGATAAGGCGGTTCCAGCAACTGTTCATTCTCCTCAAGGATAGATTCACTCAGAATCATATCGTCATGTGCAAGCAACAGTGTCACCATTTGGTCAATGTTCTCAACCAACTTGGACCAATATTCAGGCTTCATTGCATCAGAGACTTTTGGATTGTAGTCGAAGAGCGCTGCGCCAGTTGCGTTGCGTAGTTTAAGTTGCAAGGCATCACCAAGATTGTGTTGTTGAGCTACAGTGCGCAATTCGTGCAGCAACTCCAATTGCGCGCGTCTGTCAGTACGTTTACGACCACGGGCGGCACTGATTTCTCCAAGTTTCTTCACAACCAATTCAACATTAATATCTGTGTCCTTTGCAAACATCTTGGGCTTGTCAGAAGTGGCAGCACCTTTCCTGACAGTCTCCCACTCGCCTCCATCGTCAGGTTGTTCACGCTTGCTAACTTTACCAGTTCTATCACGACGGTCACGACGAGTCTGAAATACACAAACATTTATTAGTTTCCTTAAGTATTTCTCAAAATTTTTAGGCATTTTATAAACTTTATAAAAAGGTGACCATGTTCTAGTGGTAGATAAAATCGTTTTGTAAACCAAAAGCTCTTTGTTCTAAAGCAGGGGTTTTCAAAGTGGGGGGCGCGCCACCCAAGGGGGGCGCAGAGACCCGCAAAGGGGGGCGTGGGCCACTAGTATGGCTAAGGACCTTATTTATACATTACCCGCGTTTACGCCTTACTTACACTGTACGTCGACACGTAAAGCGTAAATACATTGACGATTATATTAATACGGTTTTGTTTGCATTACCAAAAATGATAGTGACCATCCACAGTGCCATTTGTTGCGAAGTGTCGATGATGCCTTGAGACCGACTCGTCTGGAGCGACATTTGTTAACTAAATTTTAAAAGACAAACCAAAATACTCGTAGTTCTTTGCCAAACATGAGCTCTTGTGGGAAAAATTGATAGGCGTCTGCACAGATGGCGCTCCAGCAATGCTTGGATCTCGCTCGGGATTTATACAACTAGTCAAGGAAAAAATCCCAATAGTGTATCGCTTTTTCGCACGGGAACACTTGTGCCAACGTTTTTTCCAAACTTCGAAACAGTTGTTAAAGTCAATTTCCGGAATAGCCTTCAATGCGCGTAGCGATTCGCGTTTGTCTGTCTTCAATTGACTCAAAACGGTTTCTCCGGAGCGGTCGTTTGGGTTTGCTGAACAGCCAAAATTCACACGGAGCTAAATCAGGCGAATACGGTGGTTGTGGAACGATACTGGTTGAATTTTTGGCGAAAAATTCACGAAGAATTAATGCCGTATGCGACGGTGCATTATCGTGGTGCAAAAACCAAGAGTTGTCGGTCCATAAATCCGGCTTCTTTTTACGAATAGCTTCGCGCAAACGACGCATAACACTCAAATAGTATTCCTTGTTGTTGGTAGGAATTCGGAGTGCACCACACCTCGATAATCGAAAAAAACTGTCAACGTAACTTTGATTTTTGACTTGCTTTAATGAGGTTTTATCGGTTTCGACTAACCTTTGGCACGATATTCGGCCGATTGATCATCTGTTTCTGGGTCGTAAACATAGATCCAAGACTCATCGCCAGGTATAATACGTTTCATGAAATCCTGGTAGTCGGAAAGCATTGTTTCACAGACGTCAACGCGACGCTGTTTTTTAAGAAAATTGAGTGATTTCGGAAACAATCGTGCTTTTACTTTTCTCAGGCCCAAATTATCTTTTAAAATGGTTTTCACTAATCTTTCCGATATTCCAACGATGCCAGTAAGGTCTCTGACTGTAATCGTCGATTCTCAAGCACCAATTCCTTGATTTTATTGACGTGTTGATCATCAGTTGATGTTGATGGCCGCCCGGGACGTGGTTCGTCGTCAACGCTTTCTCGACCCTCTTTGAACAGTTTGTACCAATTGAAAACACTTGTTCGCGACATACAATTATCACCGAAGGACTTTTGCAACATTCAGAACGTTTCGGCACCAGAAATTTGATTCCACACACAAAATTTAATGGAACTTCTTCGTTGAATGATTTCACTCATTGTAAAAATCGACGAATACACTTTTTGTACTCCAGAAAGACAAGTATATACTAAAAACTAACGATTATTTTGATGGGACGTTTGGCACAGACGTCCGAATGGATTTCCGCGCGAAATTTAAATTAAAAAGTCTTACCATTTATTGGCCACAGTAGTATGTATAATTGGACAAGGGGGGCGCGGAAAATTTCGTTTTTAAAAAAGGGGGCGCGTAATAAATTAGTTAGGGAACCCCTGTTCTAAAGAATGTGTCGGTACCTATGTATTTTTGATATCTGTAATTTTTTCGTTTTGTTTCTATGGTACACATATGTTTAGTTGTCTATATTATTTTATGTACAATATGTAGTACAAACCTTGCGCTTGTCTCTGTCTTCATCGTCGTCACGTTCAGTGGTACGCTTTAAGAATCTTTCCCTGAGGTTAGCAGGACGCCCTTCATCATCAGAACTGGAACTTGAATCAGAAGAAACTGATCCCCAGTCAACAGAGTCCGAAGAGTCATCATCTTGGGGTGGTTTTTTTGCTGGTTCAGGTGATGCCTTACGTACTTTCGGCTTCTCTTTTACTTCAGCTACAGATTCATCTGATGATGAGGAATCTAAGGGGAAACAATTTTAAATGCAATTATTTATAGAAAATTAAATCTTGAATAGGGGTCTGTAAATAACTGTAAAAGCAGTTAAAGAGGTGTTACTATCCCAGATCAGCAGACTGGGCACCACTGCCTACCACTCTTATACCTTCCTGGGATAAGCTAATTCCAACAAAATAAGTAATAACATACCTTTCCTCTCATCATCATCATCAGGCAATTCTGGTGCTTCTCTAAACTTAGCAATCTCGGCTTCAAAATCTTTAGTATATTTCCTCAACTTTTGTCTCAAGGAAGTCAACGCCTTGCTACTTCCTTTAGAAAGTTGTTTCCGACTATCCTTATCAGCCCATGCACTGGATACCCAATCGTCAAGCTCTACTAAAGCCCTGATAAAGAATCTAGGAGCTATGCCATTCTCTTCCTTCTGGACTACGGGAGCAGCTCTAGTGTAAGCTCGTTGGATTTCCTCAAATGAGCCGAGAGCCGAGGAGAAATCTTTGATTTTCTTGTGGTTACGTAAAGAATGTATAATGGCTTCTATCTCTTCATAACGCTTCTCCTTCATGGATCGTACGACACGTTTCGTTTCTTCCTCATCATCACTGAACTGTAAAGCAAATATAGAAGTGACAAAGTTTATAAATATTAGCCTTTTCAAACCAGATACAAGTAATAATTTATATTCCAGTCACTATGCCGGCCAAAGGAACATTACATTCTTATGCAGCTTACAATCGCTTTTATTTTGGTTATTAATTTTCCATTTTTTATTATCTTAACATTTTGAGAGCTTTGCCGCCATCGTGGTCTCTCCATGAGACCATAATAAACACGATAGTAAGCCACAAATAAATTCATTAATTAATGTCAGTGCAAAATCTAAGAAAATACCTTACATTAATTAATTTCCATATATCACATATATGACTCCAAGGCAAAGCTTAGCTTAACATAACTTTAGTGGTAATACATTAAATGGAATTAATACACAAATATAATTTATTGCCTGTAAACAATCTACCTATAATGTAAACATAGCTCAGAATTTGTAATATTGTTTTCTAGCAACCTTTTGGCACATTTTGAGGAAAAATTGTAAGTCGTAACTAGACTTGCAATTTAAGGATATGCGAAACACTAAATTATGCAAGTCTTGGACAACAAAAAACAAGTCCTGCCTACAAACATACAGAAATACAAACACAATTGTCTGGATGACACGCCATTAACACCGTTGCATGTGTACTTCATTTGAACAAGGTTTCTGTCTGTGACTTAAAGGACATCATTTATTTTAGGCTTCTATGTACTACTTTTGTATTGTCCAATGATGAAAAAATATATAAATGGTAGTTTCGATACTAGCATTAATAAAACTAATTACAATTTGTAAAATAAGATATGGATTTTGTAATGTCTTTCAATCAATGCCATATTAGTTCTGCTTTCAACTGTCATAATTATAGTGTTTGATCATTTTGCACAACTATGCAAAATAGAGGATAAATTACAATAACATTGTAATTTTCATACACACTATTTTAAAATGCATATTAAACTTTTAATACAATTAAGCCCAAGTCCCTATACAAAATGAATGATGTCCTTTAAATTGAAGACAGAAACCTTGTTCAAATGAAGTGCACATACAACAGTGTTAATGGAGTGTCATCCAGACAATTGTGTTTGTATTTCTGTATAACAATTAACATCCTGCAGACATGTACCGCATTATTTGAGCAGTGAAACCGCAGTTGGATACCATAGTCATGTAAACTTATATCAATAATACTAGTATACCAATAATACACACCGTGTAAACGGGCGCTGGCGCCCTGACTACTTGTTCCTCCTCGCTGGAGCTCTCAGACTCGGAGTCAGTTCCGGTAGCAAAAAAACGACTCATTTTGCGATAGATTATCTATTCACCTAAAACATTTTATTAAACTTTTAAACAAAACTAAGATTTCATTATTTGATCCACGCAATCAGTAAATTTTCATGCATTGAGTAGAAACTTTAAGGTTAGAATATGAATTGATACTTAATTATTTTGTGATGAATTACCTTCTGATAAAAACGTGGTATATAGGCTTGTATTTAACAATATGTGAAGATGCAAAATACATTAGAATTAACCAAAAATATACGAAAAGTAGTGGCAAATCTCGACCGCACTCACGGGTAGAAATGTTGCCAACCATCGGGTCTCGACTCTCATTCAAGGTCATGGCGATGAGCACGTTTCTTCCGGTTTGATCTTCGCACCAAATGTTTAGGCATCGCAAACGTCATCAATAGTAAAAAATAGAGACTAGTAAAAAATAGATTAAAAGTATGAATTAAATTTTAAAAAATTATCTCCTGTTATGCATGTTAAATTTAATTTGTCAGTTTTAGAATTCGGAGCGCAGACCATAAGCACTTTTAGATCGTGTCGGAATGCTGCGATTGTAAACAAAATGGCGACGTTAGTAAAAGCTGTTGAGTGTGTTCTTTGATTTTGCACCTGATTTTTACCAATTATGTTGTTTTTTTTTGCGCTAATCATCGAGTTTATTATTAATACTTTGTTTTATTTGCATTAAGTTATACCTAATTGTGTAAAAAGTGTTCTTAGGATAGTGACTTTATTGTATTCCATGTAAACCCATTGTGTTGAAGAAGTGACTTTATTATGTTTTATTTTATTGAGATAGTGATTTTATTATGATGTTAACTAGTAATTAACATACATATTTTTAGTGATACTATTGTCTTGAAAAGTAAGTTGGAATTAAATAAAAAAGATAATGTTTTATAAAAAGTCGTTTTATTGATCTAATTAGATTATTTCCTACTGAGTAAGGTTCACTTTCACCGACATCTTAAATACGTCTAATATTCATTGTTGTATTATTATACGTATTTAGGATGTGAAAGTGGACCTAATATGTTTACAAATACGCAATATCAACCAGGCCATTTTAAAATTGCCACCATTTTTAGTTCGGGTGAGATTCCGTCGTGGCGTCTCTAATTGCCACGTGTTTTCTATGGCAGTCGAGCTTCTTCTCTTGAGTACAATGTTCCTTGTTGCCAACACTAACAAAAAAGAAAGCTCAGCGCAGTTAGACCACAAATACCTAACATTAACCAACGCCACCCCAGCCGGTGAAATTTTAGATTCTCTATAAATGTCTATAACCGATCGATAGGTAAAATTTATTACTTTAAGTATTAAAAATAAAAAAATTTCTTACTCTTTTATTTTTTGAGTTGTTAGACCAAATATATATTTTTAGGTTATGTTATTTTTGTAAGGCTCATACCAATAAAATATAGAATATTTTTACATTACTTCTTACGAATAATTTATGACTTACGGCCGCTAAAAAGTCAACATGATTAAATTTAAGTTTCTAGGTTATTAACATTGTTTAATTTGTTATTAATAGTTTAATAGCATAACGCCTGAAATTGATCTTATTTTGAATCTATTTGAATTGATTTATTGAACTGTCACGCCTTTTTCCTACAGGGATAGGCAGAGACGATGGACCGCCACTTGCCACGATTCTAATCCTAACACAACTCCCTCGCACCCACAATCCCTTCCTAATATAAGCTCTTACTAAACAACCCCAATCTACTTTGACTCATCGTGTCCAAGCCTTTGTGACAGGGTCTGGCACAAGGCCCTTCTTTCCAAGCTCGAAACATACATGACCGTCTGCGTGGCTAGATAGCCGACTACCTGCGTGACCGCTCCATACGCGTGGTTGTGGATGGAAACGCATCGTGCAGGGTGTCGGTAAATGCCGGGGTTCCTTAGGGCTTCGTGCTGTCGCCGACTTAAATCCAGCATTCTTGCTATTCGCCTGCTATTACACAAGTAGTATATACAAGGCTCAGATTGATGAGCTTGGCGTGGATTTCACGAATATACGTGGAATCCACGCCAATCTCAGTGCCGTCCATCACTATCTTGAGACGGCACAGCCCACTTTGCTCTTCTTGACGGAGACGCAGATAAAGGCACCGGCTGACACTTCCTACCTTCAATACCCCGGCTACTCGCTTGAGGAAAGATTCCTTGCGAAAGCCGGGGTATGTGTGTACATCCGGTCCGATATCTGTTGTCTCCGTCTGCTTTGCTTGGAGGATCCTTCCCTGTCCATCCTCTGGGTACACGTGGACCTTGGTTCCCAAGCCAGGATCTACGGGTGCCTTTACCGTTCCCACCACGGGGATTCGGAGACAACCCGGCTTTTCGATTCTCTGAGCCGGGCGACAGACGAAGCGCTGGAGCGGTTCCCGACCGCGGAGGTCGTGGTCTTGGGGGACTTCAACGCACACAATGAAGTGTGGTTGGGGTCCCAAAGGACCGACCACGCGGGAAGGGCCGCTCATGCTTTTGCCCTTCTGCATGACCTGACACAGCTGGTGACCCAGCCCACCCGGGTGCCAGACATTGTCGATCATGCCCCTTCTCTGCTGGACCTTCTACTGACCACTCGTTCAACTCGTCCGGGTATACAATTTCGGCCAAGGCCCCTCTAGGGACTTCTGACCACTGCCTGGTCGAGACGATAATGCCGCGCGTCGTGCCTCCTCCTGCCAGGAAAGAGGTGCGACGTTTGTGGCACTACCGGTCAGCGGATTGGGAGGGAATGCGAAATTATTTCGCTTCGCTCCCTTGGTGGCAGCGCTGCTTCAACTCTGAGGATCCATCCACGTGTGCCTCGGCCGTTGCTGATGAGATAGCGCTGGGAATGGAATATTACGTTCCATCCAACTGTGCATCTCGTAACGACCGGAGCAGGCCCTGGTACAACAGTGACTGCGCGGCTGCTGTTTCAGCGAAAAACGCAGCTCACAGTGCATGGGTCAGGAGTCGAAAGAATCATGACCCTCACGTGGATGAGTTGAAAGCAGCCTATAATCGTGCCACCAAGTCTTGCAGAAAGGTCTTTAAAAAAGCGGAGGCGCAGCGCGTTTCCAGGATTGGCGAGAGTCTATTAGCGCACCCAACGGGTAGTCGCAGCTTTTGGAGTCTCGCTAAGACTGTGGAATCTAACTTCTGTCGTTCTGTACTGCCACCACTGAGACAGCCTGATGGCTCACTGGCGCATACGGCGAAGGCGAAGGCCGATTTACTGGCCGAAGTCTTTGCCACAAATTCGCGTATTGACGATCGTGGGGCAGGGCCACCCACCCTGCGTCCGTGCGGACATACGATGCCTGAGATTCGTATCAGACAACGCGA
This sequence comes from Tinea trinotella, assembly GCA_905220615.1. NCBI lineage: Eukaryota > Metazoa > Arthropoda > Insecta > Lepidoptera > Tineidae > Tinea > Tinea trinotella. The sequence continues at coordinate 1,501,787 of HG992325.1, forward strand.
TGTCCGCATGGAACTACGATCGCTCGATATCAGGAAGGCCAGTGGTCCCGATGGTGTCCCAGCGCTTGTGCAGCGGAATTGACTCCCGTCTTGACAAGGCTGTACCGGCTCTCGTACGCATCGGGCTGTGTGCCTCGGGCTTGGAAGGGAGCCAAGGTGCAACCGGTCCCAAAAAAAGGCGACCGTTCAGACCCGGCAAACTACCGTCCAATAGCTGTAACCTCAGTACTGTGCAAGGTCATGGAGCGAATAATTAATGTTCGCCTCATGGCCTACCTGGAGGGTCACCAGCTGATCAATGACCGTCAATATGGCTTCAGGCCGAAACGGTCAACTGGTGATCTTCTGGCGTACACCACGCACGTCTGAGGTGAAGCGTTGGATGGTAATGAAGAAGCCCTTGCCGTTGGCTTGGACATCTCCAAAGCATTCGACAGGGTCTGGCACAAGGGCCTTTTATCCAAGCTCGAGGCATACGGTTTACCTGACCGTCTGAGGGGTTGGATAGCTGACTTTCTGCGGGACCGCTCCATACGCGTCGTCGTGGATGGAAGCGCATCGCGCAGGATGTCGGTGAATGCCGGCGTCCCTCAGGGCTCCGTGCTGTCGCCAACTTTGTTCCTTCTGCATATCAATGACATGCTGGACCTTGGATCCGGCATTCATTGCTATGCAGACGACAGCACAGTGCATGGACGCTACACTGCCCGCCCCGCAGCCGGCAAACAGGAGATCGCCGATATGAGAGAGTCTATTGTAGCGGGACTGAACCGGGTTCTTGATCGTATTACCCACTGGGGCGAGAAGAACCTAGTTCAGTTCAACGCAGACAAGACTCAGGTTTGCGCGTTCTCGACGAAAAAATCCCCGTTTACTCCTCTTCCCTCTCTTTGTAACATCTCCCTCAGTGCTTCGGACATACTAGACATTCTTGGAATGTCCCTATGCTGCGACCTGAATCACAGGGACCACATTGAGCGGACCATTAAGACCACCTCCCCCGCAAACTTGGCATCCTGAACAAGGGGCGGCGGTCCTTCGCGCCGGAGCTTCGCCTGCTACTTTACAAGGCTCAGATTCGCTCTTGCGCGGAGTACTGTTCGCACCTCTGGGACGGCTCTGCCAAGTTTCTTCTTAGTGCCCTGGATTCATTGCAGCGCCGAGCTGTCCGAATCATAGGTGAAGCAGAGGTCACGCGAATTCTGGAGCCCCTACAACTACGCAGAGACATGGCGGCTCTATGCGTCCTCTATCGCCTATACAACGGAGAATGTTCTGAGGAGCTCTTTAACCTTGTTTCTACCCCGTCTTTTTACACCCGTAATACTCGCACAGGTCGAAGGGAGCACCCGCATTTAGTCGACCGAATCGGCAGTCGAACTATACGGTTCGGTGCGTAGTTTCTTTGTAGAACAATCGACAAGTGGAATGCCGGCATAGCGCCATCTATTATAAAACCATTAAAATAAAATGCCAATTTACTTAAATTATCTATCATGATTTATTATGTAGTTTAATCGAAATTTCATAGATGTCGCTTTTTAAAATCTAAATATTTTAATAAATAAATTACCAAATTTAAAAATTTCCAACTAAATCGGAGATATTCTCAAAAAAGCTGGGTTGCCTAGTGCTCATAACCGTAGAGCTTGTATTGTTAATGTGAGGGAAGCGAGGATCGTGGCAAGTGGCGTTCCATTGTCTCTGCCTATCCCTGTGGGAAAGAGGCGTAACAATTTGATTGATTGATTAATTGATTGATCTATAATCAATAAAAATACTATATTACTGTGTATTATATTATTTTTAAAAACTTGTTAGACTTGTTCATAAATTCGTCCCTGTATCAGAATTCTGATGACACAGGGACGGATTTAATTTATTAATTGTCATTAGGTTTTAACATTAATAATGAAAACATTATTTTAATACATAAAAATGAGGTCTAACTATTATTAAAAAATCGTCAATTTATGAACGAACCTGCGCTTACCAAGAGGGTTTACAACCTGACCGATTTTATCCCCTGTTAAAATTATGAACGGGGCTTTTTTTATTGTGACTCGACATATTATGACGGCACTTGATGTTTATCTGGAGTTCTGTCCATGAATGGAGGTGACTACTACTACAGTTCAATAACAGTCACATCCACTATGTCGGCCTAATTTAAACCGGAAACTTACAATCTGACCCCGAAACGCAACTGAGTCAGTTCACGGTTTGTATACTTGTAAGTGGTGGTATAAGTCTATCCCGGTTCGGCAGACTGGGCACCATTGCCAACTACTTTTTAATAATCAGACCCTGAGCAAATCTCCAGCTCTTAAATATTTAATATTAAAAGCTACGAAACAAGTATTTGCTCCGACCGGAAATCGAACCCAGGGCTTTACGCATAACAAACTGGTCTGCAGACCCAATGTACCACGCCTGATACGTAAACTAAACATTTAACCCACAGACCTATAATACTTGTTTCACAGTTTTTATTTTATATTTAATTTAATTAATTATTAAAAGTATTGAAGAGTCCAAGGGTCTGATTATCAAAAAGTAGTATGCCGTGGTTCCCAGCCTGCCGATCCGGGGTACTACCACCACTTACAAGTATACAGACCGTGAAGTGAATAAGTCGCGTTTCGGAATCAGCTTGTAAGTTTTCGGTTTCAACTAGGCCGGCATAGTAGATGTGACTGCTATGTTATTTACCTGTAGGAGCAGTTACATCCATTCATAGAACGCACTACAGCTTAACATCAGGCCCCCGCCATATGTCATATGGCGAGGCACAATACAATAAAATAAAAATAATTACTCGCTTCTTTGCGTGTTCTATTGAAGGTCCTTTGCTCTCTGAAGACTCGGTCTTTCTTTTTAATTAACTGACTTTTAATAGCTTGACTTGTATGTATGTAACTAATTTTCACATACTTCCAGACGTCTACATAATATGAAAATATGTGATGACAAAACATTAATTTTATACCGTTATTTTGATTAGGATTATTTTCTTAGATTAGATTTAGATTTCGCCCGAAAATTGGTTAATGAGTTAAACGTATTTTATGCGGCTAACACGTTCATATTGGTATTTGATTTTACAATTTTTTGATTCCGATGTTTCGAGAGCTTTGGACCTGACCTCGACCCCCCTGATGGCAAGCAAGAAGAGTTCCAAGAGTGCCGACGAATGCAAAAACTGAGTACTCACGGCTGCCCCAGTCACCATCACTATACTGGCCAAAGGTGCTAATTCACGAATCGTTTGAACGATCCAAGGTTACAGGATGGAGAGAACACATGGGCTGGTAAAGTATTCTACTTGCCGATTGTCCTACAAAGAAACCACGCATCGAACCTTTTAGTTCGACTGCCGATTCGGTCAGCACAATGCGGATGCTTCCCCCGACCTGTGCGGTTATTACGGGTGTGAAAAGAAGAGGTAAGTACAAGGTTAAAGAACTCCTCGGAACATTCTCCGTGATATAGGCGATAGAGGACGCACACACCTGAGTCTTGTTTGCGTTGAACTTAACTAGGTTCTCGTCGCTCCAGTAGGAAATACATCCAAGAACCCGGTTCAGCTCCGCTACAACAGATTCTCTCATATCAGCTATCTACTGTTTTCCGGCTGCGGGGCGGGCAGTGTAGCGTCCGTGCACCGTGCTGTCGTCTGCATAGCAATGAATGCTAGATCCAAGGTCCAGCATGCCTTTAATTACAAAAGGAACACGGTCAAGTAAACCGTATGTTTCGAGCTTGGAAAGAAGGGCCTTGTGCCAGACCCTGTCACAAAGGCTTGGACACGATGAGTCAAAGTAGATTGGGGTTGCTTAGCAAGAGCTTATATTAGGAAGGGATTGTGGGTGCGAGGGAGTTGTGTTAGGATTTGAATCGTGGCAAGTGGCGGTCCATCGTCTCTGCCTATCCCTGTAGGAAAAAGGCGTGACAATTCAATAAATCAATTCAAATAGATTCAAAATAAGATCAATTTCAGGCGTTATGCTATTAAACTATTAATAACAAATTAAACAATGTTAATAACCTAGAAACTTAAATTTAATCATGTTGACTTTTTAGCGGCCGTAAGTCATAAATTATTCGTTAGAAGTAATGTAAAAATATTCTATATTTTAATGGTATGAGCCTTACAAAAATAACATAACCTAAAAATATATATTTGGTTTAACAACTCGAAAAATAAAAGAGTAAGAATTTTTTTTATTTTTAATACTTAAAGTTATAAATTTTACCTATCGATCGGTTATAGACATTTATAGAGAATCTAAAATTTCACCGGCTGGGGTGGCGTTGGTCTAACATTAGGCTTAGACAAGTAGAAAATCTTCTTTTCTTCTTGTTTATGGCTTTAGTATTTAACTTGCCAGTGTCAAAGTAAAAATATATGGTTCAATGTTAATACATTGTCAAGTAAAGATGAACATGAACCACGCGAGTGATTCATCAAATAATGATGTTGATAGTGAGGTTGATGATGATCGTTTTAGTAAAGCGGCGGAAAGTCTTTGCTAAAACTTCGGAAGGAGTCTTGGAGGGAACATGAAGAAACACGTTTCACAAATTTAAATTACTTGTTTATACTTGATCAACTTAAAAATTATTACTGGATAACAATTCCACCATTATTACACATTAATATTTATGAAAAACACAAGCTTTTCAAATAATTCAGAATTGCGCGTCCTGTCAGTTGCAGTTGCCCGCCAAAACTTCCGACAAGTAGAAAAGGATTTGTGACAGTGAATTTTTTTTATTAACTTTTTGCAAGGCTTAGATATTGATTGGATTGAGTAAATTATTTATTATTATTTTTAATTTTATATTTAATCCTAATATTAATGAAAATAATAAATACTAAATATTATAAAAATATTCGCTTTTAAATTCGACCTCTACGCATGATTTTCGTAGATAGATCGGCGTCGGCGGCTATGCGACGCCATTACTGTTTTTGCCATTATTTTGGTTAGTTGTCTCTGGTTTTTGCCGTGTGTTACTGGTATAATTGAGTATAATGGGGCGTTCTCACGAGGCGATTTGAGTTGATCAACTGCGAAATCGTTCGAGATTTGAACCGTCTGAACAGACTTTCAACCAAATTGAAGCAACAAATATCTATTCAACAAAAGTTAAAGACTTTTCAACTTTTGTTGACTCAACTGTCATTAATTTTTTCTTTCTTCTTTTTTATGGCTTTAGTATTTAACTTGCCAGTGTCAAAGTAAAAATATTATGGTTTAATGTTAAAACATTGTCAAGTAAATATGAAGATGAAGATAAACCACGCGAGTAATTCATCGAATGATGACAATGATCGGCGCGAATGTGTATTGTTTTCCTCCGTTTCACCAGTTTTTTGTTTTTATAAATTATGGAATCCACGAAAAAAATGCTAAACCATCACAAATAAGCAATATACACTTCCTAATTTCTTCATTATCCGCCATTTCGGTCATGAATATTAAGTCGATTATTAGAGATTGTATTTGTAAATAGTCTAGGTTTAGTTTATAATAGGAATGGCATCGCCATTTTATGTGCGTGATTCCCCTAATAAAATTGATTAAAAAAAAAAAAGAGTCGATTATTATTGAATCGTGAGAACGCTACCGTCAATTTCTGCTTTCGAATTTTTGTTAAACGACAAATATTGATCAACTGAAATCGCCCGGTGAGAACGCGGTATAATAGTTATTTGTGATTGCGTACTTTTCCTGCTTTAGTAATATTTTCTCTTTTGCTTTCGAAGTGTTTGCGTTGATTAGGTTCCGGACGCTTTGTCTGTTAAAGAGTTCTCATCATGTATTACAACAAATGTTGTGTGCCGGGGTGCAAAAGTTTACGACAGGACGTTAATTTACACAAGTTTCCAAATAGTGAACAAAGACTTAAAAAGTGGATGGAATATCTTGCCTGTGCTTCGATACGTATTGCTTCAAACAATCTTGATCAGTTGCTTATTTGCCACAAGCATTTTGAAGCAAGATTTGTTACACCGCGATCGCGTCTTTTGGGCCGTGCTTATCCAACCTTGTTTTCGGCTCAGGAGATATCAAGCGGACTTCCATCCAAAAATATTCTGCAACAGAATTCAGGTACTAGTTAAGAATTGCGCTTTAGTGTCAACTGATTCGGTTCAGCTTTACCTGTGGAAACACCTGATATTAGCACCATATTTTTTTTACAGATAGGTTTGTTAAAGAAGTATAATTTTCTAAAATTTCAATTCTCGGGTAAGCATGGTTTTTACGCTAGAATTTATTGAAAATTAAAAGTTAATTGTAAACAAATCTTTCTTTTTCTTCTTGTTTATGGCTTTAGTATTTAACTTGCCAGTGTCAAAGTAAAAATATATGGTTCAATGTTAATACATTGTCAAGTAAAGATGAAGATGAACCACGCAAGTGATTCATCAAATGATGATGATGATAGTGAGGTTGATAATGATCGTTTTAGTAAAGCGGCGGAAAGCCTTTACTAAAACTTCAGGAGTCTTGGAGGGAACATGAAGAAACACGTTTCACAACTTTAAATTACTTGTTTATACTTGATCAACTTAAAAATGATTACTGAATAACAATTCCACCATTATTACACATTAATATTTATGCAAAACAAGAGCTTTTTAAATAATTCAAAATTGCGCGTCCTGTCAGTTGCAGTTGCCCGCCAAAACTCCTCTGTAAACAAATCGCGATGTTTGACGTATAATATTAAAACGTTTCGTTATAAGCATTGTAAATGTCAAATTATCAGTAACAATGTACGATGTTTGTGCAAAATTGTCAATAAAAATCAATAAACAGTGAAATGGAACTATTTTGTATGTTTTGTTAAATAACAAGTGAATGAATCAACAAATTTGTCCTTCATTGAATGAATTGTGTAAATGAATGACCAAATGTCAGTCATTCACTGCTTGTACTCGTTAGTGTATGTGTTACGTCGCTCCGTTTTATTTTTTCTTTCTTCTTGTTTATGGCTTTAGTATTTAACTTGCCAGTGTCAAAGTAAAAATATATGGTTCAATGTTAAAACATTGTCAAGTAAAGATGAAGATGAACCACGCGAGTGATTCATCAAATGATGATGATGAGAATGAGGTTGATGATGATCGTTTTAGTAAAGCGGCGGAAAGCCTTTACTAAAACTTCAGAAGAGGTCTTGGAGGGAACATGAAGACACACGTTTCACAACTTTAAATTACTTGTTTATACTTGATCAACTTAAAAACTATTACTGGATAACAATTCCACCATTATTACACATTAATATTTATGAAAAACACAAGCTTTTCAAATAATCCAAAATTGCGCGTCCTGTCAGTTGCAGTTGCCCGCCAAAACTCCCTCCGTTTTATTCGGTTTATTATTAATATTAGGTAATTATGTTTTAATATTTTGTATTATCTATAAATGTAAAGTTGAAATTGTCTCAAATTCAAATCTGCCAACCCCAACTCCACGTGTTAAGAACAGTAGCGTAGCGTGACGGGGACGGACTGCCCCGGGCGGCACATTTAGGGGGCGGCAAAATTTAAAAAAACTTAAATAAATCGTTAAAATTTGAACCTGAAACGATGGTACCTATGATTGAAATTCCTTAATAAGAGGGCAGTAAATTTTTTTTCCGCCCCGGGCGGCTAACTCCCACGCTACACTGATTATGTGATTGAAGTATTGACAAAGCAATGATTATTGATAAAAGTAGTTTATAATGCCAAGGTATAGAGTCAGGGTAAACAATGTAGATAAAACAAAACATTTATCATTGATTTATAACTCCATATTAAATGATTGAACATGAATAATTTTTTTACAGCTCATTATGTTAATGGAAATAAGTAACACTTCGAAAAATACAGCTGAAGTTGTGTCTTTTCTGGATAAATTATTTGTTAGTGAAACGGAAGCCATACACAAGGAAAAGGCCTAAGAAGAGTCCTAACAGTGTCGCCAAACATAATCGAATGTGAGGAACATAGAGTGTTTATCGTTCACGCTTTTATCTAGACAACAGTCTGCTTAGCGATTTTTAACTGGTGTACAGTGATTAATCAGGTTTTACAGGGCACTGATGTTGCAAGATTAAAACAGGTAAAAACTATACCATGTCTGCAATTGCAAGCTCTCAAAAAATATAGAAAAAGTATAAAATAAAAAAAATGAATTTACGATTGTGTTTTCATTCGAAACCCAGAAGTCTCATTTAACCGATTCATTGCCGGTGAATCAGATCTGATTCCTGTCAAACTTCTTGGGTGACAGCTTAGTTCTTAAAGTTCACACGAAGCGCTGCACAAAGTACGGAGTAGCAATGTGCCAGTCGAATGATTTCATTAATCGAATAACCAATTGATTATTGAACTAATATAATCAAATGATAATACTAATATTAGTAGCAACAGCAGTAGTGGAGAACTTACAAAAACATAATCATCCTTGTATAGCACATACTATAAATTTAACGGAATAAATACTAGTGATGAATGTGTTTCCCTGTAGGCACATTTTGATCAAAAGTTTTCCCAAAAAAATACCTCCGAAACCCCCAGTATTACGGCTTATATAATGGTAAAACAATATAAAGATATGGCTCTGATAGATAGAAACACGAATCCTCTAACATTTTGGGAAGACCAAGACCAAAATGTTTCCAGATTTATATAAATTAGCCAAAAAATATTTATATATTCCTGCAACATCTGTCCCAACTGAAAGACTTTCTCCAAAAGCAGGATGTTTTTAATGATCGGCGTAATCGGTTTAGTCCAGAGAAGCTAGATTCTTTCACAATGATAATGTCTAAATAATTTTTAGATATGTATTTACTTAAAAACGTATTTTCCAACTAAATAGTTATGTTGATAATTTACATGTTAACTTCTATTTAAATTATTCGAATCGGACCTTTGGTTTAGATGTTACGACGACGGGTATAAAAATGTCTTTCGAATGACAGATGTTTCCATACATAAATGCTGTGGTACGAGCGAACAACTCCATGCTTAGTTTAGTTTATTTATTACTATTTATGAGTACTTAATTACACTTTTAATTTTTATCTGGTTATGTTAACCGTCGTATTCCATTGTCGCAGATCTACGACAAACAAAAAAAAAATTTTTTGTTATTTATTTCTTTGTGTCTAATTGAATGATTGTTTTTATATATTAGTTTTGTTTTACTTTAAAACGTGGACGTTCGTCTTGCTCGGACACGCTTGTTGTTACTTTTTGTTTTATATAACAGTAGTAGTTGCAATAAATCGAAATCCATAATACCAATTTTTAATCAATTTATTCGAATTGTGGAAAAGCTAATTTTTTAAACGAATGTTTGCTAGTAAATAATTACAACGGAGTTTATTGTGCTTAACGCTATGCGACGCTAAAGTTAGTAATTAATCCCTATTAACAATCGACTAAGTCGTTTGATTACTGAAATCAATTTATTCGATTATGCACATCACTACTATGGAGTGAAAATGGCGTTCGCGTCTTTCTTGCGTGTTATTTTCATTGTGTTTTTGTTACTTAGTTTTCTGTTATTACCATCTGCTAAAGAAATTGTTCATATAATATTAAGTACACCCAATATCAGTGATATTCGACGCTAGCGCTGCGTGTGAACTTTTAGAACTACAACTAAAGTCAACAGCTGTCTTATCTGTATAATATGAATTTGACGTGGCAATGAATCGGTTAATACGATTTAATTTTAAAGTTGGCTCTAAGAGCGTAGTTCCGTTGCGTCGAATATTTATTTAGCATAAGAAAAAAACGAATGTCAAACATCATTTTCTGTCCATCAATCGGAAGGTCGTTGATATGTCTTACGTCAAATGTATGGCAGACGTCTGTTTGATACGTAGTATCTCTATGTAATAGTCTGTGTACGTATACTACGTGTCAGACGGACGACTCCGTCTCCAAAGAATTTGGACTCCATATTCTAGACTGGGCAGGTCATCTCTTTCGCATGTCCGATGCATTATGGGCTAAGTCCACTACTGAGTGGACTCGAGATTGCAGAAGATTTCGAGGCAGGCCCAAACGGAGATGGCGAGATGAGATGGACTCCTACAATAGTTCGTGGCGAGAGATCGCTAAATGTGAGTCATGGAAAAAAAGAGGGAGGCCTTTGCCCAGCAGTGGGACAAATAAATAGGCTAATAATAATAATATTCTTGGGCCATACATACTCTATGTAGTCTGTGCGCACGTCACTTGAGATCTGCTTGAGATTGAGAAAGAAAGAGACGAACTGATTAAGCTGGGAATACACGTCTGATCAGACAATCTGTTCGTTTTACATTCGATTCTTGCGCCTGACTTTTTCTAAACTCAGTCGTTCTCGAGCTGTGAGTGTCTGCTTGCATAACGACCAAAAAGAAAAGATGGATAAAGAATTATGGTACTTATTGTAAATTTGTTAGCTCTAAAGAAGAAAATACGTCGCTATTGGATTCACACAAGAAATCTGATAAGTAAATGATAATGATTATATTTTATACTTTTCTGGGGCTAGGTTTTCTGTGCGTCTTGCTAAAGTTTTTGTTTACTATGTTGTTTTTTTGAGTATATGTCGTTGTTGGTGAAGGGGCATTTTACAAGAGAAAACAAAACGTTTAATCTAGGAGAGTAAAATATTTGGATTAAGTAAAATAACCCTAGAAGGACTTTAAAGGACAATATTCGTGAAACACACAATCGATAATGTACTTAAAAATTGGACCGATCGTGTAGGCTACTGCATGGCCAGCCGAGGCAGCCATTTGAATGAACTTATTTTCCATCATTAACCGGAAGGATAATGATGGATTCAAATAAAAAAGAAATCTGAAAATATATTCAGTAGTTTTTTTTAGAGCATTTAAAAAAAAAACATTTATTTGGCGGACCCATGGACGAATAATCATAATGTGATTATTCGTCCATGGGCGGACCCGATATATAGACTAGTCGATACTGTATCGGTCATTTATTTTTGTCTAACCCTGGTAACCCCTTATCTGTCACTGACTTGTCAAACTTTTCTCTCGAGTTGTGGATTCTGGTGTAGTTTACGATTTTATTGCTGATCCGATGTCTGAAGCTGGTGTAGTCTGCATACTTCTGTACAGAGACAAAATAGACGTTCGATTTCTACTTCCGACTTGCCAGTTGACTCTTTAGGCACTCACAGCTTGAGAAAGACAGAGTTAAAAAGAATCTATCGCAAGAGTCGGATTTGTATAGAGTAAATACGATCAGATAATTGGAAACAAAATCTGATGTGTATTCCCAGCCTAAGTTCCGCCTATGAATGCTAAGAATATGGAGAAGATAGAATCTATGCTAAAATAAGAACTAATTCATTGATATTTGTCTCATTTATATTATGTTTATACCCGTGTGACTGAAAGAGACCACTACTTGTACTTCAATTCCTTTATTTTAAAGGTTGGCGCTACTTTTTTTGCAATTAGAACCATTTGGTTCTAATTTAATACTACCTAATTAAAAGTCACGTGGCAGCAAGAGTAGCGGTATAATTGTTCCGTCATTATTTTTTGAAGTATTTTAATGTCAATTGTCATTATGTCAAATTGTGATCGAGTTGTCAAGTGATATATTATAATAAATTAAAAATATTATTTTTTTGCTTAAAATTTTAGAACACGATTAATTAAATTTACTTAAAATAATAATATAAAATGGCATGTGTAGTGCAAGGATGCAAATCGCATACATCCTGCAAAGAAAACGATAATATGCGGCTTTATCTTTTCATCGGTAAGTTTCATATTTTATACATATTTACATTCATAATAATGTGTTATCCAATCTAAGTAATTAAATCGAAGTCATAACTTTGATTGTACACAAAGTAATATATAGCTTTTATTGTTTGATACTTTTTTTTATAGAAATAAAGGAAAACATAGGGATGTGGAAATGGATACCGATATCGATAAAGTTTCTTATATATTTCAGATTTCCTTGTGATGAAAATTTTAAAAAGGGGTGGGCACGGATTATTGGGAGAACGAGTTGGACTGTAAAAAAAACCAGACATATTTGTTTCAAACATTTATGCACAGATTCATTTGTTCCGAATAAAAATATAAAATGGAGGAAACTGAAAACAGATGCTGTACCAACTTTGTATTTACCCGTTAAAAGTGTTGAAGAGGTAAAATTTAATTTTTATATTTATTGGTGTAAAACATCTATTGACATACAGTAATATCTAATTATCTCTGCCCATCCCTGTGGGAAAAAGGCGTAACAGTTTGATTGATTGATAATATCTAATGCTGTGACGCTGGTATTGTGTAACGCTGGGGGCAATTTTATTTTGGTGGTGGTGATGGTTTTGGTAGTGGCAATGATGGTTTTGGTGGTGGTGGTGGTGGTAGTGTTTGTTTTGGTGATGGTGGTGGCAGTGGCGATTTTAGTGGTGGTTGCGATGGTAGATTTAGGTATGGTGATTTTGGTGGAGGGGTGTTGTAGTTTTGGTGGTTGGTGGATTTCGTGGTGTTGGTTGTAGCGGTGGTGGTGGCAGTAGTGATTTTGGTGGTAGTGGCGATGGTAGTTTTAGTTATGGAAGTTTTGGTGATGGTAGTTTTAGTTATGGAAGTTTTGGTGATGGTAGTTTTGTTGGTAGTGGTGGTGATAGTGGTGGTGGTGGTGGTGTTGTTGTAGTTTTGGTGGTGGCAGTGGTGATTTTAGTGGTGATAGCGATGGTAATTTTGTGGTGGTGATGGAGGTGGTAATTTGGTTGGAAGTGGTGGTTTCGGTGGTGGTGGTGTGGTGATGATTTTTTTAGTAAATCATCCTTTCATGCATATTTTTTATACTAATTAGTTTTTAATTTTTCATGTGTTACCAGGCCTGGCTCCTACGCCATAAGAAACAGTTAATCCAATACGGCGGTCGCTAGCGGACATTTTAACTCAATATTGTCGTAAAAGTGTTAATATATTAAATATAAATTAATATATTGCGTCTTTTCTTTGTAGATCAATCGACAACTGAAATGCTTTGCCTGCCAATGTGTTCTCTCCATCCTATGACCTTGGATGCTTCAAGCGATGCGTAAAGAAGCACCTTTGGCCGGCATAGTGACGGCGGCTGAGGCAGCCGAGAATAAACTCGGTTTTCTCAGTCGTTGTCACTCTTGGACCTTCTCGTGCTTATCATCAGGTGGGAAGAGGTCAGACGTCGTGTCACAATAAATAAAAAATTGCAGACTCAAGCTCCAGGCCCAGATGCAGAACCATATAAGAATACTATAAGGTGAGATATTTTACATTTAACAGCTGTTAAATATAAAATATGCGTTAAGTAACAACTTTCTTAAAGCTGTCTTGAATTTGAATATGTACTTAGCCTAATGAAAACTATCCTGTTTTAGAGGCCACTTTCGGATTCACAACAAAAAAATCCAGAAAGAAAACGGTCCAAACCAGCAATCCGAACTAAAAAAGTGAACTAAAGATGGAATTATATATCTGTAATAATATGTTCGTAAAGTTTGCGGTTCGTGCTCGCGGGTTATAAATTCATAATCTTTAGAAGGAAATAAACTAAAAATATATATTTTTTTGTGTTGATTTTTTACGTATCTGTAAATCTAATAAAGGTAATTAAATTTAAATAAATAACGAACGCCTTTCATTTAATAACTAAACAAACATTAAACCGTACACGTTGCGGTTTATTATAATAATATTAAATATTATCGATCTCAATTGATTATAGATCTAAGGTTGATATGGTTATTAAAAAAGGAACAGTTACGATTTAAAGAAATTTAGGTATCACCATTACCGAGAAGTTTACCGAGTCATCTAGTGTGTTTGTATGTCTTTATGTATTATGTTCTTAATGTTTATATATATTTTAATGTATATGATAAGAATACATTATTAATATTGATGAAAAATTACACTGCACTCTCTTTTACAAAAAAAGTGTAATATTCTCGTCCTGAAAAATAGGGCAAAAAGTCGAACTATAGATGTAAAAAAATGTACACGCACCACGGGAGAATTCAGAACATCTCATCGCGCATGTGTGGTTGCCAACCTCACTTTAGGCTCTGTAGTCAATTCACACGGGTTGATATGTTCTACTTTTTTTATCCATAAGTGCGTAAATAGTGTAATATGTATTGAGTAGTAGCCGTGTTCTGCGTTAAGAACTGCGTCTAGTAACGTAAGTAAATGCAAGGGAGGTTCCCTTTCATCTAGCAGAATGCTAATTTAAATACTAAACCGCAAAAAATGTTATTTATGATAGGAAAATACTACAATTCATCGTTGTACTAACACTTTAGTGTACGATTTATTTTAATTTTATCGATATTGACGTCGATACTGTACATCACTAGCGATAAGTGCACTCCTGACAACCTTGTTTCGCTCCGTAGCATTGCCTACCTTCATTAGAAAAAAAAAGATCAAAACTAGGGACAACCTTAAAAATTACGGATGTAAAAATGTATATTCATTCCTTTCTAACTAATTTTAATGCCATAAGTGAAAATAGTATAAACCGTTGTATTTCGTAGCTATTTTAAGGCTCTTTCTATCTCTTAAGTCCAAATTCTTTGTATGAATGTTCCCATTCATGTAATTAATTTTGCTGTCAACTCATTTACAACATGTATTTATCTTTATGGTGTTGTGTGCCGGGATGTGTAAGTTCGCAAGAAGACGCTAAGTTATATAAATTTCCAAAGTGTGAGAAAAGACTTCAGAAATGGCTTAGGCAAATTGGTTGTGATTCCCTGCTAAATAAAAGTCTGCATGAGCTTGATCAGCTAAAAGTTTGTCATAAACATTTTGTGAGTCGTTTCTTTACTCAAAAGTTGGGGCTTATTCAAGATGCATACCCCACTCTGTTTCTAAATAATGCAAGCAGCACAGGTAAGTTAAATTATGTTTATATGTAAAATAAGATTTAATACTTTAATCGGTTATTGGCCACATCGCTCAAAGAACCGACAACTAATGGTGAAGAAAGGTTCTTGAGTGGAGACCATGAACCGGAAGACACAGCATAGGAAGGCATCCCATTAGGTGAACTGACGACATTGAAAAAGTCACGAATAACCAGTGAACGCAACTGGCATCTTGTCATTCGAAATAGCGTTCTAAGGGGGAGGCCTATGTTCAGCAGTGAACACCTTTTGGCTGATGATGATGATGAATTGGTTATTGTTAATAATGTTGTCATAACAACTACTTCATTTCTTGTATTTAATTAGTAATTAATAATGTACCGTTTTTTGTAGAAAATAACAATGGCAGAGCTATAACAGTATCCAGTAATAAAAATTGGATCAGTGCCATTTAAGTAACAAAAATTTAAAAAAAACATGCTACTTAAACTCGGATGCAATCTAAAATTATTTCAGTCAAGTGGAGTCTTACAATTTCACAGATAATAATACCACCTGCCCCCCTAGCACGGCAATCCAGGAAGCAAGATATATAACTGCAAGGAATATTATTGTAACTCATTTTAAATAACATATTAAGCCGGCACATCAAAATGTAAAAAAAATATTTGTTAAAGTATTCAACACTGTTTTGTGTAAAGTTTTACAGAACGTTTAATTATTTTTTTTGATACACTGTTCTAGTAAGTTATTTAAAATGAGTTGGAATGATATTCCTTGCAAGGCTTTATCTTGCTTCTTGGATTGCCGTGCTAGGGGGGGCTGCAATAACTTCTCCACAACTTAAATCTCTAATTATTACTGGATTCATTAAGTTTCACCACGAAGAAGATATTTAATTGTAAAGAAGATATGGCACATAGTACTTAAAAAATATATATTTATTTAATAAACCGAATCAACCAACAAGCCTATTACTATAGAACATTTCAAAACCCATGCGGTGAAACTAATGACTCCAGCAAAACAAGCAAGGCGCAATAACATAAAGATGGGTCATGATTAGAAACATTCTCAATAAAATTAGAACTAACAAAAGTTGAAATAATTAAATAATTGAGCTGGAATGCTGTCCATTTTTTATTTTTTTTTTATTTATTGTGACTCGACATATGACAGCACCCCGCTTGATGTTAAGCCAAAGTGTGGTCGATGAATGAATGTTACTGCTACTTTTATACTATTCAATAACTGTGAGTAGCAATCACATCCACTATGCCGGCCTAGATGAAACCGGCAACTTACAAGCTAATCCCGAAACGTGACCAAATCACTTCACGGTCTGTATACTTGTAAGTGGTGGTACTACCCCGGATCGGCAGACTGGGTACCACTGCCTACCACTCTTAAAACCATGAACAGAGGTGACTGTTACTACAGTTAAATAACTAAACTGTCCTAGTTGCTATAAGCTGATCCAGAAACGCGATTAAGTAACTACACGGTCTATATCCTTTTTAGTGGTGGCACTACACCGGATCGGGGGACTGGGTAGACTGCCTACTACTCTCTGAACCGGAGTAAATATCCGCTTCTTTTTTTTAATAAAGAATATTTGCAAATTTATTATAATTAATAAATAAACTGATCCATAGTACCCAGGTGTACCATAGTGTACCAATTACTACACTCGGGAAAGTGTAGTAATTGGACAATTGTAGTTTAGGAGTGGTAGGCAGTGGTACCCAGTCTGCCGATCCGGGTAGTACCACCACTTACAAGTATACAGGCCGTGAAGTGATTTGGTCACTTTTTAGGATCAGCTTGTAAGTTGCCAGTTCCATCTCGGCCGGCATAGTGGATGTGATTGCTACTCGGACTTATTGAATTGTAGTAGCATTGACATTCATTCATGGACTACACTTTGGCTTAACATTAAGCAGGGTGCTGTCATATGTCGAGTCACAATAACTTCTGCAAATATATAACTCACAAAAGCTTATACTTACTCCAGCATCATTACAAAGTCTTCAAATACCAACAACAGTATCTGAAAGTCAGTGAGATTATAAAGTATCAGATATATGTAACACCTACATTTGTAACCCATGTTAGGCAAATAAATATTTAATTTCATTTTGGAATTGATATTGACGAGGATTTCTAATTACAATTCAAGCTCCATAGCTTTAAACAAACGAGATTTAAGCGCATCTGTATTTGACAACTTGTGGAATGGAAGCAGCACATGGCTATAGTGATATCACTACACAAACAGGGATAATGAAGATTGTTGGCATGGTCAATGTCAATACCATATTAACTGACCTCAAGTCAATATAACAATCTGTCAAGTGTTGCGCTTCCATGCAGAATGTCTTCTTGAGAATGCTTCCATAGGTCCTTCTGCCTAATTTAGTCACTGGAGATGAGAGTTGCATACTGTACAAGAATGATACACAAGCTGCTTGGTTACTACTTTTGTTATTTCTAATGATGGTAAATGGTAGTTTAAATATATAAAATTATTAACAACCCAATTCACGATTTTGTAATAGTAAACGTAATAGAATAAGTATAAAGTAAAACCTAATTCGTAAATTGAAACTTCTTTGGTACAACCGGCTATTAGTGTCATTGTCAACAGAGATAGAGTACTCTGTCCGTTGAACGTATCGGTTAAACGTAAATGTAAAATGTGAAGTTAAAGAGTGGTGCAACCCATTTTTCTTTTACTTATACGATACTTTTTACAAATTCGTAAATTTATAATTTTTGGTACAACCGGCTGCTAGTGCCTTTTTTACATTTTATGTTTTTGATGGAATAGCAATAGAAATCATAATAGTTTATTAGGATAACTTATAAAAAAACAATTAAAAAATGTGGTTGAAAACATTTTGAAGCTTGTCTTAGAAATGTATAATAATGTAGATTTGTGTTATTGCCGGATCAAAAATGTTCAATTCGGAATGAGTGGTTTCATTTACCTTCTTCGTTCGTTTTGTAACACTGTTTTTCGATGAAGTTTTGTTTTTTTGATAGCTAATATGCCAATGAGTTTATTTCACGCAAAGACTATTATTTGACCTAAGAATATGAAAATGGAACGAAGTTTTTCTTAAGTCCAAATTCTTTGTATTTGACCTTTGATCTATTTATTGGCTTGTTTGCAGCTGACAGCTGATTGTCAAATAGCACCAAATGTTTATAATAGATTTGTTGCAATTTGTTGTCTGATGTTGGCGATAACACTCTCAATATAATGTAGTACTATCTTTTGTCTGTGATATCTGATAACGCTGAAACAGTCTCCTCGAACGAGGGGTTATATTTAAGCGTTTGAAGTGTGTTAGCTGTGATAGACCTCCGATCCTTATAGAATTAAGGCATTTAACCGCAATCCCCCATACAACCAGATTGTAAATATAAATTTGCGTCAGAACGTTCAAAAAAGGATTCACCATTTGATTTATTTCCAAATAAAAGTACGTACTTCTTAATAAGTGTGCCTAACATTTTGAAGCGCGATTTATGACTTAAAAGAATCGTTTAATATATCTGTGTTGAATACTGAATTGTACATAGTGCAGAAACATGGAATTACTATTTATCAGCAAATACTATTCAGCTGGGCTAGCGTGGTAGATGTGAATCCTCAGTTCGCATTTATCCAGTTTACCATCAGATGTGTTGGTGATAGGGTGTAGGACTGGTTTCCTAAGGTACATGAGAAATGTTATCACTGGAGGTATTAACATTGAGTTGTAAAACTACCGGATACATCTCCCAAAGGTTAACTGTTAGGAAATTACATTATATTTGTCTCTTGTAAACTTTTATAGTTAATTATGTGCAATTTTTTTATTATTATTGTTGTTATTTGGTACTTATATTATTTCCTAATAGGCAAACATGAAACTAAAGTAAAAACAATATATAACTAGACTCATGGCTCGTCTTTTGTATCCATGCAAGTTCTGATTGCCTTGAAAAAAATAACTTATGACTTTAATATTGTGTTTATAAGTTTATATTTTTTTTCTTTCAATTTATCTAATCATTAATCTCTATGCTACAAAATTATACACAGACTGTATAATTTTGTAGCTAGACTAGACTAGACTAGAAAATATGACAGAAGTGAGCTTAATGAGTGAACATTTGTGTACCCAAAAGCTAGTTGGATCGGTTAGGTTCCGAAGATTAAGGCAGGAGCTAGCTTAGCATAGCTTGTACACCTAAAAACTAATGGGATCCAAATGCAAAGCCTTTTGTTGATGGAACCACTGGCAATATGATGTTTGTCTAGTCTCTATCATCATGCTTCTGTTTAAAATATATGTTAAAGACGTTTTAAATTATTCAATGTTGAATCTTATGAGGTTAAGTACAGAGTGTAATATAGTTTTTTACGACATACCACCTATTCCAATTTTTATAAATTATTTAATAAAATATATTGATTGCTAATAGGAGCATTATGATGAGGCATATATATTAGACAAACACTGTATTTGGCAACCTAACCTCAAAACTTTAATAAGTAATAACTCAAATGCAGCTTACTATCGCGTTTATTTGATTAGAAAGCTCTCAAAACATCGGAATAATAAAAATTGTAAAATCTAAACCAAAATAAACGTGATAGTAGGCTGCATTAAATTTGTTCGCGCAAAATCTAAGAAAATACTAAGTAATATCTCATAAACTAAAGGTTTTCTTCCACCACTCCCCCCCTTAAACAAAGTTCTTCCAGTCGCACACAGCATAGCTAAATTATTATTTTCACTATTCAACAGTTTAAGTAACTATTTTTAAGTACATGTTTAAAAAGATAATAGACCTAAAAATAGTTATATGCTTGTCCGAGGGCACTAAGGATTGTGTATATTCTTTTTAATTATTCAAAATGTCGATGGACAGCCGTGTGTGCTCTATCTACGGATGTGATGGTACACGTCCAGAAGTCAAATTGCATCAATTGCCCAGTAATAGTAAAAGACTCTTGTTGTGGTTGGAGTCCCTCCGCACTGCTAAACTGCAAAGGTTGCCAACGAAAGGCCGTAAGGGATTCTATGTGTGTCGCAGGCATTTCGAAAAGAGATTTATCACTAAGAGGGGTAAAATTCGAAATATAGCCTACCCAACTTTGTTTACTCGTGATGAGGTAGCCAGTGGTACACCACACAAAAGTATAGGTAAGCATTTTGGTACATATAGATAATTCTATACTAAGCTACTAAACGTGTTTCTATCATAGAAACCCGATGACCAAAGTACATATATCAAAGATATATTGGTACCGATTCGGGAGGCCATTCCATGACCACCTTGCTTGCAGTCTGGTCGAGTTTAGCTTAGATGTTGCATCACAATGGAAATTAATATTGCTTTAAAACCTATTGATTATCAATATCTGACCTCAGCTTGCCTGATAGTAAGCAAGTAAGCAAGGAAAGGTCAGATAGTCGTTTGTGGGTTTGTTTTGTTATTTTAACATAGCCAAATTGTTTTTTTTACATATATCATTCTCTTGGCAGTCCCAGAAGGGTGTTTCAGACAGAATCAGAGACATCCTCAAGAAAACGGGGTGGCCTAGTGCCCATATCCATAGAGCTTGTATGAAAAGAATTGTGGATGTGAGGGAAGCGAGAGAGTTGTGTCAGGATCGTGCCAAGTGGGCCTTTCATCTCTATGCCTATCCCTGTGGGGAAACGTTTTTGATTGAAAAATCTAATATATAAAATTCTTTATGTAACAGCGTTTGTAAAAAAACTCCTCCGAAACTGCTTACCCTATAAATAAATAATAATTTTTCATACCCCTAAGTGGTAAAGATGGTCCACTCCTCAAATCATACATGTATAGATTATCATGCTATACTTATATATGATCTGAGGTCCACTTATTATCCACCATTAATTTTTTGGATACATTTTTTTATTCTCATATTTTGATTCGGCATAAAATCTACCACCAACCTCTATTTTTAATAGCTATATTAGTACTTTTAATAATTTTCTACTTTTGGCGGTCAATAATTATTCAATTATCAGTTATTCCCGCTAGGCGTCTACCGTAAACAGCACAGAGTAGAAATGACAAAAATTGCAGCAATATAACCCAAGGTATCAAAATGTTACCTGTATAAGTCATTATTTTGCGTGCGTATATTAGTATAATGCGATTAAAATAAGAATAGGACGGAATCGGCGCCATTTTGTGACGTCTAACTCTCCAACCAACTTCACTTTAGTATGGTGTCTTTTTCTTTGCGGATCGTCAAGAACAAGACACCTTTGAATCAGTCAAGTGAGTGAAGTTAGTCAACAGCCCGTCCTATTCTTATTCTAATAGCATAGTTGTACTTAAAATTACTGACAAAAAAGTCTGTGATGGTATATGCCTAAAATGGTTAAATAATTAAGACTGAACATGTATATGTATATACACTATATACAACAACATATGTTTAATGCTAGTTATAATTATAAAGATTATGTATACATACATAAGAGAAAAACTGATTATTTAACCATTAGGCGTGCTAAGTATTTTGACCTGGGAAACTCCAGTTTACGCAGCTACTAAATTATTAAAATTAAGTAAGAAATCTCCTTAAACCTGGGCAGCTTAGCGCTGCAATGAATGCAACATTAGTTGGTAGAGCATTCCACATGTCGATTGTTCTACAAAGAAATGAATGTCCTGAACGATCCGGTCTGTAGAATGCGGATGCTTCCCCGACCAGGGGGCTGACCGCGCCCCGCAATGGGAATGATAATGAAATTCTTTCCCACTTGTTAATGAGTTACGCGGTCGCTGTTAGTGTCAAAAACAACTTTTATTCATCCGGACAATGAGTATCAATGAGCTTGAATTATTAATAAAAATAAATCATCGATTCTCAGTGTTGCGCGGTCAATTTTTTTATTTTGAAGCTTTCATTAAATTACCGATTCTCTATATACATTATGGCGACGAAAAAGCAGTGGAATTGCGTCGCGGTCGCAAGTGACCAATCAACGTAGTTCACATATTGGTTTGTTATTCGCTGATTGGTCAAGAAGATGTCAAATATCAGTGCTACGAAGTAAACTGCTTTTTCGACGCCAATTGTATTAAGAGAATCGAGGCCCTGTGCGGGTATCACGGGTGCGAAAAGACGATTTAGGTTAAGGTTTAGGTATACTAAATCAAAAGATGTAACTTGGTTCTTTCATTAATTTCAGAAGACCCTGATCCAGTGCTTGACCATACATACCACTCAAACAGAAGACATAGAGACCACACATACGCCCGGTCAATAGAAGATGAAGGTTTGTAACGGTTTTTAATTGTTGCTCGACATATGACGTAGTGCACTTCTGATGTTAAGCTGGAGCGTGGTCCATAAATAGAGTCTACTATTTTTGTGTTTATTATTGTGGCTTGACATATGATAGCACCAGTCTGATGTTACTTGCGGTCTATGAGTGATGGCGACTGAGTCACTTCTGGGCAGACTGGGCTCCACTGCCTACCACTCTGACAGCATACAAATATTCTCCACTTTTTTTGCAATATTCAATATTACAATATTACAATAAATCGGATGTGGATGGATGCGTTAAACAAGGCAGGCCCAGGAGAGTGTTTTCCGACCAAATCGGAGACATCCTTAAGAAAGCTAAATTGCCTAGTGCCCATAACCACAGGGCCTGTATGAGGAGAATTGTGGATGTGAAGGAAGCAAGGGAGTTGTGTAAGGATCGTGGTAAGTGGCGCTCCATTGTCTCTGCCTATCCCTGTGGGAAAAAAGCGTGACAATTTGATTGATTGATTGATTGACAATTAAAAGCTATAAGCCACTTTAGCCATTATTTTCATCTGTAGTTTATTTTATTTAGTAGCATTAATATTTTATTTTCTAATTAATTTTGTAAGTTATCAATCAATCAAATTGTCTTTTGGGGATAGGCAGAGTCAATGGGGCGCCACTTGCCAAGATCCTGACACAACTCCCTCGCTTCCTTCAAATTCACAATTCTCTTTATACAAGCTCTATGGTTATGGGCACTGGGCAACCTAGCTTTCTTAAATATGTCTCCGATTTGGTCTGCAAACACCCTCCTGGGCTTTTTTTTGTAAGTTATTATTTCTAATAATAACTTATTAATAAGCGATTCTTTGTCTCTGCCTATACCTGTGGTAGAAGGGCGTGACGATTTGATTGATTGATTATTCTCAAAGGTAATGTTTTGTTTAGGTCTTATTGGAAAGGAAAAAATTCTTAAGGACTTTATGACATCTCAGACAAATAAAGGGGAATTACCAATAGAAAATGAACCCTGGTATTCATGTGAAAATAATATCATAGCACAAAGAAAAGGTATAGCTGGAAGCAGCGATGTTTTTTTTATTTACCTGTTACTTGCAGTTGCCCACCAAAACTCGTCCATCCGTTTATTTTCATTTTGACAGTTCGAAAATAGTGACGCCCTCACGCGTTACCTATTCGATTTGAAATAATAATCGATTTTTATTTCATATAATGGCGCATTCATTATGTTAAACCAGTTTGAAATTAAAATGAAATCTTTATTAAAGTTGAACAAACATGATTAAAGTTACCTCTTTAATCATGTTTGAGATTAATTTTCCGTGCGTTAATTTTTTTTAATATGATCGATTAATCGTGTTTCAAGACCTGTTTTATAATCTGTGGTGGTTTGTTATGCACATCACTAAGTGAGCGTTACCGACATTCATGTATTACATTATTCCGAGAAAAAAAAACCGCTAATTTAGAGGCGTGAGCTGTCAAAAAAAATAACTGAATGGACAGGGTATAGATATAGATATCGGCCGATAAAAAGACTGCTGACTTTTGAGCTGCGCAGTAAAAGAATTTCCAGATAAGAAGAGCCCTGGACAACTGCGGTGGGAAGAAATTCCATTCACAGTCGTGCACATAATCGATAATATTTTAAAATTAATGCACATTGGAAAAGCTTTATTGCCAGGGCACTTTTTATCTGCTGGTTTCTATACAAAAATGCTTTACCCCTAAATTAGTTGCCTAGTAACCAGTAAACTAGTCAACAGAGCTCTATGACTTGTGGATGCGAAAGTTATTTTATTCTTAACATTTCTTTTCTAAACGTATTTGTATCATAAAAACAGAATGACCAAAGCACATATATCAAAGACACATTAGTACCAGCAAGTGGTTTTAAACCGGTGATTCTCTACAATCGCCTTATTTCAGTTATGATTGTAGATTTTGAGATCTGTTGTCTTTATTTTTTTTTATTGTTAATATACATTTTACCTATGTTCAGCAGTGGACTTCTTCTGGCTGATGATGATGATGATAATAAACCTAATTTTACTATATTTATAAAAATATTGTCTATTTTAGAAAATATTATCAACGAAGGCGATATTTCATCAGAAAGTGATGTTAATGAACCCAATGGTGGAAACGACGCTGTTTTTTATTTAACAGAAGTTGATGAAAATGACCCTGTTGAAGATAATTTGGTATATTTAAACGAGATAAATCCTAATCTACCCACCAATGATGATGGCAATGTAGATTATGTACAAGAAGTTGATAATAATGAAGACAACAATATAGGTTTTTTAACGGAAGGTGGTGGTAATGATTTTATTGGAGACGGCAATATGGTTTCTTCACCAGAAGTTGATAGTACTATCGTCGCTGAAGATGCCAATTTCTATTGTTCACCAGAAAGTAGTCACAATGAAGTTACTAATGAGGTCATACCTAAGAATAGAGGTAATAATCTTCATTATTTATGTATCATGACTTCTACAGATAATTTAGTATCCATGGATTCTTTGTGCGGGTGTTGTGTCTGTCGCATGACAGGCGGGAAAGTGGAGGCAGCTTTCCGAACTTGCGACTAGTCAACGTTCACCTTCACTGCCCTTACTTTCCCCTCTATCGCGTTGGTGATATCATAGAAACTCACACTGTAGTAGCACAGTTAAACACTGCACTCCAGCGGCAGTTTGGGGGGCGTAAATATGATTGAAATAGTGAGATCCACTGAAAAATCAGTGAAATAACACTGATTCATTCTAAGAGAGTATATTTCCTATACTGTGTTTTTTTTTTCGTGGCAGAAGTAGCTAACAAACATGAAAATAACCATTTACGGTTTGTAATTCTAATATTTTTTTGGGACAACAGGTAGTCATACAGCCTAATCAACTTGAACGCATACCAAAAATAAAACATGCCCTTGGTTTGTTTGGATTGTCTGTGACGATTTACGCACGTCAAATGTTTGACATATGTTGGTTTTAAGAAGCATATGAAAGTAAAAATTACCCGAATTGGTCTTAGTTTTACGCTTAGCAACAGTTTTCATTTTATTAATATTTTATAAAATAAATTTTATATTTTTTTAAATATTTTTTTTTATAAATTTTATAAAAAAAATTATAAAATATAAT
This sequence comes from Tinea trinotella, assembly GCA_905220615.1. Lineage (NCBI taxonomy): Eukaryota > Metazoa > Arthropoda > Insecta > Lepidoptera > Tineidae > Tinea > Tinea trinotella. The sequence goes on from HG992325.1 coordinate 1,527,172, forward strand.
TATTTTATTAAATTATCTCAAACGCTGGAGAGAGGGGCGTCAGTATAGAATTTTAAAAAATGTTGTTATTTCAGATTTCGACATGAGCCACTTGTCCAATAAATGTCGCACATGCCTCTGCGTTATGGATAAAAATCGTGTGCACCTGGAGAGAGATGTGTTATTGGAGCAACCCACAAAGTTAATAGAAATGCTCGTCTCATTAGGTTGTGTCATGGTGAGTGTTAATAATTTTACATATGTTCCCAGGCTAAACAAGATGGCGTGACGCGTGACGCGTAACAAATCCCGGTCAAAGCAAAGATTTTCTCAATTATTATGTTAATAATAAAAGTGCCAAGTATTTGCTCTAGATCTGGTTATCTAAACGCTCTATCACTCAAGTGAATGAATCATTTTCCTTTCATTCCATGTTCACACGACAAAGTTGGAATGACGCAGAAATAAAGTTCATCTGCTCTTTTTTTTCAATATGTCTTGATGATAATGATAAATCGTGTCGTCGCACAGACGATATTTGTCACGACGATTAATAGTCTCGTTTTATTGGATTTAGCCTAGCTTTTATTATTTTGACAATCGCCGACGAGAGACGATTATCGTTTTAACTTGCCAACCTAACCCCGCAGGCCGTGAAGTGATTTAGTGACACTGCATCGGCTTGTAATTTGCTGGTTTCAACTAGGCCAGCATAGTAAAAGTTACTGATACTTGCAGCTTTCTCTATTCATGGACCGAACTCTAACTAAAGCAGGCGGGGAGTCATAAAAATAACTAATAATATGTATTTTTAAATTAAATTCCAGGACCTTGGCGACGATGATTGGCCACAAAATATATGTACAGAGTGTACGAAAAGTGTTATATTAGCATATAACTTCAAAATGAAATGTCTCAGCTCAACACAAACACTGCTTCACGAGCTCACCGAAATTAAATCACGACACACGGAAAATAATAACACAACAGGAACTAATAATGAGGAATACGAATCCGTGTTAGAAAAAACTGTAGTACAAGATTCCGATTTCAATGAAAGTTATGAGCCAGAAAATAATGATATGGATGTGGACGAGGAAACTGATATGGATGATAATTGTATTGTGAATGAAGAATATCCAATATCAGAGCAAGTTAGAGAAAGCATTAGGTGTATAAAAAAAGGTTGCGATAAAAAATTTGCCAAAGTGAAGAGTTTAATACATCACTTAGGTCAAAATCACCCGGATGAGCGAAGATCTTTTTGTGAAAAGTGCTCTATAGGTTATGCATCAGAGAAGCGTCTCAAAGAATGTCTCATAGAGAGACTAAAGAATCCATCAGACAGTCGTCTAAAGGAAAATCGCTTTAGTACCTCTCGAAAATGTAGAGGATGTGGAGTAAGAATAATATACACACAATATAAGAGTAAATAAGTCTGAACCAAGTTAATCACAATCAATCAATTCGTTACGACCACAGATATAATATACAGGGATGGTCAGAGATAACCTTAAAAACATGTGGCTTGACTTCAGCATCCAGCTTAACATCAGGTTGGAGTGCAGTCCATGAATGTAGACGACTACTACTACAGGTAAAGAAGTGCGAGTAGTAGTTGCATTCACTATGCTGGCCTAGTTGGAACCGGTAACTTTTAATCTAATTTCGAAACTCGACTAAGTCAATTCACTGTCTGTACAGTTCTTCCTATTTCCTAGTTTATAGCCTTCCTTTACACACACACACTCATGACACCCTTTTATTTTACTCAAAGAGAGGTTAAACACTACACAGGTTATAATTATATGGTAACACTTTGGAAGAGCACTGACACTCGTAATACAGGTCAAACTACTGTAAATTTTTCCTTACTTAGTAAACAACTAGTAATAGGCATAAGGACGGATAAACGATAAAAAACAATTGCTACTGACGCGAATCAATGCGAATATATTAAAATATCTATGAATTAGTATTTTCTTAGATTTTGCGCTAACATTGATTAATGAATTAAACAAATTTTATGCGGCTTACTATCGCGTTTTTTTTGGTTTTGATTTTACAATTTTTTTATTATTCCGACGTTTCGAGAGCTTTGCAGCCATCGTGGTCACGGAGAGAATAAAAAATCGAAACGTCGGAATAATAAAAAATTGTAAAATCAAAACCAAAATAAACGCGATAGTAAGCCGCATAAAATTTGTTTAATTCATTATCTATGAATTACTGTGCGGATGGGTTTTGATAAAAATAATGTATATATGTGCGTGATTTTAAAAACTTTTGTGCATTTGATACATTGTGTATGTTTATTTTATAAAATTAAACACACAGTAAACAGTTTGATGATATTTTATTTATTTACTAGCTGTGCCCGCGGTTTCACCCGCGTAAAATTTGGTTTATAACACAGTGATAACTTTTTTGTATTTATAACTCGATAACTCATATAAAAAGGACAGACGGAAATAAAAATAAATATATATTCCAAACAGTTAAAACTATAGTCAATTATAAACTAAAAGTAGTTTAAATTTAAGTTTTTTAAATTAAAAGTAACCTACTTCTAGTACCTCTAAAAATAAAAAACGTAACAAACAAACTCACATTCACATTTATAACAATAGTAGAATATGCATAAAGTAACAGAAGGAAATAACAATAAAGAAAAATTTGAAACAGCTAAAAGTATAGTCTATGGAAAGTTGATTGGATTAGATGTTGACGTGACTGTCGGTAATACAGTGCGATAGTATTATAGTACTCAGGATTTGAACCAATTCCTTGTACCTATTTTTATAATAGGAAAAAAAATTGTCCAACAACTTTTTTATTTTTCGTAAAAAACATTTTTTTTATTTAAAAGTATTTTTTGTTACTTCTGATACCTCCAAGAATATGTGTACAAAATTTCATGATGATCGGTTAAGCAGTTTTTGCGTGAAAGCGTAACAAACAAACGGACATTCACATTTATAATAATAGTATAATAGGATAATAATAATAATTTGTTTTCAATTCTTAACAGCTTGATATATTTTCCTTAGTTTACCCATAATACATTTCTGAACGCACGCAATTCTGTATGGGAAAATGTTTTTTCTTTTATTTTATTTATTATAAAATATTTTTTCTAAAATAAACGTAGCCTAAGTTACTCCTTATTACATCAGCTACCTGCCAATAAAAGTCCCGTCAAAATCGGTCCAGCCGTTCCAGAGATTAGCCGGAACAAACAGACAGACAGACAGACAAAAATTGTAAAAAATGACATTTTGGTGTATGTACCGTATATATATTCATATACATGTATTAAAAAACGGTTATTTCAATATTACAAACAGACACTCCAATTTTATTATATGTATAGATTTATTAAAAGGTACATATAGAGGTGATACTACTCTGGATATCACTACAATAAAGACCCTTGCTTTTTTAGTGACATTTTTCAGAGACTTCTCCTTAACTTAATCGAGTAACTATCGTCTGGGTTGCCACCTTCCACTCAACTTTGATTTATAAATCTCTCGTTAATATACTCTAAATGTTCCCAAACCAACATAGTACAAATATTCGTAACGTATTGCACCAATGTTACTCATCTTTTGGTCTCAATGTAAGATCTCATTTGGATCATCCTGGACTTATCCCAATGTAAGATCTCATTTAGATCTTCCTGGACTTATCCCAATGTAAGATCTCATTTGGATCTTCCTGGACCTATCCCAATGTAACAATTTAAGATCTCACTGTGCTGTATTTATACTAAATGAATGTATTTTATTACATGTTAATATAAATTTCACAATTAATTATACGATTTATACCACTGTCGTTCTAAGTAAGTTCAACACCGCACCCGTGTGAGTAAAAAAATAAGAAAGTGACGGCGATATTTATTGAGTGTTTGTCATTTTGACGAACGTTAGCTATCTAGGGTTAAGGTGCGGTTAATGTGATTGGATCTATTGTTGACTATGCCTTATTGGTGGTATTTATTGTAAGTAAAACTTCAGCAAATATTCGCTGAAAGTAAGGTGAGTTTGCTGAAAAACCTTTTCGTGTTTCTTATTTGACGTCCTTTTATCTGTCACTGAATTATATCTGCATTTTTTTGTACTAAAATTTATTTCGCTGGGTTAAACATATAACATCCTTCTTTGTTATTTATTTATACAAATGAGGCTTAAATTAAAATAAAATAAAAATTATATGTATATAAATTTACAAAACGTGTCTGACACCTATGACAATTTTATTTTATCATCTCATTAGAATCTTCCCGGACGTATACTTTTATGAAACTGAATTTTATAGAATTTCTTAAAGTAGGTGTGGCCCAAATATGTGACAATGTGAGGTGCTGAGCATTTTGAAGCATACTTATGGCTTAGCCAGAGATATATACTCAGATGGTACATTTAAGACTTTATTCTTAAGGTGACATTCAATAGTGAAATGCATTAAATCTGCTTCCACTTGGGTGTGGCCCGCCTCTAAAATTAACTATATTTTTGTTTCATGGCAATATTTAAAAGAGCGTCGGGTAAAATATGGTACGTGCACTCGTTACTAATTTGTAATGATTTTATTTTCATCTTCAGTAAACTAAGATATATTTCTTCCTTATAAAACATCTGACCAAAGTCCTCGCCATTAAGTCTGCCTTTAACTTTGTTCCATATAAAACAAAAGCAATTTATTTTTTTATATTAAAAGAACAAAGGTTGAGAAACAACAACTTTGTTTTAGAATATAGTGTACTAACATTCAGTTTTGGTACTGCCTGTGAAAACATAATTTTCTCTATCTTCATCATTTTTTTATTTGCTTGTTTACTTTTCTAAATGTGTTCAATGTATATTTCTTCTGTAACAGTTCCTATTTTATAACGGACGCATTTCTCGTATTCGTTTTTTAGGCTTAAATAAAGCTGAATATTATTGCCTTCAAATAAATTAGAAAATAAACTAATGGAAAGAGCTTTTATATTTTTCTCTTTGCGCCTATGAATAACATAACATTGGTATAGGATTTCTTTTAGGCATAACTTTTGTGATGTTGATCGACGATTCCATTACAGCAGGGGTTTTTAACCTTTTTATTATCATGGACCACTTACAAAATTTAAACGGTCTAGCGGACACCCCTTACAAACTTATGTGTAGGACATTTATTTTTATTGCCACATAATAAGATAAAAAAGTGACAGTTGCTGCTGCTTATTTTCCATAAGTGGGTCAAATTGCCGGATTGTCTTAGACAACGAAGGACGCATGTCATGTGTCACGTCTAGTCGGTTTCGATTTTAAGTTTTTATTGCAGCTAATGTTGACACTATTCGAGACCCCGATGTTTCGCGTAAAGTCGCTATTACTCAAGTAGCAATCAAACGCGGTATTTTTAACGTCTTCGTGGACTCGGTACTCGATTTACGGACCCCTTTTGGGTCCATAGACCGCAAGTTAAGAACTCCTGCATTACAGCTAAAGACGCAAGATCAATAATTTTATTGGACCTCTCAGTTTACTAGGAGGCCGCTTCAAATTATGTACCATCCATCTTGCTAAAATCTCAAGTGTTCAAAAATATCTTTAAAACATACTTTATATCTTTTATCGTTTAGTTTTAAATGGTAAACAAAACTTTTAGCTTTATTTTGTGCTCTGTCAGTGTTTCTATTTTGTGGTCGGAATAGTTGTTGCCTGTTCATTAACTAGGGTCTTAATGTCAACCTAAGAATTTAAAATTATTTAAAAGTGCCTCTTTTTTATCTCTTACATTTTAAGGTACTTTACTCCCCAATTTTATAGCATCACCGGGAGTTTTTTTTTTTGTTTTTGGGTTTATTTTATTTTCTACAGTCTTGTTTCCTATCTGTGTCTCGAAATATGATTTACCTTCTTCTTTTTTTTTGTTTATTCTTTTTATCAACTTCAAAATGTTGCAATAAGCTATCCAGAATCAGAATGAGACACAAGCTGTGTCGCTATGATCTGATATCGGCAGATTAGGTAAAACTGCGGTTTCAATATGTGGATTAATTTCTATAGGACTAGAATGCATGTCTGATTTGTGGTATTACTACAAAGGGGATTTATGCTTTGTTAAGGAAATTTAATTGTTTGACTTGTATGTGTGTTATTGTCTGAGGTTCAAATATTAGTTACTTGTACTTGTGATGGTACTGAATAGGTTCTGTCACGGTTGCTATATGAAAAGGTTTGCTTTGTAGTTTACATCGTATTTCCAAATTCATTTAAGGAAAAAGTATAACATTTTTACGTTTTCACATTGGCATATTTAATTGCCTTATTGCCTTTGCAACGTACACTGGTTGCCGTCCTAAACAGCTTCCCTAGAAAAAAGAAAAATTAAACAAAGAAATATAATATAACATACAATATGAAACATACAAAACTCACTCACCTTAACACGCTTACCACTACGAGTACCCTAAAATGTTTGTAACAAAATTGTCGAAATTTTATGACACGTGAGAACTTCATCCTTATAAATATTGACAGATTCTGGCTTTGCCATTTTTTGTTCGTGTTGTTTTTCTAATTCGGAGCACATGCAAGTGTTATGTCTTTTAAACATTTGGGATGTCTTCTACATTCCGATTCATTGTCATATAATGTGCGTAATGCGTTTGGAGTGCTTCATTTTTGGAACAAGTCGAGAAGTTCTCGAACATGTATTGTAACATCAGTTCGTCCCTTGCAAAACGCAATTTCATTAGTTTGAGTGCTTTGTGGTAATTTGTACCACATTGGGGGTAACTTTCCACCAATTCGCGAGCACAAGTGCCGGGCGTCGCGGCCTGAATTACGTATTGTTACGTGTCATCGTCATCAATTGAAGGGTCTTCGTCAATCTTGCAAAATTGTCCCCAAAATGCCAGCCGATGTTTAAGATTTCCATCAAATTGTTTCTATTTTCGGTAACCGAAATTTCCGTTTCATCGAGGTTTTCAATACGTCAGCAACACTCGCTTCGTCAGCAATACTTGTATCATTGGTTTGATTTAGGTTGCAACGCACTTAAATTAAATTAATTTAATTAAAACACTTTAAACAACTTTTTTAATAAAAAAAGTATCCTACTTCTGATACCTCCAAGAAAATGTGTACAAAGTTTCATGATAATCGGTTAAGTAGTTTTTGCGTGAAAGCGTAACAAACAAACAAACGGACATTCACATTTATAATAATAGTAGGATAATAATAATAATATGTTAATATAATATAATAATTTGTTTTTAATTCTCAATAGCTTAATATATTTTCTTTACTTTGGGAGCGTTCAAGTATTACGTAATGCAATTTTTAAAGATTTTTGACTCTCCTTCCCCTCTTGTAACGCACCGTAACGTTTTTCTGTTCCCCCCTTTTTTTTTACTAATAAACTCTTAAAATAAAATCGCATATTTATTTTAACCTTTGGGTCATTCCGCGGTGACGGGTGTTACATTTGTACGCATTCAAACTGTTATTTAGTCATAAATTACAAGAAAACTGTCAGCGATTTACATATAATTTAATTTGTTTCATTGATTCTCGTTATTTAAAACAAAAACATATAAAAAATTATGAAGCGTATAGATGCAATAATAGATTAAAGCCCTGTGACGGGTGTTACGAGTACTCTTCTAAAAATGCTACCTTGTTAAGCAATCATCAGAATTCAGCTAAATTAGGAATTTCGGTACAAAATAAATACTTAAGTAGAGAGGTAACAAACCTTCCTTTCTTATAACTGTTAAGTATTATATGAATATATTATTATTCGAGTTTTTTATCTATAAGCAAAGTTGTGACGGGTGTTACAATATTTGTGACGGGTGTTACGAGTGTGAATAAAACAAAAATTGAAGTAATTTTCTGACATTATTTATAATTAATAACTATTACAAATTTTAATTAAATAATTCTAGACATTACTTTTGGTCATTATCACACATATTGAGAAAATATCACTCATTTAAAAACTATTTATTAAAACTAAGATTAAAATCTATTTCTTAGTTTTCTTCGTTCTCTGAATGTGAGTAGACCTCGTCGTATACAACTTTGTCTTTAAACAAGCAAGCTTTTTGGGTACTTGTACTGCCTGTAAGTCCATATGTAATGTAGTTTCCTCCAGAATAACAAAAATAATGTTGTTTTTGCAATTTTGGTATCGTCCTTAAATTTTCCCATCTGGTCATTAACTCGTCTTTTCGATCAAGAATGTCGATTTCATTGACAAAATGGTATTTGACGCCTTTTGGCTCCGCAGACAAGTATTCATAACATTCCCAGGCTGTGTTGATGGAAGTTTTCCGAGACTTTATCGCTCGCCATAGTCTGCCTTTCGCAGTTGCGCCCAAGCCGTCGACAGCACCTTTACCGTGGCTGGTAGCGAAAAATGCCCACTCCAATTCAACTCCCCAGTCCATCTTACTAAAATAGACACTAGACATGGTAAATCTGTTCTTAAATTGCGCTGCGCATCCGTCGGAAAAAACTGTAATTTTCTTCACAAAAGGGTATTGTGTCTTCAAGTCGCCAATAATTGTTTTCAAAAACAGCCAAGCAGATATCTTATTGTGTGATAAATCATTGCTAATCACAACAAAGTTGACAACATTTTGGCTTTTTTGTAACCAAACACAGCATGTAAATAAAGTCGCTTGAGGATGGCGCCAGTGCGCACTTTGTATTTCATCCTGTGATATTATATTAAAGTTTTCTGCAAAGTCAATTTGCATGACAGCCTCCTCATCAGAAGTATTTAACCTCTTTTGTTCAAATAATTTTGCCTGCCTGTTTTTTACAAAGCAATGAATTTTAAATTTGGGAATCATACTCTGTAGTTTTGTTAATAATTCTTCTCTGGAGCCTGTGTAGTCCTGAATTTGTAACCAACCATCACTCGTCTTGGCCCATTGCTTCCATTTTGTTTCAACTCCTAAATTAGAATTTAATGAGACTAGATCTGAAACACTAGCCTGATTACATTGTGAGCATCTTTCGGTCATACATTCTTCATTGTCAGTATCACAGCAAATTTCTTTCAATAAATCGGATGTCGTATTTATGGAAAGTAGGATTTCCTTTACGCCATTTAGGAGAAAGATGAAATTCGCATGATAAATGCATACACAGACATTGTGAGGTGTCTCGGATATTGGTCGGACATGAAACGGTCTTAACTCGAAGAATTTAGTGCTTTTTATTTTTATTTCCGGGTATTTCTCTTTGAACAACATAAATACTTCAGATACTGTCATTATCAAGTGCCTTTTAGGAATATTAGTGACTCCCCCATCTGCATTTTTAACACGGACAACATCTTTGCGGTTTGGAGATTGTCTGCTGATATCATCACTATTATAAAAGGTCACCACTTTTTGGATAGCCTCATCGGACAATGAATCAGATCTTTTACCTTCTGTTATTAATTGGGTAAGAGTACGATCATTTAATACGCATTTGGGCAATTTCTCCCTTGCCAACTCCAGAAGAACAGCTTGCTGTTTAGTAGGGCTTTCAGGCAGATATTTTTTTACTTTGCAAACAGCTTTTCTGAGCGTTTGTTTACACTTGTATGAGTGATATCTTGCTACTTTCAAGTACCGCATCCTTAGTTTTAATTTTATCCCTATGTTTCCGTACTCTTACCCTGATTGCAAGTCTGCTTGCTTCTAATTTTCTTTTGTTCTTCAATAACTCTATTCTTTTAACCTGTCTTCTTTTCTTGTCTCTTTCTTTCTCCTTCTCTAAGTGTATTCGCTGTTTTTCAGGGTCATTTTTTAACTTTTCTCGACTTTTTCTCTTCCTTGCAGCCGCATCCATTCTGTAAAAGTATTGGTAAGTCATATAAGTACTTCAAACGCAATTGTACAAACAGTTCATATTCGCTTAAAAATGCATTGGTATAGGTATACGTTGTTATATGTGACGGGTGTTACATTAATAAACCAGCTTATATTTCAACACAAAACCCTCATAAAGGCACAAAATACTTTTCATGCATTACTTTAAACACATAACCTCACTTTCGCAAGATCAGTACAAATAATTATTAAACATAGCTCTTGTAGTATAAACTTTTGTGTGTATTTTGTGACGGGCGTTACACAAATACCTGCAGTTACATTTTTTTAATTAAAATGATTAGTTACTTACCTGTATAATTCCAATTTGTTCACAGTTAATTATAAAGAATTATAGCACCGAATGCAGATAAAAATGGCGCCTTGTCAACGTAATTTACGTTAAAAAAGTGTTGCCAATTAATTATTTTTTCCCCCCTTAATATTTGTCATTGGTATGATCTCAGGTTGAAGGGAGTATTACGAAAAATATCGAAAATATTGGTAAATCTATTTTGAATTATGAAAATTGAAAACAAAAGCACTGTTATTTTGCTATTTTGGCGTAAATATTTACGTATTATTTTTATACCTTTTTGGTATCGATTACCGCGGAATGACCTCTTTGGCAATGCAATTATAAACAGAAACCCAACTGAAATTCATCCATGAAAAAAAAAAGATATGGATATTTGCTTCGGGTCTGGTTATCAGAGTGGTAGGCAGTGGTACCCAGTCTGCCGATCCGGGGTAGTACCACCACTTACAAGTATACAGACCGTGAAGTGATTTAATCACGTTTCGGAATCAGCTTGTAAGTTGCCGGTTCCATCTAGGCCGGCATAGTGGATGTGATTGCTACTCACAGTTATTGAATTGTAGTAGCAGTTACATTCATTCATGGACCACACTTTGTCTTAACAACAAGCGGGGTGCTGTCATATGTCGAGTCACAATAAAAAATAAAATGGTATTCTTAACAAAATTTAAAAATGTTCAACTATACTAATAGCATATAACCAAGTATGTATATATGTAATTATAAAAATAATTCGAATAAAATTACTGCTCCTCAGTCCACGGGATTGCTAGTCACTCAGATTCCTTTATCACTGGCGCAGACGAAGGCGGTTCTGGAATTGTTAAACCAATTGCATCAACTTTGTCTGCGTTCAGCCATTCAGCATCCTCGGACGACGTTTCATGACGACGCACAATGCAAAGAAGCTTATTTGCCCTTCTGGCAGCACGGCGCTGTGGCCGCACTCTCGTTTCAGTCTTGCCATGCACATAACGACAGTGCTTCTGAACACTCTTGTGAGATGTGAAATAGATCCCACAGGTTGGAAAAACTTTTTTCTTTAGGTCGGATTGTACAGATGAACAAAAGAACCCTTATACTCGTAGAGGAGGTGACAGATCAACGGACAACCTCACAAGAAGTGGCGAAAATTGGATGTTCCTTTGTCTAGCAAACTGAGTACTGCGAGCTTGCTTGGGGTTTGAAGTATTGGACCTTGTAAGAACCTGTAAGAAATATTGCGATTTACGGACGTGAACGCTATACCACGCCAGATTTGGTTCTGCTGGATCCGGCATGCGTCGTAATTATCAATTTTCATTTTCTCCACACTTCTGCAAGTGTTTTCCAAATCATCATTTGTAGTCATTCCTTTGTCGTCGAGATGAGAACCAGAATTGTATTTTTTAAAGCGTTAAATCGCAAAGTACTTGACTTTGCGATAACGCGGGTTTTCGTCCGGCCGGTAAACCTATTAGTACACGTGCCTTATCGTCTTGTGAGAGAACGAATACTTGCTGCGGTCCCAGAAGCGAAGCGAGAGATTCCAATGACCTGATTCTAGCAGTGCGAAATTCCCCGTCTTCGTGCTTTTTGTGCATCTCGATCTGTGGTTTTGCTAACTTTACGGGTACAGTACGTACGTGCCTTCTTCCCTCTTGAGTGTTAGTAACGCGTGGGATTTTTTTTATTTTTATTGTGACACAACATTTGACATCGACCTGCCTGATGATAAGCAAGAGGAGATTCAAAAGTGCCGACGACTGAAACAACCTAGTTAGTACACGGCTGTCTCAGCCGCCGTCACTATGCCGGCCAGAGGTGCTTCTTCACGCATCGCTTGAAGAATCCAAGGTTATAGGAGGGAGAGAACACATGGGCTGGCAAAGCATTCCACTTGTCGATTGTTCTACAACGAAAAGATGCACCGAACTTTTTAGTTCGACTACCGATTTTGTCGACAAAATGTGAATGCTTCCCCCGACCAGTGCGGGTGTTACGGGTGTGAAAAGACGAGATAGGAACAAGGTTAAAGAGCTCCTCGGAACATTCTCCGCGGTATAGGCGATAGAGGACGCATAGAGCCGCCATGTCTCTGCGTAATTGCAGAGGCTCCAGAGTTCGCGTAACCTCTACATCTCCTATGATTCGGACAGCTCGGCGCTGCAATGAATCCAGGGCATTGAGAAGATACTTGGCAGAGCCGTCCCAAAGATGCGAACAGTACTCCGGGCGAGAGCGAATTTGATCCTTGTATAAAAGCAGGCGAAGCTCTGGCGCGAAGAACCGCCGCACCTTGTTCAGGATGCCAAGTTTGCGGGAGGTGGTCTTAATTGCCCGCTCAATGTGATCCCTGTGATTCAGGTCGCTGCGAAGGGACATCCCTAAGATATCCAGTCTGTCCGAAGTACCAACGGAAATGTTACGAAGAGAAGGAAGGGGGATAAACAGGGATTTTTTTGTCGAGAAAATGAAGATATGTACCGCTTCGAGAAATTTGGAATCCCATTAACAGCCTCTCATGCAGGTCGGACAGAGTGAAACAACTCCTAATCATCTCTGTTCGGCGGCGTTCATCAGCTGCGCTGCTATGAATGGCAATATTAATTATGGTCTCTAATCATGGTCCCCGTAACGTAAATGAAAAGGGTTGCCAGTTTGGGAGTTTTAATTCCCAATTTTTTTAAAAACAATGGTACGTTACGCTCCCATTATCAAAAATAAATTTCTGAACGCACGCAATTATGGAAAATGTGTTTTATTTAATCTTTTATTCACACAATATGTTTATAACTTATAGCCCATGTGTTATTCTGATGTATAAGCTATATTATTGTAAAGTTTTATTTAAATCCATTTAGTAGTTTTTGCGTGAAAGAGTAGCAAACATCTATTCATACAAACTTTCTCTTTTATAAGTAAGGATTGTGTCATGTATTTCATAGTAGATTTTGTTTGTATTGACAACTGAAGGTCTTTCTTCGCCACATATAACACCATGTAGGAATCAAACCGTCGCTTAGTGAATTGCCTTCTATTCGTTAGCTTTATTTTATGTCTTCTGGAGTTGAACCAGACAGTGAAGTGACTTAGTCGTGTTGCGGGATCACCTTGTAAGTTGCCGATCCAACTAGGTCGGCATAGCCAATACTTCTGATACTCCTAATTGTAGTAGCAGGGGTGAAGTCGAGCCCTAATAAAAGTATCATTATATTTAATTTAAAATAGTTCATAATTCATGTATCGAGAGTTGTGTCAGGATCGAGATAACTGGCGTTCCATTGTCACTGTGGGGAAAAGGCGTGACAATTTAATTGATTTATCAACGCTAAATGTCTTCCTCCCATTCAGAATATTTTTACTAAAAATATTTTTTTATATACTGATTTTATTTTATCTAAATATCCTAACGAGTTAATATCGTAAATATATTATTTTAAAAATCCCTGGTAGGTATCACCCATGCTAGGTGGCGGTACCTAACCCTAAGTTAAAGCTAGTAGATGAATAAACGCGGGTAGGATAGATGAAAATGTATGTAGGGCAATAAATAAGTATAAACTATAAAGAAATAAAAATTAAAGTAAAAGAATGTATAGAACGAAAGAAATGAGGTGAAAGAGGATATAGAGGAAATTCTCCATAAATTTCCGGGATATGAAACTGTTCTAGAATGTATATATAGATTCTCTTAACCAAAGTAGCTAATTTCTCGTTATCACTTTCACTCCTTATTATAGCAGCGTTTTCTTTATTAGATGCAGAACGGCAAACTTTAGAGAAATGTCCATTTTTGTTACATTTTGAACATACGGAATCTCGTGCCGGACACTCTTTTCTAGGGTGTCTTTGTTTGCCACAGAAATAACATTTACTTCTATAAATAGGGGCTACTGTTGACTCTGGTCTGATAGTATTATTGGAACTGGTTGATGCTACTGGATGTATTTGTAGAACTTCATTTTTGAATGATTCAGAATGATATAAAGCTGTTTCCAAAGAACGTGCTTGGTTATAAGCTTGTTCTAACTGCAATGTAGTACTTTCTAGCAGTCTCTGTCTTATATTTGTTAAAATAAGACCGGCAATAAAAGCATCACGAATAAAATCGTTTCCATTTTGTTCAGCCGATACGGCTACAAAATTACAATCTTTAGCTAGTAATTTCAAGCCATGTGATATTTAACTGTTTTAACTGACTTAAAAGCCAGTAAACAGTTAGGCACAAATCCTTTGGCTGTCCCAGCATGACAAATAATGAGTCTTTGCCCTTTTCCTTCAGGCACTTTTGTTGTGGACTTTGCTGTATTATCATTCCATGTTTTGGAAACGGTATGATTGGCATTTAGCCATGTTTTGTCCAAAAATACAACTTTACCCCAATCTTCAATTTGTTTTGCCTTACGTAGAAAAGCACAATGTGCGAGAGCAATATCTGTCCGTTCCATTAATATTTTTCTTTTATCTGCTATTTGTTATTGAAAACCCACTTGTTTTAATAATTTTGACAAAGAAGGCAATCTGCCTTTAAATAGATCGGCTTCTCTGAGAGTGGTGCGCAATTTTCTTAATGTAGGTAACTCATGGCGTGCGTAGTAACCGTAAATGTGATTACGTATCGCATCAACGTCGAAACGGCTTTCTCCTCCTTTTATTAGGTGTCGTTAGTATATTTTCTTCCATTGAAGATTCACCAAATTTTTCCTTCGTGATTCGAGAGACAGTGGTTTTTCCAATCCCAAGAGCGTCGGCTACGCGATCACGAACGTTATTTAAATACAAAAGTGGTCCGCCATTTTGTAATTCTCGTACAAAGTAGTCTCGCAAATTAATCACAAATTTACGCATTTCGCTCCTAATGACAGTTTTTTTCGGCATTATGCTACGAAAATAAAAACAAACTTAAAAACAAGCGAACAAACTTAACTATAACAATAAAACGTAACGGTAACAAACAAAAACGGTAATAACAAATGACTATACATGTATAATGAAGAACAAAGAAAACACGTAACGCTTACAAGGCTGAAGCACTCGTACTGACGCCGACCAAAGAGTATTAGTGTTGCCAGGCTAATACGAAATGTGCTAAAGTACTGTCAAAAAAGTTCGTCTATATCTTGATCTTGGGTACAATGGGTACTAGTGACGTCTTAAAAAGATTACATGTGTATATTTTTATAATAAGGATAAGAAACTTACCAAAATCTATTGCTTTTTTACATAACTGAATAAGTTCAAAACGATAATAATTACCTATATTGTGTGTCGATTATGCCCCATACAGTCGATCAACCGATATGTCCCATCACTATTATAGTACTCGTATTTTTGTTAACAGATGTAACCTTGACGAAGCGGCAAGATTTCTTTTTGTTACATGATTTATTGTTGTTTGTTTTAAAAATTATTGTGTTATTATTGTATTATATTATTGGTAAGCTATGGTTGTAACTACAAAAATAAATAACTGAAATGAACGATCGAAGAGAGACGCTGCTACAATGTTAAGTCGTCCGAAAATTTCTTATGTGTCACAGGACCCAAGCTACATTTTACAAAGCATAGCTAAATATATTTGAAATTATGTAAAATAAATAAATATAAGAAACTAAACCTAAAGAGTTTTATTTATCATCACGCCTCCTATTAAAAATATGCATTAAATTTAAATCCAATGAGAAAATCCAAATGATTTGCTAGGGGTTGCGAAAAGGACTGAAATTAAGAAGCCTTGGCCTAAATATTTAAAAACTAAATGAAATATCAAACTCGAAAGCACCGTGCAGTTCTGTTCTACTGAGATTCCTGTCCGGGAAAAGGAGTCGAGCCCCTCTAGTGTTTAAAAAAAAAATGCGAACCGAGATATTTTGACGGATTTAGGTTCGTCTCCGGACGTATTAATAATGAGCCTATAATCCAACAGCTGAACTATTTGATGGATTGTTTACCGGTTTCGACATTCTTGCTTTTATAAACGTTTCGCTTATAAAATGCCAAGATCTAGAGAACGTTGTTACTTAGGTTGTTTAAGCGAAGGTAAGTTTTTAATTTCGTTTCCTAATTAGATAGTAAAAAGGTAAAACAAACTAGGTAACCTATTCACGCTGAGATTTGTGTCGCAACATGTATTACATTCACGTTAGTAATATTAATTCAATGATTTCGTGTGATGATACTAATCTCAAGGTGTAAACGATGGTTTCATAGTATCAGATACATTAGAATCGTTTTCACGCCACTGGCTTCAAATGGCAAAGCGGTATCATGCAACATATATTGACCAACATATTTTAGACCAATATATGGAGGTATCTCAGACGCGATAGAATTATTAATTATCCCAAAAAACTAGATCTCAGATTTAGTTTCACATTTTGATAGTGTGAAAGATGGGGGAATAGCTAAACTCCCCAAGAGCACCTAATGAATCTAAAATTTGTATTTAAAAAAAAATGTGATTTCCTCCTCCCTTTTAGAGTAGAGCTCTTTGACCCCGCTTGCCTTCCATCACCCTCCTTTTGCCACATGATACTAAAGTTGTACAAATTGTTGCAGATGGCATCCACAAATTCCCTCAACCCAAATGCCAGAATATGGAAAGATTTAACCAATGGAAAAGTGCAATTGGATTGCTTTCCAATATTGAAAATGATTACATTTATAATAACTTTCGATTGTGTAATCGTCATTTTGAAAGTTGCTATATTTCAGCTCGGAATAGATTAATGGAAACTGCTGTACCTACTTTAAACTTGCGTGAGTATATTTTAAGTTTCATTGTTTTAGCTATAAAATGAGTAATGTCATAAGTGCAACCCCATTTGACTAGCATGGTGAGATTTAACAACCAGAACATGTGCAAGAAATTTATAGTGACAATAAATAAAAATATGATTGTCGCTTTACTAATGTCTGGTTTTTTAACCCCCGACTCAAAAAGAGGGGTATTATAAGTTTGACTTGTCTGTGTATCTGTATGTCTGTCTGTGGCATCGTAGTTCCTAAACGAATGGACCGATTACGATGCGGTTTTTTTTGTTTGAAAGCTGACGTGATCGAGACGGTTCTTAGCTACAATTGATGAAGATCTGATCAGGGGTTTTAAGGTCATCAGCTCGATTTGTTAGCTGCTGTAGCGATCTTAGACACGCTGTTTAGGACGGCAACCCTTGTACGTCGCTATGCGACGAAGATTGTTATTTTATGTCAAATAAATATGCCAATGTAAAATCACGTAAAAAATGTTATAATATTTCCCTTAAAATATTCATATGGCGAGGTTGGTTTGCGGTTTAGATCGATTACTTTGATTGAATATTTTAGGGGAAAAATTATAACATTTTTTACGTACAAGGGTTGCCGTCCTAAACACGCACAAGGCTGGGAATACAAGTCCGATTTTCCTCTCCGATAGTCGGATCCGATTGTCTGATCAGACAATCGGAAGGCACTCGTGCCATACATTTGTTTGAATACTTAATACACGTCCGATCCGATAGTCGGATCGGATGTCAGAATCGGAAACAACGCCAAGGCGCTTACGATTTTATGGCGGATCCGATTGTCTGAAGATGCAGTTTTCATACAGAAACAAAATAGACGTCCGATTCTTACTTCCGATTTGTAAATAATTTGCTCAATAAATATGGTACGAAAGACTTTAATTCTGCTGTCACTTCGCTTGTACCTTGTACATTAAGTTGGAATAGGGTCCGAAAATTGTGGACTATTCATACCAGGAGATAATAGGCTCTATATTGTGCTTATCAATTTGTACACGTACACTGTACGTCGTACAGTCACAATAACACGTACCAGTTACTTGAGCCAATTCAACTTGCATTGGGGATTTGAACATAGCTGCGGCAAAAGGCTCTTAAGATATCTCAAAGGCACTAGCAAAGATTGGGTCTTGAGTAGCAGTGATGATTTCCATTCATATACTGGTCATGCTGTAATGTATATGCTGGCAATCTCGCAAAGATTTTTTGACGACAGACGTGGACGAACAGTTGGCGAATGGTTAAGTATTCAAACAAATGTATGGCACGAGTGCCTTCCGATTGTCTGATCAGACAGTCGGATCCGACTATCGGAGAGGAAAATCGGACTTGTATTTCCAGCCTTATAGGTATTTACTTTACTTTTAAACATATCTGTGACTTAACATTTGAAATAAAAACATGTATACAAAAACATGTGTGTTTTAACTGGTACCACTGAGCTACTCTGATGATGGAATTCGAAGGTAGGAGACGAAATCCTGGATGGGTTTAAACTTTTTTTTGGTATACTAAGTTTGGACTCATTAGATTCGTCTTGAATGTAGGAAACTAGGTAAAGAAAAGTTAGTGCATAAAATAAAACATTCTGGATCTAAAAAAACTGATCATGGATCCTCTCAGATCAGCAAATCAACAAGAAATGGACCTATAGTGCTTTAACTAAAATTGTTACTCACTATGAGCCATTAGCTGGACCGTTATCAAATTAAAGACCGAGAGTATCTGATGAGGCACCATCATGAATCCTCTCAGATCAGCAAATCAACAAGAGATAGAACTATAGTGCTTTAACTAAAATTGTTACTCACTATGAGCCATTAGCTGGACCGTCATCAAATTGAAGACCGGGCAATCTGATGATGCAACATTATGAATCCTCTCAGATCAGCAAATTAACAAGAGATAGAACTGTAGTGCTTTAACTAAGCCTTTAGCTGGGCCGTTATCAAATTGAAGATCGGGAGTATCTGATCATGAATCCTCTCAGATCAGCAAATCAACAACAGATAATATCATAGTGCTTTAACTAAAATTGTTACTCTCTATGAGCCATTAGCTGGGCCGTTATCAAATTGAAGACCTGGAGTAGTTATCTGATGATACACCATAAGGATCCAAGGGATATTAAAGGGATATAACTATTGAGCCATGACTAATGTTGTTTATTACTATAAAGCTGATGATATGACCAAATTTATATATTTATATTTTGATTTGATTATATATTTAAATAATAATATTTTAATATAAATTTAAATAAAAATAAAGTGTTGCAGCTGGCTCCAGCAGTGCCTTGCAAGGAACTTCTTTTTTTTTCTTTCTTCTTGTTTATGGCTTTAGTATTTAACTTGCCAGTGTCAAAGTAAAAATATATGGTTCAATGTTAAAACATTGTCAAGTAAAGATGAAGATGAATCACGCGAGTGATTCATCAAATGATGATGATGAGAATGAGGTTGATGATGATCGTTTTAGTAAAGCGGCGGAAAGCCTTTACTAAAACTTTAGAAGAAGTCTTGGAAGGAACATGAAGAAACACGTTTCACAACTTTAAATTACTTGTTTATACTTGATCAACTTAAAAACTATTACTGGATAACAATTTTTACATTATTACACATTAATATTTATGAAAAACACAAGCTTTTCAAATAATTCAAAATTGCGCGTCCTGTCAGTTGCAGTTGCCCGCCAAAACTCCTAAGTTTTGAGTTTTTCTTTCTTCTTGTTTATGGCTTTAGTATTTTACTTGCCAGTGTCAAAGTAAAAATATATGGTTCAATGTTAATACATTGTCAAGTAAAGATGAACATGAACCACGCGAGTGATTCATCAAATGATGATGATGATAGTGAGGTTGATCATGATCGTTTTAGTAAAGCGGCGGAAAGCCTTTACTAAAACTTCAGAAGGAGTCTTGGAGGGAACATGAAGAAACACGTTTCACAACTTTAAATTACTTGTTTATACTTGATCAACTTAAAAATTATTACTGGATAACAATTCCACCATTATTACACATTAATATTTATCAAAAACACAAGCTTTTCAAATAATTCAAAATTGCGCGTCCTGTCAGTTGCAGTTGCCCGCCAAAACTCCCAAGGAACTTCTTATGGCTCTTCCAGTTCTCAAAGAGCATCATTAATGGAAGAAGCCCAAAAAGCTACATCAGTTTCTATGAAACAAAATAAGCCTCGATATATTCAGGGATGTCTTCAAAAGTTGATGAGAATGACAAAACTAAGTCTGATGCGCGATTATATTTTTTAAAACAAAAACAACGAAAAATAAAAAAGTAAAAAAAATTTAGCATAGTTTTGTTTAATTTTATATCTTTTTAGGCTTTCCTTGTATGTTTTATTGATCAGCAGTTATTAAGTTTAAAAAAACTATAATTCCCGCCAAAAATATTAATAAAAGCGCCATCTACCGAAAACTACCGACAATAAACCTCATTTTCGAGTGTCAGATCAGTATCTGTATATTAGTTTGTGATTGAGCCATTAACAAAAAGAAAAAAAAGTAATGTGTGGAGTACAGGAGTAGTATAATAGTTATCTGTGGAGTACAGGCGGAAAGAACGCGATCATTAATAGAACGCTTTCGAGTTAGTCCTTCTAGAATGAGTAAAATGAATGAGTTAGTATGTGGTTTGTTACAGTTTAATGTTGTTATTTTTAATGTATTTAAATAAAATAGTGGTGAGATGATTATTAGAGCAAGAAAGAAAGGATATTAAATCTATAGGACGAGGGACGTGTCAAGGAATATTATCATACAGCGAAAAAGAAAAGTTAGTACAATTTAACAGAATGTCACCCCAGGTCTTCGAAGTCCTCCATGAAGATGTCAATGACATTTTGTGAAGCGAATGATCCGCTAGGTAATAGTGTTCTGTGTTTGTGCTTATCTTCTCCATATTCCATATATAAGTATGGATCCTCTCCATTAACTATAATATTTTCAGCAATTCGAGGTCTTTTTACTTCTTGCAAAAATGCATTACATTTGCTGTGTACGTGGGTGTAATAGTACGCGAGGGGATGCTATATTACACAAAATACCTGTGACTAATGAGAAAAGACTCTATAAGTGGTTGCAGCATATTGATCATATTAGAAGCTTTACTTTAGAAAAGCTTAAGAAGTTACTAGTGTGTCAAAAGCACTTCGAGAAAAGATTCATAACAGACAGGTCGCGTCTCCATGGAAATGCCTATCCATCACTGTTCACAGCTGACGAAATTTCTGATGGAGTACCTTCTGTGACCTATGATGCCGGTGGTAAGTTAATACTACAATATTAATTTAACTTGTTTAACAGCGCAGACTGATTATTCTTCTTCTTTTTATTGATGGCACAGATTTTGTATGTATGTTATACAACAATACTATTTTGCCAATGTCAGGTATACGAGCTTATGTGGAGTACAAGCCGAAAGAACATGATTATCAATAGAACACTTTCGTGTTAGTCCTTCTAGAATGATTAAAATGAATGAGTTAGTTTGTTATTTTTAATGTATTTACATAAAATAGTAGTGAGATGATTATTAGAGCAAGAAAGAACGGATATTAAATCTATAGGACGAGGAATATTATCATACAGCGAAAAGGAAAAGTTAGAACAATAGAACAAAGTGTGTACAATGGAGCCCACATCTGCACCGCAATCACAAATGGGAGAGCCACGGATGCCTTTTTATTTAGATAAGCCGGTGTACAAGCTGCCCCATTATTAGTCTACAAATGGAGGAAGTGATCCTTCTGTCTGCTTTTTTATGTTTTGAATAGAAGCGTAATGTTTAGCTATGGGACGGGAATAAAGTATGTGCTCCTCGCAACCAGAGGAGATCACCCCTTAGCAAAGGAGTCAGCTACTTCATTGCCTGAGATACCATTATGATCAGGGATACAAGCCAATACAACTTCCAAACCATACAATTTCCATACAATCGAAGAGGTTCCTGTCTAATTTTAAGGATATTAGGATATATATGTTTCTTTTTTTGAAGCAGATCATTTAGAATATCCTTCGAGCAGCTGAGCAAATTGTAATTATTAAAAATTTTGCAAAGTTGTGAGATTTAACAAATTTTAGCACTGTTATAATAGCCGTTGATTCGCCAGTAAAGATTAAATTTCTCCATGCTCATATTCTTGGATCAAGTCTTTTTAGCCAATCTGCGGAAAACGAAACCATAATATTGCACTCTGCATCCCACCAGGGGGAGAACTTTTTTTCTTTACCAAGTTCTTGAGGGGTACGGTCGGCAGAGGAAGACAAGGCAAGAGTAAACTGGTCATAAACCTGAAGATGATTGTGATCACTAATATTCGGGAGAGAAGAAATGTCAGAGTCAGAGCGTAGTTAGGCAGGTCTGCACTAGACAGTCTGTATTTCTGAAGAGGGGGAGGTCATTGGTAGAGGCTGAGCGTTTATAAAATGAGAGCAATAAAGGAAAGTGATCACTACTGATAGGTAGAAGAGAGTTTTCCATGAAAATAGGGGGGCCAAAATATGGGAGCAGAGAGACAGGTCAGGGACACAAGGATTTTGGTAAGGAGCCACTCTCAAACAAATCTGCCAGGAGAAGCCCAAAAGAGCCATATTTATCTATCCTGTCGTCCCGGTGACAGGCATATCCCGTCACTCTAAACCAAGATTTCGGAACAAACCATGTCTCCGAGACAGCAAGAATATCTGGGGAAGAAGAGTTAAGACTCTTGTAGTTCCACTGAATTTTTTGAGATTGAGCCATGATTGAAGATAAAAGATCAAATAGTTTTTCGGACACGTGTTGTGATAAGGGAATTTCATTAAGTTTAACATGTTTTAATTAAATTGTCATTCAAGTTGATGTTCAGTGGTTGAGCTGGGGAAGAACTCAAAGCAATTCCATTGCTTGGAGAAGGGGGGTTATAACAGGAATCAATGGTTTAGTGGAAGTCGATATCATATCCACGATATATATGACGACAGGCGTGGACGAACGGTTTAGCGACTGGTTTGTTGCGCGTAAAGTCCCGGGTTCGATCCCCGGTCGGAGCAAATATTTGTTTCATAGCTTTTATTTGTAATATTTAATAGTATTAAATAATGCAAATATTTGTTAATAAAAAAAAAGAGATGGATATTTGCTTCGGGTCTGGTTTTCAAAGAGTGGTAGGCAGTGGTACCCAGTCTGCCGATCCGGGGTAGTACCACCACTTACAAGTATACAGAACGTGAAGTGATTTGGTCACGTTTCGGGATCAGCTTGTAAGTTGCCGGTTCCATCTAGGCCGGCATAGTGGATGTGATTGCTACTCACAGTTATTGAATTGTAGTAGCAGTGACATTCATTCATGGACCACACTTTGGCTTAACATCAAGCGGGGTGCTGTCATATGTCGAGTCACAATAAAAAAAAAAAAAAAATAAAAAAAAAAACATTTGGATGGCAAACGAAGTTTGGAAGGACAGGGAAAAATTGTTTTTTTTATAGGATATGGTAAAAGAGGTAGAAGGTGGAGCAGAAGAGAGAGTGGGAAGAACAGGACTAAAAGGTACTATTAGTATAGAAGCTTGTATTGGGGATATTGGAGGTCCTCACAATATCTGCAATACTCTTCTTACGAGCAGCGGAATCTAAGCTGACTTCAGAGTAGGAAATAGATTCTTGCGTCAGAACAAGTTTGATAGATTTCTGCCTAACATGCTCAGGGCAGTTCTCATGCAGAGCGGAGTGGTCACCCGAACAAAACAAACATGATATATCTAGCTTTGAACATTCGTCACCAGGATGAGGCTGAGCACATTTATAGCACCGAGGCTTAGATCGGCATTAGTTTTTGATATAGCCAAACCGGCAATAATTTTTGCACTGGATAGTGGGTAGGATGTAGGTTAGGTTAGTAGGAAGGGAGGAACAGTATAAAAAAACTTTAGGTGGAATAGCTGGGATCTGGGAGTTGGGATCCAATTGATCACTCCATAAATTACTGATTTTCTGTTAAACCTTCTAGCTTTAAGAAGTATGCCAAAGCCTTCAGGAATATTTAGATCCTCAGCTAAAATATCCATAGATACATCAGTGGAAACACTAACGACTCCCATTCTGGTGATATGGAAGGTGGGGATTGTAGCTTTATAGTTATTTTGTGTTATAGAATGTCATTAGCAACAAAATTGTTAGCTGATGGACCATCTTTGAATTCAACAGAGACTTTATTACGACCAAGGGTTTCATTTGTAAAGGAATTGACCGAATCTAATGGCTCTCATACTGGCAGCTGAGGCGGGGTCGGAGACATTGCGAGACACATGGACGATAAACGGGCCTTTGTTGGCGGCTGTTTACAAATCTGTTTAATCCAATGAAGGTTGCTTGTACATCGAATTTAATTGTGGTGTTTCTGAGATTGGTTTTTAGGTAGTAAAAAGTCTGATGGTGTGTCATGTGCGTGCGGTCTTTTTCTAATACTAGGAATACGCGGGATGGACACCTCCGGGGAATCCCCGTCGGCATCCATCATTATGGTTGGTTAAATAAAATGAATTGTAGTTACCCAGCGATAGTTGGTTAGTAGGAACACACAAAGCTGTAAAAATGTCCGATTAAAACAGAAAATAGAAGAAATCCGCATCCGCCTACCTTTAAAGCGAAAAAAAACGGCTATTGGAAAAGGGCTTGACTTAGGTGTTTCATTGTTACCCAAATTTCATAATCGCAAAGACTGATAAAACAGAGGATTTATTAAAAATAGTATTCCCAAATACAAACGAAGGTACTTTTATATTGGTATTGCGGGTAATTTTAATGTTGGTGTGAGCCGCGTCTCGCAGCGGCGACCTACCCATTTCACTTATATTTTTATAAGATAAAAAATATCTCTGAATAATAAAGAAAGTGTTATATTTGTTTTATTAACTCTGTTGATTCAAAAAAATATTTTCGCCAAGAATTTCCCTAGGTACCGTCTGTACAGTAATCTAATAGCTGATGCTAGGATGAACCATCATATGTATCAACTTTAACCTAGCTGGTTTCTTGCCAGTAAGTTCAGTTGGGCATCAACTACCAATGGTTGGGGATATTGCAAATATTACTAACTACTATACTTCATCAGCGTGTAATTATTGTCATACCTATAGGTTATATTTTATTCTATTTCAGAAGTTGCTGAGATTGAGCATTCTTATTCAAGGAAAAGACACTATGACCACTCATATTCCAAACTTAAATCTACTCTGCCATTACCAGGTTGGTCTTTGACTTGTTTCATAATATCTGTTATACGGGTTTACTTTAAACTTTTTTTATTGTGTTTTTGTGAATCATTAATAAAAACATTGTCTATTTCAGAAAATATTAATATAGAAGACAATATTTCATTACAAAGCGATGATAGTGAACTTAACAATGAAGATGAGGCTATAGTCTATTTAACACAAGTTGATGAAAATGACTTTGATGAAGATAATTTGGTGTACTTAAACCAGATTCAATCTATTCAACCCACCAATGAAGATAGCT
Organism: Tinea trinotella; assembly: GCA_905220615.1. Taxonomy (NCBI): domain Eukaryota; kingdom Metazoa; phylum Arthropoda; class Insecta; order Lepidoptera; family Tineidae; genus Tinea; species Tinea trinotella. The sequence continues at coordinate 1,552,629 of HG992325.1, forward strand.
ATATCCCTTATTTACAAGAAGTTACTAATAATGTCCCCAATAAAGATGGCAATATAGGTTCTTTACCAGAAGTAGTCATTGAAAACGGAAATATAGTTTATTTGCCAGAGGTAGATGGTACTGCAGCCATTGAAAACGAAAATTTGGTTTATTTACCAGAAGATGATGCAAATAACCCTGATGAAGATAGCCATATCCCTTATTTACAGGAAGTTACTAAGAATGTCCCCAATAAAGACTGCAATATAGGTTATTTACCAGAAGGCGATGGTGCCGTCATTGAAGATGGAAATTTCTTTTATTTACCAGAAACTGATCACGATAAGGTTACTAAAGAAGGCATACTTGGGAACAAAGGTAACAATATCCATTGTTTATGTATCATGATTTCTACAGTGACAATTTTCTTAACATCCATGGTATCACCATGCGGGTGGCCAGGTCGGTTAAAGTGGAAGCAGGTTGCCGGACTTGCTTCACGAAAACATTCACCTTCACTTTGCCATCTACCAAACTAAATATAATAAGACCCCACCAATGCCACTTTCGACAATGCACTTGCTTTGCTGGTATTCCTCTTGCACTAACTTCTACTGGATAGAGCTGAGTTTTGTTTTCCATTTCCTGTCATCTCGTGTTAGATCATAATACTTATTTGACTTGATGTGTTCCTTTAACACCGAACCTTTATTCCAAGTATTATTGTAGATTTCGACATAAGCCATGTGTCTAATATGTGTCGCACATGCCTCTGCATTATGGATGACAATTGTGTGCACCTGGAGAATGAGGTATTATTGGAGCAACCCACAAAGTTAACAGAAATGCTCGTCTCATTAGGTTGTGTCATGGTGAGTGTTAATAATTTCATATATGTTCCCCGGCTAAACAAGTAGGCGGCACGCGTGACGCATTTGGTAACAAGTTTGCTCAAAGCAAAAATTTGTTATATTTTTCATAAGATTGTCTCTTAGATATAAATTGTTGCTCTAGATCTGATTGTCTAAAGAGTAGAAGGCAGTACAGCCCAGTCTACTGATCAGGGGTAGTACCACCACTTACAGTTACAGTTAAGTGCGAGCTCATTTCGGCACTTGAAGTCCTCTTCGGTTTTTTTTTGTGCATTCTTCAATGGTTCTCCTTCAGTGGAGCCACCCGATCTCCTCCAGGAAGGCCAGGAGACCCTTCTCGTTCCTGCAGTCCTCCGGAAGCATCGTCGCGTTGCCAAGGAACCTCTGTCTTGATTCGACTACTCCTGCACATAATTCAGGCAGCCCCTACAGAGGTTGCTGTCCGATATGTTGAGATTATACAGATGCTTGTTAAAACCACAATTTTCTCTTACCATAATGCGGAGCTTAGCTCTGCTAAGATTTAGCAGTCGTCCGATCAAGCGTCTGTCCATATGAGGAAAAGCTTCCCTGGCCTGTCTGCATTCCGTTGTCTGCGACCATGCACTCTCATGCAGCTTACATGTTTACATTACATGGCGCAGCCAAATACGCAGGAACTGGAATGGTAGGGGTATTATAGGTCCAAAAAAACAGTAGCTTTAATAATAGTTTTAAAATTAATTCCAGGACTTTGGCGACGATAATTGGTCAAAATATATATGTATGGAGTGTACCAAAAGTCTTGTATCAGCATATAAATTCAAAATGAAATGTCTTAGCTCAACACAAACACTGCTTCACGAGCTTACCACAATTAGATCACAACACATGGAAAAGAATAACACAACAGGAAATAATAATGAGGAATATCAACTCGTGTTAGAACAAACTGTAGTACAAGATTTTGACTGCAATGAAAGTTATGAGCTAGAAAAGATGGATGTGGATAAGGAAAATGATATGGATGATAATTGTATTATAAATGAGGAATATCCAATATCAGTGGAAGTTAGAGAAAGCATTAGGTGTATAAAAAAAGATTGTGATAAAAAATTTGCCAAAGTGAAGAGTTTAATACATCACTTAGCTCAATATCACCCGGATGAGCGAAGATCTTTTTGTGAAAAGTGCTCTATAGGATGTACATCAGAAAAGCGTCTCATAGAATGTTTCATCGAGAGACTTAAGTCTCCATCAGACAGTAGTCTAAAAGAAAATCGGCCTTCGAAATCGGAAAAAGGTACCTTTCCAAAATGTAAAGGATGTGGAAAAAGATTTACATTTAATACACCTAAGAGTAGAAACAGTCTTCAACCAAGTTAATAAATCAAATTGTCATGACTTAATTTCCACAGGAATGTGGAAATGCCACATCTGCATGAGCTGAAACATACTTTGGTCACATAAAGGATGAGTTAAAAGAAGATGATAAATGTGAAAGTAAAAACATGAAATCTATCGATGCAGACATGAAAATTGCTAGAGCCAAATTTATGAATATAGTTACAGCATTTTATTAATCAAAATAAAATGCCCAAATTAAAAAAAAAACAATGTATATTGGCATGAAAAAAAAATATGGAGAAACTAGATTTTAAAGCTGTTTCTATTGAATTTAGTACTGAGGCCAGTATACTTTCTAGTAAAGTGCACGATGCTGGAACCTCTGAAGTACAGTTTAACGCGTCTCCTTTTTATTTGGATCACTCGTATTGTTAACCATCGAACTCGTTGTATCACCTAGTTGATCATGTACAGAATTTTAAAAATTTTGTCTTCCACTTTACAATAAAATTGTGAATCAGAAATAGATTTTTTTTGCACTTCTGTCACAAAAGAAAACAATGAAGCTGATATCAATATGTCATTTGAAAGAAATAGACAAGAAAGTATACAAGAAAATAGGACAAATAATACAGTTGATATGAAAAAAAAAAGAGGAGTTCATGTTAGTGCTGAGCCTAACATAGAAATTCTTTTACAGAGAGATAGATTATCCAGCCCTAAAAGTAGAAAAAAGCAGTGAACTAAAAATATTCTAAAAGGAAATCTAATATCGTGAAAAGAGGCATTGAGAAGTAGGCTCTACCTGTCATAGAATATGCATGTGGTTATGTGGCTGCCGGCCGGCGCGCATAAAATGATCGTGGTCTATAAAACTGGTCTATACGTTAGAAGTAAATTAAAAGCCTGGGCCATATCTATATATTAATGTTGAAGCAGCATATTTTGCTGAAATCGAAAATGTAAGTTCATTATCAGACATCCCGAAAATTATTAAAATAAGGAATACATTAGGTGGTGTGTTAGAATTAGAATATCAACCTGCGGGGTTAGGTTGGGCGATTTAAAACCATTATCGTCTCTCGTCGACGTTTGCCAAAATAATAAAAGCTAGGCTTATTAATCCACCAAAATGAGGCTATTGATGATAATGATCAAACGTGTCGTCGCACAGATGATATTCGTCACAACGATTAATAGTCTCGTTTTATTGTAAATACAATAAATAGCCTAGCTTTTATTATTTTGACAATCGCCGACGAGAGACGATAATTGTTTTAACTTGCCAACCTAACCCCGCTGGGCACTATGTTGCTTGCAATAACTCTTTAAATGGTTCATGGAGAAAAAAAGATGATTTACGAGAAAAATGTGTTATCTTAGGAGATTCATTTACCAGCAATAAAAAATAGTGCTATTTTGAAAGGAGCCTATTTTGAAGGCGATAATAAAGATTGTATGAAAATAGGTAAAAATGTTGTATTAAAATACAATTAAACATAACTACCTATCGGACGGTATCTTCTGACCTTCTGGCGTACACCACGCACGTCTGGGGTGAAATCATCGCCTTGGACATGTCCAAAGCGTTTGATAGGGTCTGGCACAAAGACCTTCGTTTCAAGCTCGAGGCATACGGTTTACCTGACCGTCTGAGTGGCTGGATAGCCGACTTCCTGTGCGGCCGCTCCATACGCATTGTTGTGGATGGTAGGGTGTCAGTGAATGCCAGCATTCCTCAGGGCTCCGTGCTGTCGTCAACCTTGTTACTTCTGTATAATAATGACATCCGGACATTGGACCCAGCATTCATTGCTATGCAGACGAAAGCACGGTGCATGAACGCTACACTGCCCGCCCCGAAAAATCCCCGTTTACTTCCCCTTTCCTCTCTTTGTAATATACCCCTTAGTGCTTCGGACAGACTGGACATTCTTGGAATACCCTTTCATTGCGACTTGAATCACAGGGACCTCATCGAGCGGGCCATTAAGACCACCCCCCGCAAACTTGGCATCCTGAACAAAGCCAGAGCTTCGCCTGCTACTTTACAAGGCTCAGATTCGCTCTTGCGCAGAGTACTGTTCGCACCTCTGGGACGGCTCTGCCAAGTATCTTCTTAGTGCCCTGGATTCATTGCAGCGCCGAGCTGTCCGAATCATAGGTGACGCAGAGGTCACGCGAACTCTGGAGCCCCTGCAACTACACAGAGACATGGCGGCTGTTTTATTTAAATTTTTTTTTGTATTTACTAGATACTGGCAAAAGTTTACTCTATTACTTTTTATATAAATATAATATGTCACTCTGATTCTATCACTGTCATAAAATAAAAATACTTTTACATCGTAAAAAGCTTTTGATATTTCTTCATATATTTAATAATAAATCCCTGCTTACACCTACCCGATTCCCACAGCGGCTCTGTGCGTCATCTATCGCCTGTCAGGGAGAATGTTCCGAGGAGCTCTTTAGCGTTGTTCCTACCTCATCTTTTTACACCTGTATAATACCCGCACAGGTCGAGAAAGCATCCGCATTCTATCGACCGAATTGGCAGTCGAACTAAAAAGATCGGTGCGTCTTTTCTTTGTAGAACAATCGACAAGTGGAATGCTTTGCCTGCCCATGTGTTCTCTCCATCCTATTCAAGCGATGCGTGAACAAGCACCTTTGGCCAGCATAGTGACGGCGACTGATGCAGCCGTGAACAAACTTGGTTTTCTCAGTTGTCGTCACTCTTGGACCTCCTCTTGCTTATTATCAGGCAGGTCGAGGTCAGATAAAAACAAAATCTTTACTTTCATGCACTCTCATTCACTCTCTACTTTCATGTACTCTTGAGTACAATGTTCCTTGCTTTCAAGGAGTGATTCAACCGCTAAAGACGGATTTTTTTTACGGAAGACTAGGCTGTATGGACTAAGCTTCCTTTGCCGGGAGAATTGAACTGAAGAAGAAACAAATTCAATTGGCGGGCGGGCTTGCGTCAAATAAGTTTTGGCAAAACATTATAAATATTTGTATAATTATTAAGTTGTGTTGTGTTATTAAAGAAAGTGTTAGTGCTTGATGTATATTATCTCTTTCGTGTACGAAGGTCACGGTGAACAATCAATTTTAGAGTTTTTCAGGATTATTTTTATCTTAATACATTTTTTTGGTAGTATTTTGACCCATTTTTACTCTTGGTGTTACTTTTGATCTTTCTTTTTAGTTTGTATCGAATTTACGTTATTATAAGCATCATTATGGTTTGGCATTGTGCTGTACCTAACTGTCGAAGTCGCCGTAAACAAATAAAACACTTTTTCGTGCCTTTTACTACAAAACATAGATTTGAAGCTTGGGTCCGTACTTGTCCTTTCTTACTAAAGTACACATATCATCAATTAAGTCATGTAACTATTTGTAAATTACACTTTCATTCTAGTTTTATAATTAACGATAAATTAACAAAAGACGCAGTTCCTACTCTTAATTTACTAATTGAACCACTATCTGATTCAAATGTATCGTTTACTGACGAAGATCTGAAACCGAATGTTCAGTCTATTGAGACGCCATCTCTAAGTACAAATAATTATAAAACTCCTTATTTACTAATTGAACCACTAAGACGTGATTCAAATGTTTCGTTTACTGGTGAAGATTTGAAACCGAATTCTCAGTGTGTTGAGCCACCATCTCCAAGTATAAATAATTATTCACAAGGTTAGTTGTCTCTGTATCTGTGGTATTATGATTCTTGATTTGTTTTAACACATTTTTACAAAACAAGTTTTCAAAGTACACATTTTAATTGAAATGATATGCCCAAGTGTTGTGTACCCAACAGCGACAGTAGATGAAAAGAAGTTAAAATGCGCTGATTTTTAACTAGAAAAGAAGTTAATCTTCAGTGGTTAGTTATTCAGTTCTTACAAGTTTTTATCTTACCAACCAAGAAATTAAAAAATTGTTTTTGTCATACACTTTGCAAAGCGATTTGTCAAATATTATAACAGCTGAAGTACAACTCTTTTCCAACTTTGTACATGGACTCGGAAAGAACATCATTAATTTTGGTCTTATTTGCACTTTTGTAATCCACAGTGATGAAAAAATATATAAATGGTCGTTTCGATGCTTGCAATTTAGTTATTGGGAAAATAACATATAGATTTTGTATTGTCTTTCAATCACGAAGACACTCCATATTAACAGTTCTGCATTGAACTGTCATGATTATAGTTTGATTATTCTGCACACCTAAATTATGCAAAAAAAAAAGAATATTTTCCAATTACGTTTTAATCTTTGTACATTAAACTATTTTAAAATGTATATGCAACACTTTATACAATTTAGCCCAAGTCCCCATACATAAGGAATGATGTCCTTTATTGTTTTTTTTCGACATATTTATGCGATGCCTCCAAATATTACAAACAATGCTATTAACAGTTAGAGAGGTAACAAATATTTTTCCTTTGAAAACCCTCTGGTCATACAAGGAACACGCCCTCAGAAGGATATTCTTAAAACAATACTGATTTAAAATTTAAACATGATTCTTGGACCCGGGATTTATGTGAATCTGAATCACTCCAAGAAGAAGCCTATTTTAAAGGCTATAATAATGATTGTTTCAAAATTTGTCTATAACTTGAGTTCTTAATTATTTCAGAAGAATTTAAACCAGACCATATATACTTCTCAAACAGCAGCCATAAGGACCACACATACTTCCAGCTGAAAGAAGATGGAGGTTTGTAACTTTTTTATTGAGGCTCCTCATATGACAACACTCCGTCTGGGGTTATGCTGGAGTGCCGGCTACAAATAGAGGTGACTGAAACTAGTTTCTTTTTAAGGCTTCAATTTTTTTATTGGTACAGCTAGTCCCACAAACTTATGATGTCTCAGGTGTATTATAACAAATACACTATAGTGGGCTCGGAGTAAGTAAGAGAGCTCATTATTGTGATTGTACCTGCTGTGCATCGCGGTTGCAGCTAACTTAGAAGATATCACTCAGTTTAGTTATAAGTCACAAGTAATAGTAAATATGTTATTTTGTAATTATTCTTGTAAGTTATTATTCTTAAAGGTAATGTTTTGTATAGGTCTTTCTGGAGAGGAAAAAATCTGTAAGGACTTCACGACATCCCAGAGTAAGGAAGGGGACGTACCTATAAAAAATGAACCCACTGGTTCACTAGTCACAAGCCAAAACAAAGGTAAAAATAATCTCATAGCACAAAATAAGGATATAGCTGGAGGCAAACATGTTTATACATCACAAATGACAGCACCCCAATTATTAGGGTTATAATAACTTTTAATAACAATTACAATAACTTTATTGACCACAAAACGATACCTACACCATGTCTATGACTCATAATACGCGAGACAAATTTGACAAGTAAGTGACAGATAAAGGGTTACCAGGGTTAAAAGGAATTAAATAGTGATACAGCCTATCGATAATCAGTATCGACGCGACAATGTGGTTTTTGTACCAATTTAGGAATATTATTGTTTTAATTGTTATTTTGCACATAGAACTTTAAGTAATTTCGTTGATCTGACTTGATTAGTGGTTGAGATCACTCGTCTACTCTGGCGCGCGATGCTAAAATACCACAGCTAAGAATGCGCCTAGGGCTCTTGCGATGATTGCCCCTCCTAACAATCTCCATGACAGCATGGCAAACCATATTTTTTTAAAAACAAACCACTTTCGAATTCGATTTAAAATTATTTTGTAATCAATTTTATATACATCAACCAACATATGTTTAATGGTAGGTACCAAGATTATGTATACATACATAAGAGAAAAGCTAATTATTTAACCATTAGGCGAGCTATGTTTTTAGACCCAGGCAACGCTGGGTTACACAACAGTTAACCTAATAATAATAATATAATTATAAAAAAATGTCTATTTCAGAAACTATCAATAAAGAAGACGTTATTTCATCAGAAAGCGATAATAGTGAACTCAACAATGCAGATGAGGCTTTACTCTATTTAACACAAGTTGATGAAAATGACCCTGATGAAGATAATATGGTGTACTTAAACCAAATTAATTCTAATCAACCCACCAATGAAGATAGCCATATCCCTTATTTACAAGGAGTTACTAATAATGTCCCCATTAAAGATGAAAATATAGGTTCTTTACCAGAAGTTGATAAAAATGACCCTGATGAAGATAGCCATATCCCTTATTTACAAGAAGTTACTAATAATGTCCCCAATATAGATGGCAATATAGGTTCTTTGCTAGAAGTAGATGGTACTGTAGTAATTGAAAACAGAAATATAGTTCATTTACCAAAAGTTTATAAAAACGACCCTGATGAAGATAGCCATGTCCCTTATTTACAAGAAGTTACTAATAATGTCCCCAATATAGATGGCAATATAGGTTCTTTGCTAGAAGTAGATGGTACTGTAGTAATTGAAAACAGAAATATGGTTCATTTACCAAAAGTTTATAAAAACGACCCTGCTGAAGATAGCTATATCCCTTATTTACAAGAAGTTACTAATAATGTCCCCAATATAGATGGCAATATAGGTTCTTTGCTAGAAGTAGATGGTACTGTAGTAATTGAAAACAGAAATATAGTTCATTTACCAAAAGTTTATAAAAACGACCCTGATGAAGATAGCCATGTCCCTTATTTACAAGAAGTTACTAATAATGTCCCCAATATAGATGGCAATATAGGTTCTTTGCTAGAAGTAGATGGTACTGTAGTAATTGAAAACAGAAATATGGTTCATTTACCAAAAGTTTATAAAAACGACCCTGCTGAAGATAGCTATATCCCTTATTTACAAGAAGTTACTAATAATGTCCCCAATATAGATGGCAATATAGGTTCTTTGCTAGAAGTAGATGGTACTGTAGTAATTGAAAACAGAAATATGGTTCATTTACCAAAGGTTTATAAAAACGACCCTGCTGAAGATAGCCATATCCCTTATTTACAAGAAGTTACTAATAATGCCCCCAATATAGATGGCAATATAGGTTCTTTACTAGAAGTAGATGGTACTGTAGTAATTGAAAACAGAAATATGGTTCATTTACCAAAAGTTTATAAAAACGACCCTGATGAAGATAGCCATGTCCCTTATTTACAAGAAGTTACTAATAATGTCCCCAATAAAGATGACAATATAGATTCTTTGCCAGAATTTAATGGTACTGGCAATTTCTTTTATTCAGCAGAAACTGATTACAATAAGGTTACCAAAGAAGTACTTGGGAGCAAAGGTAAAAATCTCAATTATCTATGTATTATCGACTTCTAAAGTGACAACTTTCTTAATATCCATGGTATCTCCGTGCGGCTGCCAGGTCTATCGCGTGATAAACGGGAAAGAACACTACTTTGACATCTGCCCAATTAAATATAATAGAACCCAATGCACTTGCTTTGCTGGTATTCCTCTTGCACTGACTTCTACTGCATAGATCTGAGTTTTGTATCCATTTCTTGTCATCTTGTGTTAGATCATAATACACACACATTTTATTTTATTGTAAATTATAATTCTTCAAATACATTAAATATATGTTTAATACATTAATTACATTTAATATTACAAATATTTCTCAAACTGTCAGCGGTAGGCGGACAGTTGGTGGTAATTCACCCAGTCCGCCAAACTGCCTCTTTTAATTGCACACTATCCAGTGGCTGAGTCGGGATGCCGTCATATGAGCCACAAATAATTTATATTATGACTTAACATACATCTGACCTCGACTTACCTGATGGTAAGCAAGGGGAGATTAATGAGTGCCAGCGCCTGAGGCGGGTTTTTCTTACCGCATCTTTTAAACGGTCTAAGCTGGTAAAGCATTCCACTTGTCGCTTGCTCCTCATAGAAACGACGCACCGAAACTTTATTCCGAGTATCATTGTAGGTTTCGACATGAGCCACGTGTCTAATATGTGTCGCACATGCCTCTGCGTTTTGGATGACAATCGTGTGCACCTGGAGAATGAAATGTTATTGGAGCAACCCACAAAGTTAATAGAAATGCTCGTCTCATTAGGTTGTGTCATGGTGAGTGTTGATAGTTTCATATATGTTCCCCGACTAAACAAGATGGCGTCACGCGTGACGCATTTGGTAACAAGTCCCGGTCAAAGCAAAGATTTGTTATATTAATTAATAGATTATATATTACAAATATTTGTTAATAGAAAAAGTGCTATTTGCTCTAGATCTGGTTGTCTAAGAGTGGTAGGCAGTGGTGTCCAGTCAACCGTTTTGGGGTAGTACCTAGAATTGTAGCGTGCCTTGGCGGAGCCCCGTATAACAAAATGTATGGGGGCCCTTAGGAAGGGTAGATTTCTCACAAAAGAAAAAAAGAGTATTTTTAGTAATTTTGGCTTACGCACGTTGGGGGCCCATATAATTGATACGGCGGTAGCTACGCCCCTGGTAGTACCACCACCTATAAGAGTACAGGCTGTGATGTGACTTAGTTAGCTTGTAAGTTGCTGGTTCCAACTAGGCCAGCATAGTGAAACTTACTGATAGTTGCAGTTATTTAAACTGTAGTAGCAGTCGCCTTTATTGATGGACCGAACTCTAACCAGCTGTCATATATCGAGTCATAATAAAAAATAGCCTAAATAATAGTTTCAAATTTATTTCCAGGACTTTGGCGACGATAATTGGCCAAAATATATATGTACGGAGTGTACAAAAAGTCTTGTATCAGCATATAATTTCAAAATGACATGTCTCAGCTCAACACAAACACTGCTTTACGATCTCACCACAATTAGATCACAACACACGGACAAGAATAACACAACAGGAACTCATAGTGAGGAATATCAACCTGTAGTACAAGATTCTGATTTCAATGAAAGTTATCAGCCAGAAAAGATGGATATAGATGATAATTGTATTGTGAATGAAGAATATCTAATATCAGCGGAAGTTAGAGAAAGCGTTAGGTGTATAAAAAAAGATTGTGATAAAAAGTTTGCCAAAGTGAAGAGTTTGATACATCACTTAGCTCAAAACCACCCAGATGAGCGAAGATCATTTTGTGAAAAGTGCTCGATAGGATGTACATCGGAGAAGCGTCTCATAGAATGTTTCATCAAGAGACTTAAGCCTCCATCAGACAGCCGTCTAAAGGAAAATCGGTTCAGACGTACTTTTCCAAAATGTAAAGGATGTGGAAGAAGTATTAAATTCAATACACGTAAGAGTAGAAACCGTCTTCAACCAAGTTTTATTTACGATCAATCTATCAAATCGTCACGCCTTAATTCTCACAGGGATAGCCAGAGATAACGACATCAATCTATCAAATTGTAACGCTTTAATTCTTACAGGGATAGCCAGAGATAACGTCATTTTTTTATTGTAGCTCGACATGTGACAGAATCTAGCTTGATACGAGGGTTGCCTTTTAAGTTTCGGGATTGGGCAACCCTAGTATTGCAATCTGGCAACTGACAATACTAACAATGGCATCGTAAAGTTGGACATTTTTGAGGTTATACGTACTCAGAACGTTTTGACATACAAGCGCTATTTGTGTTGTTTACAGTAACTTAAAGATTCATCTCGGCCCAAAAATGGAATTAAATCGTGAACATTTTCGTGCGATTATAATTTTTCAACTTTCGACGTGGATTAACTCAGCAACAATGCATGGATGAACTTAATTTAATTTTTGGCGATGAAGCTCCATCATGGACCAATGTTTATCGATCGATGGTATGGTGAATTCAATCGTGGTCGCAGTTCACTCCAAGACGAATTTCGTGAAGGTCGTCCAAAATCATTTGTTGTTCCGGAAAAAAAGTCCAAATTGTTTTCATTGCGACAACTTCAAAGCTTCCATTCGCCAAGACAATTCTCTTTCTGCACAGATTCTCCGGATGCGACACCACCTCCGCGATCTATGGAAAGAGCAAAGTGGGAATTGCTAAGCTGTTTACAGCGAAACCAGATCTGATCCGAAAATTGGCAGACATTTTCAGTGAGCCCTCAACATCGCCTGAGAGTATTGAAGAGGCCGGCGAGAAGCTGTTTTTGGCGAATTATTAAGCTCCTCCCTAAGGAAAAAACCTTAACAAATACCGATACTTAGCTTTTTTGAGAGCTTTGATGAAGCCGAATTCTGATCTGGCCACTCTTCCTCCCACCAGGGAAGCTTCGAAGCAGCACTTGTTCAGAGTATACCTAAAGGTATCTTTAATTACACAAGTTATCAAATGCTGTATTAATACAAATATCTATCTGAGCTAAATACTTACGTTGATCTTATTACTTTTTCACACATACAACAATGGCTCGGCAACCGCCTACCCGATGGGGATGGGCCAGAGGAAACAATGGCATCCTCAAGCCGGTGACAACCAACGACCCAGTGGCACCTGACTATTCTTAACACCATATTTTGCCGGTGCATGACTGGGTGTGGCGTGCGATATGGTTGCCGGAAAGCAGGAATTGCCTACTCCAGTGTTTGTGGTGTATGCTCCGGTCATGCACTAACGGAGCCCTCATTAAAGATACCGTCGACGATAATGATAATGATATTTTAAATTTAGAATATACATAGGAAATATATTTTTTTAAATTATATGTGTCATACTTAAAGAAATATGTGTATTTTTTTTATTGTCCATCTTCCCTCCATACCTTGTTAACACGTTCAGTGCCAGCGACTCGCCTAGCGAGTCCACCTAAATGTTCACTCAGGTGCCAGCGACTCGCTAGGCGAGTCCAGTGTTTTTCTGTATTATTTCGAAAACGTATGCGTATTTTCTTCTCAAAATCACAGTGTAGACTAAATATGCGCTAATTTATAAATTTATGAGGTGGCCCGGGTGTAAAGACTTACTTTATTTTTTTAAGAAAAAAAGTTATTCTCCAGTGCCATGAACTCGCTAGGCGAGTTCACTGCCAGAGTTTCTCAAACATTTTGTTAATGCGATATTTATAACCCAAATAAGTAACAGATGGCGAACAAAAACAGTATATTTAAAATATATATATATAGGCACGTATATATATACGTGCCTATTTCTTATTATTTTCTATATCTTATTAAATTAATAAATGTAATTGAATGTTATAAAATTTAATATGTAGTAAAAGGTTATACTTAAAATAATTATAACAAAATACAATTCGCTCATTAGAATTTATGATTCAATACAAAACATTATAATCACAATAGGGACTTATTTTATGTCTAGGATTGTTATTATGATTTTTGTTCTAAACAAAGACGCTCTAAAACAAGAAAAAAATCTCATCTGATATTGTTATGTGCAAACTATTCGATATTTATTGTGTAATAAATAAACAACTTAAAATTTTTCGGAGTTATAATTTTGTGGTAAAAAGCGGATCTGCAAATGGCAGATCCGCTTTAAAAAAACATTTGTTTAGATTTTAACCTACCGCCTTTAATATGTAGAGGTCCCAACTTATGTCATTGTGTTACACACGTAAATATAATTTGAACAAGTGTATCATAGTTTATAATGAAATACGTATTTTAAGTAGTTTTGACCACAATTTTGTTTGAACCACATCTGATTGAAATCATTCCCAATTATAGGCTGCTTCACCGTATACGTGTAAAAAGAAGCGGTGCCTCATTTGTTTTCTTTTTTATAACCAAGCAGTAATATAAAAAGCAATTGTTTTACCAAACATACCATGTTTATCTAAACAAAAAGCGTTTCTACAATCTCATTAGTAAATTAATCGAGAAATGGCGCAAGTAACTAAAAGAATTTATATTCAAAAGATTTGCCATTGTTACACTATCAGTGTCAACGACAAAAAAACTGTAGCAATAAATTATTTACCAAAACCACTTTTAATATTGTTTATAACGTAATGTTATTATAAACATAACAATGAAATTCTTAGAGGAAATATAAAATTAACTAAATAAAAAAACATTTGTTTAGATTTGAATCCTACCGCCTTTAATATGTAGAGGTCCCAACTTATGTCATTGAGTTACACACGTAAATATAATCAGAACAAGTGTATAATGAATATAATGAACATCATAGTTTATAATGAAATAAATACGTATTTTAAGTAGTTTTGGAGAAAAATTATGTTTGAATCACATCTGATTGAAATCATTCCCAATTATCGGGTGCCTTGCCATATTCGGGTAAAAAGAAACAGTGCCTCATTTGTTTTCTTTTTTATAACCAAGCAGTAATAAAAAAAAGTATTTTTTTACCAAACAATCTGAACAAAGCGTTTCTAAAATCTCATTAGTAAATTTATTGAGAAATGGCGCAAGAAACAAAAAGAATTCATATTTAAAAGAATTGCTTTTGTTCAGAGTCAGTCACCGACAAAAAAAAACCTGTAGCAATAAATTATTTAACAAAACAACTTTTAACATTGTTTATAATATATTATGTTATTATAAACATAACAATAAAATTCTTAGAGAAAAAATAAAATATGTTAACTAAATCGGAAACCACATTTATAGAATTAAATGCTATTAAAATTGAAACAGTATTAAAATATAACATTAACAACAAATTTTATTTCATAAAAGTTTGGAAAGCACTGGTTTAATTACGAAACAAATTTACCTATTATTTTATTTATTGAGTTATTTGCCTTATTTATAGGTTTAAACATACGGAATGATCGTCAAACACCTTTTAAATGTCCTGTAACTGTAAAAAAGACTCTAATAACCACAAAAATAGCAAAAATCAAAATTTACCTAAACCCTGTGCCACTGGACTCGCCTAGCGAGTTCAGTGTTTTCTTACCCCAGTGCCACCGACTCGCCTAGCGAGTCCACTGTGAAATGTATGTGGCACCTGAGGTAACTTCACGCAAATCGTAGTGGCAGTGAACGTGTTAAATATTGATCCTAGCGAAAAAGTGTACAGAATCTTATTTGTAGAGAAATTTATGAGGATTACTTAAGTAGAACATTTTTTGCTATGAGCCACCGTTTGCGAGTTATTTACGACAAACCAAAAAAAGGTACCTTTACACCCCCCTCCACCCGGTAGCTTCACCCCCACCCATCAGTACTTTTAGTAAGTCGTTTGAAACACTATTCCCTACAACTATGCCAGAAATCGCTTTTACACGAATTATTTTCCCTATTTTTGCTTCGTTGGGTGGGCTAATTCATCTTCATCCGCTGAAGACGTAACTATTTTATGGAAGACTAGGTTGTATGGACTAAGTTTCCTTTGCCGGGAGAATTGAATTTTTTTTTTTTTTTTTTTTTAATTTATTTATTAGGGCATTGACCAAAGGTCATCAGCCAAACATTATATCAATAACTTAAATCTAACAAATTGTAATCTTAAATCTAGTTTATAAAATATAACTTAAATCTAAAACTATATTATTATTAACAAACTAATTTAAGATAACATTTCTATTAAAATAAAATGAAAAAAACAATCGAATAAACTTAACTAACAATATATATACTCAACAACTCTAAAAACTAAAACACATTTTATTATTGAAAATTACAATTAATAGAAAAAAAACATAATTCTCCTAAATTAAATATTACTTCAACATACGTTTTGTTAGTAATAATTCCTATTCTAATTATTATGTTTGCTTAATATTACTAAATATCAAAATATTTGGCAAAATTAAACAAACAAGGATAAATTTCATCGTGTTTTAATAACTGTTGAACATCATTAGGTATTGGTTTTATTAAATCTGTTAATTCGGATATAAAGAGCAATCTGTCTAAATTAAATTGTGGGCATTGAAACAATAAGTGGCTGAGGTCGCCACACACCCCGTAACAAAATGTACATGAATCGTCAGTTAATAAATTTAATCTAAACATGTGTGCCGGAAACCTGCCATGACCTATTCTCATACGAGAAATTAAAGTTGTGAATTTGCGACCTAAAAACTTGTTGTGCTTTTCAAACCAAGATGTTGTGGATGGTATTGGTACAATTTTGGCGAGCCATTTTCCTTTAGTGAGTCTGGTTATGTCTAAATGTGACTGCCATCGGCTAATCATTGTATTTTTAAGATGAATAAATAAGTCGGTATATGGAACTTTATATGAACACAATATGAGGTTTTCTGTTGAACTTGCAAGTTTATCTACTATTTCATTTCCTAGGATACCAGAGTGACCTGGTATCCAGCAGAATTCTATGTTAACATGTTTATTTTTTAGTATGTTGAAGTAATATTTAATTTCATATATTAAATAATTAGATGAACGATTAAAAAATATATTGTTAAGCGCTTGCAATACGCTCATTGAGTCTGATAAAATTAATATGTTTATATACTTTTTTTCCATTAGATATTTTAAAGCATATATTATAGCTAAAGCTTCTGCTGAGAATATAGAAAATAAACAGTTACAATTAAAAACTTTCCCTATCTTAACAAAGGAATCATAAAAAGCAAAACTAGTTCTATTACTAGTTTTAGAATCATCAGTATAAATTTTAATATAATCTCTTTTGGTATCAAGAAATTCAAGAAAATCAAAATTATGTTCAAATCTATTTATAAGAACAGGCACACTATTTACAATGTCATAGAAATTAAATAAGTAACATGGTAATGTTTTTGACCAGTATACTGTATCTTGAAACAGGAAATTCAAATAAGTTAGAGATTCACTCATGGTGGTGGCTACTGTTAAGGATGTATTATTATAATTAGGAATATCAAAGTTTTCTAGATATTTTGCTACAATATCGTTATCACAACAAACTAATTTTAGACATTGTTTATCTGTTAAGTAGCTCCTTCTAACAATTAATGGAACTATTGCAGCTTCAACTTCAAGAGAATTAATGGGGGATGATACCATCGCACCTGTTATAATCCGTAAAGCCTTGTTTTGCAAAATATCCAGCTTTTTTAATAAGGAGGGTGCTGCATTTGAGTACAATGCACAGCCATAATCAAAGTGACTGCGAACTGTAGTGATATACAAGATTTTTAATATTTTAGGATCAGATCCCCAATGTACACCTCCTAATGTCTTCATGATATTTAAACCTAACTCTGCCTTTTTACAAATATGCTCAATGTGAAGCTTCCACTTTAATTGATAGTCTAAGATGATGCCTAAATATTTTATGTGTGTTTGATTGGGAACGGTATTGTGATTATAAATTATATTTGATTGTTCATATGACCCTTGTGAAAATGATATTACTGACGTTTTAGAGACATTTACTTCTAGCTTTAAATGATGAAATAATTCATTATGAATAATCTGTAAACATTTATTTAATATAATAGAGCCTTCTTGCACATTATTACATTCCGTATAGATAACTAGATCATCCGCATAAAAAAGATACTTAACAGTTTTGGGAATGCATTTCATAAAGTTAATCAAACTTAAAACAAAGATAAGTGGAGATATAACGGAACCTTGTGGCGTGCCTTTACAAGTTGATTTTGGACCATATAATTTATTTTTAACTTTTAAATATACTTGACGATCATGCAAGAAATTATAAATCCATTTTAAAAATTGACCAGGTAAACCTAAATCATATAAACTTTTAATTAGATATGAGTGATTAATATTGTCAAAGGCCCCTGTAATATCAAAAAACACAGCTATGGTAATTTTGTTATTAATAAAACTATTGCGAATGTCTCCTACTAGACAGTTGAGGTTATCCATCGTGCTCCTTCCTTTACGAAAACCATATTGTTGATTGGGAATTAAGAAATTATTTTCAATAAACCACTCAAGTCTATTTTTAATCATAATCTCGAAGCATTTAGAAAAACAAGAAGTTAATGAAATAGGTCTATATGCATCAAGACTATTAACATCTTTATACGGTTTTAATATTGGAACAGTATATTGAGATTTCCAACTTAATGGAATATAGTTATTATTCCATAATTGATTATAAATTTTGAGTAAAATATGTTTCACGTCTTTAGGTAAATGTTTAATTACTATATACGGAATGAAGTCCGGACCCGGAGATGTATTTTTCCTGTTTTGTAAGGAAGCTTGAAATTCATCGAACGTAAAAGAGTTTAAAAGCCACAAAGCACAATCAGAGCCACCAGATGAAAAATAAGATTGTATATCAGATGGTAGAGAATAATCTTGTGCATTTGAAGTAATTTTAGTTAGGAAATTATTGGCGTTGATGGAATCTTCCAGAAATGTTTTTGATATATTTGTGCTATATTGTTTGGAGTGTTTAAATTTACGAATTCGATCCCATATTAATTTAGATGAAGTCATACGATTAAAAGAGGAACAAAGATTGTACCAACTAATTTGTTTTTGTTCAGCAATTGTTCTCTTTTTTTGAGCATCAATTTTTTTATATAACATATAGTTTTCTATTGTAGGAAATTTTTTATAAGAAAGTAAAGCAATTTTTGTAGCAGATACAACGCGTTCACACGTCTTATTCCACCAAATAACAGATTTGCATTTTTTAGTCTGGTAATTTGGTTGTTTAGTTGGAAATGTAAACAGAACGTCACTTATTGTTTGTATAAAGTTATTGTAGTTGTTTATTGGACTGGAAACAAAATCGAGTGAAGTGAAAGCTTCTAAACACAAATCATGGAATTTTTTCCAATTTACTTTGTTATAATTAATGTCAGCTAATGACGTTAAAGACGTCTTACACGAGGAACGCGCGAGAAAAGAAGTATCGTTGTTACTGTGGTTATTAACATTATACAAAATGTTTACACTTATAGGAAAATGATCACTACTTAACGGGTCATCAAATACACCAAAATCACAACTAGAGCTTAGAGAAGAGGATGTGAATACTAAATCTAAAACATTTCCTTCACGTCCATATCCAGGGAATGTAGTAAGACTGTGATCATTTAAACACACTAGGTTATTATTGTCCACAAAAGCCTGAAGATTATTACCTCGTCTGTCATTGTTCTTGCAACCCCACAATTGTTGATGTGCATTAAAGTCACCTATAATTAAAAATTTGTTTGTTGTTATTTTAGAATAAGAGCTAATTAAATCATTGACATCAAACTGACTGTTAGGAGGGCTATAAACGCAAAGTATATCTAAAACAAAAGTGTCTAGTTGAATAGATATAAGCATATTTTGAAATTCATACTTGGAGATTGTGTTGATGAGTTTATAATTAATGTTATTACGAACAGCTATAGCTACACCACCATGAGGTCTGTCAGAATCACACCTGAAAAAGTTATATCCAGGGAGATTTATTGTTTGGATTTTACATGTTAACCATGTTTCATTAAATAAAATAGCATGTATTTCAACTTTTAAATTGCTAAGAAAGTGTTTTAATTGATCTAATTTAGGAATTAAACTTCGGGCATTCCAGTGTATTATATTAAAATTTTTAGCTGTATTATCCATTACTATCACTGAAATTATTAATTAACATTTCTTTAATTAGTTTGCTTGATATAGGTTCCTTACTTGTACTTTTTTTCATATTAAGCTTAACAACATCTATAATAGTTTTAGTGATAGTATTTATTGCTAATTCAGAATTGAGGACGTCAGTAATTATAGCTCTTTTTTGAGGTGTTTTAGTAGAAATGGATGACAAGACCTTTGGCTGGTTAATTTCTTGAACTGAAGTGGTAGGTTTTGCTGTGACTGAAGCATATGTTACCTTGCCTGCTATTTTATTTTTGATTTCGTTAATTTTTGAAGCCTTGACTGCACAGCTCATTGAAATGGCTGCGTGAGGCCCGCCACAATTGCAACACTTGGGATTATTATTATTATCACACATACGGTAGAAATGTTCACCTGAGCAAATGGAGCATACCTGCTTATTTTTACAAGATACACTACTATGATTAAATTTATAGCATTTGAAACACTGCTTTAAAGGCTTGACATAATCCAATACGTCAAACCATAAATGTTCATATGTCACATGATCCGGTCTGGTTGTTGTAAGGAATGTAAGCAAAACTGTCCCTAATGGCTTATATTTACCATCGTCACCTTTTTTTTGAAATCGTTTAACTCCAATCACCTCAGAAACACATTTCAGTCCTGTCAAAAGCTCCTCATCACTTAGTTCTATTGGAGTGCGAATAATACCTTGTATCTCCATATTGTCATAAGGAATTGTTGCCAACCATCCCAAAGAGTTCAACTTTTCTTTATTTAGTATAAAATTATTTGCATCTTCTTTACTTTTGAAAAATACTTTTAAGTAATTATACCCAATGGTTTTTACATATTTCACCCCTGGGATGGACTTTAAATTTTGATTAACTTTGAGTAAATCCATTTTTGTACCTTCAGTGCTGCTTTTAATCATAACTGGGTATTCGTTTTTATTTTCAGTATAGATGGGATGATAGTCCTTAAACGTGCCTCTATTGTTTTTTATGAACGTCATTTTTGATTTAATTTTAACAGCTATATTATTTTCATCTTCCGTAGATTTCCGTTTTAGTGCTGGCGCATACATGCGGAATTCCGGATCTGAATTCAGATCAGGAATTCGTGAGTCTAGTGCACACTACCGGTTTTTTTTTATTAGGAATTTTTAAGACTGGTAATTGTTGAGACGCTATTGTGTTAAAATTTAAAAAATTATCAACCCCCGATAACACTTAAAACAACTTTAGTCATTGTATCATAGTTATATGTGAATTAAACAAATTCAGATCTTCAATTTCATGACAGCCCAGCCAATGGCTAGTAAAATGGAATAATTTTAGTTTAAGCACTAAAGTTCTATCTCTTTTGGGCTGTTATGAAATCGAAGACTTGAATACCTGATGATGGACCATGATGATGCAAGGGATATTTAGGAAATATAACTATATTTTCTTAGATTATGCGCGAACATTGATTAATGAAATAAACAAAGGACATCATTTATTTTGTATGGGGACTTAGGCTTAATTGTATTAACAGTTTAATATGCATCTTAAAATAGTTTGATGTACGAAGATTACAATGTAATTAGAATATATCCTTTATTTTGCATAGTTTATGTGTGCAAAATGACCAAACTATAATTATGACACTTCAAAGCAGAACAAATATGGCGTTGATTGACAGCTGATACAAAATTCATAGAAATTTCTATCTTATTTTCCAAATAACTTAATTGCACAGCTATTAAAAACAAAATTGTTATTAGTTTTATCAATAGAAGTATCGAAACTACTATTTATATATTTCTTCATCATTGGACATTACAAAAGTAGTACATAAAAGCCCAAAATGAATGATGTCCTTTATGCCGCTTGCTATCGGGTTTATTTTATTTTGGCTGCATAGCGTTCTCGAAACGTCGGAATAATAAAATAAAATTGTAAAATCAAAACCAAAATAAACGCGATAGTAAGCCGCATACAATTTGTTTAATTCAGATATAACTATGATACAATGACTAAAGTTGTTTTAAGTGTAACACAATATTTTAACACAATAGCGTCTCTATAATTCTACCAGTCTTAAAAATTCCTAATCAAAAAAAACCGGTAGTGTGGGCTAGACTCCTGAACTGAATTCAGATCCGGAATTCCGCATGTATGCGCTGGGGCTTAAACTGTTAATTTCGTTGGCCTCCATGGGGGTGCCGGCATATGCCGTACCCCCGCCTGCTTTACTTAAAAACAATATATACAAATATTTACACTATTAATATACACCTAATAAAATATATTATACTATTTACAAAACAGAAAAAGGGCTTTAAAACTAATTATTTTAAATTTTGTTTTAAAAAACGCGCCCTCACTTATAAATTTTCCCGCCCTTTTTCCCGGGAGAATTGAACTGAATAAGAAACAATTTCAATTAGCGGGCGGGCTTGCGTCAAATAAGTTTTGGCAAAACATTCTTTATAAATAATTGTATAATTATTAAGTTGTGCTGTGTTATTAAAGAAAGTGTTAGTGCTTGATGTATATTATCTCTTTCGTGTGCGAAGGTCACGGTGAACAATCAATTTTAGAGTTTTTGCAGGATTATTTTTATTTTAATACATTTTTTTAGTAGTATTTTGACCCATTTTTACTCTTGGTTACTTTTGATCTTTCTTTTTAATTTGTATCGAATTTACGTTATTATAAGCATCATTATGGTTTGGCATTGTGCAGTACCTAACTGTCGATGTCGCCGTAAACAAATAAAACACTTTTCCGTGCCTTTTACTACAAAAAATAGATTTGAAGCTTGGGTCCGTACTTGTCCTTTCTTACTAAAGTATACATATCATCAATTAAGCCAAGTAACTATTTGTAAATTACACTTTCATTCTAGTTTTATAATTAACGATAAATTAACAAAAGACGCAGTTCCTACTCTTAATTTACTAATTGAACCACTAAGACTTGATTCAAATGTATCGTTTACTGACGAAGATCTGAAACCGAATGTTCAGTCTATTGAGACGCCATCTCTAAGTACAAATAATTATAAAACTCCTTATTTACTAATTGAACCACTAAGACGTGATTCAAATGTATCGTTTACTGGTGAAGATTTGAAACCGAATGTTCAGGGTGTTGAGCCACCATCTCCAAGTACAAATAATTATTCACAAGGTTAGTTGTCTCTGTATCTGCGGTATTATGATTTGTTTTAACACATTTTTACAAAACAAGTTTACAAAGTACACATTTTAAACAAAATGATATGCCCAAGTGTTGTGTGCCCAACTGCAACAGTAGATGAAAAGAAGTTAAAATGCACTGATTTTTATCTAGAAAAGAAGTTAATCTTCAGGGGTTAGTTATTCAGTTATTCTTAACAAACCAAGAAATTAAAAAATTGTTTTTGTCATACACTTTGCAAAGCGATTTGTCAAATATTATAACAGCTGAAGTACAACTCTTTTCCAACTTTGTATATGGACTCGGAAAGAACATCATTAATTTTGGTTTTATTTGTACTTTTGTAATCCACAGTGATGAAAAAATACATAAATGGTCGTTTCGATGCTTGCAATTAAGTTATTGGGAAAATAACATATAGATTTTGTATTGTCTTTCATTCACGAAGACACTCCATATTAACAGTTCTGCATTGAACTGTCATGATTATAGTTTGATTATTCTGCACACCTAAATTATGCAAAAAAAAGAATATTTTCCAATTACGTTTTAATCTTTGTACATTAAACCATTTTAAAATGTATATGCAACACTTTATACAATTTAGCCCAAGTCCCCATACAAAATGACTGAAGCCTTTTATGGAAAATTAGCTTAAGCTTTGGCTCAGAAGAAGCCTATTTTAAAGGCTATAATAATGATTGTTTCAAAATTTGTCTATAACTTGAGTTCTTAATTATTTCAGAAGGATTTAAACCAGACCATATATACTTCTCAAACAGCAGCCATAAGGACCACACATACTTCCAACTGAAAGAAGATGGAGGTTTGTAACTTTTTTATTGAGGCTCCTCATATGACAACACTCCGCCTGGGGTTATGCTGGAGTGCGGTCTACAAATAGAGGTGACTGAAACTAGTTTCTTTTTAAGGCTTCAATTTTTTTATTGGTACAGCTAGTCTCACAAACTTATGATGTCTCAGGTGTATTACAACAAATACACTATAACACTATAGTGGGCTCGGAGTAAGTAAGAGAGCTCATTATTGTGATTGTACCTGCTGTGCGTCGCGGTTGCAGCTGACTTAGAAGATATCACTTAGTTTAGTTATAAGTCACAAGTAATAGTAAATATGTTATTTTGTAATTATGTTTGAAGGTTATTATTCTTAAAGGTAATGTTTTGTATAGGTCTTTCTGGAGAGGAAAAAATCTGTAAGGACATCACGACATCCCAGAGTAGGAAAGAGGAAGTACCTATAAAAAATGAACGCACTGGTTCACTGGTCACAAGCCAAAACAAAGGTAAAAATAATCTCATAGCACAAAATAAGGATATAGCTGGAGGCAAACATGTTTATACATCACAAATGACAGCACCCCAATTATTAGGGTTATAATAACTTTTAATAACAATTACTATAACTTTATTGACCACAAAACGATACCTATACCATGTCTATGACTCATAATACGCGAGACAAACTTGACAAGTAAGTGACAGATAAAGGGTTAACAGGGTTAAAAGGAATTAAATAGTGATACAGCGATAATCAGTATCGACGCGACTATGTGGTTTTTGTACCAATTTAGGAATATTATTGTTTTGTCATTTTGCACATAGAACTTTAAGTAATTTCGTTTGATATCAGCTCAAAATTATTGTTTCAAAAGCCGCATATGATATTGACTTATTACTCCATTTCTTTAAGTTTCAAAATTTATGGTTTCCAACTGACTTGATTAGTGGTTGAGATCACTCGTCTACTCTGGCGCGCGATGCATAAATACCACTGCTAAGAATGCGCCTAGGGCTCTTGCGATGATTGCCCCTCCTAACAATCTCCATGAAAGTATAACAAACCATATTTTTTAAATATAACAAACCACTTTCGAATTCGATTCAACATATGTTTAATGGTAGGTACAATGGTAGGTTCTCTTATGTATACATACATTAGAGAAAAGCTAATTATTTAACCATTAGGCATGCTATGTATTAAGACCCAGGCAATGCCGGGTTACACAACTAGTTATGTTAACCTAATCATAATATAATGATAAAAAATTGTCTATTTCAGAAACTAATAATAAAGAAGACGATCTTTCATCAGAAAGCGATAATAGTGAACTCAACAATGCAGATGAGGCTTTACTCTATTTAACACAAGTTGATGAAAATGACCCTGATGAAGATAATATGGTGTACTTAAACCAGATTAATTCTAATCAACCCACCAATGAAGATAGCCATATCCCTTATTTACAAGGAGTTACTAATAATGTCCCCATTAAAGATGAAAATATAGGTTCTTTACCAGAAGTTGATAAAAATGACCCTGATGAAGATAGCCATATCCCTTATTTACAAGAAGTTACTAATAATGTCCCCAATATAGATGGCAATATAGGTTCTTTGCTAGAAGTAGATGGTACTGTAGTCATTGAAAACAGAAATATGGTTTATTTACCAGAAGTTTATAAAAACGACCCTGCTGAAGATAGCCATATCCCTTATTTACAAGAAGTTACTAATAATGTCCCCAATATAGATGGCAATATAGGTTCTTTGCTAGAAGTAGATGGTACTGTAGTCATTGAAAACAGAAATATGGTTTATTTACCAGAAGTTTATAAAAACGACCCTGATGAAGATAGCCATGTCCCTTATTTACAAGAAGTTACTAATAATGTCCCCAATATAGATGGCAATATAGGTTCTTTGCTAGAAGTAGATGGTACTGTAGTCATTGAAAACAGAAATATGGTTCATTTACCAAAAGTTTATAAAAACGACCCTGCTGAAGATAGCCATATCCCTTATTTACAAGAAGTTACTAATAATGTCCCCAATAAAGATGACAATATAGATTCTTTGCCAGAATTTAATGGTACTGGCAATTTCTTTTATTCAGCAGAAACTGATTTGGTAAACAAAAAGGTTACCAAAGAAGTCATACTTGGGAGCAAAGGTAAAAATCTCAATTATCTATGTATTATCGACTTCTAAAGTGACAACTTTCTTAATATCCATGGTAACTCCGTGCGGGTGCCAGGTCTCTTGCGTGATAAACGGGAAAGTACACTACTTCGACATCTGCCCAATTAAATATAATAGAAACCAATGCCAACAATGCATTTGCCTTGCTGGTATTCCTCTTGCACTGACTTCTACTGCATAGATATGAGTTTTGTATCCATTTCTTGTCATCTTGTGTTAGATGATAATAGACACACATTTTTTTTTATTGTAAATTATAATTCTTCAAATACATTAAATATATGTTTAATACATTAATTACATTTAATATTACAAATATTTCTCAAACTGTCAATGGTAGGCGGACAGTTGGTGGTAATTCACCCAGTCTGCCAATCTGCCACTTTTAATTGCACACTATCCAGTGGCTGAGTGGGGATGCTGTCATATGAGCCACAAATAATTTATATTATGACTCAACCTACATCTGACCTCGACTTACCTGGTAGTAAGCAAAGGGAAAATAATGAGTGCCAGCGCCTGAGGCGGGTTTTTCTTACCGCATCTTTTAAACGGTCCAAGCTGGTAAAGCATTCCACTTGTCGCTTGCTCCTCAAAGAAACGACGCACCGAAACTTTATTCCGAGTATCATTGTAGGTTTCGACATGAGCCACGTGTCTAATATGTGTCGCACATGCCTCTGCGTTTTGGATGACAATCGTGTGCACCTGGAGAATGAAATGTTATTGGAGCAACCCACAAAGTTAATAGAAATGCTCGTCTCATTAGGTTGTGTCATGGTGAGTGTTGATAGTTTCATATATGTTCCCCGACTAAACAAGATGGCGTCACGCGTGACGCATTTGGTAACAAGTCCCGCTCAAAGCAAAGATTTGTTATATTAATTAATAGATTATATATTACAAATATTTGTTAATAGAAAAAGTGCTATTTGCTCTAGATCTGGTTGTCTAAGAGTGGTAAAAAATAGCCTAAATAATAATTTCAAATTTATTTCCAGGACTTTGGCGATGATAATTGGCCAAAATATATATGTACGGAGTGTACAAAAAGTCTTGTATCAGCATATAATTTCAAAATGACATGTCTCAGCTCAACACAAACACTGCTTTACGATCTCACCACAATTAGATCACAACACACGGACAAGAATAACACAACAGGAACTCATAGTGAGGAATATCAACCTGTAGTACAAGATTCTGATTTCAATGAAAGTTATCAGCCAGAAAAGATGGATATAGATGATAATTGTATTGTGAATGAAGAATATCTAATATCAGCGGAAGTTAGAGAAAGCGTTAGGTGTATAAAAAAAGATTGTGATAAAAAGTTTGCCAAAGTGAAGAGTTTAATACATCACTTAGCTCAAAACCACCCGGATGAGCGAAGATCATTTTGTGAAAAGTGCTCTATAGGATGTACATCGGAGAAGCGTCTCATAGAATGTTTCATCAAGAGACTTAAGCCTCCATCAGACAGTCGTTTAAAGGAAAATCGGTTCAGACGTACTTTTCCAAAATGTAAAGGATGTGGAAGAAGTATTAAATTCAATACACGTAAGAGTAGAAACCGTCTTCAACCAAGTTTTATTTACGATCAATCTATCAAATCGTCACGCCTTAATTCTCACAGGGATAGCCAGAGATAACGACATCAATCTATCAAATCGTAACGCTTTAATTCTTACAGGGATAGCCAGAGATAACGACATTTTTTTATTGTAGCTCGACATGTGACAATCTAGCTTGATACGAGGGTTGCCTTTTAAGTTTCGGGATTGGCAACCCTAGTATTGCAATCTGGCAACTGACAGCTCTATCGTAAAGTTGGACATTTTTGAGGTTATACGTACTCAGAACGTTTTGACATACAAGCGCTATTTGTGTTGTTTACAGTAACTTAAAGATTCATCTCGGCCCAAAAATGGAATTAAATCGTGAACATTTTCGTGCGATTATTTTTTTACAACTTTCGACGTGGATTAACTCAGCAACAGTGCATGGATGAACTTAATTCAATTCTTGGCGATAAAGCTCCATCAAGGACCATTGTTTATCGATGGTATGGTGAATTCGATTGTGTTCGCAGTTCACTCCAAGACGAATTTCGTGAAGGTCGTCCAAAATCAGTTGTTGTTCCGGAAACAATTGATGCTGTGCGCGAACTGATATTACAAGATCGTCATGTGACCTATCGTGAGATTGAGACAACCTTAGGCCTTAGTGGGACCAGCATACATTCAATATTGCATAAACATTTGACTGTCAAAAAACTTTGTTCGCGTTGGATCCCACACAATTTGTCAATCGCTCAAAAAAAGGCTCGTGTCGATTGGTCGAAAGAAATGCTCAAAAAATACGATCGCGGTGCTTCGAAAAACGTCTATGACATCGTTACAGGTGATGAATCGTGGATTTACACGTATGAGCCCGAAAGTAAACAGCAGTCGACTGTATGGGTGTTTCAAGATGAGCAAAATCCAACAAAAGTTGTTCGCGCACGAAGCACTTCCAAGCAAATGATCGCCTGATTTTTCGAAAAAAACTGGACATGTCGCAACCGTACCACTAGAACAACGCAGAACAGTCAATTCTGAGTAGTACACAACCATTTGTCTTCCGAGAAATCAGGAAAACCAACCGCCGAAGACGGATCACTCTTCACCACGACAATGCGAGCTCTCACACGTCGGCTCAAACAACTGCATTTTTGAGCACCCAAAACATCGATTTGATGAGTCATCCGCCGTATAGACCTGACTTGGCACCTAATGATTTCTTTTTATTCCCGTACGTAAAAAACAAACTGAGAGGTCAACGTTTTTCGACACCTGAAGAAGCGGTTGCTGCATTCAGAATGCATGTTTTGGAGATACCTCAATCAGAGTGGCAAAAGTGCTTCGACAATTGGTTCAAACGCATGCAAAAGTGTATAGATCTGCATGGGGAATATTTTGAAAAACAATAAAGTGATTTTTGATGATTAATATTTGTTTTTGTTCTCTAATCCCGAAACATAAAAGGCAACCCTCGCATAAAGTTGGAGTGCTAATACAATTAAGGTATAAAATGTATGTAGGTACAGGAGATGTTTCACGACTACTGCATTTGTTTAATTCATTATTAAATTGTTCATGTTAAAAGAAATTTTGTTTTATATTTATACTTACAATATTTTTAATTTTTATTATACTATCGCAGATGCAAGCAACGGGTCAAAGCCATTGGTAATGAAGACTTCGTATATATATCAATAGATAAACTACACGATTTTAAATATGTATGTGGATGTGGCACACATTTTTAGCTGTAGGTTTTTGAAGAAAAAAGGACTCGCTTGAAACATTGTGCGATACCCTCGTTATGTTTAAAAAGACAGCCACTTCTTGATAAGATGATGAAAAATTTCTAACTACATGTAGCTACAAGTCAAGGTACTTAATAATTATATCTTAAATTTTTGTGCCATTTTGTCAAAAAAGTACTGTTAGTATTTTTATTTAATTTAAACAGAAAAGTCACCACAAAGAGACACCGCGAAACAAGATATAGGAAATTTGGGTAGGTATTGTAGTGTATGTTATACGTTATTGAATTAGATTATCAAGCTAGCTTGATAATCTAATCTGATGTAGATGGATGCGTTAAACAAGACAGGCACAGGAGGGTTTTTTCGGACCAAATCGGAGACATTCTCAAAAAAGCTAGGTTTTCTAGTGCCCAAAACAATAGAGCTTGTATGAAGAGAATTGTGGATGTGAAGGAATTAAGGGAGTTGAGTCGGGATCGTGGCAAGTGGCGCTTTATTGTCTCTGCCTATGGGAGAAAGGCGTGACAATTTGATTTGACTAGCTTACTCTGTATATTATATTACAGAAAGATGACAGTTCAATAGTTGTTATACTTTGTAAAATTTAGCTTAGGTCCTATGACAGGTGCCAAAATGACTACGTATTTTTGTTAACAGATGTTACCTTGACGGAGCGGCAAGATTTCTTTTTGTTACATGATTTATTTGATGATTGTATTATATTATTGGTAGGCTATGGTTGTAACTACGAAAATAAATAACTTTGAAATGAACTATCGAAGAGAGACGCTGCTACAATGTTAGTCGTCCGAAAATTTCTCATGTGTCACAGGACCCAAGCTACATTTTGCAAAGCTTAGTTCAATAGCTAATGAGTGTTGTAGATGATTTACCCAGTACAAGTAAAGACCGACTTACTATGAAATAAGTAGATCTAGGTTAAGTTTATTTAGAAAACTCATTTTGTTTTATTTATAAATTACTTGATTTTGTAATTTCTTATCTCCCCCTTTATTGTCCCCTAATCTCGGAGATTAAGGGACAATGCATTTTGGGCTTTTATGTACTACTTTTGTAATGTCTAATGATGAAAAAATATATAAATGGTAGTTTCGATACTTGTGTCGATAAAACTAATAACAGATTTGCTTTTAATTGCTGTGAAATTAAGTTATTTGGAAAACAAGATATGGATTTTGTGTTGTTTGTCAATCACAAAGACACGCCATATTAACAGATCTGCTTTGAACTGTCATAATTTGATCATTTTGCAAACATAAACTATGCAAAATAAAGGATATATTCCAATTACATTGTAATACAATCAAGCCCAAGTCCCCATGCAGAATGAGCGATGTCTGGTATAGCTGGTATGTTCTGTTACAGTATAGCGTTTCCCTTGCGATGGGGAACCCCCAAAACAATAAGTTTTGTGGTGTTTTTTCTTCTATTGTGTGAAAATTTTATTGTAGTTCACAGAATACATCTATTTACCAAGTTTCAACAATATAGTTTCGGGAAAAAGTGCCTGTGACACGGACAGACAGATATGACGAATCTATAACGGTTCCGTTGTGGGCTACGGAACCCTAAAAACAATAGCTTACTAACGTCGCCATTTTATTTTTTATTTACAATAATCGCTGCATTCCGAAACGTTCTAAAAGTGCTTATGGTCTGCGCTCTTAACGCTATGTGACAAATTAAATTTAAGTGCACAACAGTTGAAATAGATTTATACTTTCACTGCTTTTTTACTAGTTTTAAAATATTAGACAGTATTTAACAATATTATATTGATGACGTTTGCGATGCCTAAACATACACAAAAAACATCGAATATAGATTTACCGGAATAGTTGGTAGCACCACTTAAGACCATATAGTTGAATGAGAGTCGAGCCCGCGGTGATTTCACTTCATACATAAAATCTATCGCGAAATCTCTAATCTAAATTGCAGAGGTCGCCACTTGTAATTGCATATGATTTACTATTGACGTTTGTCACTTTTCCGACATTTTGCGTGTGAATAGTTGGTGTTTCTTTCTTTCTTTTCTGTGTTTTTATTTATTGTATTGTTTTAGTTAGTTTCATCTAGTCTCATCTGGTTTAGTTTAATAGTTAGGTTCTATAGTTTTTTAATTGTTTAGTGTCTATAAATAGGTGTTTTTAGGTTAGTTATAGGTTTTGCTAGATTTAACATTAAAATGATGTCGAGCAAAATGTGTTGTGTTCCTGGTTGTGAAGAAAGTGGACGTAAGTTACTATCTATTTTTTCATATCTACAATACTAGGCCTAATGCTAAATAAAAATAGTCAAATTTGTTTTTGCCCTTCAGGTACAATTTTATTTTATTTGTACACTTTATGTTTGTTTGTTTTGCACTTTCTATATATTAGTATTCTCTATGTAATCATACTTATATGTTTTACACAGGATCTAAAGGTCAGACATTGCATTTCTTTCCTAACCCGTTGAAAGATGCAGAAAGATTTAAAACATGGATAATGCGAATTGGTGGAGTAGAAACAACATTGCCTAAGAGCTTTATTCATTCTAATCGAAGAGTATGTCGTGCACATTTCGAAGAAAAATATCATTGCCGTTTTAATAGAATCAGTCCTTCAGCTTTACCCACATTGTTTATGCCAGGTATTATTTTGATTTTGAGACTATTGTCACAATTTGCATTTTGTAAAACTTCTGCTGGGGGATAATAACATAGCCGAACAAATAATTGAGGTGGACATTGATGATCTTAACATAAATATCAGAAATGTCGAAAAAAGGAGACCCTCGATTTATGGGGTCTCTAGTATATATTGCAGGATATTTTTTAGGAAAACTTAAATTAAAAGTATTACGAAAATGCAATGAATTTTTTGAATCAAATATTTACAAAGAATATATTATTCATATGGAATATTTAAAATCCACCCAGCGGCTATGTTACCCCAAAAAATTTAGAAAAAAATTTAAATATTATGCGCGTCTTATCGGGTACTTGGTGGGGTCCGCATCCATTCTCAATACGAAGCCATTTAGACTATGCCTCATTTATCTTAGAGCCTTGTAATAAAACTGCTCTTAAAAAGTTGGATAATATTCAATCAAAAGCCCTTAGGATTGTTATAGGTGCAATGAAGTCTTCCCCTATAAACGCTTTACAAGTGGAATGCGCCGACCCACCTTTAAATAAAAGACGTCAATATTTATGTGACAAATTCTTTTTTAAAAGCATTCAGTTTGATGATAATCCATTAATTCCCAAAATTAAATTTCTGTGGGAATATATTTTTAAGAATAAAAAAACTTAAACATTTTGGGTAAATAAAAAGGTACTCCCTCGACGTGTATTCTTTTTCTAAATTAAAGTTGATTAAGTCACCTCTTGTTTCTAACTCTTCTCTTCCAGTTTTCTTGTGCCCATATGAATCTCTAGTTTTTGACCACCAATCTCAGGTTATTTTCAGCCTAGGCATTCAAAAAGACTATCAATTGCAATGACATATTTAATAATATTATTAATAATAAGTGGCCAAATTTTGACTTTTTCTTTACAGATGCTTCCAAGCTTTCTCCACAGGGTAGTGTTGGTTGGTCTATATACCATCAAAATTCTTGCTCTTCTTTCATATTTAAATCGTCAGTATTTACTGGCGAATGTTTGGCAATTAAACATTGTATTAAATTTATTTTGGAAAATGAAATTATTCAATCTGTAATCTTTTCTGATTCTTTGAGCTCTCTTCAGTCTATAATCTGTAACCCATTCTCATCAAAACATAGATCTAAAATCATATTTGAAATAAAAGAATTATTATATCTCTGCCATCTAAATAATTTTTCTATATTTATTGCTTATATTCCTAGTCACTGTGGTATCATTCGGAACGAAACAGCCGACTATTTAGCTAAAAAAGCTGTGGTTCATGGAAGTCTAATTCATTTTCAAAATTACTCATATGATCTAGTTGCCCTAGCTAAACTATTTTTAGAAAAATCATGGAATAATTATTGGTCGTTATCATCTAAATCAATTGGTTCATATATGTTCTCTCTCCAACCTACTATCAGTTTTAGACCTTGGTTTGCAAAGTATAAAGTTTTTAACAAATCTTGTACCTCCTCTTTAAGCCGACTCAGAATAGGACATTGCTGTATCCCTTCTCATCTGTTTAGAATAAATATTCTAAATTCCAAATTGTGCGATTGTGGTGATGGTGCAGTTGGTGATGTTGATCATTTGTTTTTTAGTTGTAAAAAATTCAGCTATTCGCTATATTCCCAACTTCCATCTCATAATATTCCTCTTCCTTCCAAAATGAGTCATTTACTTTATTTATTTGATTTTAATATCATAAGTCTCATTTGTAAATATCTTAATTTCCATAATATTAAAGTTTAATTTTTTTTTTGTAATCAGTATTTTGTATTCTTGTAATGAGTTTTTATAGTGCCTAGTTTATTTTTAGTTGTGTAAATAATTTATTTAATAGTGCTAGTTGTTAATTTAGTTGCCTTTTTATTTTTAATCTTGTCTTTAATTTTATGTTAAATATATTTTTTTCTTTTTTATTGTATTGGATGCTCCTGTTTTGTTGGTTTTGATTTTTGACCTTATTTTTGAGCTTTATCAATATATGCTAAGCTCTTTTTTTGTGAAGTATTCTTACATTGCTTCAAGCTTGTTTAGCAAAAAGCAGTGTTGCATGATTTTGTCAGTGGCAATATTGTTACCTAAAGTGACAGAATGCCATGCTTCAATATTGGATTGGATTTGCTTTGTGGTGGTTTCGTCTTGCGTTTTTGGTATTTTTAACATTGACAACTTTGGCTTACCATTTACGGATTTCTGATTGCTTCTGATACGGTTCTTTCGCTATTTTTAACATTGACAACTTTGGCTTACGATTTACGGATTTCTGATATTGCTTCTGATACGGTTCTTAAAATGGCACCAATATCTTGTTGTATTAAAAATTGTCTAATGACGAAATATAATGTCAAACTATTTTCCTTTCCTAAAAACGAAAAATTAAGGAGACAGTGGGTTGAAAACATTTCGTCATCAACACCAGAAATTGTTAATATGAATTTTAATACATTGATTAACAAAAAGGTTTGCATCAAACACTTTAAAGAAAGGTTCTTGAACGGAGATGAACGCTCACTTCAAGCAATTCCAACATTATTTCCGGATGCAGGTGAGTAATTAAGTTTATAAAGGATTAATGAGTAGAAATTATACATCCCTTCCTTAGATAATTTAACTGTCTAGATAGAGTGTCGCGATTCAATCGCAATGCAAACATAGGCCAGCGTTGAACTGATTGTGTGCGTGTCACACACACAGATGCGTTCCATTACGATATCATTACAAGTGCGTCGGGCCACGCCTGTGTGTGTGAAATGATACCAGCTTATCGATATTACCCACTAAGTAGGGAAAAATATGCACTTTTGATATGCGTTTTATACATACATAAATTAATAATAATGTAGATTTGTTTACTATTTAATTTGTTATAGTATGTGTATCTTAGGCCGGCATAGTGGTGGCGGCTGGGGCAGCCGGGAACTGACTCGGTTGTTCCAGTCGTCGTCACTCTTGGACCTCCTCTTGCTTATCATCAGGCGAGTCGAGGTCAGATGTCGTGTCACAATAAAAAAAAAATATGCTACCAGAAATATATGAAACCTAGGAATTGAGGAAAACAATAGGGAGGTAGGCAATGGATGTAAAAACAGCAGCAAGTAGTGTTTTCAAAAAATCGATAGTTTTGTTATCGGTAGTAAACACCAAAATCATCTACTCAACCGATAGGGCTATAGACAGCGCAAACTATTAATAACAGTAATATTATTGATAGTACTGACCTAGTAAATTGATAAAACTATCGAAACCACTAATAGTGGTCTTTTCTTCAATATTAACAAAATTGAAGAATTATCGGTTTTGTGCAAAAAATTGCACTTTACTTGTACAAAACCGTACTTTTATGTGAATAAGCATTACTAATGATAATAAATACCACATAAACTTTATTCTAATAGTCCAATGCACAATATTTGATAGGGGTAATAAAAAAAAGAATAAGAGTATATT
Organism: Tinea trinotella; assembly: GCA_905220615.1. Lineage (NCBI taxonomy): Eukaryota > Metazoa > Arthropoda > Insecta > Lepidoptera > Tineidae > Tinea > Tinea trinotella. The sequence goes on from HG992325.1 coordinate 1,587,828, forward strand.
TTTTTATTTATACAAATAAATAAAAAAGTTTTGATGCTGCATCACGATTGTTGTTATTAATTTTTTCTTGTAATAATATCGTAAATCTATAATAAATATTTTTCTACAACACTTTTAATCAAATTAGTTTAATGGAGGTGGCCACAAACATGCTCAGCTTTTACCTCACAGTAATTTGGGCCTCCAATAAATTGTTTCATTATAGTGCAATATAAAATATGCAAATATACTATATTTGCATATTTTTTCGGAGTCATAGTAAAATCCTGTTTTAAAAACTGTCGAATTATGCATTCAGCAGATCAGAAAATAAAATATACATCCTGAGAGGCATAGATGAGTCCCTTTATCTCTTAATTTAACCAATTAATGGTGCGGCAATTTTTCATTTGATGTCCAAACAATTAATACACTTAATTTTTTCGTGCAAACATTTAACAACAAAGCCTGCTATGTAACGGACGATTTGCTGTGTATATTCACATAATTCCGAATAGTAAATAATGCCGGCACCGTTGTATCTTCACTCTTCATCTTCTTCCCTTAACGAAGGAACAGTTTCATTTATACTTTTTATTGATGAAGAGCACGTTAGAACACTTATGTCTTTAGTGGCACATAGTTTCCAGTCAAATCAGATTTAAGTTCCAACGACTCCTCAAAACTGGATCTTTAGGTATTCTGTAACAACAGTTTATTTATTGCTGCCTTGTCTAAGCATGATATATTATTATTGTTTTTATGGCACGACATATGACAGCACCCCGCTTGATGTTAAGCTGAAGTGCAGTCATGAATGGTAAACAGTGCATCCACTTGTAAATAATATTGTAATTAATAAACATATTGTTGTACATACAGAACACACATTTAGGTGGGTAATGTAATATAAATGTTATTATTTATAATAATAGTGTTAAAGTGATACTTGTTTTTTTTATATACAACAAATCTACTTCAATATAAAAACCAAAATATTCACGGGAATATTCTGATTCAAAACCTGGCAACACTCTTAACATCTTAGGTAAAAAATTGAACTATTTAAAAAATTATTTCCAATGTTTATAGTAATTTAAAATCTACTTACTGATGATAAGTGACAGCTTTGGTTGTTCTCAAGCGTCCTTTGTAAGTTCGGCACAATTTAATGGCGCCATCAGTCATTATTATCGAAAAAATCACAGAGAAATTTCGCGTGGCGTCCGAACGGTGTCTGTTACGCAACTGACAAACGCGAGAGAGTGTATCGGCCAACAGTTGGCCGGTATTTTTTTTAGCCCGTGCGCCACCATATGCTCTATCTAGACAGTTAAATTATCTAAGATCCCTTCATCCTGTCCTGTGCGGCCGGCCATGCTCACTCGGTCATTAAACAGATGGTTCTAATTGACCCTTTAATTTATAAAAGTAACTTGGAATATTTTAAAGTTTGATATATATATACACCATCTATATACCACATCTATTGCGAAATGTGCTATTCCTTATTCTATCCGCTATCGCTATAATAAAGCGCTATGTGAAATATTTACTCTTATAGGATTTCTGTTGTAGCAGATTCATTCAGTGGAGTGTACTAAGTGTATAAAATGTAAAGTCTCAGAATCCAATTACTTAATATAAATGTATTAATATAAAACTTTCTGAATTATGTTATATGTATACAATTATCACATGGCTAAAATTGACATTATGATACATCATTTGTATGTAGGATCCAAAAGAGTCGCAGAAGCTAAAAGTGCAAATGAAGTAAAGTGGCATCGTTGAAAACATTTTTTTTTAAATATAATGACTCGACATATGACAGCACCCCGCCTGATGTTAAGCTGTAGTGCGTTCAATGAATGGGACATCCTGCTATAGTCAATACTGTAAGTAGCAATTATATCCACTATTCTGGCCTAGTTGGAACTAGCAACTTACAAAGCGAATCTGAAACGCGACTAGTTCACTTCACGGTCTGTATAACTGTGCGGTCAGTAAGTGGTCGTATTGTAACACCACACCCCCGCGGTGCTACGGATTATCCAGTTCTTCTGTTTTATTTCTAAATATTTGCAATGTTTAATATAATAATTGAATATTACAAATAAAAACAATCGGGAATCGAACCCGGGACTTTACGCCTATCGTTAGAACACAGAAGAACGACTTGTTTAAAAAAACTTATCAGAAATTGTTTTTGGCGCTTGATAAAACTAGCGCTCCGGTAAGTTATAAGCATAAATAAAATAATTTCTAACAAAAAAAAAACCGACTTCAAATAGTAAACTAAAAAGCAAAAAATAAATTTTCTTCGCACAAATTAATACGTATTTTCATTTAGTTAAATAGAAATGATTAAATAATTACTTTATAATTTTAAAGTCGGTGCCAAGTAAAACAATAACTGTGTATAGATGAATCTTTCTAACAACTGACGATAATATTAGTAGGTAATTATCACGAAATATCTGTTCTGTGGTAATTATCAGTACTTCCTTATTATCCTTGTTTTGGTTTTGCTAACAGATTTTCTGATTTTTTAAAATTTAATACGTTCATGCTATTACTATAAGTATTGGATAGTTATTCATATTTGAATGCCATTGGATTCCATTTTGAGTATTTCATTTTAGTAAATTCTTTTGTTTTATTTCAACATTGATATCTTGAGTACATTTGTTATGTAAATAGCTACTATATGTCTAAGTTGTATTCAGTGTCCTTTCATTTATTAGTAGTTTGTAAGCCAGTATTTAGGTACATAATATTAAAAAAGTTACTTTGATAGTTAGTAGGTACCGATTCTTATATAAATTTTATAAGAATATTTAATAATATGGTGTGTACTTAGTAATTTGATATAGTAGTAAGGTTGTTGTAGCATTGACTTGGCACCGACTCCAAAATTATAAAGTAATTATTTAATCATTTCTATTTAACTAAATGAAAATACGTATTACTTTGTGCGAAGAAAATTTATTTTTTGCTTTTTAGTTTACTATTTAAAGTCGGTTTTTTTTTGTTAGAAATTATTTTATTTTACGATTTTAAGTGATGGGTAGACCGAGCAAAGATGCTTCTCGAATGAAGAGAAGACGGTTACTTCAGACGGAAAATGATAGACGGAAACGATTAGACATAATAAAAAAAACTTAACAAACGCACTAGTCGCCCCTACGATGAAGATCCCCTCGATTTCTCTGGTCTGCCATCATCAAACCCTGACCCTTATCATGAGACCACCTTTGAAATATCTTCTTTCCAACAAAAAAATAATAATCAAAATCGGTTCATAAACAACGAATATATACGGCTGAATTGAGAAACCTTTTCTTTTTTTGAAGTCGGTTAAACTCTGATTCTTTTATCATCAAAATCGGTTCCTAAACAACGACGTTATCCGCGAACAAACATAAAAAAGATATAAACAGTCATTTTAAAAACCTTCTCCTTTTTTGAAGTCGGTTAAACCCTGATTTCTTTATCATGGGATACCTTTGAAATATCTTCTTTTCAACAAAAAAAGAATTATCAAAATCGGTTCATAAACAACGAAGTTATCCGCCAACAGACATAAATTAGAATGTTGAAAATTTAAGACTTATATGATTTTCTCATGGATGCCATTATCAGAACTGGACCAAACGGAAAGCATCAGATATCAAATAAATAAAAAATCATTAAAATCGGTTCAACCAGTCAAAAGTTTTGAGGTAACAAACATTAAAAAAAAATACTGGTCGAATTGAGAACCCCCTCCTTTTTTGAAGCCGGTTAAAAAAACACAAAATTAAGATGACAATATTATATATACACTAAACTTTTCGTACCTTACATAGTTTTAAAGTTAATAGTTTATTGAAATTACTCAAAAAGATAAAAATATGTACTTTTTAGTATTTTTTCTATAACATGATTTTTTTATTATTAATACATTTAAAATAATTGGAATCTACAATTAAACTGTACTTGTGTTCTGGTCACGAAATTGATTTTTGATATAATGTGTTTTGTTTGTAATAAATATATAATTTAAATAAAAACATTTCTTGTTTTATTTCCGTCACTGAATTCGATACAATGAATTCAATACTAGTAAACAATCAATTGTCAGTTGGATTGTACAGCACTAGCCGCGCTTTCTGATTGGATGGGTGCCAAACTGTACTCCGTCGATCAACACCAGGTGTCTGTTTCACTCAAGGAAATTGTAGGTAAAGCTGGAAGCCACACTCTGAACTAAAAACTGAGGATAAGAAAAATGACCTTGAAATTGTTTATTAACCATACGTCTCTTTCTAAATAGGGTGTCCACAATTTCTTGTTACTTTTGATGGACTTTCTTGTTCATCGTGAAGTAAGGAATGAAGGAAAAGCATAAGTTTTAATTAAACCCCGACCAGACCATAATTTTACCTAGGACTAGAATGAATTTTTATTAATTTTATTCTGTGGTTTTTACGTATGTTAATATTTTAGTACTCTTTAGGGTCAGGTCAATTTAAAGTGTGGTCAGAGTTTAATAATTAAACAATAAAATAAAACAATAACATTTCAAACAGTTTTATTTAAAAACCTCCTCCTCTTTTGAAGTCCTCCTTTTTTTTGTGAGAAATATTGCTGTTATCCTTTCGGATGTATCAGCGCCCGTGAAGCGGGTGATCCATGAGAAATAGAATTGGCTCCAAAGTCGAGCTTCACTCGTAATAATAATAAATGTAAGGTATGCTGGGGAAACTAGTTGGCTGAGAGAAGAAGAGGGACCTCTGGTGGGCGAGGCCTCTTTCCTCGAGTCTTTCTGTGGGAAGAGATTTTAGAGTGGGGCGTTTTGCGAATAGCCCTAGATGATTTTCGCGGTGGTGGTGGTGTGTTTAAGTCATGTGACTGAGTGCAGGCTGCGGCGATCAGCCTGTTAGTGTGAATCTTCCCTGATGTTAGGAAAGATTCCCTAAAGTCGGTGATGGTGTCAGTCAGAGTCGGAATGTCTAAGTCCCTGTGCAGGTCAACGTTCCTGAGGTACCATGGAGCGTTGGTTGCCCTACGCAGGAACTTGTTTTGCACTACTTGTAGTTGGTTAAGTAGTGACTTAGCGTTGACGTTGTGTGCAAAGACTAGACTAGCGTACGTGAGTACTGGCCTAATACAAGTCTTGTATATCGTCATTTTGTTTCTTAACGACATTTTGCTTCGCCTACCTATCATGCCACTAAGCCTGTATAGGTAGAACGTAGCTTTGCGCTTAGTTTGAGTGATGTGGGGCTTGAACGTGAGTTTGCGGTCCAAAAGGACGCCAAGGTACTTGACGGTTTTGGACCACGGAATAGGTGAGTTGTAAAGTTGGAGCGGATTCGGTGGTTTCCGTTTATGAGAACGGCCGAATATGATCGCGGAAGTCCTCCTCTTTGAAGAAAAAGGTCGCCTTAGTGGTACAATTGATAACCATTTATTTCTTTCAGTTGTGTCAGAGGGAAACTTAAAAATAAAATCAATTATTCATGATTTAAACAGTCAAACCCACGGCAGTTCCATAAACATTGATGGAAATCGTGTGTGACTCGTGAACCGGTCGAAATCGGAACAATATAGGTGAAAGACATCTGAAATATGGTCACCCTATTTGATATCGTTCCACTTGCACAACATGAGTTAAAATGAGTGTTAAAGAGCATTATTCCTATTACTAAGTTAACGAGAAGACAAATGTTTAACATACAACTGTTTAGAATCGAGAGTTTAAAGGAATAATCTAAGAAAACTGAAAAATGTTCAATAAAATGTTTTCAACATATTACAATGAAATAGCGTACTTTCTTGTGAAAAATCACATCACATGCCGGATACCACTCACTTCGACAATCGCGAACAATACATTTTAAAACCATTTTGATATTTTTATTGATATATAATCTGATATTTTTACTGTTAAAGTGATCTTTGACAGTCTTTTTCTTTCTTCTTGTTTATGGCTTTAGTATTTAACTTGCCAGTGTCAAAGTAAAAATATATGGTTCAATGTTAAAACATTGTCAAGTAAAGATGAAGATGAACCACGCGAGTGATTCATCAAATGATGATGATGAGAATGAGGTTGATGATGATCGTTTTAGTAAAGCGGCGGAAAGCCTTTACTAAAACTTCAGAAAAAGTCTTGGAGGGAACATGAAGAAACACGTTTCACAACTTTAAATTACTTGTTTATACTTGATCACTAAAAACTATTACTGGATAACAATTCCACCATTATTACACATTAATATTTATGAAAAACACAAGCTTTTCAAATAATTCAAAATTGCGCGTCCTGTCAGTTGCAGTTACCCGCCAAAACTCTTCTTTGACAGTCAATGATTTGACACATTCGATTAGTGTTGCCATTTCCGATTTTTGGATACTTATTGCATGATTTATGGTAAACAGATAGTATAATTTGTTTACACAAAACTAATTTTAATAGTTCATGAGTATAATATTTATTATAAAAACATCAAGATACTTTTAACTAAATTTAATCTTGGATACATAATTTTCAATTCTAGTATGTTTGTGCCGTTCGTCAAATTAATTACTGAGGCCTAAGTGGGGGTTTGGTTTTTTGCACTGGCACTTGTGGGGAGAGCTAGAAAGAGACAGATAGGTAACGAAGACTTTTCAAAGGTTACTTGGGGTCACAATTCTTGCCCTCAAAAATATGAATGAAGTGTGGTTTCCAGCTTTACCTACAATTTCCTTGGTTTCACTAAATGTATGGGGAAATGACAAGCTGTCCGGAGTTTTGGCGGGTAACTGCAACTGACAGGACGCGCAATTTTGAATTATTTGAAAAGCTTGTGTTTTTCATAAATATTAATGTGTAATAATGGTGGAATTGTTATCCAGTAATAGTTTTTAAGTTGATCAAGTATAAACAAGTAATTTAAAGTTGTGAAACGTGTTTCTTCATGTTCCCTCCAAGACTTCTTCTGAAGTTTTAGTAAAGGCTTTCCGCCGCTTTACTAAAACGATCATCATCAACCTCATTCTCATCATCATCATTTGATGAATCACTCGCATGGTTCATCTTCATCTTTACTTGACAATGTTTTAACATTGAACCATATATTTTTACTTTGACACTGGCAAGTTAAATACTAAAGCCATAAACAAGAAGAAAAAAAAGACAATCTGTCCCATCTGTACTAGTACATAAGAGAGTTTTGGCGGGCAACTGCAAGTGACAAGACGCGCATTTTTTAATTATTTGTAAAGCTTGTGTTTTTCAAAAATATTAATGTGTAATAATGGTGGAATTGTTATCCAGTAATAGTTTTCAAGTTGATCAAGTATAAACAAGTAATTTAAAGTTGTGAAACGTGTTTCTTCATGTTCCCTCCAAGACTTCTGAAGTTTTAGTAAAGGCTTTCCGCCGCTTTACTAAAACGATCATCATCATCATCAACCTCATTCTCATCATCATCATTTGATGAATCACTCGCGTGGTTCATCTTCATCTTTACTTGACAATGTTTTAACATTGAACCATATATTTTTACTTTGACACTGGCAAGTTAAATACTAAAGCCATAAACAAGAAGAAAGAAAGATAGTACATAAGACTATATAATCTGTGGTTCTATTTTTTGTAGTGAAATATTTAATTATTCATAATTGTTTTCTTATATGTTTTGGAAAAGGTCAAAAGTAAAAACCCTAAAGATATTTATTTAATAATATATATTGTAAAGTGCTTAATATATCATGCATTTTTCGGCCGTCAAAGGTTTGTTTACATCCATGCCTAAAAGCAATGGAATGGTCGTACATAAGACTGTGTAATATGTGCCCATTGTTTTTGAGAATGGTCCTTGGTCTGTGCTATTATGTTCCTTGACTAATTATTGTTACAAAACAAGTTTATAAAGTACACGTTTTAAACAAAATGAGAAATAAGTGTTGTGTTCCTAACTGTGACAGTAGACGAAAAGAAGTTAAAATGCACCGATTTTCAACTAGAGAGGAAGCAGATCTTGAGTGGTTAAAGTGCATAAATTCTTTCAAGCCTTTATCTTTAAAAAACCAAGATATTAAAAAAATGTTTGTTTGTCATAAACATTTTGAAAAGCGATTTGTCAATCGATCAAAACGACTGCGACACGACGCCATTCCAACTTTGTTTACAGACACGGAAATTTCTTCAGGAGTTCCGTCACTTTTATTCCCTTGCACAGGTAAAATAATATACATCTAATTTACTTTGTTCAGACTTTACTTAGGGTGTGCCGATATTATAATATAGCATTTTTCTTGTCGACATTTAATTTAATCTAGAGCTACTGGAGCCACCCACCCCGTGCGGACATACGAATCCGTATCAGGCATCAGAAAACCTTGAAAAAGAAATTATTTTGCTTACTGTATTGGTGGTCTTTTACGAAAACAAAAGTACCACATATAAATGTAGATGATTCTTGAGTGGCATATACATCTCACTTGCCCAATTGGTAGAAGAGGAATTGATAAACAAACCATTGAAAATACTTTATTTACAAATTACAGCTATTATTGCACATGGATATCTAATTTGGTCCTAATTTGCTTGGCAGTGAATGGTTTGGTGCTCTTAATATAACAATTATCAAGTGTAAATAACATAAAATCAAAATTAAAATTTTAAAGGAACCCCCGAAACGCCCGGAACCACTTTGGTCATATCATCAGCTTTATAGTAATAAACAACATTAGTCATGGCTCAATAGTTATATCCCTTTAATATCCCTTGGATCCTTATGGTGCATCATCAGATAACTACTCCAGGTCTTCAATTTGATAATGGCCCAGCTAATGGCTCATAGAGAGTAACAATTTTAGTTAAAGCACTATGATATTATCTGTTATTGATTTGCTGATCTGAGAGGATTCATAATCAGATACTCCCGATCTTTAATTTGATAACGGCCCAGCTAAAGGCCTAGTTAAAGCACTACAGTTCTATCTCTTTTTTTGCTGATCAATTGATATCAATTTGCTGATCTGAGAGGATTCATAATGGTGCATCATCAGATTGCCCGGTCTTCAATTTGATGACGGTCCAGCTAAATGCTCTTAGTGAGTAACAAATTTAGTGAAAAAACTATAGTTCTATCTTTTGTTGATTTGCTGATCTGAGAGGATTCATGATGGTGCCTCATCAGATACTCTCGGTCTTTAATTTGATAACGGTCCAGCTAATGGCTCATAGTGAGTAACAATTTTAGTTAAAGCACTACAGGTCCATTTCTTGTTGATTTGCTGATCTGAGAGCATCCATGATAAGATTTTTTAGATCCGGAATGTTTTATTTTATCGCACTAACTTTTCTACACTTAGTTTCCTACCTTCAAGACAAATCTAATAAGTCCAAACTTAGTATACCAAAAAAAGTTTGAACACATCCAGGATTTCGTCTCCTACCTTCGAGTTCCATCATCAGAGTAACTCAGTGGTACCAGTTAAAACACACATGTATTTGTATACGTTTTTATTTCAAATGTTAAGTCACAGATATGTTTAAAAGTAAATACCTATAAGGCTGGGAATACAAGTCCGATTTTCCTCTCCGATAGTCCGATCCGATAGTCACTCGTGCCATACATTTGTTTGAATACTTAATACACGTCAGATCCGATAGTCGGATCGGATGTCAGAATCGGAAACAACGCCAAGGCGCTTACGATTTTATGGCCGATCCGATTGTCTGAAGGTGCAGTTTTCATACAAAATACAGAAACAAAATAGACGTCCGATTCCTACTTCCGATTTGTAAATAATTTGCTCAGCAATATCGGACGTGTATTCCCAGCCTTATGCGTGTTTAGAACGGGCAACCCTTGTACGTCGCTATGTGACGAAGATTGTTATTTTATGTCAAATAAATATGCCATTGTTAAAACACGTAAAAAATGTTATAATTTTTCCCCTAAAACATACATCGATCTAAACTGCAAACCAACCTCGCCATATGAATATTTTAAGGGAAAAATTATAACATTTTTTACGTGTTTTAACAATGGCATATTTATTTGACATAAAATAACAATCTTCGTCGCATAGCGACGTACAAGGGTTGCCATCCTAAACAGCGCGTCTAAGATCGCTACCGCAGCTAACAAATCGAGCTGATGACCTTGAAACCCCTGATCAGATCTTCATCAATTGTAGCTAAGAACCATCTCGATCACGTCAGCTTTCAAATGAAACAAACCGCATCGTAATCGGTCCATTCGTTTAGGAGCTACGATGCCACAGACAGACACACAGATACACAGAGCCACAGATACACAGATACACAGATACACAGATACACAGACAAGTCAAACTTATAACACCCCTCTTTTTTGGTCGGGGGTTAATAAAATATTCACAATTCAATTCAAAATATTCACGAAAACATTTACGATTTGATACTGTTTTAGTTGAATAAAATTTATTTTAATTACTTACATTGAAATTATTCTTTTAAACTCAATTACTGCTTAGAAATAGGTAAATACTCACTGTAAAACGTCAACCTTGGGAAGTGGGCCTCTTCAGGTTTCCGGAACTCATTGAGCCTGTGCCACCATATGAGTTTTTTGCAACAACAAATATGCCAACATTACTTTTTGGAGACTTCAACCAAGATTTTTTGCCTAAAGGGCTTGCATATATTTAGATCTAAATCCTATCATTTAGGTACCTAATTATAATGTTTACTTATCAATAACTTAATTTTAAAAGATACACTATTATTAAAAAATCGATCAAAGTTACAACAAACTACAAGAACTTTAATATTATGTTACTTGCTGCTACGGAACCCTTAATGGGCGAGTCCGACTAGCACTTGACTGCTATTTTTTTAGATTATCGTAGTGGGATTCACCATTAACTCTTTCCTGAGGGTCAATTAGGAATACTATTTGGACTTATTGATCGAATTTATGGGCAGGCAATGCGCCGTGACATTCCAGCATAATTGTAACTGACTTCCTATGACTTTTGCTTGTTTCCATGAGTCCAATGAAGCCATAAAAACTAATTCGCTTTAGAAAATGAAGGCCATCCCATCCGAGGCTTACAAGTGTATGAAAAATTGGAATCAAAAGTAGTCTATTTTGGTAATAAAGATTTGTATTTAAAATACGTAACAATGTTTTGTCAGTCAGGGTCAAATTTTATCAGACAAATAAAAGCTATGAAACAAATATTTGCTCCGGCCAATTTGCCACACCTATTATCCCAAATGGATGAGTCGATAACTTGAGTTCTTTCATTAATTTCAGAAAGCTTTAAACCAGACCATTCATACTACTCAAACAGCAGACATGAGGATCACACATACTCCCGGCTGAAACAAGATGAAGGTTTGTAACCTGTTTTTTTTATCAAAGCAAAAAGATATGTGACAACAGACAAAATATATAAATATATATATGACAACACCCCGCATTATGTTAAGCTGGAGGGCGGTCTATAAATAGAAGCGGCTGCTACTAGTTTCTTTTTTATTAAAACTTGTCATTTTTTTAATAGTACAGCTAGTCTTTCTAATTTATTTCGTCTCCAGTGCTTTAAAACAAATACGGTATGGTGGGTTCGAAGTACGTAAAGCCAACTTCAAAGATGCCATTCAGTTTGAAAAACTAGATGTTGCGTTTATTTTGATTATTTTAATCATTAGATTTAAGGACTGCAGCCATTAAGTAGCAAAGTCAGATAGTAATCCGCGAAACTATTTCATAATTAAATTATTTTTGTAACCTATTATTCTTAAAGTTAATGTTTTTTTAGGAAAGAAAAAAATCTTTAAGGACTTTATGGCATCCCAGAATAAGGAACAGGAAGTACCCATGGAAAATGTACCCACTGGTTCACTGGTCACAACACAAAACAAAGGTAAAAAGAATCTCATAGCATAACATAATAATCACCATGATCCATAATTCGTGTCCCAAATTGGCAAGCCTTTTTCCCATGGGGATAGGCAAGAGACAATAGAGCGCCACTTATTTGACAAGTGACAGATAGTGTTACCAGAAAAAAAATTAAATAGTGCAAATTGAGGCATGATAATTTAATAAATTGAAAATCATGTATATAGTTAATCTAATCTTAATAATGTTAAAATAATGTTGTCCATTTCAGAAAATCTTAACAAAGAAGACGATATTTCATTAGAAAGCGATGATAGTGGAGATGAGGCTATACTCTATTTAACACAAGTTGATGAAAATGACCCTGATGAAGATAATTTAGTGTACTTAAACCAGATTCATTCTAATCAACCCACCAATAAAGATAGCCATATCCCTTATTTACAAGAAATTACTAATAATGTCCCCAATAAAGATGACAATATAGGTTCTTTATCAGAAGTAGATAGTACTGTAGTCATTGAAAACGGAAATATGGTTTATTTACCAGAAGTTGATCATACTGCAGCCATTGAAAACGGAAGTATGGATTATTTGCCAGAAGTTGACGATACTGCGGCCATTGAAAACGGAAATATGGATTATTTTTCAGAAGTTGATGAAAATGACCCTGATGAAGATAGCCATATCCCTCATTTACAGGAAGTTAATTATATCCCCAATAAAGATGGCAATATAGGTTCTATACCAGAAGTTGATGGTACTGCCGTCATTGAAGATGACAATTTTTTTTATTCAGCAGAAACTTATCACAATAAGGTTACCGAAGAAGTAATACTTGAGAACAAAGGTAACAATCTTCATTATTTATGTATTATGACTTCTACAGTGACAATTTTCTTAATATTCATGGTATCACTGATGGTGCCTGGTCGGTTAAAGTGAAGGCAGGTTTCCAGACTTGCGACATCACAACATTCACCTTCACTTGCCATCTGCCCAACTAAATACACTAAGACTCCACCAATGCAGCCTTAGACAATGTACTTGCTTTGCTGGTATTCCTCTTGCACTAACTTCTACTGCATAGAGCTGAGTTTTGTATCCATTTCTTGTCATCTCGTGTTAGACCATAATACTTATTTGGCTTGATGTGTTCCGTTAACACCTAACCTTTATTACGAGTTTTATTGTAGATTTCGACATGAGCCATGTGTCCAGTATGTGTCGCACATGCCTCTGCATTATGGATGACAATCGTGTGCACCTGGAGAATGAGGTGTTATTGAAGCAACCCACAAAGTTAACAGAAATGCTCGTCTCATTAGGTTGTGTCATGGTGAGTATTGATAATTTACATATATATTCCCAGGCTAAACAAGATTTGGTAACAAATCTCGTTCGAAGCAAAGATTTGTTATAATAATTTACAGATTGTATATTACAAATATTTGTTAATAGAAAAAGTGCCAAGTATTTGCTCTAGATCTGGGTGTCTAAGAGTGGTAGGTAGTGGTGCCTAGTTACGAGACTGTGAAGTGACTAGGTAGCATTTTACAGCTTTTAAGTTACTAATAGTTTCAGTTGTTTTAACTGTAGTAGCAGTCACCTCCATTGATGAACCGAACTCTAACTATTATGATTAAGTAACCAGATAAGGTGCTGTCATATATCCAGTCTCAATAAAAACAATAGTAGCCCTAATAATAGTTTTAAATTTATTTCCAGGACTTTGGCGACGATAATTGGCCAAAATATATATGTGCGGAGTGTACAAAAAGTCTTGTATCAGCATATAATTTCAAAATGACATGTCTCAGCTCAACGCAAACATTACTTCATGAGTTCACGACAATTAGATCACAACACACGGAAAAGAATAACACAACAGGAACTAATAATGAGGAATATCAACCCGTAGTAGTACAAATTGTAGTACAAGATTCTGACTGCAATGAAAGTTAAGGGCCAGAAAAGATGGATACGGAGGAGAAAACTGATATGGATGATAATTGTATTGTGAATGAAGAATATCTAATATCAGAGGAAGTTAGAGAAAGCATTAGGTGTATAAAAAAAGATTGTGATAAAAAGTTTGCCAAAGTGAAGAGTTTAATACATCACTTAGCTCAATATCACCCGGATGAGCGAAGTTCTTTTTGTGAAAAGTGCTCTATAGGATGTGCATCAGAGAAGCGACTCAAAGAATGTTTTATCAAGAGACTTAAGTCTCCATTGTCCTTAGACAGTCGTCTAAAGGAAAATCGGCTTAGTGGTATCTATTCAAAATGTAAAGGATGTGAACAAAGATTTAAATTCAATACACCTAAGAGTAGAAACAGTCTGCAACCGAATTAATAAATCTTTACGATCAATCAATTAAACTGTCACACTTTAGTTCCCACAGGGGTGGCTAGAGATAATGATTTTTTAACTGAGGCTCAATATATGACAGCATCCAGACATTCTCCAATTGGAGAATGTCGTGTCAGAATTGTGGATGTGCAAGGTGCGAGAAAGTTGTCAGAATTGTGGATGTGCAGGATGCGAGAACGTTGTGTCAGAATTGTGGATGTGCAGGATGCGAGAATGTTGTCAGATTTGTGAAAAGTAGCGCTTTGGGGCAATTTGATTGGTTGATATGCTGAGATTGTAGTAAATAGTCAGTATGATAGCGATAAACATAATGCGAAGGTGCCGATTACTAAATTTGTTTTATGGCCGGCATAGTGACTGCGACTGAGACGTCCGTAGCTTTTTCAGTCATCGGCGCTTTGAAACCTCCCCTTGCTTGCAATCAGGCAATTCAAGGTCAGGTGACGCGTCTCAATAAAAAAACAAATTGAAATATAGATAATAAGTATAAACAAATGTGATATATTTTTTAAGTTATAGTATAAGTTATTTAAAAACATATTTCCCTTACATTTGTTATTGTCATTATTTTATTGTAGCTTGACATGTGCCAGAACTCCGACTGATGTTAAGTTGGAGTGCGGAGCGGTGAATATAGGTCTTTAGACCTCAGCATCACCCCTGACAGCCCAGCGCTGCAATGAATCAAGGGCTTTAGTACTCAGCGGATGAGCCAATTTAAGCCTTACACGGCGTTCTCACGGGGCGATTTGAGTTGATCAACTGCGAAATCGTTCGCGATTTGAATCGTCTGAACAGACTTTCAACCAAGTTGAAGCAATAAAATTTACTCAACAAAACACCTTTCTAATTTTATTGATTCAACTAAAAGCTGACAGCGAATCGACTTGTCTGAACCTATTCGTTCAACTTGCATTGAATAATCAGTCCAATCAATCAGTCAATCAGCGCGATTGAGTACCTAAGTATTGTATATTGCATTCCTTTGTCACCAGTTTTTTGTTTGTTTGTAAAATAAAATGTAAATTATGGCGTCCGCAACCACGAGAAAAATGCTAAAATGAACAGATAGTGTAATAACACGTGTAATATTGAGTCAATTATTATTGAATCGTGAGAACACTACCGTCAATATTTGCTTTCGATTTTTTGTTAATATTGTTCAACTAAAATCGCCCCATTATATAGGTAACAGGCGATGCTTCGGCGGAAAGAACCGCCGCACCTCGTTCCCGGGAGAAAGAGGAGCTCTGGCATTAAAGCAGTAACTTGTTTCGTTACCTACTTTTTGTGTGTGTATAAAAGGACATTATTCATTTGGGGCTTTTATGTACTACTTTTGTAATGTCCAATGATGAAAAAATAAATGGTAAATGGTAGTTTCGAAAGTTGTATTGTAAAGTAAAGTTAATAACCATTTGCTTTTAATTGCTGTGCAATTGAATTATTTGGAAAATAAGATATGGATTTTGTATTATCTGTCAACCAACGCTATATTTGTTTTGCTTTGAACTGTCATAATTATAGTTTGATCATTTTGCACACCTAAACTATGCAAAATAAAGGATAAATTCTAATTACATTGTAATCTTCGTACATCAAACTATTTTAAAATGCATATTAAACTGTTAATACAATTAAGCCTAAATCCCCATACAAAATGAATGATATCCTTTAAAATATGCGTACGACTGTATAGATAGGCGGACTTGCTCTTCTTATCTGCCGATCCTCATACTGCGCGTCTCAAAAGTCAGCGCTCCTATCTGCCGGGAACTATATTTGATTTGTGTCTGGTGGTTTTTGAGTGGTCGGTAGGCAATAGTGCTCGGTTTACCTATATCTTGTATTACCACCAGACCGTAAAGTCGTGTTTTGGGATTAGCTTGTAAGTTGCCGGTTCCAACTAGGCCGGCATAGTGAATGCGACTGCTACTTGCAGTTATTTATTTGTAGTAGGAGTCGCTTCCATTATAGGACCACACTCTTATCTTTATATTGTATTAGATATAAAGTTAATTACATAATTCATGTATCAACGCAAAATGACATCCCTCCTATAGTCAGATCGAATTAGTTTTTGGACGAAGAAATTCCTTCTACGCGCGCTGCTGTCGTGCGCGCAAAAAGTACCTTTTTTAAATTAATTATTTAAACATCTTTACGTTTGTCAAATGATGTGGTATTCGCAAAGTTGTAGTTAAACTCGTTCTTAATAGATTCGCGCCAAAACAATATCATGCTATAATTTTACTTGCAATCAATTCCTGATAGTTGAATCTATATTAATTTTTTTTTCGCTCCAATAGGAATCTCCCTTGACTAAAGAGGATTTTTTCGCTAATTCGATCTGACTACTATTCAGAATATTTTTACCAAAAAAATTTTTAAATCAACAATATATATGTTTTTTCAACAGACTGATCATTCTAGTTTTATTTTATTTAAATATTTTAATTAACCCTAATCTGCTGTATATATAAGGCGACCTTTGTGTACTGGTAGTGCAATGATCATGTAAACAAACCTCTTTGGTTTAAAAACGTCGGGACCGATGTATATTTAATTTACATACTCCTACTTCTATGATACAAGCAATTTATTAGACTAATATGTGCTTGTATCATAAAAGACAAGTGATTTATTATTTTATTTATTGACATTTCTATACTAAGCTACTAAAGTGCTTGTATCATAGAAACAGGACAACCAAATTACATATATTAAAGATACATTGGTACCGGTGAGTGGTTTCGAACCCGTGGCACTTTGCTTACGTAGCCATTGCATTGCCACACGGTCGCCTTAAATGTGTTAAACGCGTTTCTTCGTGTACCTTCCAAGACTTGTGAAGAATCATTTTTACCCTCATGTAATGGATGAAAAACTAGTGTTTTATATTCACCACTGAAGCCATAATGGATTTTTTACGGAAAATAACATTTTGGGCTGTACGGACTATGTCTCCTTTGCCTTTCCAGAATGGGAGAATTGAAGTGAAGTGAAGGGTTTTGGCAGTTTTGGCGGGCAACTGCAAGTGACAGGACGCGCAATTTTGAATTATTTTGAAAGCTTGTGTTATTCATAAATATTAATGTGTAATAATGGTGGAATTGTTATGCAGTAATCATTTTTAAGTTAATCAAGTATAAACAAGTAATTTAAAACTGTGAAACGTGTTTCTTCATGTTCCCTCCAAGACTCCTTCCGAAGTTTTGGTAAAGGCTTTCCGCCACTTTACTAAAACGACCATCATCAACCTCACTATCATCGTCATCATTTGATGAATCACTCCCGTGGTTCATCTTCATATTTACTTGACAATGTTTTAACATTGAACCATATATTTTTACTTTGACACTGGCAAGTTAAATACTAAAGCCATAAACAAGAAGAAAGAAAAGAAAAGTGAAGATAAACTAAAAATTGACATTAATTTGGGTTTTGTGTTGATCATTAGCGTAGCGTTACAATGTACACTCTTGAGTACAATGTTCCTTGGTAGCGTTATTTTCTCTATGCCAGCGCCAGCCCTAGAGTATAATGTTCCTTGGTATTGGTATAACAATAAACATTAGAATTTTATTATAACTACCAGTAAGATATGGAAATTTCGGATTTCATACCGCTACAACTTACGAAAAATGTGTGTCGTACATGTCTCGCTGAAATTGAAGCGAATTTTGTTGGTCTCGAGGACGAAGTATGTTTGGAACGACCTACGAAATTAATTGAAATGTTGGTTTCTATGGGATGCGTTGAGGTAAATTAAGTTTTAACTTATGTTTATTGTAAACACTGACCACTGGAAAGGGAAGACAGCTAATTCTGTTTTAATTTGTTAACAGGAGCTCGGCGATGATAACTGGCCACATAATATCTGTGATCAGTGTGCCACAAATGTGATAGTAGCATATAATTTCAAAATAGCATGCCTAAAATCCACAAAAACATTATTGGATCACCTCTGTGCTAATTCGTCATATAATTTACCAGAATTTGACACAACGGGTATTATTCACAAAGATCATGAGTATGAGCTGCCATTTCTATCACATCCAGGCCTTGGAGAAACAATTGTGCAAGATTTAATTACACCTGCAATGCCCGAAATACAACTGGATATAGAAACCCAAATGACTGATGTAGATTTGAATAAGCAAAAGAAGGCACTAGAAGAAGAAGCTGAAAAACAATTTCCATGTAAACTGTGTAATAGTGGTTTTAACAACCCTCACACTTTAAAATTTCACATAAAATACAAACATGAGAGGAGAAAACAAAAATTGTGCCAAATCTGTGGCAAAGGTTTTGACACAAAAGGTTTATTAATACAACACATAAAAAGTCATGATGCTGCTCGCTACCGTTGCCAACTCTGTGATAAGTTGTTGAAATCAAAACAAATGATTCAGCAACATTTTCGATTATTTCATTCAAACAATAGGTATGCATACAAATGCAGCCAGTGCGGAAAGGATTTAACAACAAAAGGTTCCTTAGTAAATCACATGTTGATTCATGATGAGAATAGACCAGTCCACTCATGCCCCAGCTGTCCTAAGAAATTTGTTACTAAAAAAAGTCTAAATAGACACAACTTGAGAAACCATACCTCAGCACCAGATTTAATAAAAAGATTTGAGTGTCCCCATAAAGAATGCCTAAAAAAATTTGTCAAGAAAAGGAGTTTGCATCTTCATCTGGCACAATGTCACTCGGAGGAACGGCCATTTATTTGTAAAATATGTTCTAAGGGCTATGCAACGGAGACACATTTTAGAGAACATATGAGAAGGCATGAGTCCCCTATATGTATAGGTTGTGGCTCAATGTTTAATACCAAAATAGGCCTTAAGAGACATTTGAAAGAGGATACAGAATGTAGAAAAATTAAAACAGGTACTTGAAACAATAGTTAAGGAAAAATTGTGAAAATTTCTTTAAGGTGCCCGTTTAGATGAGGGTATTTGCATAAAAACATGACTGTGGTTGAGCACCTTCATTTGTTTGGGTGATGTAGTGGGGAGTAAAATAAATTCTGTTTCAAAATACATGTATTTATTTATTTATTATTTTAACAGTTTTATAATAATAGTCCTTTTAACATTTATGTTTTAATTATTGCTTATTATACTTATTTAATATAATTAATAAAAAATAATCAGTTTCAAATATTATCGCGTCTCAAGAGTTAGCTGCAGTTGCGACTTGCACAGGTACAGACAGTCACAATACTAATCTTTATCCTGCTGTATTGTATTTTATATATTGATGATTTACCAACATTGGAGACGCCAGTCTGGAACTAGCCATATCTAGTGGTATAAACCATGGTTCTTAAGCCAGAGGCTCAGGCTCAACCTTTTTTAGATCAACATAATTTTATTACAAATTATCTTAAGAGGTGATATGACGATTCTCGTGGCGCATCGCCAAGCATGAGTCCCAGGTTCGATTCCCGTAAAGTTGTGATTTATATTGGATATTACAAATTAAAAATATCAATGGATCCCCTTTCTTGTGGCTCGACATATGACAGCACCCCGGCTGATGTTAAACTGGAGTGCAGTCCTTGAATGGAGCTGACTGTTACTAATATTACTGAGTACAAATTCTATTCGTGTCGTATTCCTAAGCCTCGTATTTACTGAGAAACATGTTAAAAACGAAAACCATGTGTTTGTGAATGTTTGCGAATAAAATGTTTCTAAACACACAGGTAGTGTTTACCACAAATCAATCAATCAAGGCAGAGAATAGAGTGCCACGATCCACTTGACACAACTCCCTTGCTTCCTTCACATTCACAATTCTCTTCATACAAGCTCTATGGTTATGGGCACTAGGCAACTTAGCTATCTTGAGATTATCTCCGATCCTGAGTCTGCTATATAGGAACAGTACTACAATAAAACCTAATACATCTAAAAGGAATGATTTTATTTACAAATAACGCACAAATTTAATTCTTAAATGTAACATTATATATATTTATTATGATAAGGTAACTGCAGTTACAGCCTATGGGGCGTGCAAGCGATAATAGCGGGCCATACGCGGGTATAATCTGCGTTGTTGAGCGTCGTGTTGAATGGGTTAACAGTGTAGTCTAATGAGAAGATGACATGTGAACGAAAACCTATCACCCACTGCTCCCATACTACAGTTAAAGTACTATTGTACATTTTTCCTGAATTGGCAAAAGTAGTAAACAAACTTTCGGCATAATGACAGATTAACGGTAAAAAACAAAAACTACTGAAGCGAATTAATGATATAAAACAAACGAATATATAAAAATATCTATTAATTACTGTAAAATGTTTTTTTTTATTATTATTATTGGGGCACAACATTTGTAATTTGTGTATTTACCGTATCCATATAAATGGTTTTTAATAAAAATATTGTATATATATATATATATGTGTGTGTTATTTTATTAACATTTGTGCATTTGTTACATTGTGTATGTTTATTTTATAGAACTGTAGTAAACAGTCCTAAGATAAAGGGCATGGGAAATGGTGATTTTCATGTTTGTTTACTACTTCTGCCAAGTAAGAAAAATCACAGTATAGTAGTATAGCAAACTATACAAAAACAATAAAAATATATTTGCACTTGCATGAAAAAAAAGATGTATTTAAAAATTAACTAATAAAAAAAAAGGCAGATATTTCCTACTGGTGTGTTTTCATGCAAGTTGTTTTCCTAAAATTACTACAATTTATTTATTCTATGCTACCCCAATATTTAGAAGCCTATAAAACATCGAACAGAAACCATCACTTTAGTTATTTCAATGACACAAAAATTAAACAACTTTGATTACGGGCTATATTATTTTTTAGTGAGTCGCAACATCGGACCTCGACCTGCCTGATCTAAGCAAGAGGTAACGAGCGCTGACGACCGATTTTTTTATTATTATTGTGACACGACATCTGACCTCCACCCGCCTGATGATAAGCAAGAGGAGGTCCAAGAGTGACGGCGACTGAAAAAACTGAGTTAGTTTACGGCTGCCTCAGTCGTCGTCACTTATTTACGCATCGCTTGAAAGATCCAAGGTTATAATTTCAATTTACAGTTGCTCAGGTCGCCGTCTCTATGCCGACAAAGTTGTATAGAGACGGCTTATTTTGCCGCTTCCTTAGGGCTCCAAGCCTCCTCAAACGCAAACATGGCTTAATGTACATAGCCATTTAAAATAAACTCTAAAAACATAACGAGTACTTATAATTTTTCCTTTTAACAAAATGAAAAATAGAGAAACAACTAAAGTGTGTACACTAGTAAAGGTCCTCCCTCATTTATCAACCTTGCCACTGACCAGTATTGAATGCTCTACTCACTGTGTGACTCTCATGGAGTCAAAAAGGGTATTCCATATAAAGATATCTCCACCTGGCCAAGTGCCCTGGGTTAATAAGTGAAGGGAACCTGAATTCTAGAATCTAGTGGCATAATTTTAGCTATAGAACCTCACTTCACTATGTGGAGAATATTTGTACCTCAAGAGAACATGGTAAAAAAAACAAATGCGCGAACATTGATTAATGAATTAAACAAATTTTATGCTGCTTACTATCGCGTTTATAAAAAAAATAACCAAAATAAACGTGACAGTAAGCCGCATAAAATTTGTTTAATTCATTAACAAACCAACAGTCAAATGTTGGCGCATCGCTTTTATGGAACATTAGACAATTGGAATGCTTTACCAACCCAAGACTGTACTGAGGCGTTATTGTAGTTGTTGCTCTTGGACCTCCCTAAGCTTAACATCAAGGCAAGTGGAGGTCATAAGCACTAGCAAAGCAACCGGTAAACACACTCAATATAGAGCAGTGTCCACCTACTTGGCAAACAGCAAACACTAAACACAAACATGGATGGGCGTTTGTTTATATTTGCCTGTTTTTGGTCACTCGTGTCTACAAATGCTTGGTAGTATTGTATGATTTTTGATCACCACCATGTTTGTTTATTGCCAAGCATGTAGATGCCTGTTTGTGTTGGGTGATTGTGGTCAATGTTTGTATGTTTGGTGGAGGAAGCATATGAATGAAACAATTTCTTAGCATCCATGGATTCTCTGTGTGGGTGCCGGGTCCAAAGCGTGGCAGGCGGGAGAATAAATGCAGTGTTCCGGACTTGTGACTGAAATGTAGGTTTCAAAGCTTTTTGTGACATGGCAACACTCATCCTCCCCTGCCATCACTATCCCCTCTACCCACCAATACCGCCTTCAATATTTTAATTCTGCCAGTTCGTAGTAACTTTTCTGCACACTATCTGTTCTCATTAGAGGCAAAAATTATTTACAGCAAATAATACAACGCACACACAAGCACACTGATAATGTGATTACTTAAACAAATTAGTTGGATGACAACAATTTCAAATATTATCAGATGAGTTGAAATTAATGTTTTCTTTTTGTTTTAAATTAAAAACTATGTAATCAAACTACAATGATAAAACACTTTAACACAAAGGCTTGTTTAAATATTAGCTATTTCATTTCTATGTTATGTTTATATTTTCACTACCCACACTTAATTATTTTTATAAAGAAAATTAACACAGCTGTGGGTGGACACATAATAAACACTTACAAAAACCATACCCATGTGTTTTACATATTATATACTAAGCTACTTGTGCTTGTATCATAGAAACAGGGAGGGTTAAAGTTGTGACGAGACCATTTTTTAATTGCCCCCCTTAACCCCCCTGTGGGGCGTGGACCCCATGTTGGGAAACACTGGATTACACAGTCCTTAATTTTATAAAAAAGACAACATTAATTAAATTGCTGTGACAATAATTTGATACATAGTTATAAAATGTTAATCTACAATTATTTTCCAAGCAATTTATTCATTTGCTTATTCTGTTTACCAATAGTGATATCCGCAACCTCTGTCTTATCTTGTATCTTATCAATCAACTCATTCTGTGCATCAATTTCTTCACTCAAGGCTGTTCCTAAACCTTTAAGTCTAGTTATGGCTTGGACCATCTCATCTAAATTTGCATCAAGTATTTCATTCACACGTTGGCTGTCAGTCACTGGGGCAACTGTGGGTTGTTCATCTAAGCCTCGGAGGCGTGTGGAAGGGTGCATGTTGTATCTCTCTTCACCAGTCACCCGTGGAATGGCTTCAGCAGCTTCATTTAAACCACTACCACTAGGAGCACCTATATTAGAACTTGGCGACAATGTACTTCGTGGCGTTTGATCACTTTTACCTGATATATAATTTTTAAGTCCGTAAAAAACTGATTTAATGCCATTCAAATGTTTTTGGCTAAATCTGAGATTTGTGTTTATTTCGTCTAGTCTTTTGTTAGTGTTTTCGAGTTGTTCACGTTGCCGGACGAGCTCTTCCGCTGTTGCAACGCCTATTTGTTCGGAGTCACGCAACAGGCCAATACTCCGCGCGGAGGAATCCAAAGTTCTTTGTTCGATTTCACGTTGTCTTTCCAACATTGCTTGTCGTTGACGTTCTAGTTCACCTAACTGCCCACCATAGCCTGAGGTAGCTGTACTGGTGTTATAAGGGGCGGATGATGTGTATGCTGGCTGATTTCTCGGTCTGGAATAGCGCAGAAAGGTCTCATCGTCTACTTCTTCGTCTTCAAATAAATTGCTGGTGTTACTGATGTATTTGTGTCCCGACATAATTGTAAGTTTCAATATATCACTTAAACACGCATAAGATCACTAACAATACGAGAACAATGACTAATAGGTAATAATTATGGACAATAAGATAAAAAACCTTCCTTTCCTCAATATTTGACGTAGGCTATGAGAACAATCCGAATGTATTATTTCACTACCCTTACTAATATTACGTTTTACATTGTTTATTGCATATAATATTTCATAAGTAACGTAATATTATTTAAACAATATTTTGAAATAGACAGATTTTTATATTTAGTCAAATAAAATAAAAATCACAGACTACAAAGTATAAACGATAAAAATAAATTATGGTTTATGAACGTATTTCTAAATGTATTCGTTTAGAAATTGGAAATTATTAAAAATGCCTGTTTAATATATATCAGAATTTATATACAATATACCTACACTTTCTTAAATATTTATATATAATTATACATACATGAGCTTTATAAAAAGATTTTTCAGATTTTATCGTGAAAAACATCAATCATGTGAAAAACACCAAATATATTTTTAAACATCTATTTTATTTGTCAAAATATTCTCGCGATTCGCGATTATCTCAGTTTTTTATTTTAATTTAACGGGTTTATTTTTTTATTAGTTACTATTTTACTAATATTCATTTTCATTTGAAACCTTTGAAGTAATTTCCAAGAATTGCTTACAAGATGATGGCAACAAAGCGTGAGTATTTCGGAATTTTCATAAAATATTGAAACTGCTTTGTAAAGTAAAATCTTTGTCATATTTCAGTAATACCGGAATCAGATGAACAGAATAGGATACGATTTCAAATAGAATTAGAGTTTGTACAATGTTTAGCGAACCCTAATTATATACATTGTAAGTATGGTTTTATTTACCTGTTCAGTTCAGTATTAAAACATTTTAAACTTTCTTTAATATGGTCATAGAATCGCAGCCATTTAACACCTGGTGGGTGGAGTGTAATAATATATTGTTATTCGTGACCGTGGTGTAGTGGCAGTGCAATGGTTACGCAGAGCACAGGTTCAAAACCACTTGTCGGTACAAATGTATCTTTGATATATGTACTTTGGTTGTCCTGTTTCTATGATACAAGCACTGTTAGCAATGGTTGTGGAATGTTCAAACCACTTGCCAGTATCAATGTATCTTTGATATATGTAATGTTTCTATGGTTTAAGCAGGTTTATTGGATTAATATAGAAATGTAAAACAATCTACTTCCAATGATCTTGTTTTCAGTTCTTGCCCAAAGAGGTTACTTAAAGGAGCCCACATTTGTGAATTATGTCCGTTACTTACAATATTGGCGGGAACCTGAATATGCGCGCTATTTGAAATATCCAATGTGTCTGCATTTCTTAGAATTATTACAACACGAACACTTCAGAAGAGAGTGTGTCTCTGCACAGGTATGGTTTTTTAAATATATGTTGATGGATACATTAAACAAGGCAGCCCCAAAAGCGGTGTTTTCTGACCAAATCTGAGACATCCTTTTGGGAAGCCTAGTGCCCATAACTATAGAGCTTGTATGAAGAGAATTGTGGAGGTTAAGGAATTGAGAAAGTTGTGTCAGGTTGGTAGTAAGTGGTGCTTTATTGTCATTGCTTATTCCTGTGGAAGTTGATGAGTGATAATTTGATTTGATTTGACTTAGTATTTTCTTTAATTTTGTGCGAATTCAATAAATTTTGTGTGAACATTAATAAATGCATTTAACTAATTTTATGTGGCTCACTATTGCGTTTATTTTTTGTTATTTGGTATCTCTCCATCGAGCGTCGAAATAATAAAAAAACATTAAAGGAAAATAAATGCCTTGGTCGCATAAAATTTGTTTAATTCATTGATTTACATATTTGTTAAATGCCGAGTATTGCTCTGAGGAATTTCATTCTGTTATCTAACTAAAGGCAAAACCACACCACCTGTAAAGACTAGTGTGGTCTATGGTCAGAGGCAATAGATAAATTTCTGAAGCAATCAAATCAAAATATTTATTTTAAATTAAGCTCTTTTATATTGTCAAATAATTCTACAACTATTCTACAAATACGAAATTAAAAAGAAACAGGTTTCGGAGAGACTGCTAATGAAAAAAACAGAACAGAAAGAGGAGTACATAAGAAAATTAATATCTTCATACGTCCAAAGTATTGCTGGCCTCACTCTTAGGCGAGCATAGTGACGGCGAGTAACTTAGGCAACTGTGACTTAAATTTTTGCAGCGCACTCTTGGACTGATATGGAAGTTCACATATCAAGTCTTAATAAAAAATACATTAAATTAAAACCTCACATTATTTTATAGGTATGCAAATTCATGGATGACCAAGCTATTTTACTCTGGCAACATTATACGAGAAGACGCACACGGACATTGCAACCACCTGAGAATGCCACACCTGCCGCACCACCAGCTCCACCATTACAAGGACCACCAAGAACTCAGTCTTAGGAATATTAATATACAATATAGGTTTATTAAATAAGTGTGACCAAGGCCCCAATTCTCATAAATAACAACAGGAGTTTTGGCGGGAAACTGCAAGTGGCAGGTCGTGCAATTTTTAATTATTTGTAAAGCTTGTGTTTCTTAAATATTGTGTAAAAATGGTGGCATTGTTATCTAGTAATCATTTACAAGTTCATCAAGTATAGACAAGTGATTTGAAGCTGTGTAACGTGTCTCTTCATGTTTCCCTTCAAGATTCCGTCGGAAGAATTTTAGTAAAGTTTTTCCACCGCTTTACTAAAACCATCATCTTCACCCTCATGTAATGGATAAAACACTGTTTTATCTTCATCCACTAAAAATATCTATATTACGGACAGCGCCGTTTTTTTTATTCTGACTCGACATAGACCCGCCTGATGATAAGCAAGAGGAGGTCCAAGAGTGACGACGACCGAGAAAACTGAGATTGTTCACGGCTGCCTCAGTCGCCGTCACTATGCCGGCCAAAGGTGCTTCTTCACGCATCGGTTGAAGGATCCAAGGTCATAGGATGGAGAGAACACATGGAGTCGATTGATCTACAAAGAGAAGACGCACCAAACTTTTTAGTTCGACTGCCGATTCGGCCGATAGAATGCGGATGCTTTCCCCGACCTGTGCGGGTATTACCGGAGTGAAAAGACGATTTCGACTTTAGACTTGGGCGGCTCATAGGCAGAGCATGTGGTGGAGGCTCTCACATCATTTGTGGTTAACTGTTGAAAGTTTCTATTACGGTCAAGGTAATAGTAGGGGAGCCCAAGCGGGGATTTCTGGATTTACTCCAGCGTGACAGATTAAATTATGGGAGATACCTTGTACCCTGTAGAGTATATCTACCAAGTATTAGCCCTTAATACAGGGGGGTACGTGTATGGCAGCTGGTCAGAATTGTAAAAAAAAATCGATCTTTGAATATACTCGAGCGCGTCAGATTAAGCTAAGGTGAGTTAATTACATACTAATAAGTGCACATTTTCTTAATCTGACGGATTGAGTATGACGGAAGAGAATGGGAAGGTCACAAACTTGTAAAAAAAAATCGTCACCTGGACATTCTCGAGCACGGTCGATTTTAATTTTATTTTAAAGAATAATGACTAAGAATTACTAAAAAACTATAATCTGTCAATTTCAACAAGCCGAAGTAGCAAAAATCGTTGATAAAGTTTTGTGCGAGCAGTTGCAGTAGAGCATGTATTTCCCACTCCGCGTCTCTCGTTTCCTTTCACTTCTTCTTTATCTATTACTCTCTCGCACAGTCTTAATATACAGGGTGTTACAAAACACCTCCTAAAGCCGAACCCCCTTAAAGGTGTTAAATGGTCTCTTATAAAATATTTATTTTAATAATGTACCAACCATGTTTCAGTGAAATTAAACAGTAAATTACATAGAACATATATTTTATGGAACGCTTATGAACATTTTGACCTAATGTACAATGTAAAAAAGTATAAACTGTACAAGAAAGAAGATTTTAAAATCTTATCTTAATAACATCTTAATAACCATAAATTATATATACTTTTTCGTAAATAACAACGTCACAATTAATAATTAACATTTTACATTAAGGGTTCAAAGTGTGCTGCGTCTTGCTCGATGCACATCCTCGCCGGTACATGGGCTGTGTGGCATTTCGCACCATTGTTGGTGTTATCTCCACAACAGTGGGCAATCTCCATACGCTTCCCCCACCGCTAAAAGGGTATATAGTACATAACATTTAATTTTTTATATCAACTAAACTTTAAAATTCGATATTGCAACAATACATATTATAAACGCGAAAGTTTATAGTATGTATTGTATTGATGGATGGATGGATGTTTGTTACTCTTTCACGCAAAACTACTAAATGGATTTTATTGAAACTTTACAATAATATAGCTCATATTCCACACAGTTTCTGAGATATTATTACTTATTAGTAAAAGTGGGCAGTGATTGTGAGTGAAAGAGAGAGAAATAGTCTAAACTATACCGCGATTAGTGTGCTATAGTGAGTGTGTAACAATTACCTTAAAAAAAAATCGTTTTTTTTTTCAAATTGTCAGATTAATGAAATCCCTTCAGATAATTGTCAGATTAAGGGTCAGTACAATTGGGTCATCTTACTGAACCTTCTGTATGAAAGACTGACGCGCTCGAGTATTTCAAATTAACGATTTTTTTTTACATTTTCAAAACTCCGCCACGAACTTGCGTCATGTCGGAATGGTCAGTCTTTTGAATGGGAGCTTCTGTGGGGCTTATTTAACATCCCCTCTGAATGTCTGACGCGTTCGAGAAAAATTTTTTTTGTTTGTTTTTCTACCTTTCCGTACTGCCACCCCCACCATGCAAACCGTCAGATTAACATACCTACAGTATTATGGACACGTGGAGTATATACAATATCAAAATCTGACGCGCTCGAGTATATTTTTTTAATTGTTTTTTTTTTACATTTTTGAAAACCCGTACACCCTTCCCCCACCGCTAAAACCAAAAAACCCACATAACATTTAATTTTTTTTATCACCTAAACTTTAATATTTAATAGGTCCCTACGACGCTCGAGTAAATCCCCGATTAGCCTCCTGGGCTCCCCTACTATAAAGAAGAAAGCAACTAAAGTACTCTTACACTTCAGAAACGATGGCTAAGTTAATAAATTTCTATACCAATGTAATAATTAATCAATCAATCAATCAAATTGTCACGCCTTTTCCCCACAGGGATAGGCAGAGACAGTGGAGCGCCACTTAACACGATCCTTACACAGCTCCCTTGCTTCCTTTACATCCACAACCTGGCACTAGGCAACCTAGCTTTCTTGAGGATGTCTCTGCTTTGGTCGGAAAACACTCTCCTGGGCAAGTTAAAACGATTATCGTGTCTTGTCGACGATTCGCAAAATAATAAATGCTAGGCTAAATCCACCAAAATGAGATTATTGATGATAATATAAATCGTGTCGTCGCACAGACGATATTCGTCACAACGATTAATTGTCTCGTTTTATTGGATTTAGCCTAGCTTTTATTATTTTGACAATCGCAGACGAGAGACGATAATCTTTTAACTTACCAACCTAATCCTGCTGGGCCTGCCTTGTTTAACGCATCCATCTACATCAGATTTATAAATAAATGGCTAATAATATAAGATTGATCTTAGCTTAAGTAATCTCTGAATGTCAAGTTAAAAGACTGTAAAACTATGTAAATAAAATATATAGTTAAATTAGTTTTATCGTTTTATTTATTCTTAGATTTTATTTAGGTAAAGAAATAATGAAAAATACTCTTGGTATGCAGCCACGAGTGCTTTCCATAGAGCAGGCATTCATGGACTGCTCGAGCAGTTAGGCAGTGACCAAAATACACAGACTGCTCGTGCGGTCAAATTCAACTGCTTAAAGCTGCCATTCACAACTGCTGCAGCAGTCCATATCAACCGCTCGACAAATCCCAAGAGAAAGCGAGCAGGACGGACGCGAGCATTCAGTGTATTCCTGACGACCGCCTGACCTCAGATCAAATTCATCGCGCTGCCGACCGCCCGAAGCAGTTGCGACTGCTCGAGCGGTCCGTGTAGGTGTGTACGTAGAAGACTGTATAGTACATTTTTCCTTACTTGGTAAAAGTAGTAACAAACTAAAAGCATAATTACGGATTAACGATAAAAAACAATTACTACTGACGCGAAATAATATAAATATTCAAAAATCTATGAATTACTGTGAAAATGTTTTTTTATGTTATTATAATAATATAAAAAAACGGCATAAAATTTGTCATTTATTTGTGAATTTACCGTTTCCAGATAAATGGTTTTTGGAAAAAATAATATATTTATGAGTATGATTTTAATAACTTTTGTGCATTATTTGTTATATTGTGTATGTTTATTTTATAGAATAAAACAGTAGTAAAAAGTTTCCTTAGATAACGGGCATGGGAAATGGTTATTTTCATGTTTGTTTACTACTTGTGCCATGCAAGAAAAAACACAGCATAGTTTGCTATGTAGTGCAGTCACAGTGCCCGTGTATACCTAGCCATAATTTCCGAGGAATTCAAAGTATTATTTCATTATCTTGTTACTTCTTGTTCTTGATAAGCACATAGCGCGCAATGTCAAAAAGTATATAATTTCTACCAAGCTCATTATACTGAATCCCATGCAGAGGCCAAGTAGACCACCAGTGTTTGCTGAAACATATAAACACACGTCGTCTTCTTTTTATTGTGACTAGACATTGATGTTAACATCTCCATCTCCATTCATGGACCGCACTTGAGCTTAACATCAAGCGGGGTACTGTCATATGTCGAGTCACAATAAAAAAAAGTAAATACTTTAATTCCGAGTGGGATTGGCGAAATACGCACCAATAAATTCAGTGAGGCCAAAAATTTCCCCCTTCGTATATCTGATGAAGGATGTGTCTTCAAAATACATGTGAACAACCAACATGTTTTTCCTGAAAAACAATTAAATAATTGTTGATATATGGCGTTCTAAGAGGGACGCCTATGTTCAGCAGTGGACGCCTTCCGGCTGATGATGATGATGATATGCTAATGCGCTACATTTATTTTTATTGTGACTCGACATATGTCTAGTCGCTAGATGTTAGGCTGGAGTGTGGTCTATGAATAGATGTCATGCTACTACAATTCAATAACTGTAGGTAGCAGTCACATTCATGCACTTCACGGTCTGTATACTTGTAAGTCGTGGTACTACTCCGGATCAGCAGACTACAGGTACCCCACTGCCTACCACTCTTTGAGAACCAGACCCAAAGCGATTTGGTCGCGTTTCGGAATCAGCTTGTAAGTTGCCGGTTCCAACTAGGCCGGCATAGTGGATGTGACTGTTATTGAATTATATTACTGTTATTACTCACAGTTATTGAATTGTAGTAGCAGTGACATCTATCCATGGACCACACTTCAGCTTAACATCAAGCGAGGTGCTGTCATATGTCGAGTCACAATAAAAAAATCAGTGAATCTATTTGGCAGAGGCCTGAATAGGCAACGCAGAGGTACGAATAGTGAAGTGAGTACTGTGCTACTTTAAAATTCATACTTAAAGTATTCAGGAGTTCTCCCATTCAAATAAATGCTTTGTTTCAATAATGTTTCGCTTAGTGCTGCGGAACTGACGCGCTCATTGTAAGACACTTCCATACATCCTGGCAAACAATTCGAGCTGCAATGGTCTTCCTCATCAAGTCTATTGTCTATTGATGCTACAATTAAGTAATAAATTTTAGAACCCTCTGGTATTGCGTTGAGCGACGGCAAGAGACCCGACGGCATGACTGTTGGGCCGTAGAAACTTGGCAGGTCTGGTGTGGGATGCGACTTGTGTAGACACATTAGCCCCATCTTACATCCAGACGACGTAATCAAGCGCGGGCAGTGCGGCGATTTCTGCTGAGGACCTCAAGCTCGGTACTGGTTACGGAATTTGTGCCGTTTTATGTCGAGACGATGGGCCCTTGGGGACCTTAAGCTAAGCGCCTGGCCAAGGAGTCGTCCAAGCAGCTGATAGAGAAGTCTGCAGACAGGTAGGCTGGGAATTATTTCTGCCAACGTATTAGCCTTGCTATACAAAGGGGAAATATTGCCAGTCTCCGTGCTGTCATAAATTGAGCCGGTCGATCCTCCAAAAGTATATCAAAGATACATTGGTACCGGAAAATGGTTTTGTATCCACGCTTTCGGTTTGCGTGACCATTATTTTCACATTTAAATACTACTGAAATGCCTTTATCATAGAAACATGACAACCAAAGTACATATTGTTTATCAAAGATACGTTAATACCGGTAAATGGTTTTGAACCCGTGATCGGTTTGGGCAACCATTGCATTACCACTACACCACGGTCGCCTTATTTCATTTAAATGTTCAATTAGGTGGTCTGAAGTAGTGGCCAAAAGTTATCTAAAATGCCGTGGACTTACCTTGTATATCAAGAATGCATTTCGAATCTGATTTTCCACATATAGGAGTAGTTTTATTCTCTAAAATAAACATTATTAAAAACCGTTAATGCTGCATTTAGACCGTTCCAACCATAGATCATATATTTTTAGTAGATACACAGATACACAAAATAATGTCATAAAAGTGTCGTCAGAATTCACACACTGATATAAATTGTGTAAGTGAATTGATAGTGAATTGTAAACGGAACCTTACTACATTGTTTTAAAGTATAAACTTGTTACAAATGTAATGTCACATACATCATTTCGGACTGAGAACAAATGCAAGTCCAACATCAATCAGACTTGCATTTATGTCGCTGCATTTTAAGCGGCAATTGTGTATCTACCGTAAATATACGAGGTTGACTAGTGCGGGTGCCCATAACCACAGAGCCTGTATGAAGAGAATTGTGGATGTGAAGGAAGCGAGGGAGTTGTGTAAGGATCGTGGTAAGTGGCGCTCCATTGTCTCTGCCTATCCCCGTGGGAAAGAGGTGTGACAATTTGATTGATATATGATCGAAGGATCTGACGAATGGGTCTGCAGCAATGATATTAAGTAAAATAAGGTAGATACGTCATTTATAGTTGGGGAACGAGCTAAATGAATTCGGGGGCTGAGGTGCGGTGGGGCGTGAAACGACCACCACCCGTATCTTAGAGGCCGCTTTTAGTGACGCTCATAGCTCGGCGATGTCATTT
The DNA here is from genome assembly GCA_905220615.1 of Tinea trinotella. Taxonomy (NCBI): domain Eukaryota; kingdom Metazoa; phylum Arthropoda; class Insecta; order Lepidoptera; family Tineidae; genus Tinea; species Tinea trinotella. Next base: position 1,620,962 of record HG992325.1, read on the forward strand.
AATATCGATAAAAACGTGTCCATATTTTATTTGTTTAATTATTGAAAAATTAGTGAGTTAATTGAATAAAAGAGAGTCGTCATCCGTAGTCAGGCTAGAATCATTATTAGAAACGTGATTAAAATGTGTGAAAAAGAAAAAAAACATGCAGTCACTATTGTCAAAATTAAATTAATATATAATTCATTAAAAATTGTTGCTGTCTAATGTTTATACTTCAATTTAATACACATTTATAATTTTTAATATCTAAATCTATTTGCATTTTAAGGAAAGTGTGTGTTTATTGTTATCGACATTTTGCATGTTACTTCACTATTCATAATAGACACGTGACCATGACGTCACAACTGCATTCCTCGCGCGTTCCTTTAACTCGTTCCCCTACTATACATGAGTTTTAGTGTTCGCACTACGAGTTTCAACCACGACTAAGAATACACACAAGTGGAAGTAGGACAGAATTATATTTATTGAGAGCGAAAAAGAGACAATTATATGTTCGGTGGGTTGGTGTATACGCAGCATAAAAGGTTTATGAACGCTGGTATAGATCTCGGCAAATAAAAAAAGTACTGAATTTTGAACTGCGGTGGTAGTACCCCGCATCGGCAGACTGGGCACCGCTGCCTTTGACAACCAGACCCGACGCAAATATTTGTCTCTTTTTTTATTAACAAATGTTTGTCAATTTAATTAAATCATTTAATATCATGAATAAAAGCTATGAAACAAATATTTGCTCCGACCGGGAATCGAACCCTGGACTTTCGTATAATGGACTATAGTGTGCTAACCACACCACTACGACATGCCTGAATAGATAGTAAAGGACATAATTTATTTTGGGCTTTTATGTACTACTTTTGTAATGTCCAATAATAAAAAAATATATAAATAGTAGTTTTGATTGATAAAACTTATAAAAATTTTGCTTTTAATTGCTGTGCAATTGAGTTATTTGAAAAATAAGATATGGATTTTGTATTTTCTATAAATCACAGACAGACCATATTAACAGTTCTTCTTTGAACTGTCATAATTATAGTTTGATCATTTTGCACACCTAAACTATGCAGAATAAAGGATATATTCCAATTATATTGTAATCTTCATACATAAAACTATTTTTTTAATGGATATGCAACTGTTAATACAATTAAGCCCAAGTCCTCATACAAAATGAATGATGTCCTTTATTGATAATTAACTTACTTGGCATATAATATTGTACGCATCCACATTCCTTTAGCATACGACGCGCTTCACATTCCATTTCACAATTCTTCTGTGTATATGTTCTAAAGAGCATATTTAAAAAAAAAAACTATAGGTAAATAAAACTAAAAAACACGCATATATGAGATGACAATGTGAACTAAGATGTTTATTGTGTTGATTCGCCTGATTCGGAGGAGGTCCGAAAATCTTAAACGACTAAATAAACCGAGTCAGTTCACGGTCGCCAGTCGTCGTCACTATGTCGGTCAATAAAATATTAATTAATGAAATTATTGTATTGTCATTGATTTTAAATACGTGTACAAATTTTCAAATTATTTAGTCCTCATTAAGTGTGTGAAAATTAATTCGAAATATTCCGTTATGTGTTAAAATATATTAGGATAACGGACATCATTCATCTTGGGCTTTTTATACTAGTAAAGTTCAATGATAAAAAATATATAAATGGTAGTTTCGATATTATATTACGATATATCGATATTAATAAAACTAATAATCATTTTGCTTTTAATAGCTGTGCAATTGAGTTATGGCGAGTCAATCACAAAAACACGCCATATTAACAGTTCTGCTTTGGACTGTCATAATTATTATTTGATCATTTTGCACACCTAAACTATGCAAAATAAAGGATATTGCTAATAACATTGTAAAATTGTAACTTTCTTACATCAAACTATTTTAAAATGTATATGCAACAGTTAATACAATTAGGCCCAAGTTCCCATACAAAATGAATGTTGTCCTTTACTCTAGTTAGTTTGTATTAGTTTATTCTGTATTGTATTCTTGTTTTGTATTAATATTCTCCTATGTTAAATTATTAAAAGAAGCAATTTGTAAATATCTTTTTAGTATTTAGTTAATGTGAGCATATTTTAAATCATATTGTATACAGAAAGTAATAGTTGAATTACCTGAAGAATACCAAGGACCTTTCGTTGGAGAAGACACAGAGCCGCTTAGTAATAGCAATAGATGTGATTTGCGGCTGAGCATCGAGTATTCTTGGCATTATAGCAACCCTTGCCTCCGTGCCTGCCGCATACAATTCACCGTAGTCCGTTAATTTTGGACTTTCAACAGGACTGTGGAGAAGAATCTGGGGGGATAAATAATTATATTTCTATATATATTTTTCATTTACATTTTTATATTTAGCTACTAAAGCATGTTGTCCTGTTTCTATGAGACAAGATCATAGAAACAGGACGAACAAAGATACATTGGTACCGGCAAGTGGTTTTGAACCCGTGCTCTTGGTTTTCGTAACCATTGCACTGCCATAACACCACGGTCGCCTTAAATACTAAATATCTTGGTATATATACTCGTATATCAAAAACTGAGTAGCCTAGTGCCCATAACCGTAGAGCTTATATGAAGAGAATTTGAAATTTATATATTCTATGATATATTTTATAATTTCACAAATAATTCTGTATATCTACATAGTGAAACTAGAATGAATCTCTTTTTTTTTATTGTGACTCGTCATATGACAGCACCCCGCTTGATGTTAAGCCAAAGTGTGGTCCATGAATGAATGTCACTGCTACTACAATTCAATAACTGTGAGTAGCAATCACATACACTATGCCGGCCTAGATGGAACCGGCAACTTACAAGCTGATCCCGAAACGTGACCAAATCACTTCACGGTCTGTATATTTGTAAGTGGTGGTACTACCCCGGATCGGCAGACTGGGTACCACTGCCTACCACTCTTCTTATTATTTTCAATGTTATATTTTAATAATCATGCTGTGTGTATACGTTTAGGGTAATAATTTAGTCATGAAACATTGTAAATTTATTAATTGTTGTTAAATATAATTGTTACCTGTTGTATAGACCTAAATAAATAAATTGTGGATGTGAAGGAAGCAAGAGAGTTGTGTCAGGATCGAGGCTAGTGGCGCTCCATGTCTCTGCCTAACCCTATAAAAAGGAGGCTAAATTTGATTGATTATTGGCTTAGTTATGGTACTAAAGTGCGTGTATAATAGAAACAGGACGAACAAAGTACATTTGTACCGGCAAGTGGTTTTGGACTAGATCACGATCGCCTTAGCTATTAATGTTTCCACATTTACTACCACTTACTTTGCTGATAACTTGTGGTACACCAAACTTAACTCTGTCTGAGCCGGTGCTTACCTTGAACCCTGGACTGCAGGTAGTTGCGCAATAATATTCAGCAATATTCGCATCCAATACCAAAGTTAGACCTTGACTCGTGCCAACCCCTGTACAAAACATTATTATTATTATTTTTTTTATTGTCAGACCCAGGAGGGTGGGCAGTGGTGTAACGTGGGAATCAGCCGCCCGGGGCCGAAAAAAAATTTGCCACCCCCTTATTTAGGAATTTCAATCATAGGTACAACAAAAAAATGAATTTCAGGTTCAAATTTTACCGCCCCCTAAATGTGCCGCCCGGGCGGACCGCCCGCTCCGCCCCCGCGACGCTACGCCACTGAGGGTGGGTGTTCTACACGCCTGATGGTAAGCAAGAGGAGGTCCAAGAGTGCCGACCAAAGAGTTTACCAAGCCAGTTGCCGTCACTATGCCGGCCAAAGGTGCTTCTTCTTAAGGATCTAAGGTTAAATCGGAGACATCCTCAAGAAAGCTGGGTCGCCTAGTGCCCATGACCCATATAGGTTGTATGAAGAGAATTGTTTCGGAGCGCGTACAATACAATATCTAATAATATATCTAATAATACAATATAATAACATACAATATCTGTCTTTTCTTAAAATGTCAATAGAATTTACAATATATTCAAAAGTTACCTATAGGTCTCCACGGGAAAGCATCAGATGGTGCATTGTTGGGGTAGCCACCTTCGGGTGTCCAATCCACCGGTGGAAATGGAAACGTCAAGTTTAAATCTGTCACACCTTTACTGTGAAATTATTAAAACTAGATAAATATCAGGCTTCTTGGTGTTCTTGGACCAAATCGGGGACATCCTTCAGAAAGCCCATAACAGTAGAGTTTGTATGAGAAGAATTGTAGATGTGAGGGAAGCGAGGGAGTTGTGTCAGGATCGTGGCGAGTGGCGCTTCATTGTCTCTGCCTATCCCCATTGCCTATTCATGATTGATAAATATGGAAACGTGGTATAGTGGTAGTAAAAATAGTTACGCGAATCGATGATCGGCTAAAGACACTAAACGGTGCGGCGGGCTACAGTCTCTACAAGTAATGTACAAGTCTCTACAGACTCTACAAGTAAGTATAAAACCTGCGGGCCAACCGCGTAACTCAGAGACAATGAGAATGGGCTTTGTTTTGACAGCAGAACTCCATTATTAAGCTTTAAAATTTAAAATTGCGACTGCATAATACACTGAGAATCGATGTTCAATTTCATTAACAGTTTAAACTCATTGTCCGAATGAATAAAAGTAGCTATTAACACTAACAGAAATCTCGTACCATTTTGACGAATGGCACCATTGTGAAATACTACATCCGTTATATAACTGTACTGGCAGTCGCCTCCAATTATGGACAGCATTCCAGATTTATATCAGGACTCTGATTCCCTGATCCATTATGGCGTCGAAAAATAAGTAAAATTGCGTTCCTATTCGCCATTCTCGCAAGTGACCAATCAACGTGGTTTACTTGATAATTGCATACATGAGTTTTCACAGTGAATTTTACAACGTAAGGACATAATTCATTTTGGGCTTTTATGTACTAATTTTGCAATGTCCAATGATGAAAAAGGTAATATATAAATGGTAGTTTCGATACTTGTGTTGATAAAAATAATAAAAATTTTGCTCTTGCAATTGCTGTGCAATTGAGTTATTTGGAAAATAAGATATAGATTTTGTATTATCTGTCAATCACAAAGACATGCCATGTTAAAAGTTCTGCTTTAAAAAGTGCTGCTGATTTTTTATTGTGACACGACATCTGACCTCGACCCGTCTGATGATGAGCAAGAGGAGGTCCATGAGTGACGATGACTAAAAAAACCGAGTTAGTTCCCGGCTACCTCAGTCGCCGTCATTATGCCGGCCTAATCGCTTGAAGGATCCAAGGTCATAGAATGGAGAGAACACATGGGCAGGCAAAGCATTCCACTTGTCGATTGTTCTACTTACGGATTCCTGTACATCATTTCTCTATGCACCACGTTGAATGTGCAGCAGAGGCCCTCATCGCTGAGCTGGGCATTGAACAAGTTGTCGCAATCCTTGGCTTCTGACTTCCAATAACAGGCAGCTAACATTTCCGAACATGGTTGGGTTACCTACGGTTTTTTTTTAAATAATCAATCAATCAAATTGCCACGTCTTTTTCCCACAGGGATACGCAGAGACAGTAGAGCCCAACTCCCTCGCTTCCTTCACACACAATCCTCTTATTACAAGCTCTACGGTTATGGGCACTAGGCGACCCAGCTTTCTTGAGGATTTCTCCGATCTGGTCCTGGGTCTGCCTAGATTAACGCAACCATCCACATAAGATTCATAAATTCCTTTCGTCAATAAATTCCTTTTGTCAATAAGTTCCTTTCGTTAATAAATTCCTTTCGTCAATAAATTCCCTTCGTCAATTAAATCCTTTCGTAAATAAATTCCCTTCGTAAATTAATTCCTTTCGTCAATAAATTCCCTTCGTCAATGAATTCCCTTCGTTAATTAATTTCTGTAATAACTCCAATGATATTTTAAGAAAAGACGTAGATATGTTATACGCGCTCCAAACGAGGCACATTAAAAGTAGGCTAATAAGCAAAGCTGAACTCAGTATCGCGATGCAGAGCAACATATAATTGTCTCTTTTTCGTTCTCAATAACTATCATTCCATCCTATATGTACTTCTACTTGTGTGCATTCTTAGTCGTGGTTGATCGTTCAAACTCGTGCCATTTGCGAACACTAAAACTCGTGTAGGTGACGTATCTACCTCTGCTTACCTAATATCACTAAATATCAATCAATCAAATTGTCATGCCTTTTTCCCAGGCAGAGACAATGGAGCGCCACTTGCCACGATCCTGACACAACTCCCTGACTTCCTTCACATTCACAATTCTCTTCATCCAAGCTCTATGGTTATGGGCACTAGGCAACCCAGCTTTCTTGAGGATGTCTCCGATTTGGTCGGCAAACCCACTAAATAACTCACATTAATTAGAAATCCCTTCAGGTAGCTCCAGTCACCCTTACCAGGATCAGTTGTATTAAAGATGATACTGTCATTCTCAGTTGTACATAAACTCAATAGAAGTTTTCTATCCAAGGAACTCCTGGATAAATAGAAGGATACAAGTTATGACAAGAATGAATAGGCCTAGGACGTGTCTTTAGGCGTAATGTCGCGTGGAGCATTTAGTAACAAACCAGTCCGCTACGCGTAAAGTACCGGGTTCGACTTCCGGTCAGAGCTCATATTTGTTTCATAGCATTTATTTCTACTATTATAAGTATTTCCAGCATTTTTTAGATTACGTATTACAAATCGCTCGAAGAACCGACAACCGATGGGGAAGAAAGGTTCTTGAGTTGATACCACGGACCAGAAGACGCAGCGTAGGTAGGCCTCCCACTAGGTGGATTGACGACATAGTGAAAGTCACGAATAACCAGTGGATGCAACTGGCATCTTGTCGTTCGGAATTGCGTTCTAAGGGCTTATGTTCAGCAGTGGACGCATTCTGGCAGATGATGATGATGATGTATTAAAAATATTTGATAATCATAAACACTAAAAGGCTGTTATTTGCTCCGAGTCTGGTGATTTTATGTTTTATTATTGTGGCTCGACTTACTTGCCTGATTAAGGTTGCCTCAGTCGACGTCGCTATGCTGGCCAAAAATATTGAAAAGCAACTCCGAACACACTTACCAATCAATTAATCAATCAAATTGTCACACCTTTTTTCCACAGGGATAGGCAGAGACAATGGAGCGCCACTTGCCACGATCCTGACACAACTCCCTCGCTTCCTTCACATTTACAATTCTCATCATACCCCCTAGATCTGCCTCGTTTAACGCATCCATCCACATCAGATTTATAAATTCCTTTTGACACTTACCCGGTCTTTTTAATTCTATTAGCGACAGATTTCTTTGCCTGATTGACATTGCATATAGTTACTGCTGGAAAGGGTAACCCGGTCAACGGCATGTTCTCCGGATTGATGCTCACAATCATGGGAGCCTTCAGCCATTTGTCATAAATATTCAGGATGAGGAAGGAAGCGCAGATCAATGATGAGATAAAGGCAGCTAACCAGAAAAATCTAGAATAATAATTAATAAAATGGGTTGCCTAGTGCCCAATGCCCACAGCAGTAGAGCTTGTGTGAAGAAAATTGTCTATGTGAGGGCAGCGAGGGAGATGTGTCAGGATTCTTAGGATTGTGGCCGTTCTATTGTCTCTGCCTATCTTTGTGGAAAAAAAGCTTGACAATACTAGCAAACCCGGCAGACGTCATTATGTCCAAGTTTGGTTTAGCCGTTTAGGAGGAGTTAGGTGACAAACACACGTACAGAAGAGTTAAATATCAATCAATCAAATTGCGACGCCTTCTTTCCACAGAGATAGGAAGAGACAATGGACCGCATTGTCCTGACACAACGCCTTTGCTTCCTTCACTTTCAGAATTCTCTTCATACAAGATCTATGGTTATGGGCACTAGGCAACCCAGCTTTCCTAAGGACGGAGAACACTCTCCTGGGTCTGCCTTGTTAAACGCATTTATCTACATGAGATTTATAAATTCCTTTCGTTAATCTACTTTCACACATCCCAAACCTTCAAAACATTCATTTGAATTACATATACATATACAATATATTTAATATATAATATATATATTATCGACATATATATCGACATAGTGAAAGTCACTAATAACCGGTTATTAACCGGTGGATGCAATTGGCATCTTGTCGTTCGAAATGGCGTTCTAAGGGGTGGCCTATGTTTAGCAGTGGACGCTGATGATGATGATGATATATACATTAAGATAGTAGTCGCTTGTCTATGAATATTCCACTCCAGCTAAGCCAAAATATAGTAAAAAAATATAATTTCATAAGATCTCGTAAACATAAGAGCATTATGTTAACAAGTATAATAATGAATTAAACAAATTTTATGCGGCTTACTATCGCGTTTATTTTGGTTTTGATTTTACAATTTTTTATCATTCCGACGTTTCGAGAGCTTTGCAGCCATCGTGGTCACGGAGAGACCAATAAGCTTTGAGACGATGGCTGCAAAGCTCTCGAAACGTCGGAATAATAAAAAATTGTAAAATCAAAACCAAAATAAACGCGATAGTAAGCCGCATAAAATTTGTTTAATTCATTAATCAATGTTCGCGCAAAATCTAAGAAAATACTAAGTATAATAATAATATTAAAAACAAAGGTCAAGGAGTGATTGTTTGAGAGAGACATTTCAACAAAATCAATCAGCTATCAACAAATGTTTCTCATTTGAATGTCTATGTTACTAGTGTTACATGTACATTGCAGCTCAAAATGTCAGCAGTGCGGGCGGCCATTATTGATAACTGCTCTGATTTACTGATTTAAGGTTACAAATACCAAGAATAATAATAAAGAACGCTGACGACAGGCGTGGACGAACGGTTTAGCGATTGGTTTGTTGCGCGTACAGTCCCGGGTTCGATCCCCGGTCGAAGCAAATATTTGTTTCATAGCTTTTATTTGTAATATTTAATAACATTAAATATTGCAAATATTTGTTAATAATAAAAAAAAGAGATGAATATTTGCTTCGGGTCTGGTTATCAAAGAGTGGTAGGCAGTGGTACCCAGTCTGCCGATCCGGGGTAGTACCACCACTTACAAGTATATGATCTGTATGTATGTATGTATGTGTATGTGATCTGGTCACGTTTCGGGATCAGCTTGTAAGTTGCCGGTTTCATCTAGGCCGGCATAGTGGATGTGATTTCTACTCACATTTATAGAATTGTATTAGCAGTGACATTCATTCATGGACCACACTTCGGCTTAACATCAAGCGGGGTGCTGTCATATGTCGAGTCACAATAAAACAAAAAATAAAAAACAAAAAAATGATTTATTAAATACTCCAATTTATCAATGGAATGGAAGTAAGTAAGTAAGTCTAAAAATTAATCAAATTGTCACGCCTTTTTCCAACTGGGATAGGCAGAAACAATGGAGCGCCACTTGGCACAGTCCTGATACAACTCACTCGCTTCCCTTACATCCACAATTCATTTCATACAAACTCGTTGACTCTGCCTATCGCTGTAAAACAAATACTTGCTCCGACCGGTAATTGAACCCGAGTCTTCCGCGTACCAGACTAGTGTGCTAGCGCCACTGCGCCACGCCTGTCGTTTAATTCTGATATAAAGAGTTGTTATTATTTGGGCACACGGAAAGGATAAGTGAAAGTAGATTGACGAAAGGAATTCATAAATCTGATGTGAATGGACGCGTTAGACAAGGCAGGCCCAGGAGGGTGTTCGCCGACCAAATCGGAGACATGCTCAAGAAAGCTAGGTTGCCTAGCGCCCATAACCATAAAGCTTGTATGAAGAGAACTGTGAATGTAAAGGAAGCGAAGGAGTTGTGTCAGGTTCGTGGCAAGTGGCGCTCCATTGTCTCTGCCTATCCCTGTGGGAAAATTGTGTAGCAAGGCAAGGCAGGCTCAGGAGGGTGTTTTCCGACCAAATTGGAGACATCCTCAAGAAAGCTAATGCCCATTACCACAGAGATTGTATGAAGTGAATTGTGGATGTGAAGGAAGCAAGGGAGTTGTGTAAGGATCGTGGTAAGTGGCGCTCCATTGTCTCTGCCTATCCCTGTGGCAGATTGATTGATTGATTATTATTTAATGTATAGTTAGTCTCTTACCTCTCTAACCAAGTAAGTTTCCCTTCTCCAATATATCTTAAGCCATGCAAAGTTGAAGTCATGAGATACTCCTTAATCTCCCTCCTTACATTGCAATCACACATTTTGCGTTCTGGACAACGGTTTGATGGTCTCTCCTGTTAGTAAAACCAAAGTCAGTTAGAAAGTTTCCAGAGAGAGTTTTGGCTGGAAACTACTAGTGACAGGACGCACATTCTACGCAATTTCATTAAATATTAATGTGTTATAATGGTGGGATTGTTATCCAGTAATTATTTTAATGTTGATCAAGTATAAACAGAGTATTTTTATATCCGTCTGTCTTTTTTAAATGAGTTATCGAGTTATAAATACATAAAAGGGATATATAGTCGAATTGAGAATCTCCTCCTTTTTATCTGATATAATATAAAGCTGCTTGCGTGACTAAGTTCCCGATGGACAACATTAGTTTCCCAGAAGGAGTGCTCTGACAGTTTTGACATGTATGGTGGAGTTGTAGAGGATGTTTATGTGACCCCCGACAAACCTACAGATTTTGACATTTGACATTTTGAACTGTCAAATTTTTTTTTACTCCCTGATCCGTTGCCCGCTGATGGAATTTTTTTCGCGCAATTGATTATTTGTCGAACATAATTTAATATGCAAAAAAAAAAACTTTGACGAAATCAGAAAAAGTTGACGAAATCGGACTTTTTACGATTTCGGGCACTTGGAGTAATTTGACAGTTTTGACATGTATAGGGAAGTTGTAGGGGGTTCTCAGTAGGGCCCCAAACGACTGTCAAAATTTGTCAAATGTCATTTTTTCTTTGACATTTTTTTGACATTTTTCGATTTTTCTACCAGAGGTGTCGATTTTTTTTGCTGGTCCATTATGGTTTCAGGTGCTTTATTTGATGCACTACGACAAAACGACAATGAACGACAAAAAAACTATTTTGACGTCTAAGTGACTCCCACTGAACCGCTATTAGGGGTTGGGGAGGCGGAATTTTGATTTTCTCGACAGGTGCGTCGCTATCGAACTAAGAGTTTTTTGTCATTTTTTTGCAGTTTTTGTTCGTTTTGACCGCCTAAAAGACCTCCAACGTCGGTGTCATGTATAGCGCGTTTGTTTATTACGTGGCAGTACCTGTAACACAACTGTCAAAATTCCTGTCAGCTGTCAAATTTAGCTGTCATGACAAATATAGTATTTTTCCATTTTTTTCTTAATTTTTTGGTCATAACGGATAAAATTGACAGTTTACGATAAATTTGACAGTCACTTCATATTTACCTCGCCACGTTTGACAAACGCCCCATACATGACTTTGACATCAAAAGTCATCCTGGAGGTGAAAATTAGGAAAAACTCTAAAATGATGAAAATCAATGAAATTATACTCAGTCGCCTCTGTATATGAACACCGATACTCAGTAAAACAACAATACCCTGCTGTCCGCTTGCGGGCAGCAGCAAAAACGACAATCGAAGACACGACACCACCGCTGTCCGCTTGCGGGCAGCGGCAAACACGACAACCGAAGGTACGACACCACCGCTGTCCGCTTGCGGGCAGCGGCAAATACGACAATCGAATAACGATTCCATAAACAAACACAACATATCAAACACCATACCACAAACAAACGCACTAACAGACACACAACACCAAAAACAAACACACTAAAAAAAACACCTAAGGAAAAACAGATAAATAAAAAACAACACAACGACACACCGCTGCCCGCTCGCGGGCAGCGGCAAATAAATAACACTAGTGACTGTGTTATAAACCTAATTATACGCGGGAGATACCACGTAAAATAATTAAATCGTCGTCCTCCTCCTCTTCTAATAAACGTGGAAAAAGATGACATTCTTTATCACGCAAAGTTTTAACGACTGCACAACTTAGGGGCTGTCTGCAGTCACTATCGGAATTGCACCTTTAGCTATGAGGAAAACGAGGGAGATTTGTCAGGATCACTTCCATTGTCTTTACCTATCCCTGTGGAAAAAAGGCGTGACAATTTGATTGATTGATTGTTTGTTACGCTCTAGATTGATAGGTATTATTGTCTTACCTCACTTCTGCTTCTTATTGGTGCTACATTACTCTCGCAAGTGTACCACGGAGGAGGTTCAGGTGGTGCTGCCCACGGACTTGAATAGTTCTGCGATTAATGGAAATGATTAAGAAAGAGGATAAGGTGAAGTTTAGTTTTTACTTTTTATGTCTAAAGACCGTGAAGTGGGTAAGTCGCGTTTTGTTGACTAAGCTCAGTTACCTTTCATTGATCGTACTCAAGCTTAACATCAGGCGGGGTGATGATATAGAAAAAATGTGTCGAATAACAGTCGATGACGTGACGAAATGGTTAGCACTCAAGTTTGATACGCGTAAAGTCCCGGGATCGGGTAAAGTCCGGCATAAAGGGCATCATTCTTTTTGGGCTGTTATGTACTACTTTTGTAAAGCCCTATGATGAAAAAATATATAAACTGTAGTTTCGATACTTGTATTGATAAAACTAATAACAATTTTGCTTTTAATTGCTGTGCAATTGAGTTATTTGGAAAATAGGATATGGAGTTTGTATCGTTTCTCAATCACAAAGAATCATCATTGAATCATTTGATCATTTTGCACACCTCAACTATGCAAATTTAAGGATATTTTCCAATTACATTGTAATCTTCGTACATCAAACTATTTTAAAATGTATATGCAACTGTTAATACAATTAAGACCAAGTTATTAAAATCTTACCTTTTTATTAACATCAGATGTCTTCCTTGCATTCCTTGGTCTTGCAAACGTATCTCTGCATGGGTATACCATCCTCACAAATTCTTGGTTAAAACGTCACCCAACGATCAGTGTCACCAAGATTATTTATTCTGCAAATGTTTATTTAGTGCAAGACCTAAATTTAAAAATCTTAGTCCGGCATAGTGGCGGCGGCTGGGGCAGCCGGGAACTGACTCGGTTTTCTCAGTCGTCGTCTCTCTTGGACCTCCTCTTGCTTATCATCAGGCGAGTAACCTGGAGTGCGGTAATGGAGGTGACTACTACTTACATTTAAATAACTGTAAGTTGCAGTCATATCCTCTATGCTGCTCTAGGAAGAACCCGAAACTTGCAATATAATCCCGAAACGCGACTAAGTCACTTCGCGGTGTGTATACTTCTAAGTGGTGGTACTCCAGATCGGCAGACTGGGTATTTTTAATTAACAAATATTTATAATTGAGAATCAAACGAACTTACCTGTAAGTGAAGTTCGATGATAATTGTACGAACTTCCTTAGTGCTCCGCCGATTGTTCCGTATTTAAACAAAGTAGTATTCGCATTCGATGGCTACTCTCACACGTTTAATAGTAATCAGTTTTTTTTTTTTTTTTTTTTTTTGGATGAATGTACGGTTGTCCAAGCCTCGATTTCTTTAAGACAACATTCTGTTTATAGTGTTCCTGTGCTTACAAACCTGAAACTCACCTACCTATTTACATGTAGAGGTGGGAGGGTGTGGCTTTCACAATCGGCGGAGCACTAAGGAAGTTCGTACAATTATCATCGAACTTCACTTACAGGTAAGTTCGTTTGATTCTCAATTGTACTTCAATTCCTTAGTGCTCCGCCGATTGTTCCGTATTTAAACAAAGTAGATATTTAAAGGTTGAAGGTTTGTGGACTGAAATGGAAGTATCACCAGACATTTGGATGATCAGAACTCCTCAATCACATTAACTTAGTTCTATAACAATTATTTCTTAAATTTATATAATTATGCGTCCTCTAAGTCATTACAGTGATCTAGTACAAGTAATAAATATATATATAATATATATATTTTTTTTTAAATCAATTTTTGCAAAAGTGTTGGATTTTTCGGACCATCCAACAGTTCTACGAATAGTGTCAATATTCTCTCCTAATGTTTAAATAGTAGATGTTGACAAATGACCATTACTATGATTTTCAAGTGTATGTCATAGATATCAAGATATAAAGTGTATCTTTATTTTAATTGCTTAAAGTTTGTTAACGAACAAGATTTTTTTTATTTTTTTATTTATATAACTGAAAGAGTTTTGTGCAGGGCAGATAAACTCTCTTTTACAAAAGATATTTTAGGATTTATACAATAGAGGCAATAATAAAGTTGGTTGTGTACGACCTGGCCCTAGGTTTATTGAAATTTATTATTTATATTTTAACTTGCAATATTTTAAATAATCATATTATTATATTTAATTAAAGATGAGGATTATCCTTTATGAGCGGTGACAAAAGCTAACAATGTTATCACATTGGATAACAAATTAAGTGAAATATTTTCATTTGGATATAATTTATATAATAATTCTTAACAAACATTGGGTTCTTAAATCATATTTTCGAGTTTGTGGGCGAAACCTAAAAATCTCTTAGATAGTATCTTAACACAAATGTCAGTGGTAAGTTCATTTGGTAAATGAGGGCTATTGCTGAATATACCAATTTACTGAATTATAACTATAGCCTTTATTAGAAGTATTAGAAAAAGGTTAATAAATAAGAATAAATAAGAGAAATCTTATCTATCTGTGAAGTGTAATGTATCTGTATATTTGTGATACTATTTTTTTTACTATTACAATAATCTACAATTAGGTATGTATTACATTGCTTCAAAATGTTATTGACAATGAAGCACCTGCACTTACAGGCAATGGTTGCAATGGTCAATATGAGCCAACTATAATTACCCTAGGTGCCTTGTTACAAAATTTAGAAAAGCTTTATTATAATTGAAAAGGGTGGAAAACGAATGATATTTGTAAAAAGTCCTGTATGGAAAACGTCCATGAGATTGTGAAAGAATCTCTTGCGATAGCATAGTGGTCTGGTCGCCAACAAATATATAACTTACACTTATGATTATGTGTAGAGGCAAACAAATCTTTTTTAGAAATACCAAAACCTGAAATAATCGTATAAAAGGCATATTTTGCCGTTTTTCACTAGGTTCTATTGTTAAACTGCCTTGAAGCAGTGTCAACTGATTTTATTTGAAGCAGTATTGTTTTTGATGGTATATAATCTGTCTATACGCACATACTTGCATGCTTACACCACTGCTAAATTAGTTTAGCTAGACTATCAATATGTGGTGTTGTTAATTCTTAACATGATAAAGCAGTTACTTACTTTTATTACATGTAAATGATTTTAAAGCAAAAAGACAGCCAGTAAATTTAGGTAATTATTGTGTTCATTTATTTATTTATCAATCTTACCGAACCCTATTAGTGGTACAACATAACCGCAATTTAACAATAATGCATCTGCATAAATTACTTATTTTGGCTGATTAATTGATTCTTATGAAAGTGAAACAAATTATTTTGTCACCAGGATAGTTAATTATTGGCACCTTGTGATATTGGTACTTGGCTATTATATCTATTATTATTTAATGCATTTCCATAGTTCAAGTTGTTTTGTATGCGCATCAGCTATATTATGTTACACCTGAAGTCCTGGACATGCTGCATATAGCATGCCTGTTATAGTGGCCAACTTTGAATAGGACGTGTTTTGTTCCAACTGTCATGTTTTCAGAACCTATTCTCATTCATTATGCTTGTGGAATTAATTTACTTTTAGTTGTGTTTATAATAAAATATAAACTTACCAATATATAAGTCTCCTTTGTGGCCATTAGACATAATTATTATGTCTTTATCTAAACATTTAAATATACTAATGAAGTATAATTCCTGTTTTTATTATATTTATGTATGGGTGTCAAAATCATCTTTAATATCAATATTGGTCATGTAAAAAAATCCAGAGCAGTTATTAATAATTTAAGAGCAGTACGTATTTCCTCAATTTTAAAAGATGTTAATTTTTTAGGATTAAAAATAAAACTTTTATTTTTTATATGTATTATTTTGGAGACAATAAAGTGGGGATATAAATTAATTGGACTCTGGTGAGCTCAAGATAAATAGCACCTTTACATAACAGTTCATTTATTGAACTATTAAAGTCAGCAATTTCTTCCTTAGAAATTAGGCAACCTGACCAATTGGAACCTGACTTATTGTACAGGTATTAGATTTATACAGGTATTATATTAAATGGAATATTGTGTCCCAGATCCATGAAAAATAAATAAATATGTCAGAGGGTACCTTGTAAAAATATTGTAATCGTCTGTTGACGCTGTTTGTTGTTGCCTTTCATAACAGCATATTGGTAGCAACCACCTTCTCACATAGTCTTCCGAGGGAGTCCCCAGTAGTTTAAAGGATTTTATTTATTTAAAAAATCAGTGGTCGAACTTGCTGCGGCTTTACTATTTCCCATTTTATCACCAAAAGTCCAAAGTTGACTTCAAAAAGGGATATTTCAGGAGTTGAGTCCTGTGCTGCATCTCTGGCAACTTCACCTGAACTAGCCTGAGGCTAAAAACCTTCTTAAAGAGAAGTTCATTGAAATAAGTTTTTCAGTATCTTTCTGACATTCTGAACATTTTTATATTAATAAATGGCGGTATTGATATATCTATATAACACCGTATAATTTTATTCTTAATACTGTGATTTACTGTATTTGCATGGCATGGCAAAATAGTGAATACTTTTTGTTTTATCCCTCTTCAGAGAGGGTTTATTGATTGCATATGTGACCTCAGGGTTTATTTTGCAAGGGTTAACCATTGTGTTAAATACATTTTCCCTCTCTCTTTTTTTTTTTTTTTTTTTTACACCAGACTAACTTTTTGACCAACGGTCTGTGGGTTCTAGTTGTGTATGGCTGGTTCTGGCACTCACGTTCTTTGGTATGGCCTAGAGCAGTGTTTCCCAAAGTGGGGCCCACGCCTTACAGGGCAATTCGATAGTTAAGGAGGGTAATTTCAAAATGGATTAGACACGACTTCAACCCTTCTGTTTTGGGTTATTTATATGCAATGCTAGATATCGGTGACCAATTTATCAAAAAAGGCAATTTTTTTTTTTTTTTTTTAAATATTGTAATCATTTATATTTATTAAGGGTAAAAAACATTTTTTAAAGGTTGGGAAACACTGGTCTAGAGTGACTAATAAAACAAGGTCAAGAGTTTATTGACCTCGAATCTTTATTGAGTTGGTGCTTAAAAGCATAAACCCTGGGTAAAAATGTTGTAACCTGAATTAGGATTCTCATTATATATAGTACATTTTTCTAATAAAAATCATACACATCAATATATGGACGACGTAGGTTCACCCATGCTCAAGAGGTAATAATATTGGATTGTGACGATGTAATTCCTCGAAATACATTCAAGCACAATAATAAAATAAATTGCGACGTTGCAGTTCTTCAAACTACACTCAAGCACAATAATAAAATAAATTGTGACGTTGCAGTTCTTCAAACTACACTCAAGCACAGTTATAGTTAGTTGTCACATTATAGTTTTTCAAACTACCATCAATAACAGTAATTATAAATTGTGGCATTGCAGTTTTTCAAACTACACTCAATCACAATAATAATTCATAAATATTGAACGTTATAGTCTCACGAAGTATTAAAACATTTTGGTTGCAACAAATCCACTTATGTAAAAAAATCCAGTATCGGTATTTACCTGAATCGTTTTGTTCATGCAGGTAAAACGAACAAACGTTGAGGGCGACCGTGATGGCGTCGTATTCGTGGAGCTCCGTTTCTCCAACCATCTTATTTTCTACGGTATTTGTCAATTTGCTTGTTCGTTTTCAGCTTCTTCTCGTTGCCTTTTACCCATTTAGAGTAAGATTGTATAATTATTTACACTAAAATTTACAATAAAATGCGGACAACCGATAGACACGTGCATCTGGTAGCACACACGAAATACGGAATGTTGTCTTAAAGAAATCGAGGCTTGGACAACCGTACATTCATCCAAAAAAAAAAAAAAAAAAAAAAACTGATTACTATTAAACGTGTGAGAGTAGCCATCGAATGCGAATACTACTTTGTTTAAATACGGAACAATCGGCGGAGCACTAAGGAATTGAAGTACAATATGCAATATAATTATTAAAAATTACAAATAAAAGCTATGAAACAAATGTTTGCTTCAACAGAGATTAAAAATCGGGACTTCGTAACGAACGGGTATGATAACCGATGCACCACGCCTGTCGTCAAAGGCGACCGTGGTGTAATGTCAGCGCAATGGTCATTTAAACCGAGAGTACGAGTTCAAAACCACTCACCGGTACCAATGTATCTTTGATATTACGAGTATGTACTTTGGTTGTCCTGTTTCTATGACACAAGCACTTTAGTAGCTAAGTATAGAAATGTAAATACCTCTACCTTTTTGACTTACTCTGCAATTCCCTATTATAGTAGTCGGCAGCGCTTGCGTTACTTTATGCTTTCAGGCAAGAATACTATGATAGTAATAAAGAATAGATTAAATAGTGGTAGGCAGTGGTACTCAGTCTGCGGATCCGTGGTAGTACCACCCCACCACTTACAGGTATACAGTGAGTAATTTGGTCACGTTTCAGGATCAGCTTGTAAGTTGCCAGTTCCATCTAGGCCGGCATAGTGGATGTGATTGCTACTCACAGTTATTGAATTGTAGTAGCAGTGGCCTTCATTCATGGACAACACTTCGGCTTAACATCAAGCGGGGTGCTGTCGTATGTCCAGTCACAATAAAAAAAAAATACTTTAATGGAATAAAAAAAACGTAAGTTCTTTTCAAATGGTGTAGTAGAATCGGGAATTGATTCCGGAAACGTCTCTCAAACTCTACTAACTACTGAGTTACACAGCGTCTATACACTCCCATTTTATTTTTGTTTGTTTGTAGGGTGACGCGACATTTGTCCTCGACTAGCCTGAACAAAGAGTGCCTTAGCCTCGACTAAAGAGTGGTAGGCGGTAGTCTACCGTAACTGGGTTGAAGCACCACTTACAAGTTAGTATGAAGTGACTTAGACAGGACCAGCTTGTAAGTTGCCGGTTCCAACTAGGTCGACATAGTGGATGTGTCTACTACTTACAGTTATTAAATTTTAGTAGCAGTGACCTCCATTATTGGGCCGCACTTAAGTTTAATATCAGGCGGGGTGCTGTCATATGTCGAGTCACAATAAAAACGCCGACGACTGACAAAAACTGACTTTATTAATGGCTGCCACTGTCGTCAGCTGGGCAGATTTATCAGCACAGTGAAGTCTTACCCGGGTGCGATGTCAGACTACCTCCTCGTATGTTTGTCTGCTTGCCTTATCGCTTCGGTGATACGTAAAGGGGATGGGCCGGTGCATTCTGGGCATCAGTCAATAACTTCCCTTAAGGGGGTTCTTGTTGGCTGATGGCTAAACGTCTTACGCGTGGCGCTGCTCCACGTGTCTCTTTGAGAGCAGAAGGAACTGTGGAGCAGCGAATTCGGCATTTGGCCCATACTTGACATTGGCAGAATGAAATGGTTTTGTATTAATACAAACTACACAGAAAGAAGAAGAAGTCTTACCCACTTGTCTCAAAAATAAAATAACAACTGAACAAATTCTCAGCTATTACATAGAATGTGCGGTTGAATTAATAAAATTGAAAGTCAAAATCAATAATTGGAAGTAATCTAAAATTATTCATAGCTGTAATTCACGAGTGATACTGGTTGTTAAAATAATTAGTGAAGGCAGGCAGTGGTCAGCGAGTAACCTTGCCGTGATTGATTGTATGTGGTAAACCTTCCCTTATGATACGTCAACAGAGGTAGATACGTCACCTACACGAGTTTTAGTGTACGTAAATGGCACGAGTTTGAACGATCAACCACGACTACGCATTCATTCCAGTGGAAGTAGTGCGGAATGATAATTGAAAGTAAAAAAGAGGCAAATATTCGCTTTGGGTCTATTTAAGAGTCTTAGGCAGGAAATTGGTGGCTTCACTTCAAAATCTTTTCCCACAGGAAGACTCGAGACCATAGGTCTCTCCTTCTCCCTTAGCCAACTAGTTCCCCCAGCATACCTCACCTCACATTAATTGATAGTAATGATAGTCCAAAGTCGGGCTTCACTCGATTTTGGAGTCATTATATTTCTCATGGATCACCCGCTTCACGGGGGTCCACCACTCAATCGCGCTGATATATTGAAAAGGAATACAGATTTTTTTTCTGAAAATAAATAAATAAAGGTGACTATTTGCTCAGCTTGCTGAGAGCCTTGTCTCTTGTACAGCCTGGGTCAACTTGTACAGACCGTGAAGCGCCAAGTTTAGGGATCAGCTTGAAAGCTACTTACAGTTATTGAATTGTAGTAGCAGTGGCATCCATTCATAGACCACACTCCAGCTTAACATCAAGCGGGGTGCTGTCATATATCGAGTCACAAAAATAAAAAAATAATAAAATCAACTATTGAGCTGTAAATATCATTTGATAGAAAGAAAATCTCGTATTTTTTTTTATTGTGACTCGACATATGACATCACCCCGCTTGATGTTAAGCCAAAGTGTGGTGCCATGAATGAATGTCACTGCTACTACAATTCAATAACTGTGATCAGCAATCACATCCACTATGCCGGCCTAGATGGAACCGGCAACTTACAAGCTGATCCCGAAACGTGACCAAATATATATTTGCACCTTATTCTACTTATTTTAAATTAGATTGGAGTACCTATCCACCAATAAATTGTATGACTTTATGTTGCAATCAATTTGTGGAATGAATTTCCGCGTTTCACTTCATTGTAACAATTTTATGATACGATCACATGCATGCTTCAGATCTGTATCACCTAACGTAATTTTTTCACGTCATCGTTCGCGTTATGGTGTTATATTATTGTAATTAAAAACGATGTTGGTTTCATAATAATAATCGTCCAAAACATAAATAGCCGACGCGACGTAGCAGAAAAAGCTGCCAAGTTGATACAGAAAAAGTGGTACTGGGCATTCACAGCCCGACCACAGAACTCATAAATACAGTCCTTGGCCAAATTATTATATGTACTGAAAATTTTTAATCTATACTAATATAATAAAGCGGAAGAGTTTGTTTGTTTGTTTGTTTGTTTGTTTGTTTGTTTGTTTAAACGCGCTAATCTCAGTAACTACTGGTTCGAATTGAAAAATTCTTTTTGTGTTGGATAGATCAATTATCGAGGAAGGCTTTAGGCTATAAAACATTACGTTGCGACTTATAGAAGCGAAGAAACAGTCGAAAATGTGGAAAAAACGGGGAATATTATTCGTCTTTGAGGGTTTCCGTTGCGTGCGCTGCGAAAACCGTTCGAGATACCCCAAAAATATGTATGAAAGAATTATTCCTCTTTAAATTATCTAAAAAAAATGTCCGCGACCGTATGTCTATCTTTTAGGATTAACTCACAATAACCGTTTTTATGATAGTCAAATTTGGTCTAAATTAATGCATTATTACAAATTATTTGTCAGAGTTGTATTAACATAATAATATTATTCTTTATCGAAATAAATGTGTTATTAATTAAGAGTATTTAACTGTGAACAAAATTGTCATTGACATCACCTAATTTCAATAAACATCTTATAAGATAATACAATTTTAAAATAACTCTGAAACAAAATTCACACGCGTCGCATGATGAGCGCTAACCGGCGGGCGAGGAGAGGCGGTGCTTGCGGGCGAGTCGGAGGGGGGTGTAGCTCTAAGAGGTATAGACTGTCTAAGCCGAAATGACGCGACCCTCCACTGCATTTACGCATACGAGCAAATATAAAATATGGATAAAACACACCGAAAGTGCAGTAATTGGTTATTCAGTTGCTGGTTAGACACAAATGAGGAACGAACGTGATGTAGTTTAATAGTTTAATTTGTTTCTAATATTTTCACAATAACACTTTTTTTGTTTTGTTGTAAATAATACCTGTAGGTGTCATCTACATTCTTTCAAGGTTAGGTTTTACAATTCTTATTAGATTAGGTTTTAGTTTAGGCACACAGTTAGTTTGGTTAAGTTTTCATTTCCTTCGTTCTTTCTTCGTCACTGTAATGCCTAGAAAAAGGACTCGGCGTTTTTGGCAGACTGCTGCTGCAAAGCGGCTGCGAGTTTTGCGCACAAGAAAATAAAACTGAAAATATAATTTACGCAGAAGTACTTTAAAATATATTCTATTTAAAACTACTTTAAAATATATTCTATTAGTTACGTAATTTAATCGTCTAAAATAAGTCACGGGTAACAGCTATAGGTAATTTATAATAAAGCTGAGCAGGTAGGTAAACAAAAAATTAATATGATTCCCAAAATAACTATTCCACGCGGACGCAGTCGCGGGCACAGCTAGTAAGTAATAAATAATAAAGTAGATAATACAAACATAATTAGTTGTTAGAGAATGCCTAAGGCCAGAGGCGTCTTTACCTATGGTGCAGCAGGGTGTGCGGCGCACTCGCGGCGAAGGCGCTCTCAAAGACCCTGCGCCCGTGTTATGGCCGACGCCGGGCGCGCGGTAGCAAAGCACTCCTTTCCTCCTTTTCCTTCTCTATTTAAATTTACATAATAACTTTTGTTTCAACGTGAAATCAAGTTACTTTATCCCATTTTGACCCCGCTCCTACTAGACTAGAGGGCGCCAGGGTACTGGTTGCACACGGGCGCCACAAGGGCTAGAGACGCCTCTGCCTAAGCCATTAAACTCACCTATATGCTTATTTTTAAGTTTATTTTAGTGCAATAAAGGATTTAAATAAATGAATAAACTATTATTTTACAAAAAAATCATTAAGAAACCAGATTTCATTAGCTACTAATCAAAACTTGCATAAAAACTGTAGTGCGTCTAATAAATTGGCCAGGGACTGTATATAGTTTTATTTATATGTTCCGTGGACTCTACCATGACTTCGGAAAGGCGTACGACGAGAAGAAAAGCCATACGCTTTGAGTATACATTAGGATTAGGAGTATACTCCCTAATGTATACTCAAGTGCCATAAAAAAACTCGTCAAATATTTGATGTATTATGGGCAAAATCAACTACTGAGTGGACTCCAGATTGCAGAAGACATCGCGGCAGGCCCAAACAGAGATGGCGAGATGAGATAGACTACTACAATAGTTTGTAGCGAGAGACCGCAGTGTCGCGAGTCATAAAAGAGGGCAATTAAATTGGCTAATAATAATATTTTTTTGACGACAGGCGTGGCCTATTGGTTCTCGGCCGGAGCAATCATTTGTTTCATAGCTTTTATTTGTGATATTTAATAATTATATTAAATATTGCAAATATATAAATTAAACAAATTTTATGCGGCTTACTATCGCGTTTATAGTAATTTTACATTTTTTTATTATTATTATTCCGATGTTTCGAGAGCTTTGCAGCCATCGTGGTCACGGAGAGAGTGAGGTATTGGTCGTCCTAAGCCGCATAAAATGTGTTTAATTCCGTTAGCCGCTTGAACAACTCCTTGGCTAGGCGCTTGGATGAAGGTCCCAATCGTCTCGACCCTAAATGGCACAAACTCGTAACATGTACCGAGGTTGGCGTTTTTTGCAGCTTAAGGTTCTTCGCTTAACGAGGTCGCCTGGATGTGAGTTGGGGCTAATGTGTCTACACATGTCGCATCACACACCAAAGACCTGCCATGTTTTCACGGCCCAATCCCAATGGACACGCCGTCAGGTCTCTTGCCGTCACTCCGCGCAATCCCAGAGGGTTCTAGTATTGCGGGTACTCCAACAGTGACAAGAGCCCTTCGGATAATGTCGTTGAGAGCCGCGTGACGGGGAATGCGGCCGGCACTTCTAGTCTTCTAGCATACTCACCCATTTATTAAATAATATACTAATTTGTATTGTTACTCGTTGTTGTTCTGTTAGTTATGTCTTATCTCAAATTGACGTAGGTAGGATAATCCGAATATTGAAAGGTATATTGAGCGAGCGTCCAGCCGCTTGTAAATTCCAATAATTTAATAGTTGTTGAACTTACTGTCAGGGTTACGATCACGTCGATGAGTCATATTTTATTGTGCAATGTTTAATTATGTTTGTTTTGGAATGCAGTAATTAGCGGTTGGTGTTTACTCGCCGGGGTTCCGCCGTACATTTTACTTATCTACCATCAGCTAATGTCGACATAATGCGCCCTCAATGTTGACCAAAGAACAAATAAAACAAAGGAAATTTCGTTTCGAATACTTTTGTATTTTACGCATACATATAATTATAATATTTACAAAATAGTTCATTGAAATTGGAAGAAGTAACAATAAGCTGCCGTAGAGAAAGGCTGACGCACTTGCACTTTGAGATTTCGACCTAGAGGAAGAGGAGATCGGAGGAAAGTCAGTCCGATGCCGCGCCAGTATAAGCACATGGCGGCATTAGGAACTTAGAGGGAAGAGAAAGGAAGAGTTCACCAGTGTTGTTGATGGGGTTGAGCAGGGGCGGCGTGTGCGACCTGCGCGTGGGCGGCTAAGTGAGCAGCACGGGCGGCGGCTACCTCAGGCGTTTCCAACACTTGGGTGCCGTCGTGGGAGAGACGGATGTTAGCGGGCTGGTGAGATGGGTTGCCTTGCCATGAGGGGGCGCCGTTCCATTGGTTGTGTGCTGGTGCGGCGTTCCATTGGTTGTGAGCTGGTGCGGCGTTCCACTGTTGAGCGGGTGCGGCGTTCCATTGGTTGTGAGCTGGAGCAGCGTTCCACTGTTGAGCGGGAGCGGCGTTCTTGGCGGCGTTCAAGGCAGCGAAGTGAGCGGCACGAGCTTGAGCGACTTCTGGGGTCTCGGCGACTGGAGCTGGGGCAGCGTTCCATTGGTTGTGTGCTGGGGCTGCGTTCCACTGTTGAGCGGGAGCGGCGTTCCATTGGTTATGTGCTGGGGCGGAGTTCCATTGGTTGTGAGAGGGAGCGTTCCACTTGGGTTGTTCAGCTTGTTGCCAGTACTCTTCGTTGTCCCAACGGGGGTCGTATGAGCCGTCGTCGTGTGGGTTGGGGTTGTTGGAGGCGGCTTGCTGGAGTGCGTTGAGGTGAGCGGCGCGCGCGGCGGCCACTTCGGCGGTGTCGACGACATTGCGGCCGTCATTTGTTAGGGCGATGTTGGCGGGTGGGCCTTGCCAGCCTGCACGTGCGCCGCACACTACTGCCAATACGGTGAATACAATCTGAAAAGAAGAGAAACAAATATTAATTATTGTCAGATAAGCCTATAAGCAAATTAGGCAATGGCGTTGCAGGAGATACCAGAAACAGCACCAAACATAAAAAATCTATTGTATTTAATACCTACTTTTTATTGCATGAAAAGTAGGAATTAAATACAATAAAAATGTGCTTTTATTTCTTTCGTTCTTCATACATATTCCAAGTGATTTGTTCGCGTTTCGGGAGCAGCTTGTAAGTTGCCGGTTTCAACTAGGCCAGCATAGTGGATGTGATTGCTACTCACAGTTATTGAATTGTAGTAGCAGTGGCATCCATTTATGAACCACACTCTAGCTTAACATCAAGCGGGGTGCTGTCATATGTCGAGTTACAACAAAAAAATATGTATTTTTATGAAGACCGATGCTAGTTAACTTATGGGTAGATACTCTGTCACAGAATAGACTGCGACAGAGTATCTATGTAATTATATATAAAAAGACTAAGACATAACAACCTAAACAACTTTAAATTAGACCAAAGATAGACGTGATAACGTTAGACTAAACATTTTATTAGTTTGTCATTCGGTATATCCTGTGCAATGTTTATAATATTACAAGTTGTTGCGTCTAGGTCTTATTAGGGCGAATGTGCATTTGTGAAACGTACGCACGTATTTTACACACAACTATAAAAGGGGAACGAGCTAAATGAATTCGGGGGCTGAGGTGCGGTGGGGCGTGAGACGACCACCACCCGTATCTTAGTGGCCGCTTTTAGTGACGCTCATAGCTCGGCGATGTCATTTAATATCGATAAAAACGTGTCCATATTTTCTTTGTTTGATTATTGAAAAATTTGGGAGTTAATAAAAGAGAGTCGCCATCCGTAGTCGGGCTAGAATCATTATTAGAAACGTGATTAAAATGTGTGAAAAAGAAAAAAACATGCAGTCACTATTCTCAAAATTAAATTAATATATAATTCATTAAAAATTGTTGCTGTCTAATGTTTATACTTCAATTTAATACACATTTATAATTTTTAATAACTAAATCTATTTGCATTTTAAGGAAAGTGTGTGTTTATTGTTATCCACATTTTGCATTTTACTTCACTATTCCTAATAGGCACGTGACCATGACGTCACAACTACATTCCTAGCGAGTTCATTTAGCTCGTTCCCTTACTATACACACATTACACACAATTTTGTTTGTGTAAGAAATAGTAACATTTCTTCATAAGTCACAACGGAATATTTTTTCACAATAATTGCAGAGATTATACGCCGTCGAATTTCTATTGTATTATCAATCAAATTATCACGTCTTTTCCCACAAGAATAGACAGATACCTATCTCCTATATTCTCTTCATACAAGCTCTATGGTTGTAGTTATTGTATTCTATTATTTACTTTTTATTATTTACATTTCTATACTAGACTACTAAAGTGCTTGTACATATTCATATTCAAGAAACATTAATACCGGCAAGTGGTTTTGAACCCGTGTTGGTTTGTGTAACCATTGCACTGCCACTACACCACGGTCGTTAATAATGTATAGTTAGGTTAGGTTTAACTTGTAGATAATCTAATTTATGCCGCCCGCAGCGGTCTGGGCTAAGCCCTCATTACAAACCTAGATACCTAGACCTGTTGATAGGATTATATAAATATAATTCTAGTGTTTCCAACTGATAAAGTGGCCTAATTATAGGCAGGTGTCCATTGCGATAATGGCTGATTGAGAGTGTTTTTTTTAAATTGTTAACTTGTAGATATTTTAAAATTCTTTAATGAGTCGCGACTTAGTCTTGCCAAGTGGTAAGCAAGGGAAATCCCCAGAGCGTCAACGACTGAATAAACGTTTTGTTTACCCAGTTCGTATATTTTATAGACGGGGAGAATATACCTCCCGTCCCGTCTAATACCGTTAATCTGTATTTTCTTAGATTTTGCGCGAACATTGATTAATGAATTAAACAAACGATGGTCTCCGTGACCACGATGGCTGCAAAGCTCTCGAAACGTCGGAATAATAAAAAATTGTAAAATCAAAACCAAAATAAACGCGATAGTTAAAAACGTGTTAAAAACGATAATGTTAAATTAGTTACGAATAATTTAAATAGATAAATTTGCTGTCCATTATTTTATGTCAATATTGGTTGGTGTTGTCCGACTAAATCGGAGACATCCTCAAAAGAGTCGTGGCAAGTGGCGTCGACAATTTTATTTCCTTTTTAAAATATTAATATAATAGATAATATAATAGAAGCCGATGTGAAATATAGTGAATAATATAAATTAACGTTGACATAATCCGATATCCGAGTAAATTAGAGAAACTGTGGGAGGTTGTCTGTATTTATAATATATTTGATAATATAAATTGCATTATATTGTTTGGTATTTACATAAGGATTATTAATGGCTTAAAAGGATTAAACTTATTTGTTTATGGCGTCACGTTTTCCACTACCACAAGCACCTTTGGCCGGCAGATTAGCAGATTAAGCTGATTAGATGTCGTGTCACAATAAAAAAAAACACTATACCGGCCTAGTTGGAACTGCGGGGTTAGGTTGGGCAAGTTAAAACGATTATCGTCTCTTGTCAGCGTTTATCAAAATAATAAAAGCTAGGCTAAAATCCAATAAAACGAGACAATTAATCGTTGTGACTAATATTGTCTGTGCGACGACACGTTTTATCATTATCATCAATAGTATCATTTTGGTGGATTTAGCCTAGCATTTATTATTTTGCCAATCGTCGACGAGAGACGATTATCGTTTTAACTTGCCCAACCTAACCCCGCCCCGCTAGTAACTTTTAAGCTGATTCTCAAACGCAACTTAACTTGAAAGTGATGATACTACCAAAGAAATAATCACTGTCGGCTTACCACTATTGTTTGAATCTAATTGAATTAATTTATTTCGTAACTTAATTAATTAAATCGTGTTAAGTTAATTTAAACCTAATTTTAATTAAAATTCTAAATAGAATTGTGTTTAAGTATCTATTTTATATTTCCGGACTGTTATTGATTAAGTATTGACAAACTTTATTAGTCCTACAAATTCTAATAACTTATTCCTGTATCTTTAATCTTTAAGTAGGCCTAAATGTCTTTAATTTAACCAAATAATTCGTGCTACTTTATTCATGTATTTTTAAGTAGGCCTAAATGTTAATTTAACCAAATAATTCGTGTTACTTTATTCAAGTATCTCTAAGTAGGCCTAAATGTTATTATTTTAACCAAATAATTCGTGTCACTTTATTCATGTATCTTTAAGTAGGCCTAATTGTTAATTCAACTAAATAATTCGTGTCACTTTATTTCTGCATCTTTAAGTAGGCTTAAATGTTATTCATTTAACCAAATAATTACTGTCACTTTATTCATGTATCTTTAAGTAGGCCTAAATGTTTTTAGGTAATAATTTAACTTAACTGTAATTTATTATAACCCATTAACATACATTAACTATAAATTAAACTATTATACTGTTTAGTGTAAAAATCCAGACGTTTAGCAGTCTGCTTTAGATAAAAAAAATGTCGAATTGGGAAATAAATATTTAGATTTCTTAAAATACTCATAAAGACTATTATTATATAATAATATATATATATTATGATTTCTTACTAAAAAAATAGTTTATGATTTTTAGTAGTTATTTTGCCAAGATAGTTGGCGTACTCGTATACCTAGTAAAATAATAGTTGGTTTAATTTTGTAAGTTATGTAGGAATGCTATAAACAAGACCTAACTTCGATATTAATCATTGGGCTTATTTGCGTAACTGCCGCTGAACCCTATATTAATCTAACTAAGTAAATATATTGTAAGTTATTGACTTCATATTTTACAGACCCACGCAAAAATAATAATGAAAATCTAAGCCACGGTGTCAATATTAAAAAACTATAATTTTTCCGCCATTTTGTGCTAAATGTCAAATTATTTTTACTTCAAAAGTAGACAATATTTTAATGGTTTTAAATGGTTAAAGTAGACTTAAAATCATTAATAGCTAAGAAATGTATTGAAGGATTATTTCTACAATTTAATGCAAAATTATGTACAATAAGAACATAATATTTCAACTATGTCATGGTCTGCGGTCGCCATGCTTACTTGACCAGCCTTATTCTTGAATTATATTATGTATTCTATTAACTTTAATTTAATCATTATTTAAATATGCGTTGTCTGATATATTAAAACATTTGCCTAATAAATATATTAAGAGTATATTTTGTTTTATAAAATATTCATATAGGCTTAAGCACTGATATCAATTCTGCCAAGCTTTCAATTCTGCACGTTACTATTATTGAATAATCCAATGTTTGGACCAATCAGTGTCAGTACCATTAATGTGGAGTCGGGGTTCTGAATGTTGTGAATTTGTCTTTATCAATTAATCAAATTGTCACGCCGTTTTAGGCAATAGGCAGAGACAATGGAGCGCCACTTTCCACGATCCTGACATAACTTCCTCGCTTTCCTCACATCCATAATCCTCTTCATACTACTCTACGGTTATTGGCCTAGTGCTTTCTTAAACATGTCTCCTATTTGGTCGGAAAACCCTCTTAGGTTTGTTACATCAGATTTATAAATTCCTTTCGTCAATCTACTTTCACACATTTAACATTTTTTTAATTACTATAATATTAATTTAATGTTATTTTTATACAGTTTTATTATTTATTTTTTAAAATATAATTCATACAAGAATAAAACTAGTATATAAAAAAATAGGCTTAATGAAATGCAAATTTTATTAGGCCTAGTATTAAGTGTTAGAATAGTTTAGATGTCGATTAAATTACCAATTTATACTATACAGGCTTACAAGCAACAAATTCTAGCTTTAAGATTTATATTAGAATTAATTTATGTAAATTAGGCTAATTAAATTCTTACTTTAATTAGTTTAATTTACATAAATTATTTAGTTAAGACGATGGGCCGGACACCTCTGTCGTCAGAAGAAAGATCGGTGCAAAGAGTAACTTCGGACAACTGGAGACCAATGGTTCAAGAACTTATAGGGATGAGTGTTGGAGATAGAATCACAATATACACTATTAATTTTTAGAAGGCATATATAACAATTTTAGAAGATTATGTTTTATACAATAAATTAACACAAATAATTGGAACTGTGATATTAAGACAGAATAATACAATTTATACGCTTTTCTAAAGCCGATGATTGACAGGTTCTGTTAGATTTTACTCGTTTTTGTTAGATTTATCTTTTTGTGCTACAAACTTTTCAAATTGGACAAGTAGTTCCCAAAATTATCTACATATATAAATTCTACCTCTTTATATTAGCATAATCACATTTCTATACTCGTACTATAGGTACTAAACATTGTATTAAGAAAGACCAGCAAGTGGTTTTGAACCGGGGTGTCTTGGTTTGTGAGTACACCAGTACACCACGGCCGCTTTAATTAATACTAGTATAATATAAATAAGTTTATTTTAGTAGCTTTAATACACATAACATTTAATGCCATTAATTTCTTTGGCCGGCATAGTGACGGCGACAGGGGCAGCCTTGAACTAACTCGTTTTTTTCAGTCGTCGTCACTCTCGGACCTCTTCTTGCGTGTCACAATAAAAAAAATCATTTAAAATCAAGTTCATTGTGAATAGTCGTAAACTAACTAGACAAGATAAATGACATACATTCAATTAGTAAAATACAGATAACATTAGGTCGTTAATAAAGATTAATATAACACCTTTGAAGGCGCTAAAAACCATTAATAATGCGTTGCGCACGCGCAGGTTTTTTTGCTCCTACGTCTCACAGAAGAGATTGTTCGTTAGGTATTTTTTGCACGTAATACATTACTTATTTTTACGCGGTAAAACCATGTTGTAGTTGTTTTTTTTAAATGACAATCGATGAGAGTAAGTTGTATCAGGATCGTGGAAAGTGGTATTCTGTTTTCTCTGCTTAACGCTGTGGGAATTTAAGTGTCTTAATGGTACGAGAAATGGGGCACTGCAGGCTCATGGGTTTTAGGAAATTCCCTGATTTCCTCGAGGAAATTAAGAAGTAGATTTGCAAACCATGAATACTCACTTGTTCTGAGCACTTGCCGATACCAATATCTTGGGTATATGTACTTTAGCCGCCCAGTTTCTATGATACAAACACTATGATTTTTATTAACATAAAATAGTTTTTATGTTAATAAAAAAATTTCAAAAGCAATTTCACAATGTTTCCTTTAATTTAATATTATGCCTAATTTAAAAGTAAGATTGTTTATTTTGATAAACTGATAAGTTATTTTATGTTACAAAAATATTTACGAACGGATTGCAGTATTGTGTGATGCAATTCATTTACGCGTTACAATTTGTATGCGATAAAAGATCTAATATTGAAAATAATAACACAGTGTCTAACAAAGGAATAATATTACAACTGACTGAAGAAAAAAAACTATTTATAAAGATATTAATCTGAAAGTAACTTCGAAAGGGATATTGGTAAAATAAAAAACATCGATGAAATAAAACTATAGATTAAAAAAAAAAAAAAAACACGCCTAAGTAAAAAAAAAATATTATTTTGATTTACATTTCTATACTAAGCTACTAAAGTGCTTGTGTTTTATCAAAGATACATTTTTTTTTTGGTACCGGCAAGTGGTTTTGATTCCGTGCTCTAACCGAGAGCACGGCATAACCATTGCACTTTAACACACCACGGTCACCTTAAATGTAAACTAAAAATTTAATTCTTAGTCTTAAAACTAAATTGAATTCTAAAGTAATAAGGAGTCTTAGCGTCGTAGTCAGTTCAACCAAAACAGAAAACTGAGTAAGTTCACTATGCCGGCCATAAAATTATTCAATGAAATTATTGTAATGTCATCAGTTTTTAATACATGTATTTGAATATTTGTATTCCAGTTATTCAGATCTCTAGAAGTGGGTGAAAATTAATTAGAAAGATAGCTACATTTCATGGTAAGCAAGCGAAAGGCATAGAGTGTCGACAACTGAAAAAACGCGTCAGTTGTGGCTTCAGTCGACGTTACTATGCCGGCCAAAACAATTACCTATATATTCGAATAATATTAATTGATTATTAGATCGATGACAAAGACAATGAACTTAAAAATAAATTACGTAAAGGCATTCCTCAGCGTAATGTGACCGTAATTAGATTTGGTACAAGGCATAAGCTGTAGCGAATTCACAAGATGTAGCGTTTTATTTTTAAACAAGTCAAAATTGTTTCGCATTTGAATTATACTCTATATTTTAATTTTACACGAAAATGAGTTACTATTTTTTTAATATATTTTTTTTATGGTGACATCTGACATTGTCTTGCCTCATGCAAGGGAAGTCCTCGTTCACGTTTGCCTTAGTCACCGTCACTATGCCGGCCAAAATAGAAAGCTTTCAATTGTTAAAAAACCTAAGCATATTTTTCATGGTTTGACCCCCTGTTGTTAAGCTATAGTGCGGTCCACGACTGCTACTACAAGTAAATAACTTGAAGTAGCAGTTGCGTCTACTATATCGACCATTCGTATAATTTATATTAATCAATCAAATTGTCACGCCTTTTCCCCACAGTAATAGGCAGAGACAACGGAGCGCCACTTGCCACGATCCTGACACAACTCCCTCGCTTCCTTTACATTCACAATTTTCTTATATTCAATTATCTAATAATTTATATTTGTAAAGATATAAAAAAAGTATTTCCGCTAAAGCAAAAGTCCCTAACCATGCCCACGTTACTCCGAGTGAATGGCGCTAAGGTTTGAAGGCCACGCCCAAGGTCTCCGAAGCAGGAAACCCAGCTTTCCGGACCCAGTCCATATGTACACTAGTTACCCTTGTGTGTCAAATGTTTTTTTATTTTTATTGATATCAAATTGATCATTGATTGTTTTTTTTTATTATGGCTCGATATATGACAACATTCCGGCTGATGTAAACTGGAGTGCGGTCCATGAATGAAGGCGAGCTGATCCCGAAACGCGACTGGGTCACTTTACAGTTTATACAGGTCAAAGTTGTGGTACTACCCCAGGGTATCAACAGATCTACCCTGAGAGAGAGTGACGACGACTGAAAAAACCGAGTTAGTTCACGGATGCCCCAGTCGCC
Organism: Tinea trinotella; assembly: GCA_905220615.1. Taxonomy (NCBI): domain Eukaryota; kingdom Metazoa; phylum Arthropoda; class Insecta; order Lepidoptera; family Tineidae; genus Tinea; species Tinea trinotella. The sequence continues at coordinate 1,654,433 of HG992325.1, forward strand.
GTCACTATGCCGGCCGAATATGCTTTTACGGAACAATTGTTAATCTAAAGGATTAACACTTAATTTATTGTTAAGATCTCTGTGCAAGACACGAATTAAAAGTTAAAATTGAAGAAACCGTGGTATATAGACTCCTTTTTAAAAGTATACAGACCGTAAAGTGACTTAGTCGCATTTCGGGACCTGCTTGTTTGCTATTTAAGTGTAAGTAGCAGTCACCTCTATTCAAGAACCGCGGACATCAGGCGGTATGCTGTCATTTAATGCGACCGTGGAGTAGTGGCAGTGCAATGGTTACACAAACCAAGAGCACGAGTTCGACACTACTCACCGCTACCAATGTATCTTTGATATATCGTGGAGTAGTGGCAGTGCAATGGTTACACAAACCAAGAGCACGAGTTCGACACTACTCACCGCTACCAATGTATCTTTGATATATCTACTTTGGTTGTCCTGTTTCTATGATACAAGCATTTTAGTAGCTTAGTATAGTAATGTAAAAATTAAACAAATAAATAAATATATATAAACGAGTCACAATTAAAAAGCTATATATATACTTTGATCGCCCAGTTTCTATGATACAAGCACGTATAGTAGGTAGCTTTTTATAGAAGTGTTAAAAAAGAAGTACCTTTCTTGTTTTATTATTGCAATGATTAAGAGGAGGCAAGAAGTCCGAAAATGAAAGGTCATTGTCGCAACAAGTAACCTGAATATATTTTAACTGAACAGAATTCAAGTTCAACGCAGTAACTTGATATGTTAACTTTGCAATACAATGTATAATGTCAATGTGCAATGATTTATTTGTTTAAAATTTATGTCATTATATTTATTTGATATATTATATTATGTACTTTGGTCGTCCTGTTTCTATTATACAAGGGAAATATAGTTAACATAGAACTATGAAATAGAAATGTTAATAACAATCAAATTGTCACGCCTTTTTCCCACAGGGATAGGCAGAGACAATGGAGCGCCTCTTGCCTCCTGACACAACTCCCTCGCTTCCTTCACATTCATAATTCTCTTCATTCAAGCTCCATGGTTATGGGCACTAGGTAACCTAGCTTTCTTGAGGATTAAATTTAATTTAGATATGATTATACATATATATGCCTGATGTTAATAAATATATATTTTTTGTGACGTGACATTTGGATTCGTTTTGCTGGATGGTAAGCAATGGAAAGTATCATAGTGCCAATGGAAATTCTCTTCATCAATCTCTACGCTCTACGGGCACTCAGCTTTCTCGAAGAGTAGATCGAAGAACACTCTCATGAGTCAGCCTTGTTTAACTGTTTAACGCATCTATCCACAGCAGATTTATATATATTTTAATCTGGAGTGAATAAGGATTTAGAATACAAGTACACTTGTAAGGCTACTCCGGATCAGCATATTAGATAGATGAACTAGGCAGCTGTAGGCACCAAACTCATACACCGTTTATGGATCCTAGCTTTTTAAGAACGCCCCCGTTTCTATTAACGACCAATTATATATAATATAGGAACTGACGTAGATATATATATCTATTTGTGGGTGAAACAATAATTACAAATAATTAAACGGTGCGGCGTTGTGCGCGTGGGCATGCCCTTCTAAATTCGTTCACGGTGGAATGTGAGGCAAAAAGTTGTGATCGGGCTTCGAGGTAAGCGACACAGGAGTGCCGCAGCCATACTGGTCGGTGACTAATTTGACCCTTGGTCGGGTGCATCGATTAACACCTACCGTAATTACGCAGCTACTATTAATTAAACAACTACGTGTTTATCGATCAATATATGTTTTATATAGGTTTTGGATTTTATAATAGTAATCCCTGTGGGAAAAAGGCGTGATAATGAGATTTAATATGACAATTTTTTTTTGTTATTGTGACTCGACATATGACAGCACCCCGCTTGATGTTAAGCCGAAGTGTGTGGTCCATGAATGAATGGCACTGCTACTGCAATTTAATAACTGTGAGTAGAAATCACATCCACTATGCCGGCCTAGATGGAACCGGCAACTTACAGGCTGATCCCGAAACGTGACCAAATCACTTCACGGTCTGTATACTTGTAAGTGGTGGTACTACCCCGGATCGGCAGACTGGGTACCACTGCATACTACTCTTTGATAACCAGACCCGAAGCAAATATTCACCTATTTTTTCTTTATTAACAAATATTTGCAATATTTAATATAATTATTAAATATTGCAAACAAAAGCTATGAAGCAAATATTTTCTCCGACCCGGAATCGAACCCGGGACTTTACGCGCAACAAAACAATCGCTAAATCGCGTCCACGCGTGTCGTCAGATGGCTTTTAAAAGACATCATCAATTTTGTATGGGGACTTGGGCTTAATTGTATTAACAGTTGCATAATATACATTTTAAAATAGTTTAATGTACGAAGATTATAATGTAATTGTAATATATCCTTTATTCTGTATAGTTTAGGTGTGCAAAATGATCAAACTATAATTATGACAGTTCAAAGCAGGACTGTTATTATGGCGTGACTTCGTGATTGAGAGACGATACAATCCATATCTTATTTTACAAATAACTCAAATGCACAGCAATAAAATGCAAAATTGTAATTAGTGTTGATCAACACAAGTAATAAAACTACCATTTATATATTTTTTCATCATTGCGCATTACAAAAGTAGTACAAAAGTAGCCCAAAATGATTGATGTACTTTTCACTTTTAAAAATAGAGGGTTGACCATAATGACACATTTCCTTCACGTCTACAATTCTCTACATCCAAACTTATGGTTAAAAACATGGCACTGCATACCTATCTATGTTTTTAACAGAATCCCTGATTTGGATTAACAATGAAGTAAATAAAGTTGAATTTTAGTAGTGTTATTAAGCTATTAAGCTTTTCAGCCAGATTGAGACTAAAAGTATGGATTTTTAGAAAGACGAATAATAGTCACGACATGGTCAGATGTCGTGTCTTAATACAAATAAACAAAACTTTATTGAACAATTACGTATGTGAAGAATGCAATTTGTTCATGCCTTTAGCCATCACTGTGGTTTTAGGAGCGTAATATTCAATCAATCAAACTGTCACGCCTTTCCCCCAGAGGAATAGGCAGAGACAAAGGAGAAAATACAGGTACTTTTTCTACTAAATACCCTCCACGTAATAAACAACAATAAAACCATGTATTTTATTAAAATTATTGTCAATAAAATCAGTGCAGTTTAAAATAAAAGTCATAAAGAGTTTTATATCTTCTTTACGATCGAAGCTTATCCATAACATGAATAATGAAAAACCTTCAAGTACTATGTATGGATAACAAGATCATTTGAGGATTTATATAGAGTGCGGGTGAATCATAATTTTATTTTTATAGGAAGTTTGAAAAATAGGTTGCCTAGTGCTCATAAACGTAGTGCTTGTATAAAGAGAATTGTCGATGTGAGAGAAACGAGGATCTTGGAAAGTAGCGCTCTATTGTCTCTGCCTATCCTTCTGGGAAAAAGGCGTGACAATAATTGATTGATTGATTAGAACACACTGCTTAGATATGCGGAACCAACTATTTTCTGTTAACATCGGTTGGTGTTAACAGTGTTACCATAGCTCAATTTCAGAAACTTTCAAGTTGATCTAAAAACGCGACTGAGTCGCTTTACGGTTTTACTGCTTAATGTTGAGCTGGAGTGTGCTCTATGAATGGATGTCACTGCTACTACAATTGGAACCGGCAACTTACAAGCTGATTCCGAAACACGACTAAATCACTTCACTGTCTGTTATCTTGTAAGTGGTGGTACTATCCCGGATTGGCAGACTGGGTACCACTGCCTACCACTCTTTAGTGTTAACAACTCAACATGATAAGTTAGTACTAGAGAAAAACTGTTTATTGAAGGCTAGAGCATTATACGTGCTCTATTAAATGCATAAGTATTCTAAGGTTAAGATGTAAGGAAAGGTGGTCGACATTGTACAGAATAAGTGGTAATAGCTAATTTGTACGCTGGGTCTTTTACAACCTATACAATTATGAATAATATGTGAATAAATTGAATTAAATGAAGAAAAAAAGATAAACGAGTACATATAATAAAAAGTCTCTTCCGGCACTAATGTGTCTTTGATTGCCCAGTATTTTTGTTACAATCAATTAATGTGTCACGTCTTTATCCCACAGGAATAGGCAGAGACAATGGAGCGACACTTGCCACGATCCTGACACAACTCTCTCGTTTTTCTTTTCATACAAGCTCTATGGTTATGGGCACTAGGCAACCAAGCTTTCTTAAGGATTTGGTCGGAAAACACCAAATGTTTAAAATGTTTCTTACAACCTTTGTCAAATTTAGCTCTAAACATATAACCCTCTGCTTTTTGGAAGTCGGTTAAAAATTAATATCATCATTATGTCAACCATTACTGGTCATTACTACTGGACATCTGATGACGTGTAATGACTCCCGAGTGAGCTGCAGGAAGCGGCCTATACGCAGCAGTTTCCTGCTACCTTTATCGGCCTATCTTGTAGGTGGACGTCCTACGCTGCGTTTTCCATATATGGATAACTAAAATTACTGTAATAATCTACATATTTTGTTATAACAAATAACTTTTTTTAGGAGTAAAATTTTTTATATAATAATTATTATTTGCAAACTACGTTAAAAACTTTTTTTTGAATTAATCAAATTTTATGCGGCTTACTATTTACGGCGTTCATTTGCAGTTATTTTGCAAAAAATTGAATCAAACCGAAAACGGAAAAACATAATCAAAACATCAAACGGGGTAGTTTTGGAAACAATAATAGCATAAACCAATAAGACGACCAACACCTCCGTGACCACGATGGCTGCAAAGCTCACGAAACATCGGAATATTAAAATAAAATAAAATTGTAAAACTAAAACCAAAAAAAACGCGATAGTAAGCCGCATTAAAATTTGTTTAATTCATTAATCAATGCTTTTACATTGCTATACTAAGCTACTAAAGTGCTTCAACTATCATAGAAACAAGACGACCAAAGTACAGATTGATAGGATAAGTAAAAAGCTCAGTAATAAAGGAAGTTGTATTAAAATATATCAGTTTAATAATAAAACGTTGACTCGATGACTCAATCAACCTTTCGTTAATGGAGTCGGTAATATAAATTTAAACTTAAAAGGTCAAAGAATTGAATATAAATACCTTTAAAACATATATAAAGTTTTAAGAAAACATTAAAGATCGATGTAAGTTTTTTATAATTGTGACTCGATATATGACAGCACCCCGCTTAATGTTAAGCCGAAGTGTGGTCCATGAATGAATGTCACTGCTACTACAATTCAATAACTGTGAGTAGCAATCACATCCACTATGCCGGCCTAGTTGAAACCGGCAACTTATAAGCTGATCCCGAAACGCGACCAAATCACTTCACGGTCTGTATACTTGTAAGTGGTGGTACTACCCCGGATCGGCAGACTGGGTACCACTGCCTATCATATCAATCATTAACTCCGTTTTCATTTTCATTTTTATTACTGTGACTCGGCAAATTATGTGAATGGTTAGTTATATAAACGGTTAGTTAATTTTTATGACCGATAAAAAAATATATAATACATATACTTATAAGGAACTGCCTGTATTATAGAAACAGGACGACCAAAGGACCATTTATATATCAAGATTGGTACCGGCAAGTGGTTTTGAATCGGAAACTCTTGTTTTGCGTACAATGCACTACCACAATAAGAAATTTGATGTTTTCCCTAAATGTAGTAGCAGTCGCCTCTATTCATGTCGGGGGTATGGTAACATCAGTCGGGGTAATGAATTAAACAAATTTTATACGGCTTACTATCGCGTTTATTTTGGTTTAGATTTTACAATGAATCTTTCCGTCCTTTACAATGAAGGCTTTGCGGCCATCGTGGTCACGGGGAGATTCATTGTAAAATAATAAACGTCGTAAACGTTTAGTCGTAACATAAAGTAAAAACGACGGAATAATAAAAAAATGTAAAATCTAAACCAAAATAAACGCGATAGTAAGCCGCATAAAATTTGTTTAATTCATTAATCAATGTTCGCGCAAAATCTAAGAAAATCAGTCGGGGTGTTGTCATATGTCGAGTCACAAAAAGCTATTACGTGCCATTAAACACGATCTAATAATGCATTTTGCAAACGTTACCATTAGTAACGGTTCAATGTATTTAACTAACTTGTAATAATTGACGTTAATTACAATTTTTTTATTGTTTTGTAATAAATACTACTGTTATACATTTCAGCTATATTCTTTACTAGCTGTGCCCGCGGTTTCACCCGCGTAAAATTAACATTAAGATTAAAAAAAGAATGAGGTTCTCAATTGAACTGTATATCCCTTTTTTGTATTTATAACTCGATAACTCATATAAAAATGACAGACGGAAATAAAAATAAATATAGAAAAATTCCAAACAGCTGAAACTATAGTTAATTGGACTATAGTAAAAAATAATATTTATTTTTTTAATTAAAAGTATCCTATGTTACTTCTAGTACCTCAAAAAATATGTGTACAAAGTTTCATGATGATCGGTTAAGTAGTTGTTGCGTGAAAACGTAACAAACAAACTCACATTAATATTTATAATAATAGTAGGATTATCATTTCTATCCTTAGCTTAGTATAGAAATGATAAAAGGAGTTACAGTAACAGGACGATTCAAGTACATATATCAAAAATACATTTTATTATTCCTATTTAGGCCGGCATAGTGGCGGCGACTGTGGCAGCCGCAAACTTACCCAGTTTTTTTAGTCGTCTACACTCTTGGACCTCCATCAGGCAGATCGAGATCAGATGTCGAGTTACAATAAAAAACACTTCATATAAGGTTACTAAAGTGCTTGTATCATAGAAACAAAACGACCAAGTTTTTATTAAATCAAATTAAAAATGTAACAAGGAATGTAAGCGCCACTTGCCACGATCCTGACACAACTCCCTATCTTTTGTAACATCCACAATTCTCTTCATACAATCTACGGTATAGGCGATAAAGATGAATGAAAATATAAGTTAACAAAAAGATATACATATATATGTCAGTTTATATAAACAATAAACATAAATTAGTAATTCATTTGAAACCATAGTGCAATAGACCAGTTTCTAGTATCAGATTTTCGACTAATAAATTAAGATATCGTGCATTAAAACCGACGCAAGCGTACTTAATCAAACGGTTGTAAGCAACTTTAATTTACATAAGTAATATATTATGGATTGTAATATTAGTATAAAGGTTAATTTGGAACACACACGTGGCGTGTTGATTAACAAGAAGTTATGCATAAGTCCAGGGTTTGATTCCCGGAAAAGAGGCAGATATTTCGGATGGTTGAGTTGGTCGTCATTTTTGTAATCTGCCCAACGGCGCGTAGTGCTACCACTTCCAAGTGTACAGACCATGAAGTTAGTCAGTCGCGTCTCGGCAGCAGCTTGAAAGTTGCCGGTTCTAACAAGGCCGGCATAGTGCTACTTGAAGTTAATTTAGCTTAATATCGGGCGGGGAGCTGTCTTCTGTCGAGTCACAATAAAGAAATCTGAAGCGAGCTACAAAATAATCACGCCTTCAATTCACATAGATATAGGCATTCCTTTTTTCAGGCATAGTAACGGCTACTGAGGCAACCGTTTGTTGTTTTGATTTTTTTTCAGTCGTCGGCATTCTTTGACTTGCCATTGCAAACCGAGGTCAAATATAGTCTCAATTAAAAATATAATAAACTTTTTACGATCCTGACACAACTCCTTGCTTCCCTCACATCCATAATTCATTTCATACAAGGACTACGATTATGGGTACAAGGCAAACAAACTTTCTTGAGGATCTCTCCGATTTGGTCGGAAATCATCCCCCTGGGTCTGCCTCGCTTAACGAATAACGCACATCAGATTTATAAATTCCTTTCGTCAATCTACTTTCACTCATCCTTTCCATGTGCCCAAACCATTAAAGCATTCCTTTGTCAATCCATCTCAGTATATATTCTTTCAAACCACACCCATCGCGCACTGTGCTAATTATTAAACATGACAAAAATAAACATTTAAAAAGAAATTATACGTATAAGTTACAGATTTTTATGTTATTTAAATAAACGAAAAAAAAAGACAAATACTAAAAAAGCTTGATGTAAGATCTGCCGTAGATTTAATGTGTATATAAAAATCTTTAATGTCTATATAAAGTCGATTCGTAGACGAACAGTTTTAATTGAAAATTTATATTTTAAAGTTTTTGTTAACTTACGCATAAGTAAATAGTTCGCTCTGATAAATTTAGTGGAAAAAGAGTTAATGTTATGTTAATTTCGATTGCGGTTCTAAGTATATGCATAATATTTGATGTTTTCATTTTTGGACAGGAAGTTATGGCCGACGAAACAATAATATTTGACCAAGATTTCACATATTTACAATGTTTGTACTAATTATTTTTTGCAATTTTGACCAAAATCAAAATAGAAAATCAAATCATTAATTCTTCAAAGCCTTCTTGCTCTTGTGCATTGTTAAACTCTACAATGATTTGGAAAATACATCTCTGCCTACTACCGTTCATCCACTGTTAAATTTCATTTATACTTATATACCACCGTAGTTATTATGACTTTAGTAGTAAGAGCGACTTTAAATATATTATTTTACGAAAAGATATTAAAACATTGGAAAGAGATATTTAGTGAAGTAAATAATACTTTATGCGGCTTACTATCACGTTTGGTTATTATTATTTTGGTTTTTGATTTTCCATTTTTTTTTTATTATTCTGACGTTTCGAGAGCTTTGCCGCCATCGTGGTCACGGAGGTAGTAACCATGATTCTTTTTATTTCATTAATCAATGTTCGCGTAAAATTTAAGAAGTTTTAGATTAGATTTTATTTAGATTGTTATGTCGAAATTAATCGAAGAAAATAAAGAAAAAAATGACACTCACCAGAGGGTTCATGTTGTCAAATTATTTCACTGAAGTCAATTAGAAGAGAAAAGAAAGTAAACTAATAAAGCGAGTTTATTTTATTTAAAAAATAGCGCTGATGGAAGACGAGTGCCTTCCAGAACTCGCTATGTATGATTGCAACTTGCGTCTGGTCGAAATGGGGGCAGGAATCAGTTTATATAGCATGCGAATTCGGCGCAGAGGGGGAACGCGACTCTGTGAAAGTGTTCACTATGTGTCATTGATAATAGTAGTATAGTATGATATATATTTCAATGGCACTAGTTTTATGTATATATGTATATGGTATTTTGTACTCCGGAGGTCAATCTTGGGTCCACATTGTTCCAGACATCGCTGGGTCTAATGTTCAATGCTCCAGTTGGCAAGTGGAATTTATGCGTACTTCATACTTTATTAGCCTTTTTAGATAATATAGATTTTTACTTGATCGAAAGGTAATGAAAGCCAGGCTTTTACGAGAAGACACAGGTTCGATTCACGGTCGAAACAAAGATTTGTTTTATAGCTATTAATTGTGGTATTAATTATATTAATTAATTATAAAAAAGGGCAGATATTAGCTTTAGGTTTGATTGTCTAAGAGTGGCCTGCCCATGCCACCTAGTACCACGCTAGTACCACCACTTACAAGTGTGCAGATCGTGAAGTGACTTAGTCGCGTTTCGGGATAGTGGATGTAGTAGCTACTTACTGTAATTTAACAGGAGTCTTCACGGCTGCCCCACTCGTCGTCACTATGCCGACCAAAGGTGCTTCTTAACGCATCGCTTGAAGGATCCTAGGCAATAGGATGGAGAAAACATATGGGCTGGTAAAGCATTTCATTTGTCGATTGTTCTACAAAGAAATGATGCTCAAAACTTTTTAGTTCGACTGCCGATTCAGTCGACAAAATGCGGACGCTTCCCCCGACCAGTGCGGGTATTACGGGAGTGAAAAGACGAGGTAGGAACAAGGTTAAAGAACTCCTCAAAACATTCTCCATGGTATAGGCGATAGAGGACGCACAGAGCCGCCATGTCTCTGCGTAGTTGCAGGGGCTAGACCATTTATCTAAAAGAATAGCTTTATAAAAAACTAGTATTTTTTTTTAAATATTCTGTTGACTTCTTATTTGTTTAAAATATAACCATAGAGCTTGTATTAAGAAAATTCGTGATCTTTTTTATTGTGACATCTGACCTCGACCTAACCTTACAAGCAGGAGGTCCAAAGCTTACGCCTGCCCCAGTCGCCGTCACTATGCCGGCCAAAGTTTCTATCTCTTGGATCCTAAGATTATAAGTCAGGATCGTGAAAGGTGGCGTTCTATTATCTCTGTATTTCCCCGTGGGGATTAAGGCGCGATAATTTGACTGTGGTTTTAATTACTTATATTCTTGTCATTATTAAATTGTTGCGTAATTTATTAATGTTTTTTTAAAATTAATTATTTTAACTAACAAGCTGATCCCGAAACGCGACCAAATCACTTCACGGATTATATATATACTTGTAAGTGGTGGTACTACCCCGGATCGGCAGACTGGGTACTACTGCCCATCTTTGATACCCAGACCCGAAGCAAATATCAGTCTCTTTTTTTATTACAATTATTTTATTATAATTATTAAATATTACAAATAAAGCTATGAAACAAATATTTGCTCCGACCGGGAATCGAACCCAGGACTTTCTGCGTAACAAACCCATCGCCAACCGTTCGGCCACGCCTGTAGTCTGTTGTAGTCGCCTCCACTCCAGCTTAACATCAGGCGTTGTCCTTATTAAGGTGTTGCAAAATATACAAATTATTTGCATTGTGTAATTTTTTTAATGTTGTTTTTTAAATTATTCATTATAACTTGTTTGAATTATTTGTTTATGACTTTCATTGTTAATTAGTACATGTTTTATTGTTTTAATTTACTATTATAAAAAAAAGGCGACCGTGGTCTAGTGGTAATGGTCAACAACCAAGAAGAATCCAAAAAGAACCAAACAAGAATCTTCGGATCAAGTGATTTTTTTATTGTGTCTTGATGTTAAGCTGAAGTGTGGTCCATGAATGAATGTCACTGCTACTACAATTTAATAACTGTGAGTAGCAATCACATACACTATGCCGGTCTAGTTGGAACCGGCAACTGATTAAGCTGATCCCGAAACGTCACTAAATCACTTTACGGTCTGTATACTTGTAAAATCAGAATCTTTGGACCAAAAAAATACAATAACAATATTGTATCTTTAACTTATGGTTTTTAATGGGAATCGACCTCGATCTCTCTGATGGTAAGCGTAATGGAGGTCCAAGAGCCAAGGATACTGGCATCATGGCTATGCTGATCTTTTACCCAAATATTGCCTAGCCCTTTTGTCACCAGAAAAGTTAATCAGCTGTTTCGACAACGCCTTGAAAACTTGTGCACTTGGTCCCCAGTCCCCACGGCCCGAGAGTTTCAACTCAAAACGGCGCAAAACTATATTTTTCAAAAAAATATTATACATTTCTATACTAAACTACTAAAGTGCTTCTAACATAGAAACAGGGCAACCAAAGTACCATATATCAAAGATACATTGATACCGGTGGGGTTTATTTTATTTTTATTGTGACTCGACATCTGACCTCGACCCGCCTAATGATAAGCAAGAGGAGGTCCAAGAGTGAGAACGACTGAAAAGCCGAGTTTGTTCACGGGTGCCTCAGTCGCCGTCATTGCACTGCCACTACACTACTACACCAGCTGGGTGTATTTCCACCGCTTGAGGTATTTCCACTTTTTTTATAAAAATATTTTTATTAACATTTCTATACTAAGCTACTAAAGTATCATAGAAAGCTACTTGTATCATAGAAACAGGACAACCAAAGTACATATATCAATGATACATTAGTACCGGTGGGTGGTCTCGAACTCGTGCTCTTCGGTTTGCGTACCCATTGCACCACGGTGGTCTTTAGGTATACCTTACCCAAATACTCCTTAATGTATAGATACTCAAAGCGTACATATAAATTTGACATTCAAATACTTTTTTCTTTGTTGCGCGTAAAGGGTTCGATTCCCTGCCAGAGCAAATATTTCTTTCGTAGCTTTTATTTGTAATATTTATATTACAAATACATATTATTTATAATATATTAGGTATTGCAAATATTTGTTAATAAAAAAGAGGCTTTAGGTCTGGTTATCAAAGAGTGGTAGGCAATGGTGCCCATTCTGCCGACTTGGGGAAGTACTAGATGTTAACGAAAATAATGATTTATAAAACAGAAAATCCTTAAAAAAGAAGAGTAAAATTTACAAAAGCAGCCGGTTTTGTTCCAATAGCCTTCGATAGTTAAAATGTGTAATAATTTCGTCTTCAATTACTTTAAAAGGGCTTCTCTCAATTATTTTGTAAATATTGAATTATCCACCATAATTATGCTGTCGGAGAATCTGCGTTCTGTTTTTATAGACATGTTAATTTAAAGTTTCAATTTTACTAAATTCTTTTTTTTATGTATTTTAATTATTGACATTGACTTATCAAAGAAATAATTACCTATTTAAAATTTTGAGTTGTGTCAGGATCGTGGCAAGTGAAGCTCCATTGTCTATCCTATCCTATTGATTGATAAAATAAAAATGGAGGGAGTGACCCGCCTTATATTAAGCTCGAGTGCAGTCCATGAATGGATGAGACTGCTACCAAATTTCATTTATTTTTCTGTAATTATTTAATAAAGTCCAATTAGCAGTCGCATCCACTATGCCGGCCTAGTTTTAATTTAAATTTTTGATTATACATTTCTATATTAAGCTACTAAAGTGCTTGTATCATAGAAACAGGACAACCAAAGTAAATATATCAAAGATTCATTGTTACCGGTGAGTGGTTTAGAACCCGTGCCACGTAGCACTGCCACTACACCACGGTCGCCTTAAACTGGCAACTTACAAGCTGATTCCAAAACGCGACTAAGTCACTTCACGGTCTATATACTTGTAAGTGGTGGTACTATCCTGGATCGGCAGACTGGGTGCCACTCTTTGAAAACTTGAAAGTTTTTTTAACTCTTACATTTTTTAGACGCATTCTAGAAACCTATATTGTATATTGATCATAAATATGATGTATAAAAAATACAATAATACAATACACACTCGTGACTATAGTGTCAAATTGAATGCGTGATAGCAATACAGATCACAAGTCATTAGACACTCCCTTATTAAGAAAAGACATAATTCATTTTGGGCTTTTATGTACCACTTTTGTAATGCCCAAAGATGAAAAAATATATAAATGGTAGTTTCGAAACTAATAACAATAACAAATTTGCTTTTAATTGCTGTGCAATTGAGTTATTTGAAAAATAAGATATGAATTTTGTATCGTCTGTCAATTACAAAGACACGCCACCATATTGACAGTTCTACTTTGAACTGTCATAATTATTGTTTGCACACGTAAACTATGCATATTAAAGGATATATTCCAATTACATTGTGATCTTCATACATTAAACTAATTTAAAATGTATATGCAACTGTTAATACAATTAAGCCCAAGTACAAAATGAAGGATGTCCTTTAACCACAAATATTTTTTACCATCCTAAGGAAAGTTGGATTGCCTAGTGCCCATAACTATAGAGCTTGTATGAAGAAGGGAGACCATAGCGCTGCCGTAAAAAGAGAAGGGTAGAGGGGGATCCGTAGAAGGCCCTCCGGGTATTTCCGGACCCCCTTCGTGTTTGCCGCTGAGATGGTAAAAAAAAAAGGTTCGTGGCAAGGGGCGCTCCATTGTCTATGCCTTTGATTTTTGATTAATATTTTATTTCTATTGAGACTCGACATCTAACCTTGACATGCCTGGTGGTATAAATCCCGGCAGAAAAAGAGCTGATATTTGAGGTGCGCAGTATATGGAAAGGCAGATTAGAAGAGCGTTCGACGACTGCGTGAAAGCAAGTCTTCGAATTTGTACAGTCGTGCATATAAATGATAATATTTTAAAATTTATACAAATTCGATACACGAAAAGTAAGTAGGTAACAAAACTAGTTACTGCGCTTGAATACCAGCGCTCTTTTTTTCTGGCGGGTCTACATATAAGCAAGGGAAAGGCCAAAATCGAAGATAAACCAACTCAGTTTACGGTTGTTTTAGTCGTAGTTGTTGTAAAGCATTCCAATTTTCGCCCATATTACGTGCCCAACCTTATAGTTCCAGTTCCGATCCGCTTGACAGATTGCGGATGCTTTCCACGATCTGTGCGGATATAACGGGAGTAAAAAGACGTGGTAAAAACAAGGTTAAAGAGGTTCTCCAAGCATTCTTCGCAGTGTAGAAGATAAAGAATCAAGTCTCCAGAGTTCTTGTGAGCATCTGCTATAACAGTGAAATCTCGACGCTGCAACGAATCATTAAAATAGGGAATAACCCGGAACATTTTTTTGGCCGTCATAGTGACGGCGGCTGAGGCAGCCGAGAACAATACTCGGCTTTCTTAGTCGTCGTCACTCTTGGACCTCCTCTTGCTTATCATCAGGCGGGACGAGGTCAGATGTCGTGTCAAAATAATAAAAAAAAAACAAGATCATTATTCGGCTACCAATCCGGCATTAAAAAAAATATGACTCGACATCTGACTTTAACGCCTGATGGTAAGCAAAAGGAGGTCCAAGAGTGACGACGACTGCAAAAAACCGAATCAGTTCACGATTACCCCAGTCTTACTATGCCGGCCAAAGGTTCTGTTTCACGCATCGCTTAAACGATCCAAGGTTATAGAATAGAGAGAGTATATGGGCTGGTGAAGCATTACACTTGTCGATTGTTCTACATAGAAACGACGCACCGCACCTTTTAGTTCGACTACCGATTTAGTCAGTCAACAGAATGTAAATGCCAAAGGTGAAAAGACGAGGTAGGAACAGGGTTAAAGAGCTCCTCGGAACATTCCCTCCCCGTGGTATAGGCGATAGAGGACGCACGAAGTCGCAGGGGGCCAGTTGTAGGCCGTTAAGACCAAGGGGGGTGGTCTTATATATTACAATATGTTACAAAGTGTTACCTAATATGTTACCTAAAATATATTACAAAGTGAGGTCTATTTGTATGTCTTCTGTGAGAGCTACATAAAACTTTAGATAAAATATGTTAATACGAAACTAATTCCTTGTTATTGTTTATAAGTTGTTGTTAATAGCGATTTATGTATTTTAAAATATATATAGATAATTTCATTAATTATTAACGCCTTAATTCCAACAGGGACAAGCAGAGATAATAGAGCAGAATTTTCTACAGTCCACATAATTTTATCCGTAACATAGTTAAGATGTTAGCACAGGGAACAAGGAGATATCAATAGAGAGCCACTTGCAACGGTCCTGAAACAACTCCCTCGCTTCCTTCACATATACCAATTTTCTTCATACAAGCTCTACGGTTATAGGCACTAGGCAACCCAGCTTTCAAGAAGATGTCTCCGATTTGGTTGGCAAAAATCCTCCTGGGTCTGCTTAGTTTAACGCATCCATCTTCTTCAGATTTTAAATTTGGTTCTTTAATCTATTTTTACTCATTCTTTTAAATATATATTGTTTTTTGTTTAATGAAGATTTTGATTAATTTACTTATAAATACACGAATATTGTAGGTTACTTGTAAAATAAATGAATTTACATTTTGTATTTTATTTACAATTTTATTAATAATTTTTTATTAGGTATTAGTTTTTTTTATATGTTTAATTTGCATATTAATTAGTATTTAGGTTTTATTGTAAATATAGCTTAATGCATAATGTTGTGTGGTGGTTATCTTTAACTAAAATAACAGTTACGGCTGGTTGAACCAAAAAATTTTTAAATTTTAAATCTTAAAATTTTAAAATTTTAATCTGAAAACACAACATACACGCGAGAGTGTTGCAACCCATTTTTGCTTTTTTCTTCGTAACTTTTTACGAATTCGTAAATTACAATTTTTGGTACAACCGCCTGTTAGAATTAAGATATTTTTTTAATTATAACGTTAAATGCTTGCTTGTACCGGTGTATATTTTGTCGATGACCCAGTAAAAAATTAATAAATAAAAAGTATTTTTTTATTTTTTATTTTATTTTTATAAAACTAAGCTAATTAAAATTACAAAATATACAATTAATATAATCAAGTATTTTACACTGAAAATCACTTAACCAAAATATCAAACCGGAGTCTTATCTCTATAATGAGTTACAATATCTCACCGAAGCGTAAAATTGTTTGAAATGTTTCATATTAAATTAAATTATCAACCGCAAATATTTACATTTTCTTTTTCAACGCAACAATTTGTTTTTATTAATTCTATTATAATAAAATATAATTTTGTTGTGTTGTTATTCGTATTGTGTTGTGTTTTAAAAAAAATAACCAAATCATAACTTTGCCATTACTGCAATTACCTTTACATCCATTACCTTGGTTCCTTCAAGCGATGCGTGAAGAAGCACCTTTGGGCGGCAGAGTGACGGCGACTGAGGCAGTCGTAAACAAACTCGGTTTTCTCAGTCGTCGTCACTCTTGGACCTCCTCTTGCTCATCATCAGGAGGTCAGATGTCGTGTCACAATAAAAAAAAAGCAATTGACATTCACATATTAAAAAATGCATAAAGGACAACATTCATTTTGGGCTTCTATGTACTACTTTTGAAATGTCCACTGATGAAAAAATATACAAATGGTAGTTTTGAAACTTGTATTGATAAAACTAATAACAATTTTGCTTTTAATTGCTGTGCGATTCAGTTATTTGGAAAATAAGATATGGACTTTGTATTGTCTGTCAATTAACGCCATATTTGTTCTGCTTTGAATTTTTTGATCATTTTGCACACCTAAACTATGAAAAATAAAGGGTATATTCTAATTTCATTGTAATCTTCGTACATCAAACTATTTTAAAATCTATATGCAACTGTTATTACAATTAAGCCCAAGTCCCCATACAAAATGAATGATGTCCTTTATTATATACATTATAATCAGAAAATGTATCACAAATAGAAGTATCTTCAAATTGGAAAATATATAAATCAAAAATATAATTTAAAAGGAACCAGACAAGTATACAGACCGTGAAGTGATTTGGTCACGTTTCGGAATCAGCTTGTAAGTTGCCAGTTCCATCTAGGCCGGCAAAGTAGATGTGATTGCTACTCACAGTTATTGAATTGTAGTAGCAGTGACATTCATTCATGGACCACACTTCGGCTTAACATCAAGCGGGGTGCTGTCATATGTCGAGTCACAATAAAAATAAAAAAAACGATTTGAACACTAGAAACAACTTTAGTCATAGCACCATTGTTATATCTCTTGCAACCCGATGGTCCATCATCAAGTACTCCAGGTCTTCAATTTTTTATTTTTTTATTTTTATTGTGACACGACATCTGTTCTCGTCCCGCCTGATGATAAGCAAGAGAAGGTCCAAGAGTGACGACGACTGAGAAACCGAGTTTGTTCACGGTTGCCTCAATCACCGTCACTATGCCGGCCAAAGGTGCTTCTTCACGCATCGCTTGAAGGATCCAAGGTCATAGGATGAAGAGAACACATGGGCAGGCAAAGCATTCCACTTGTAGATTGTTCAACAAAGAAAAGACGCACCGAACTTTTTAGTTCGACTGCCGATTCGGTTGATAGAATGCGGATGCTTACCCCGACCTGTGCGGGTATTACGGAAGTTAAAGGACGAGGTAGGAACAAGGTTAAAGAGCTCATCGGAACATTCGCCGTGGTATAGGCTATTGAAGACGCACAAAGCCGCCATATCTCTGCTTAGTAATTTGATAACGGCCCAGCTAATGGATTATAGTAAGGAACACTTTTAGTTAAAGCATATTAAGTACACAATTGTCTCAGTCGCTGTCACTATGGCGGATGCAAAGCTCATTGTTTTCTATCGCCAGTCCTTTTTATTGTGATTCGACAAGCTGAAACCGAAATCTAAGTCAATTTACGACACTCTTAAAAATAATACACTTTGACGCAGAATCGTAGCGTGCCTTGGCGGGGCCCAATATAAAAAAATGTTTAGGGGCCCTTAGGAAGGGTAGACTTCTCACAAAAGAAAAAAATTTTTTTTAAATAATTTTTATTAAGCACGTTAGGGGCCCGCGTAGCCCGGAGGCCCGTATAATTGATAAGGCAGATACGGCGGTAGCTACGCCCCTGCTTTGACATAAAAAAATATTATACGTAGAAAAATAGTTTACTAAAATATTAAATAATTAATTTGTGAAGTATTGCCAAGTCATTTTAGGCCTTGTAAAATATAGAGTACGCTTACTTAAATAATAATTAGATACTTAATATATTGACCTCTATTGGGTTAACTAATTGAGGAAACAATAAGCCTTTTTATGCGAGTAATTGATCTACTAGGTATTCGAATAAATGAGTAGCTATTCGCATTCTATCGACCAAATCGCCTCGATGGTCTGCACTTCAATTTAAAATTATGCTGAATGCTAGCATATAGCATATAGGGCACTAGGCATCTTAGCTTTCTTAAGGAGGTCTCCGATTTGATCAGAAAACACTTTCCTAAATTGCCTTGCCTAGACTTGCCTAGTGCCCATAACTATAGAGCTTGTATGAAGTGAATTGTGAATGTGAAGGAAGCGAGGGAGTTGTGTTAGAATCATGGCAAGTGCTCCATTTTTTCTGCCTAATTTCTGTGGGAAAAAGGCGTGTCAATTTTTTTTATTAATTGATTATTTATTTTATTTCAGTTTGGCGGCTTTTTCAGCTACATCGGAAATTTGTGTTTTGGGCAGAGGAATGGGCAGGTCATCTTTTTCGCATGTCTGATGCATTATGAGCAAAGCCAGCTACTAAGTGGACTCCTACAATAGTTCGTGGCGAGAGACCGCAAACTGTCATGAGTCATGGAAAAAAGAGAAGGAGGCCTGTGCACAGCAGTGGGACAAATAAATAAGCTAATTTATTAATATTTTTATACTAAGCTAATAAAGTGTTTGTACCATAGAAACAGGACAACCAAAGTACATATATCAAAGATACATTGGTAATGGCAAATGGTTTTGAACCCGTGCTCTCAGTTTGCGTAACCATTGAACTACCACTACACCACGGTCGCTATAAATAACGAAAAGGTGACTTATTCGACACGATTCAATAGCTTTGCAGTCTCAATAATCATTTAATAAAAACAATTTATTATTTTATCTTCCACTTTAAATTACACCTTTATCTATACACACGAAGTCAGTTTAAGATAATAAAAGCTCATATTAATAATTGTGATCGAATTCCTCCACATCTCATGGCCATGACATCCAGCCTCTTTAGGGTTGTCACTCTACATATTTCTACTAAATAACGGTTTAAACAGGGGCGTAGCTACCGGCGCCGTATCAATTATTCGGGGCCCCCAGGCCACGGAAACCCCCAAGCAATCCATAAACAAAGCAGCAAAAATTAATAAAAACTTACTAAAAACTAATTTTTACTAAAAAAAATTACTAATTTAATTTACTAAAAATTTACTAAAAAAAAACCAGTCATCATCAGCTATAAATGATTTAATAAATCAGTTTGCCGAAAAAAGGCAAGGAGAGTGTATATTTAATTTGAATAGTTTGTAAAAATTTTGGAAAAGTAACAGATAGATAATTATGATGAATTAATATTTCTTTTAATTTTGTGCAAACATTTTTTTTTCATTTGCCCTTAAACAAATTTTTATACGGGGCCCCGCCAAGGCACGCTACGCTTCTGGGTTTAAATCAAGGCAAAGAAATCTCGGTCCGTACAACCCTTACGGCATAGTGACGGCGACTGGGACAGGAAATTATAGATCAACTAATTTATTCCACCACTAGCTGGTACCGGCGACTTCGTCTACGTACTTTACCGCCACACTTCGGCGAATGTGCGCGACGACGACCGACGACTGACAGCAGCGGCGGCGATGCAGAGTATTCGTTAAAAGGAACTTTAACTTCAAAAGCCAATTTTTTTAACTTGATACACCCAAAACTTCTAAATATCATGTTCCTAGGTTCAGTGGTTAAGAATTTGTATACTTTTTTTTGCAATAAAAAGTAGCCTATGTTCTTTCTCAGGGTCTAAAGATTGTCTGTGCTAAATTTTGTCTAAATCGGTTGAGAGGTTTAAACAGGAAAGCGTAACAGACAGACAGAGTTACTTTCGCAAATATAATATTAGTAGGGATTAATCAATTGGTTTTGTGGCACCCTAAGTTTTATGAATAATAAGAGTTTTGGTTGAAGTTAAACAAACTCTTATATAGGTACCTTGTTTTTTTCCTATGATATCTCTGATAGGTCATATCAAATGTCGCCGCACAAAGATATTAGTTTAAGTAAATGGACATCATTCATTTTGTATGGGGACTTGGGCTTAATTGTATTAACAGTTTAATATGCATTTTGAAATAGTTTGATGTACGAAGATTACAGCGTAATTGGAATATATCCTTTATTTTGTATAGTTTAGGTGTGCGAAATGATCAAACTATAGTTATGACAGTTCAAAGCAGAACAAATATAGCGTTGATTGACAGAAGATACAAAATTCATATCTTATTTTCCAAATAACTGAATTGCACAGCAAATAAAATCGATATTGTTAGCTTTTTTTACAGTTTATTAATCAATAGAAGTATCTAAACTACCATTTATATATTTTTTCATAATTGGACATTACAAAAGTAGTACATAAAAGCCCAAAATGAATGATGTCCTTTCCGACTATTTTTTGTGACTCGACGTTACAGCACTTCGTCTGATGTTAAGCTGAAGTGTGTAACTGCTAGTAGTAGTCACATCCACTATGTCGGTCTAGTTGAAACCGGCAACTTACAAGCTGATCCCGAGACGCGACTAAGTCACTTCACGGTGTATACTTGTGAGTAATGGTACTACCCGGATCAGGGCCGTCTTAAGCATATTCAGCGCCGGGGTGCGAAAGTGAAGGCTCCGCTCGCGTGATCTCAGTGTGGTAGGTACCTATCGAAATTTATGGCGGTCGGCATGCGCCCCCTAGGACTCTGCGCCCGGGTGCACCGCACCCCTTGAACCCCTGGGTAAAGACGGCCTTGACCCGGATCGGGAGAATGGGCACCACTGCCTACCACTCATGAATAAATTCAACGCATGGTATTTTATTTATAATGAAATCTGTCAACCCTAAGTAAGTTGTCTTATTTTGGTGTGAATGTTGTTTCTGGTTTGGAGAACATTGGCTGTGGGTGCAGTTTGACGTGACCAGCGCAAGGGCACCAGGTCAACTGTCACCTGGCAGAGACACATGCTTACTCAGGATTTTTTATATAAAGTTTTTTTTTGTATTCATGATATAATATTTGAGTTACTGTATTGATTGGTAATGTAAATTGAATAGGAAAATTATTGTAGTTTTCGGACACTTTAATATACTAAGCTACTATTAGTAGCAATCACATCCACTATGCCGGCCTAGTTAAAACTGGCAACTTACAAGCTAAACCCGAAACGTGACCAAATCACTTCACGGTCTGTATACTTGTAAGTGGTGGTACTACCCCGGATCGGCAGACTGGGTACCACTGCCTACCACTCTTTGATAACCAGACCCGAAGCAAATATCCACCTCTTTTTTTTAATAACAAATATTTGCAATATTTTATATAATTATTAAATATTACAATTAAAAGCTATGAAACAAATATTTGCCCCGACCGGAAATCGAACCCGGGACTTTACGCGCAACAAACCAATCGTTAAACCGTTCGTCCACGCCTGTCGTTCTATGCTTGTCTCATAGAAACAGGACAACCCCATATATTAAAGTACATATATCGAAGATACATTGGTACCGGCAAGTGGTTTTGAACCCGTGCTCTCGGCTTGCGTAACCATTGCCTTACCACTAGACCACGGTCGCCTTAAATTATTACTTAATCATAAAATAACTTGAGTCCCTGTGTGTGTCTGACTGCAAGACAGGTTATCAGTGCGGACGACTGCACTTTATAATATAATAATTTATGACCTCAGAACAATAATAAAAGAAAGACGCCGTGCAATCAAATTGATGCTAAAGTGAATACTTCTCACAATTAGATATAACAGGTTAAATTTTATTGCGCCTAGATAAATGAACATCACTCCGAATTATGTTAAGTTGGAGTGCGGTCAAGAAGTGGAAATATTGCATGCTGTCGCATCCACTGTGCCGGCCTAAATATAACCGCCAATTAACGACTGATTTAATTAACAATCTGTACACTTTGTTTTGGTAAAGTACCCCGGATCGGTAGACTGAGCAAAAGACCAGCAACTGTCTGCCTACTACTCTTAAGCAACCAGACCTGAAGCAAATATCTGCCTCATTTTGTTACAAAACAAATAATTGTGGATGTGAGGGAAGCAAGGAAGTAGAGTCACGATAGTGTTAAATAGCGTTGCCTATCCCTGTGGGAAAATAGCGTGTCAAATTGATTTAATTTATTTATTAAATTTTATAAATTCTTCGCAACAAACCTGTGCTCTTGCGTTCTTTGTGAGATTTATATAGATTTACAATGCTGTGTTAATATTTTTTTGTTGGTCTGAGTACACAACATAAACTTGTATTATAATTTATAATGCTATAATACATAAAGTCAAGTAAACTGATGTCACAAATTCTCATCCCATGATGTAAGCAGTAAACTAGAATTAACACTATGCCAGGCCAGCATAGTGGATACGATACTCTGGCAGTATTCGCCTCTATTGTAGCTTTAGACCAGAGCTTCAAGTGTATTTGTTTAATGAACACGTACTATGCTATTAGAATAAGAATAGGACGAGCTGTTGACTAACTTTACTTGTGTCTTTTTCTTGACGGTCCGTCCGCAAAGAAATAAATATTTGCTCCGACCGGGAATCGAACCCGGAACATTACGCGCAACAAACCAATCGCTAACCGTTCGTCCACGTCTGTCGTCAAAATACAAAGTACGTAATCAGTAATACAACTGCGATAGGGAAACGATGAGTCCTGTTTGTATAGCGAAACTGGCGAAACATTCCGATTGGGAAACCAGGACTTCGGCTTGGACAGCGAGACCTGCAACTTCTACGAGTGTACTAAGAGAGGTAGGCAGAGGTACCCAGACTGCCGATCCGGGGTAGTACTACCACATACAAGTATACAGACCGTAAAGTAATCAGCTTGTAAGTTACCGGTTCCAACTAGGCCTGCATAGTGGATGTGATTGCTACTCACAGTTATTGAATTGTAGTTGCAGTGGCAAAAACATCATCATAACATCAAGCGGGGTGCTGTCATATGTAGAGTCCACGAGTCACCATAAAACATTAAAAAAACTTCGGTAACATTCGACTTCGGGTAAGACATAAGGACGACTTTGGCTCGAAATTTTTATTTTTGTTTGTGACTCAACATATGACAGCACTCCGCTTGATGTTAAGCCGAAATGTGGTCCATGAATGAATGTCACTGCTAATACAATTGAATAACTGTGAGTAGCAATCACATCCACTATGCCGGCCTAGATGGAACCGGCAACTTACAAGCTGATCCCGAAACGTGATCAAAATCACTTCACAGTCTGTATACTTGTGAGTGGTGGTACTACCCCGGTTCGGCAGACTGGGTACCACTCTTTAATAACCAGACCCGAAGCAAATATCCACCTCTTCTTTTATTAACAAATATTTGTAATTTTAATAATTAGATTAAATATTACAAATAAAAGCTACGTAACAAATATTTGCTCCGATCGGGAATAGACATCATCGATAGGAATAGATCGGTCGTTGTGCTGTGGTTTGAGCGGTCGCGCGTTTAATTCTAATTATACTGGTATTTTCTTATAATTTGCGCGAATATAGCGAATAAATAATGAATTAAACAAATTTTATGCGCCTTACTATCGCATTTATTTTGGCTTTTATTTAACATTATTTTATTATTCCGACGTTTTAAAACCTCGCAGCAATCGTGGTCATGGAGATACACGTCGCAACGATAAAAAATTGTTAAATCAAAACCAAAATAAACGCGATAGTAAGCCGCATAAAATTTGTTTAATTCTTTAATTATACTGCCTAATTCATACGTAATCATATGAATGTTGTTTTATACGATCACTTTCATTATACAGGCTTTTACACGCATGCTGGCGTTTCAAGGTTACATCATAGGAAGATCACGGTCACCTCGGTAACTTATTTAAAGCCGCCTCCGCAAGCTTCCACAAACACCAAGCACAACAAAGTCCCAAACAGGCATCTACAAGCTTGGCGAACGTGCTACTATATTCCAGATAAGCAAACATGGCGGATGATAAAAAATTATAGAAATCGTACAATATACTTCATATACTACCAAGCATTTGGAGACATCGCAAACTGTTTGCCGACATCCTTTGATTGTTGAAGAAATACCGACATCGATGCCGAACACAGACGACCACAAACAGAAACCTGAAACAGGCAAACATAAACAAACCCATCCACATGGTCCAGTTCCCAAGGGACGATCTCGAATTTTTTCGAACCGAGTTAGGTCGATTTAAAAATATGGATAACCCGATTCGCAAACCGAATTGATGAATTCTATTCAAACCGGTTTAAACACCGAGGGTCAATCATGGGTACAACAAAAATATGAATTTCAGGTTCAAATTTTAACGATTTATGTCAGTTTTTATAAATTTTGCCGCCCCCTAAATGTGCCGCCCGGGGCGGGCCGCCCCCTCCGCCCCCGCCACGCTACGCCACGCTACGCCACTGTAACCGACCCAACTCGGTTTAACCCGGGTTGAATTTTTTTAGGTAGCAATGCATAATATATTTTGAAGGTCGTATGGTAATTCTGTTACTTAGTGATGGACGATTCTAGAAAAATACAATCGAATGTTTGATTAATAGTAATTCAGAGTGGTTTGCAGTGGATACCAGTCTGTCGATCATGGGTAGTACCACCACTTAGAAGTATACAGACCGTCAAGTGACTCAGTCGCGTATCGGGATCATGTTGTGAGTTGCTGACTCCAACTAGGCCGGCATAGTGGACGTGACTGCTAGTTACACTGATTTAACTGTAGTAGGAGTGACCTTTATTCATAGACAGCACTCCAGCTTATTATCAGGCGGGGTGCTGTCACATATATAGATATAGACAGTATCGAAAATGTATTCGAATATTTTCATAAAAAGCATTCGAATAAATCTATTTTTATTTTCACATTCGCCCTTCGCTACTCTTACGAACTACAGGCTACAATTACTGTTACATTAATAAGCGATTTACAACTTTATGGCCGTAGCAATTAAGTTCATTTGGTTAAGATAAAGCGAGTAAAATTTAAATCATTTATTGTAAAATAAATTTATATTGTTAAATTTTGTGCTTTGTGTGTTAGCAAATACAGTTTATATTACGATGTCTAATTAGTGTGTGTAAAAAAAAGTGTTTATGCAATATCAATAAATAATAATTCAATTATACGGACAGACATTAATCAATTATGATTTATGGGCCGTTATAGAATTCTTTTTTATTATTAGTATTTATTATTATGCCTAATTTATGCAGCTGAATGGTTTTATGCAGGAAATAACCAATGCGACAACTGTGTGATTTATAACTCGCTAAATAACCGCATTCCATTCTCTTCGTGAAAAAAATCTCTGTGTTCGAATCCTTGTGGATACTGCTGATTTTTGGAGGATCAGGGTTATCCCAATTGCTGGAGATTGGGAGCTGGAATACATTCGTCCTACTACATCTTTAGTAGGACGGCTGGTGCGGCTAATTTCACTGTACGAAGCGGCTAGCTTAATCTCCTAGTTTATAGAGAGGAAGGAGGCGATATAACCAATTTAGATTCATAATCATCATCAGCCAGAAGGCATCCACTGCTTAACATAAGCCTCCCCATTAGAACGCCATTCCGAACGACAATATTATATGGATAAAAATAGTAGATATTTTTTATTGCAGGCCCAGGAGGGGGTTCGCCGACCAAATCGGAGACATCCTCAAGAAAGCTAGGTTGCCTAGTGCCCACAACCATAGAGCTTGTATAAAGAGAATTGTGAATGTGAAGGAAGTTATGTCAGGATCGTGGCACGTGGCGCTCCATTGACTTTGCGATAGAAAACAATTATGCTGACAGCAGTCACTTCCTTTTTTTTAAATTGAGACGCTACATCTGACCTCGACTGGCCTGATGGCAAGGGAAGTCCAAAAGAGCCTACGACTTAAAAAAAACACGTTTTATGTGTACTTTGCAAGCCAAATGAAATGAGGCGCATAATGCATTTCTTTCATAGGCATAGTCAGGGGTACTGCTACACTGGTGACAGGCTGACCTCGTTCCAACCTAGTTCTATTTACTTTCGGGGTCGGGAAAGAAACCGCATTCTGTCGATCAACAGTTCTTTATCTGTCGATCAAATGAAAATAAACACAACAAAATTTATGAATTATAATTTATTGTATCTATATACGTATACATAATGTTTTAAATTCTTATTTAATTTGATTTTAATTACATATTTACAATTAAATTATTAAAAAATCTTTATTAGATTTTGCGCGAACATTGATTAATGAATTAAACAAATTTTACGCGGCTTACTATTGCGTCGCCGTGACCACGTTGGCTGGAAAGGTCTGGAAACGTCAGAATAAAAAAATGTACAATCATTAACTATAAATAAACGCGATAGTAAGCCGCATATTTGTTTAATTCATTACCTAATTTTAAAAAAAATCTTCTTCAATAGCACATTTTCTCCTTATATAAATGCATTGTTACATAATAAAGTAAAATTAATATTGAATGCATTAATAGTTATAAAATTAAGTAATCTAATTGTTACTAATTACACTGTTTTTTAATATTCATAGCTTAGTGGTAGCAAGAGTGGTAGACAGTGGTGACCGTGAAGTGATTTGGTCATGTTTCGGCATCAAATTGTAAGTGCCGGTTCCACCTAGGCCGGTACAGTGGATGTGATTGCTACTTACAGTTATTGAATTGTAGTAGCAGTGACATCTAGTGGACCACGCTCCAGCTTAACATAAAGCGTGATTCTGTCATATGTCGAATCACAATAAAAAAAGCGTAAATAGGCCCTCTGACCGGCATGGTGACGACGACTGAAGCAGCCACAAATTGAGTTTTTTTAGTCGTGCTTACCATCTTGCTTACGATCAGTCCCCCTAGCCCAGCAATGCTAGCAAGACTGCATATCAAATTTTCCTGGTAAGTTATTTAAAATTACAATGATATTCTTTGCAGGTCATAGCGTCATAGTAAATCAATCAATCAGATAGTCACGCATTTTTCCTACAGAGATAGGCAGAGCCACGATCCTGACACAACTCCCGCGCTTCCCTCGTATTTACAATTCTCTTTATACAAGCTCTACGGTTATGGGCGATAGGCAACCTAGCTTTCCATAAAATAGTAAATAAAATTGCAACATCAGCCTTAGAATTATCATTTATAAATAATATATATTTACAAAAGAAATATTAATTAATTTGTTTTAATTAATGTAAAAAATAAATAAACCCTAATAAGTATTTATAAAAATACATTTATTTTTACAGTTGCATCTTACATGGCAAAATGGGCAAGGTGGTAATAGATTATAAACTAAAAGACAAAGGTTCGATTCCACTTACCAATGGGTTCCTTTACTAGGCCGGCATAGTGGATGTGACTGCTAATTACAGTTATTAAATGGCACTATTCATTATCTGTTCATTAATTGGACTCCAGCTTAACATCAGGCGGGGTGATGACATATGTCGAGTCACAATAATAAAAAAAATTAAAATACTAGGTACCTTGGTCGCCCAGTGACATTTTAAATTTATTGTGGCTCGGCATATGACAGCACCAAACCTGATATTAAGCTGGAGTCCGGGTCATAAGAGGCAAATGCTAATTCAGTTAAACAATTGAAAGTAGTAGTGGCATCCACTATGCTGGCTTTATTGAAACCGGCAACTTTCAAGCTTATCTTAAAACGCGACTGTGTCACTTTACGGCCTATACGCTTAAAAATATTGGTACTAGTAAAAAACCAGACCCGAAGCAAATATCTACCATTTTTTTATTATTATCTAATATTTACAATATAGAATCAAATAATTAAATCTTTGCTCCGAAGGGGAATCGAACCTGGGACTTTATTGTCGTGTTAACGATTATAATTTATTCTGTGGAAAATCTAACGTCGTATACGGAGGTCTAGTTCTGGGTACAGGAGGTCTTCTTGTCCTAGGGTGAGTTTTTCCACCTTGCACCACCTCGCTACTACTTTCCCCTTCTTCAGGTAAAAATGGAGCTCTCGGACTCAAAACCAAGGCTTTGTAAGACGAATGCGAATCAGCTATACTCCTTCCATCACCTTCATCACGTTTGGACATCTCAGTGAAAGGGGAAATAGGTAAATTCGAAGTCGGAACTTGAATCTTTTCTACAGTCTTCATTTCATAAACATCCTCTTTTTTTTCAGTCTTAAATTTCGATTTTCTCTCTATGATTTCCGCTGTAGTTAGATCTGAATCTTGGACTTTAGTATCTAAAGGCGGGGCTGATAGCCATGGTCGTCTACCATTCCACGCTTCCTCATTTTCACTTGCATCACCTAAAAGTCCTAGTTTCTCTAAATTCTGCAATAGTAAATTCTCGCTTGAACCAGCAGTTCTTAGTTCAGGTTTGGTCTCTTCAGCCAGGAGTAATTCTGCTAAAGGTGGTGCTAATCCTAAACCTATATTTCTTTCATGGTAGACCTCTGAAATAGTTGGAGTCAATTCCCCACTCATGTGTCTGACTTGCGCCATCGGCTCCCTGTCTCTATTACTAATCTTAGGTTTTCTTTTAGAAGTAGAAGCTTGAGGTTCCTTCTCCTCGTTAGTTCTTCTGGGTTGAGCTGAAGCAAGGTCGTAGAAGGCGTCCAAATACCTCTGATGGTCCTGTCTTGGGTTTCGTCTCAAGACAGTGTCGTGGCCAGAACTCTCCCAGTCGGAGTCGTCAGTGGAAGGAGGTCTTCGAGTATATAGAGTCCGTATTTTGGTTTGGTGTGCTAATGCTAAGGATACGTCCCGAGGTGGAGCTGCTGGGGGTGAAGGTGTAAATGTGACGTCACTCTCGCCTCGATACCTGTGAAACAAGAATGATAAATAAAAATAACACAGATTAAAGACATGTACTGCAACTACAGTGGAACCCGGCAACTTACAAGCTAATCCCGAAACGCAATTAAGTCACTTCACGGTCTGTATACTTGTAAGGGGTGGTACTACTCCGAATTGGCAGACTCGACACCACTGCCTACTACTCTTTATTTTGACCGACTCAGTAGCTCTTACTATGCCGACCACAAATTATAAATTGCAAATTAATAAGAGTGGTAGGCAGTGGTACCCAGTCTGCCGATCCGGGGTAGTACCACCGCTTACAAGTGTACAGACCGTGAAGTGATTTGGTCGCGTTTCGGGATCAGCTTGTAAGTTGTCGGTTCTAACTAGGCCGGCATAGTGGATGTGACTCACAGTTGTTGAATTGTAGTAGCAGTGGCATCCATTCATTGACCACACTCCAGCTTAACAACAAGCGGGGTGCTGTCATATGTCGAGTCACAATAAAAATTAAAAAAAGGAATGTCACATACCTTTGCAGAGTAGAAGAAGGGTTACTGGGCGGTGTGTTGGCAGTGACTGGTGGTGGTGCTGTTCTTCCATCAGGTTCACCACGACCTGCTTCCCCTGAGCCCCGCACATACATTGTGAATGCACCTCCGCATGAGCCCAGCGGCAATGGAGGTGGAGGCACTGATGATGCACTTTCTTCTGAAGAAATAAGGATATGATTATTTTGGGTTAAGGTTAAGCGTGCTTCTTCACGCATCGCTTGAAGGATCTTAAGATATAGGATGGAGAGACTGGGCCGATAAAGCATTCCACTTGTCGATTGTTCTACCAAGAAAAGACGCACTGAACGGTATCACGGGGCAAAAGTCGAGGTAAGGAACAAGAAATATAAACGAAAAATGGCTGAAACATAGATCCGCTATCATCATCATCAGCCAGAATACGTCCACTGCTGAACATAGGCCTCCCCCTTGGAACGCCATTTCGAACGACAAGATGCTAGTTGCATCCACCGGTTATTCGTGACTTTCCCTATGTCTCTGATCACTATGATCCGCTATGTCTCTGCGAAATTTTAAGAACTCTAGACTACAGACTAGCGTTTATTTTAAACCAAAGGAAAAAGGAAGGTTTACTTACGCCTAAGTTGTCTCGATGTATGTTCACTATCAGAATGTTGCTCTAGTTCGCCGTCATCGACGGATGCCAGTGATTCTATACTTGAGCTGGATTCCAAACTTAGACTGCGTGGTGCTTCTTGGGTATCTATAAAAGAAATTGTTATTTTTTTTAAGAAATAAAATATAATAACTAAAATAGATTATTAAAAGAAGTCAAGGCAAGTTTAGGCAAGGTTTTGAAGATACTGGCAGCGCTCCCCCTTTGAATAGATAGACTAATTCGTTGTCCGAGGTAGCTGCCAACTCTTCGATCTTCTGTGATGTCGACTAACCTTTTTGCTATTTCCTTAAGAAGCCTTATAGCGCTAGGTGTAAGCAAAGTTATATATTATTATGTTGTTGTTATATATTTATGGCCGGCATAGTGACGGCGACTAAGGCAGCCGTGAACTGACTCGGTTTTTTCAGTCGTCGTCTCTCTTAGACCTTATCTTGCTTGCAGGTCAGATGGGAAGGTAAAACGGGAACGATCCAGGAATCAAGTCCTTGATCAAATCACGAAAGTTTTCACATTCATAGAACTTTTATGAAGAGAATTGTGGACGTAAGGGAAGGAAGAGAGTAGAGTCAGGATTGGGTAAAGAAGAATTATAAGAATTGAGGCATAATATTTTATTGAGGTTGATTTTTGATTTAGAGCTTGTATGAAGAGAATTGTGAATGTAAAGGGAGCGAGTGAGTTGTGTCAGGATCGTAGCCATCAGCTGGCCATCATCAGATTTATAAATTCCTTTCATTTATCTACTTTCACTTATCCTTGCCATGTGCCCAAATCTTCAGTTCCACTACATCTTCATCATATCAAAATTATGGTTTTAAGGTATGGTTTCCACTTACCGAACAGAGCAAGTAATGCTTGTAAAACAAATTGTATTTGTCTTCTATTTGCTGTTTTGCCAGTCCGTAGTGTCACCTCATCTTGGCCCACTTCTGCCAGGTCGAAGCCAAGTGATGCCAACAATTCATGGCAACCATTCACTCGCCATAATCTAAAAATTAAAAAAATATATACAGTGTGGCGGACGACGCACCATGCAACAACTAGATTGCGTTGCTGTTCTTTATAGTGACAACAAAGAAAGACAATTTGCTCCTTCAAATGTAATTTTTAATTTATTTTGGTGTGCAAACCAAATTTGCGATGGTGTGCAAAAAAATTTAAAATCTTTGATTCGTGTCTTAATAACTCATATAAAAATAAAAATAAATATAGAAAAATTCCAAACAGCTGAAACTATAGTCAATTGGAAACTATAGTAAAAAAATCTATTTGTTAATTAAAATAATCCTATGTTACTTATAGTACCTCCAAAAATATGTGTACAAAGTTTCATGATGATCGGTTAAGTAGTTGTTGCGTGAAAACGTAACAAACAAACTCACATTTACATTTATAATAGTAGGTTAGACCAACCTGACATTGACAGCAACTTCGAAACTTTCACATTCAGTATTGTTGACAGAAAACTGTGATATAACAGAACGTATCACACCAATGATATCGTCAGCCACATCACCGTTCGATATTAATTTTGACAACGATTGCAGAGTTGTTGGTGATAGACCTGTTAACAAAATTTAATCAATTAATCAAATTGTCACGCCTTTTTCCACAGGGCCTATCCCTACATAAAAACAAAATTAGTTATAATATTTATTTTGTAGTTAATCCAGCGTGTCATCTGACTGTCTAAAATATGAGAATTTAAGAATCATTTTTTGTTTATTGAGTACCTAAAAAGCAGGAATTATTACCCCTACATGTAGTCTATCAATCAATCAATCAAGATGTCACGCCTTTTTTTTCCGCAGGGATAGGCAGAGACAATAGAGCGCCACTAACCACGATCCTAATATAACTCCCTCACATCCACAAAAAATGTTTTATTTTTTAATGAACTAATATTTGTATATTTAATCAAATTATTAAATAATACAAATAAAAGCTATGAAACAAACATTTGCTTCGACCGGGATCGAACCTGGGACTTTCGCGTAACGGACTGGTGTGCAGACTAATACGCCACGCCTGTCACTTTCTTTACTTTTCTATACTAAGCTACTAAAGTGATTGTATCATAGGAACAGGACAACCAAAGTACATATACTCGTATATCTAAGATGCATTGGTACCGGTGGGTGGTCTCGAACTCGTGCTCTCGGTTTGTGTAACCATTGCACTGCCACTACACCACGGTCGCCTTTCCATAGTTAGTTACCCTAAAAACTCACCCAATAATGATTGTAGACTAGCCGAGCATTGTGTTAATCGCTCTTCAGGATCACTTTGTGGGAAGAACACGCTTGAGGGTATACCATTTGCAGCAGGCTCAAATCTGTGAAAACATCAATTAATCAATCAATCAAATTGTCACAGGGTTAGGCAAGAATGATGGAGCAGACACTTTATATGAACTTAATCTTCGATCATATAGATACAAAATTGCCGTTAAAAAGCGACAAATGATTGCAAGTCCAATTGATGCTGGACTTGCATTTGTTCTCAGTGAAGAAAATGATGTAAGTAACAGACATTAAATTTGTAACAAGTTTATACTTTAAAACAATGTGGTAAGGTTCAGTTTACAATTCACATTCAATTTATATCGGTGTAAGTTAATTCTGACGCGCGTATCCGTATTTTTAACCCCCGACCAAAAAAGAGGGGTGTTATAAGTTTGACTTGTCTGTGTATCTGTGTATCTGTGTATCTGTGTATCTGTGGCTCTGTGTATCTGTGTATCTGTGTATCTGTGTATCTGTGTATCTGTGTGTCTGTCTGTGGCATCGTAGCTCCTAAACGAATGGACCGATTACGATGCGGTTTGTTTCATTTGAAAGCTGACGTGATCGAGATGGTTCTTAGCTACAATTGATGAAGATCTGATCAGGGGTTTCAAGGTCATCAGCTCGATTTGTTAGCTGCGGTAGCGATCTTAGACGCGCTGTTTAGAACGACAACCCTTGTACGTCGCTATGCGACGAAGATTGTTATTTTATGTCAAATAAATATGCCATTGTTAAAACACGTAAAAAATGTTATAATTTTTCCCTTAAAATATTCAAATGGCGAGGTTGGTTTGCAGTTTAGATCGATTACCTTGATTGAATATTTTAGGGGAAAAATTATAACATTTTTTACGTGTTTTAACAATGGCATATTTATTTGACATAAAATAACAATCTTCGTCGCATAGCGACGTACAAGGGTTGTCGTTCTAAACACGCATAAGGCTGGGAATACACGTCCGATATTGCTGAGCAAATTATTTACAAATCGGAAGTAGGAATCGGACGTCTATTTTGTTTCTGTATTCTGTATGAAAACTGCACCTTCAGACAATCGGATCGGCCATAAAATCGTAAGCGCCTTGGCGTTGTTTCCGATTCTGACATCCGATCCGACTATCGGATCTGACGTGTATTAAGTATTCAAACAAATGTATGGTACGAGTGCTTTTCGATTGTCTGATCAGACAATCGGATCGGACTATCGGAGAGGAAAATCGGACTTGAATTCCCAGCCTTATAGGTATTTACTTTACTTTTAAACAAATCTGTGACTTAACATTTGAAATAAAAACATATACAAATACATGTGTGTTTTATCTGGTACCACTGAGCTACTCTGATGATGGAACTCGAAGGTAGGAGACGAAATCCTGGATGTGTTCAAACTTTTTTTTGGTATACTAAGTTTGGACTTATTAGATTTGTCTTGAAGGTAGGAAACTAAGTGTAGAAAAGTTAGTGCGATAAAATAAAACATTCCGGATCTAAAAAATCTGATCATGGATCCTCTCAGATCAGCAAATCAACAAGAAATGGACCTATAGTGCTTTAACTAAAATTGTTACTCACTATGAGCCATTAGCTGGACCGTTATCAAATTAAAGACCGAGAGTATCTGATGATGCACCATTATGAATCCTCTCAGATCAGCAAATCAACAAGAGATAGAACTATAGTGCTTTAACTAAAATTGTTACTCACTAAGAGCATTTAGCTGGACCGTCATCAAATTGAAGACCGGGCAATCTGATGATGCACCATTATGAATCCTCTCAGATCAGCAAATTGATATCAATTGATCAGCAAAAAAAGAGATAGAACTGTAGTGCTTTAACTAAGCCTATAGCTGGGCCGTTATCAAATTGAAGATCGGGAGTATCTGATCATGAATCCTCTCGGATCAGCAAATCAATAACAGATAATATCATAGTGCTTGAACTAAAATTGTTACTCTCTATGAGCCATTAGCTGGGCCATTATTAAATTGAAGACCTGGAGTAGTTATCTGATGATGCACCATAAGAATCCAAGGGATATTAAAGGGATATAACTATTGAGCCATGACTAATGTTGTTTATTACTATAAAGCTGATGATATGACCAAAGTGGTTCCAGGCGTTTCGGGGGTTCCTTTAAAATTTTAATTTTGATTTTATAGTTATTGATATTATGTTATATTATGTATTTTAAAAAATTGATCGATGATCTTAATGCAAACTACGTTTTCTTCACATCCACAATTCTTTCTTAAGAACGTCAGTGTTTTTAATTACCTTTAACTTAATAAGTCAACAAAATGTGTGATGTTGAAAATTGTGAGTGGTATCCCGGATCGGCAGACTGGGCAAATGACTCCGATTGTTATTTAATTTCAGTTCTTTTGGGTCTTAAAAGTGGCATAGTGACTAATAGGACAAAGAAAACTAAGGTGAAAGCCAAAATAACATGACTAGGATGCAAAACATGCGTGCGCATTTTCTCGCAACCGCACCCTATTTAGTAGGGGTCGGACTCGGCTAAACTTTTAACCTCGCTTTAACTAGGAAAACATGGTATTATAGGAGAAAATGTAAAGATTTTATATGAAATTTTGGTGCGCGCGCAAGAAGCCAAAATATTTGTAAGACAGGGTTGGACTCCGTCGAATATATCGCCTCGTATGTACCAGGATATCAGAAATACAGAGGATATAGAGAAACAGAATAATGTTCCAGTAGATGCGCGCGCATAATTGCGCCAAGTCGTGAGCGTCAAGTTTTGAAATAGGGGGCCGGACTCTTAAATCGATAGGAATCTATCAGGATATCATAAAATCAGAGTAGATTTGTTTCAGAGCACTGTTATTGCGCGCGCATAGTTAGTTCATACATAAAGCATAGAGATAAAGCCAAAGTATTTGAGAGCCACAACCGGATTTGAAACTGGAGTCGGCCTCTGAAACAAATTCCATCCCCTAATTTACCAAGAAGACATAAAATCGAAGGAGAAAGCCGTTTATTTCAGATTGTACACTTAGGCCTGGGAATCCACCTGTATAAAATGGGGGCCGGTCTCTAAAATATATATTTCAGTTCTATTTTATCAGGACGACATGCGGTACTAAAATAATTTTTGTTACTATTTTTTCTTTGAGGTACATTACAGGGGTCCGGACTCTGAGGAATATTGTACCTCGTAGCTACCAGGAAAACACGAAGGCGCAGAAGATATACCCTTATTTCTTCAAACTGCGCGCGCACAATTTCACAATTATAATACAGAGGAGACGGAGTCAAATATCTACTTTCAACCTTTTAAATCCTGCACACGATTAGTTTCTTTACCACCCCCGATTTTAAAAGAAGTAAAATAATTTACATCTTTTACTATATTTGAAAGTTTTGAAAACGCAATTTATGGAAAGGATGAGTGAAAACCTATTGACGAAAGGAATTTATAAATCTGATGTGAATACTCGTATATACGTTAATCGAGGCAGCCAAGGGTGTTTTTTGACCAAATCGTAGACATCCTCAAGAAAGAAACGTTGCCTAGTGCCCATAACCTTAGAGCTTGTATGAAGAGAATTGTAGATGTGAGGGAAGCGAGGAAGTCGTGACAGGATCGTGGCAAATGGGGCGCAATTGTCTTTGGCTATGCCTGCGTAAAAAGGCGTGATGATTTGTTTGATTTGTTGATTAACAATTTATTTTCAAGAACATTAAATATGAGCTATATAAATTACTGAATTAAATAAATTGTAATAAACTCATAATAAACAACAATTTTGAGTTAGTTTTTACTTTAAAATAATAACAATTAAACTACTTAACAAAATACTAACAATAACAACCGAGCGACGACTTTCAAGCTGATCCCGAAACGTGACCGAGTCATTTCATGGTCTGAGTTTTCAAATTTGCCTACCACATTATTGTTGTATTGTAACTGTATTGTTGTCCGCAATAAAATTATTCTTCTTACAAACGTACGCTCGTACCCCGTTTTGAAGAGGGTCTGGACTTTGAAAAGTATTCCACCTCGCCTTAACTAGGATAACACGAAACGATAAGAGAAAGTTTTCACTAACTTGCACTTTCGCCTTTTAAAATCCTGCGCGCGCATAAAGTTTAATACAAACCATTTTGTGAACAACACTCAATTTTGCAGGGCTGTACTCGTGAAAAGTATTTCACCTCGCATTTACCAAGGGAACATGTTTCCGTAAGAGATTTTTTTTTTATTGTGACTTAACATATGACAGAACCCCGTTTGATGTTAAACTGGAGTGAGCCCATGAATGGACGTCTCTGCTACTACAATTCAATAACTATAAGTATCAATCACAACCACTATGCCGGCTTAGTTGGAACCGGCAACTGACAAGCTGATCCTGAAACGCGACTAAATCACTTGACGGTCTGTATACTTACTTGTAAGTACACACTACTCCGAATCGGCAGACTGGGTACTGTTGCCTACCCCACTCTTTGTTAACCAGACCCGAAGCCTGTTTTTTTATTAACAAATATTTGCAATATTTAATATAAATAATATTACAAATTTAAGCTATGAAACAAATATTTGCTTCGAGCGGGAATTGAACCTGGGACTTTACGCGCAACAAACCATTCGCAAACTGTTCGGCCATGTCTGTCGTCATATCTGGCCTGAAAACTTGGAAACCACACCCGCTTTTGCAGGGCCGGGCTCACTCGTGAAAAGTATTTCACCTCGCATTTACCAGGATAACATATATCGGTAGGAGAAATATTTCTGATAACGGTACTTCAAAATTGCGCGCGCAATAGCCTGCTCTCAGAGAGGGTGTGATTCACCCTGGAGATAGGACGCGTATTACAGAGCTCTTTGCCATATTTTAAATATATTTATTTTATTTATCATCTAATTACCCCAAATAAAAGGACATCATTCATTTTGGGCTTTATGTACTACTTTTGTAATGTCCGATGATGAAAAAAATATATAAATGGTAGTTTCAATACTTGTGTTGATAAAACTGATAACAATTTTGCTCAATTGCTGTTATTTGAAAAATAGGATATGGATTTTGTATCGTCTTTCAATCACAAAGACACGCCATATTAACAGTCAGTCCTTTAATCTGTCATAATTATAGTTTAATCATTTTGCACACCTAAACTATGCATAATAAAGGATAGACGTATGACGAAAAGATTTTTGACACTTGAAATCTGTCTCGACCCGTCTGATGCTTACCAAGAGAAAGCTTGAAAGTGCCGACAACTGAAAAAATCTGAGCCAGTACACGGTTGCCTGAGTCGCCGTCACTATGCCGGCCAATAAATAATAATAATAATAATAAGAAACTCACCTAAAACCAACGCTCATAAGCAACTCCTTCCAGCCTGGTATGCTTCCAGCTTTATTCTCGATGCTCTTCTGTGTGGTGTACATCGCGT
This sequence comes from Tinea trinotella, assembly GCA_905220615.1. Taxonomy (NCBI): domain Eukaryota; kingdom Metazoa; phylum Arthropoda; class Insecta; order Lepidoptera; family Tineidae; genus Tinea; species Tinea trinotella. Next base: position 1,692,555 of record HG992325.1, read on the forward strand.
TCTTCTGTCCTCTTACTATTCTTTGTAATGACTTCTCCACTAGGTGCAGACATACCCTTAATGCGTCCCTAAAGAATATTATACATGTAATTATTTATATTTAATTATTTATTTATACATTGCTTGAAAAAACCGATAAGCGATGGAGAAGAAAGGTTCTTAAGTGGAGATAACGAACTGGAAGACGCAGCTAAATAGGCCTTCCGCTATGTGGTCTGACGACATAGTGAAAGTCACAAATAACCGGTATATTTTTTATTTATTGTGACTCGTCATATGACAGCACCCCGCTTGATGTTAAGCTGGAGTGTGGTCCATGAATGGATGTCACTGCTACTACAATTCAATAACTGTGAGTTGCAATCACATCCACTATGCCGGTCTAGATGGAACCGGCAACTTACAAGTTGATCGTGACCAAATTACTTCATGGTCTGTATACTTGTAAGTGGTGGTACTACCCCAGATCGGCAGACTGGGTACCATTGCCTACCACTCTTTGATAACCAGACCCGAATATCCATCTATTTATTTTATTAACTATAATAATATTTTCAATATTTAATATTGCAAATAAAAGCTATGAAACAAATATTTGCTCCGACCGAAAATCGAACCCGGGACTTTACGCGCAACAAACCAATCGCTAAACCGTTCGTCCACGCCTGTCGTCGTTAATAATTACCTGCACTTATCAGGTGTACCCAACAGCTCGCAGAGTGCTTGGCCCATGAGCGCAACTTTATTACTAAGTCTCACATTGGCTCCGAGGAGCAGTAACCCTGACCAATGCGCCGGGTGGGCAAAGTGCTTTGTGTGACGGACTGTTTGCATAGCATCACCCAGAGCCCTAAAACAAAATTTAATTTTATAAAATACTTTCTTTCTTTGTAGAAAAATCGACAAGTGGAATGCTTTGCCAGCCCATGTGTTCTCTCCTTCCTATAACCTTGGATCCTTCAAGCGATGCGTAAAGAAGCACTTTTGGCCGGCTTAGTGACGGCGACTGGGGCAGCCGTGAACTGACTCGGTTTTTTCGGTCGTCGTCACTCTTGGACCTCCTCTAGCTTATCATCAGGCGGTTCGTTTTCAGATGTCGTGTCACAATAAAATAAACAACTAGTGTGTCGCCGAAGAACCAAAGTTATCGACATAGCTCGTAGGATTTAGAAGCTGAAGTGGTAATGGTGATTATGAACCGAAAGACGCAGCGTAAGTAGGCCTCCAACTAGGTGGACTGACGACATAGTGAAAGTCACGAATAACTGGTGGATGCAAGTGGTATCTTATTGTTCGGAGTGGCGTTCTAAGGGGGAGGCCTATGTTTAGCAGTGGATATGCCTTCTGGCTGATGATTACTAAACGTTTGATTAACATAGACACTAGACGTAAAACATCTATTAGCACGCAGTAAAATCTAATGCCGTGACATCAAACGGCATGACGCTGGCATGCCGTGATGCCCCCACTACATCGCCATATTCATTTTTTTATGTAAAACATCTGGATCCCTGGAAAGTATTTGTTTGGTTGGTATTGTGGCAGTGGTGGTGGGGTTGGTCGTGATGGTAGTCAATGACAGTTAAATAGTTGAATAACTGTGAGTAGCAGTGGTTACGCATCCACATCCCACATCATAGTTGGAACCGGCAAGAAAAAAGTCTGTCGATAGACTATATATATGAAGACTAATCCTGTACTTACTTAGCAATCCTAGTACCCTGCAGAAGAGCAGAATAGAGAGCTCTGTACAATATCTTCGTGGCAGTATCTTGTGGTGCTGGCGAGAGAGTGATGAGGACCGCCTGAGCTCCAGCTGTGAGGAAGGAGCGGCACAACTTTGATATCCCCTCCCCCTGTGAGGTCAGGTCTTCGGTGTCTGCTGATTTTAGTACTGCGCTCGATGGTGTACATGACAATACGACCTGGAGAAAAAAGTTTTTGATGTTATATGTGAAATGTGTACCTACTCGTATAATTAAATTATACGAGTAGGTACATTATGTACTAATGTACTACTCTACATTAGTAATTTAATGTACATTAGTACATTAAATTTTGACACATACTATGTTTTGTATAAATTCTTATGATGTCTAATTTTTCCTCTGCGAAATCATGGTAGATTCCGAAAATACGTAAAGTTAAAGGGAAATAAAGGATTTGATATTAGATTTTGCGCGAACATTGATTTATGAAATAAAAAAAATTAATGTGGCTTACTATATTACTATACTTACTTACTATTTGTTATTGCTTGTACATTTTTTATTCTGATCTTTGGACAGCTATGCAACCATCCGTGCAAATAATTCAAAAAGTTTAAAAAGTTAACACAAGATTGGTCAATTATGAATATGTGTGTATATTTACCAATCTAGCCGTTAATTTGAGATCCATAATTTCGGCAGCTGTCAGCATGAATTCAGACGCAGGCGGCAACTCTTCGTTGTTCGGTGGAATTTCTGCATCTGAATGAAAGACAATTTTCTTAGCATCTCTGTGGCAGGTCCATCGGGTGGTAGCTGGGAAAGTTAAGGCAACTTTCGGGACTTGCGACCGTAAAGTCCGGAACACTTTAAGGTCTTTGCGGACATGTCAACGCTTCCTCTTCACTTTTCCCTTTACCTGACCTTTCGTTAGACTCCACCAGTTGAATTGTAGTGGCAGTGACATTTATTCATGGACCACACTTCGGCTTAACATCAAGCGGGGTGCTGTCATATGTCAAGACACAATAAAAAAAAATTAACGTGGCTGTAGGCTAATATCAGAATCGTATGAATTCATTGTTTCTGCCTATCCCCGTGGGAATTAAAGCGTGACGATTTGATTGATTCGTTATATCAAGACGTTACAATTTTTGCCTTTTCTTCTTCAGTTCAATTCTCCATTTCTGGGAAGGCAAAGGAAACTTAGTCTATACAGCCTAGTCTTCCGTTATAACGTATCCAGTGGATAAAGATAAAACACTTCAGGGTTTCATTCCTTACATGAGGGTAAAGATGATAGTGATAGTTTTAGTAAAGCGGTGGAATAACTTTACTTAAACTTTTCAGACGGAGTCTTGCAGGGAACACGAAGAGACGTTAAACAGCTTTAATTCACTTGTTTATGCTCGATCAACTTAAAAATGATTACTGGATAACAATTCCACCATTATTACACATTTTTATTTAAGAAACACAAGCTTTACAAATGCAGTTTCCCGCCAAAACTCTCTTTTGTCTTTTTTTTTAAAGCTGCGGCATGAGAATATAAAATAAAATATACATACTTTCTTCTTCGTTTTCTGTGGAGACTTCTGCTGAACTTTCCACGCTCGTATTTAGAAGACGTTTAGCCTGAGAGTCCACCTGAGAGTTACAAGAAAAGTTATTTAAAAACATGTATTCTCCAAATCCTATAACCTTCAAGGCATATATAGTGGCGGCGACTAAGGCAACTGTAAACAAAGACTTTATTTCAGTCGTGGCGCTCTTGGACGTGCTCTTAAGGTCAGAAGGCAATAAAAAACTCACTAAAAATAGATATCATCTGATCAATTAGAAATTCTATAAATTTTGCGCGAAATCTATAGAATTTGTTTAATGAATTAAACTTTTATGCGGATTACTGTTTCTCCGTGACCACGATGGCTGCAAAGCTCTCGAAACGTCGGAATGATTGTACAATTAAAATTATACAATCATCAAAAATAAACGCGATAGTAAGCCGTCTAAGTTGAATTCATAAATTTTCCACTTACAACTTCACCGGGGCTCAGCACAATGGCTGGCGTTCTCCAACAAATGTGTGTTGCAAAGTGTATGCATTCTGCTTGGGATATCTGTGATAACACTGCCTCCTTTGATGCCTGTAAAGATAAATACATATATACTTATTTTCTCAGACAGACATACCACTAGTGCCCACGATGGCTGCAAAGCTTTCGTAACGCGATAGTAAGCTGCATAAAGGAAATCATTCATTTTGTATGGGGACTTGGGCTTAATTGTATTAACAGTTGCATATTCATTTTAAAATAGTTTAATGTACAAAGATTACAATGTAATTGGAATATATTCTTTATTTTGCATAATTTAGGTGTGCAAATGATCAAACTATAATTATGACAATTCAAAGCAGAACTTTTAATATGGCGTGTCTTTAAGGTTGACAGAAAATACAAAACCCATTTCTTACTTTCCAAATAACTCAATTGCACAGCAATTAAAAGCAAAATTGTTATTAGTTTCATCAACTCAAGTATTGAAACTACCATTTATATATATTTTTCATCATCGGACATTACAAAAGTAGTATACAACCATTGATATATTTTTTCATCATTGGGCATTACAAAAGTAGTTCATAAAAGCCCAAAACGAATGATGTATTTTGTTTAATTCAGCAACAGTTAATTTACCTGGTAATCGGTTAACGGATGCACGCGGAGCATATCAGCGACCATTTCAGCTTCATTGTTATGGTTATGTGCTGGATATTGTGATGATACACGGGGGCTGCCAACGACGAGACTCCTCATGCCATTGTTTGTGTTGTTCGCTGGAATTTCAATATAAATAGACTATAGGCATATTTCATTTTTCATTGTTGTACCCACGTTTTGCAAGGGAAATCAAGTTCCACTCCGACAGAGTTTATATAAAGAGAATTGTGAATGTGAAGGAAGCGAGGGAGTTGTGTCAGGATCGTGGCAAATGGCGCTCCATTGTCTCTGCCTATCTCCGTGGGAAAAAGGCGTGACAATTTGATTGGTTGATATAGGCATAGCGCTTCACTGACGAGGTTTCCGTGGTAATGGAGCGCTGCCGGAGGAGTGACATGTGAACTGATCCACTGTCAGAAGAATCTGTTTAGTTAAGCGCTGAGAATTTTTGCATAAATAGAGGTTACTGCTACTACAGTGCGATAACTGTAAGTAGCAGTCACATCCACTATGGCCTGGTATAGTGACAGTGACTGGGGCAGCCGTGAATTAAGACGATTTTAGCCGTCGTCGGCACTCTTGGATCTCCGTCATGTTTACCAACAGGCAATTCGAGGTCTAATTCGATCGAGGTCAAAGCTGAGTCACAATTAAAAAATCTATGACACCTTAGTTAAACGTGCCTACCACTCTAAACATGCTTGTATTATAGAAACAGTACGACCAAGTACGTTGGTACCAGCAAGTTGTTTTGAACCGAGGCTTTTGGCTTGTTAGGCCATTCCGCAACCACTACACCACGGTCGGTACAGTACGGTCATCATTTTCGTCTGGCAATGCTTGATTACCTATATTAGAATGTTGGTTGGTAATGCTGATAAGGCGGGTCCATTTGTCCTGGACCCGCCTGATGATAAGCAAGAGGAGGTCCAAGAGTGACGACGACTGAAAAAAAACGAGTTAATTCCTGGCTGCCTAAGGTGTTTCTTCACGCATCGCTTGAAGAATCATTCACCAAGGTCATAGGATGGAGAGAACACATAGGCTGGCAAAGCATTCCACTTGTCCATTGTTCTACAAAGAAAAGACGCACAGAACTTTTTAGTTCGACTGCCGATTCTGTCAATAGAATGCGGATGCCTTCCCCGACCTGTGCGGGTATTACGGGTGTGAAAGGATGAGGTAGGAACAAGGTTCAATGCAGCCAACATTTAAATATTTTGACGTTGACAGGCGCTTAGATTTTATAAATCGGATTAGAATAAACAACTCACCATTTTGCTGATGCGTTAATCTTGAATGTTTTTGGGTGCGATATGTTGAAAGCGCTGGTGCCGCTAGCAATGCGAATCTTTCGCAAAGCGGCTCCGTGTCACCCGCTTGGGGTCTTAAGGCACCCCATGGAGCAGCATAGAGGATACCTTCTATTATTAAAGACAGTTCGCGACGACCTCCACAACCTCGGCGACCGTGTGATGCTAGGGTAATTATAAAAGTTACATTAATTCGCTATACTATACTACACTAGATTACACTACACGACACTGTACTACACTATACTATACTACAAGTATATACATACCATGATTATTATCACAAGAAGTGGGCAGTAAATCTTCAAAGGGTGCTAGTAGCATTTGATATAATGTATCCAGACACGGTGGCCCTTGCCATGTCTGCTGTTTTCTACCACGAAGACCATGGACACTGGATCTGAGAGAAAATATATAAATTGAAAAAACGCTTAAGGGTTATTCCCGAACGAGTTGGCAGAACAATACTTGGTCAAGGCGACCGTGGTGTAGTGGCAGTTCAATGGTTACGCAAGCCGAGAGCACGGGTTCGAAACCACTCACCGATATCAATGTATTTTTGGTATATGTACTTTGGTTGTCGTGTTTCTATGATACAAAAGCCTGTCTCTTTTTTTTAAATTGTGACTCGACATCTGTGCTCGACCTGCCTGATTGCAAGAATGATGGAGGTCCAAGAGTGCTGACGACTAAAAAACCGAGACAGTTCACAATCGGCACACGCCGTCAATATGGCGTTTCTAATAAAATAATACATTTTCCATTACTCTCGACATTTTGCTGTCTCTAGTCACGAACTATTGTAGGAACTCTATCCATACAATTGGTGATTGGTGGTGACTAGTTCATTGTCGCTAAGAAAAATACTGAGTGAAACCTTAGTGATTTTTATTTTTCTTGCTGTCTAAAATGGCCATGCAGAATCAGTGCTTTGGATATTTGGAGTACAGTTTGATACTTAGCAGGAGTACGGTCCATGAATCGTGGCAACTGATACTACAGTTAAATAGTTGCAAGTTGCAGTCGCATCCTCGATGTTGACCCGGCAACATTCAAGCTAACTTCGAAACGCGAATTAGTCACTTTACGGTCTATAAAGAGGTTGTACTACTGGATCGGCAGACTGGGAAAATAACCACTAACTGCATGCCTACCCTCTTCATCTTGATCTCTATGTTCTTTATTTACCTGGTAGAGCCTTGGAGGCTCGCAACAGATCCAGCTACGGAACCACCCACGGAGCCAACACTAAACAACGAGCTGAGCGAGTAGTTGGACGAATTCAATAAGTGATTTCTTGTTACCTGTAATCAATCAATCAAATTACCAATCAATCAATCAAACTGTCACGCCTTTTTCCCACGGGGACAGGCAGAGACAATAAAGCGCCACTTGCCACAATCCTGACACAACTCCCTCGCCTCGCTTCCTTCACATCCAAAATTCTTTTCATATAAGGTTATGGGCACTGTGCGTGCAACCTAGCTTTGTTGAGGATGTCTCCGATTTGATCGGAAAAAACCTCCCTGGGCCTGCCTTGTTTAACGCATCCATTCACATCAGATTTTATAAATTGATTTCGTCAATCTTCACTCATCCTATCCATGTGCCCAAACCAACGAAGCATTCCTTTGTCAATCCTTGCAAACCACATGTGCTATTCTATCCGCTATCGTCACTCCACATACACTCCTTAATGACCGCATTTTAACAGCGTTAATTCTGCTCTCATGCTGCAAGGAAGGAAGGAAGGAACAATTTTATCAGCTTGAATTCTTAATGAAATTGTGTCTCAGTGTTGCGCGGTCGAAGCTCATCAATGGAGATCAACTGTCAAAACGAAGCTCATTTTCATTGAGTTACGCGGTCGGCCTGCAGATGGGCGTAGAAATAAGTACTCGAAAGCCTACCATTCTAGCGAGTCCACCAGTAGCTCTGTCAGGCATGTCGTCATTCTCCCATGCCTCGTCTTCGCCACGCTCGGCAGCTGTCTTCAACCACGTTGCCCATGATTTGATGCAGTCTTCTAGTTTCTTTGTACCTGTATTTTAAATTTATTTAACTTTTATAGTAAGACCTGATAGCTGACCTCGATGATAAGCAAGGGGAGGTCTAAAAGCGCCGACGAGTGCAAAAACCGTTTCATTTTACGGGAGCCTTAGTCACCAGGACTTTTTTTTAACTTTCTTCGTGAATGGTGTCCAAGTATGATAGGTAGACAGTGTATGATAGTATGATAGACATTAAAGTGTACAGATTGTAAAGTAACTTAGTCGCGTTTCTTGATAAGTTTAAAAGTTGTCGGTTCCAACAGTGCCGGCATTGCAGCCTCCTTCACTCTTTTTTTCGCCTAACATCAGACGGGATGCTGTCATATGTTGTAAAAAAAAAAGACTCTGACCTGCGTTAGGGTTGAGATCATCAGGTCCTACATCAGGCATTGATTGTTGGTTTGGTTGCTCTACTTCTTCAGTCAGGTTTACTTGGTGGAATCTTAGAATACCTGAGAATAAAAATATGTTATATGACAAAAGTTTTATTTAAAAATCTTTGCATTGACCGTGGATGACGCAATCTTAGGGTCAACTGACTTCTGTCAACTTATCAACTGTGGCTTATTGACATATTAAACGGTTTTTATAGCGAGTATATAATAAAAAAGGACGGGTGAGAGTAGATTGACGACAGGAATTAATAAATCCGATGTTAAACGAGGCAGTCCCAGAAGGTTGTTTTTTGACTAAATTAGATTCATTCACAAGAAAGCTTGTATAAAGAGAATTGTGTATATGGGGGAAGCGAAGGAAGTTATGGATCCTGGCAAGTGGCGTTCTATTGTCTCTGCCTATCCACGTGGAAAAGAGTCTTGACAATTTAATTTTCATTGATTATATAGTTATACCAGATTAATAACAAAACATTGAATCGTGGAAAGTACCGTGGATCTATGGCAGTATGGGGCAGCAATCCCCGAGGGGGTTACTGGAGATTACTACGTCACATTTGTCGTGGTCAACATTTGCTTGTCATTTAGATAGATCCGAAGTAGTACCACCACTTTCACGTGTACAGACCGTAAAGTGACTTAGTCGCGTTTCCGGGTCAACTTGAAGTGTATGCGAAGTGTATGCGAATTTTTTTGCACTTATGTACCTATAGTAGCGCCGCCTCCATTCGTGGACCGCACTCCAACTTAACATCAAGTGGTGGGCTGTGTCATATGTCAAAGCACAATGTTAAAATAAAAATTAGCTTTACCTTTCATCGGTTGTAATAGCCAAGCATAAAGTCTACCAGCTGCAAGACTATAGTATAATATGGGGAATTTCTGTTTATTGACTACTTCCAAAATATTGTCTATGGTTGACGGTGACCAGGGTTCTGTCTTGTCTCTAATTGGCTCCTCTGTTGTTCTGTTTAATAAAATAAAACCAATTAATAAATAATAAAATTACGACAAGCGTGGAGATGACAGGCGTGGACGAACGGTTAACGATTGGTTTGTTGCGCGTAAAGTCCCGGGTTTGATTCCCACTAGGAGCAAATATTCGTTTCATAGCTTTTGTTTGTGATATTTAAATTATAATAAATATTGCAAATTTTTATAAACAAGTAAAACAAGTATACAGACCGTGAAGTGATTTGCCGGCTCCAACTAGGCTGGCATAGTGGATGTAATTGCTGCTCACAGTTATTAAATTGTAGTAGCAGTTTCATCCATTCATGGACCACACTCCAGCTTAACATCAAGCGGGGTGCTGTCATATGTCGAGTCACAATAAAAATAAAAATAGTTCATAATTTCTTTTTTATCATTCATAAATTTAAATATATACATGTTAGCTGATAAAATCATTTCAAAAAGATATTATAAATTTCTTATCAAATTCATAAAAAAACAGAAGTCTATAAGGCGACCGTAATGTAGCGGCCGTACAATGGTTACGCAAACCGAGAACACGGGTTCAAAACCACATACTGGTTGTCCTGTTTCTATGATATCACTTTAGTAGCTTATAGTATTATTAGTATAGAAATGTAAATAAAAATTATTAAAAATATAACTATAGTTTGTTAGAAAAGAATTGTGGAGGAAGTGAGTTGTGCCAGGATCGAGAAAAGAGTCGCTCCTTTGTCTCTACCTATCCCTATGGCGTGATTGATTGATAATGCAGCCTTGCCAAAATATAATTTGATTACCTTTGTGCACCAGTTAGTTCTAAATTAGATTGGTTATTTTGTCCTATCACTCTTTCAATGTCCAACATTCTACATCTTCCTCTTTCGGCCACGACTAGAGCTTCTTCATTTCTCCCAAGTTCTGTAAGAGGAAAAGTCATTGATACCTATATACTGGGTGTTACAGAATAAACCGTAAAAATATAAAAAAATATTAAGTCAAAAATATTGCCAACCCTAGTATCTGTCATGTCAGAAGGCAAAGATTATTATTACAGAGAGATAATTATAATTAATTTTTGCAAAAATTTGAAATAAACCGAGAACAGAAAAACAAAATATCAAACGGGGTAGTTTTGGAAACAATAACAGCATCAACCAATAGGACGACCAACACCTCAGGCTCTCCGTGGCCACGATGGCTGCAAAGCTCTCGAAACGTCGGAATAATAAAAAATTGTAAAATCAAAACCAAAATAAACGCGATAGTAAGCCGCATAAAATTTGTTTAATTCATTAATACCTCTAATAATTTTACTTTAACCATTTTCCTTTTATAGTTTCCAAAGGTTTGCTATCTCAACCATCCTAATATACTGGCTTTAAAATGAAATGGCTTGAAAAATAAAACAAACTGTCAATTTGTTCATTTGTTCATTTTCCAACTACTCTTATGTACTAAAAATGGCTATGTATTCTAACTCAGAATATTATGATAACCGTGGACCTCTTCATCACGTCATCACTTTTGGCTTATCATCAGGCGGGTCGAGGTCAAATGTCGTGTCACAATAAAAAATTAAAAAAATACTATACTATAGTACTCACTCTATACAGCCCGTGAATATAGTCACATTTCGGGATTAGCTTGTAAGTTGCCGGTTCCAACTAGGCCAGCTGTGGATGTGATTGCTACTCACAGTTATTGATTTGTGGTAGCAGTGACATCCATTCATGGACCACACTCCGGCTTAACATCAAGCAGGGTGCTGTCATATTTGTCAAAATAAATAATAAAAAACTGACACATTCGATAGTTTGACACAGCACTGCAAAACGTTTGACGGATTACCGGGGGTCCACTGTATAGTTAAATAAAATGATGACTCACCCACAAGAACTCTCTGCAAAGCATGTAAAGTCGACGTGTATAAAATATTGGCTTGTTTATCCCTGTGTTTGTCAGGACATGATTCCAGAGCTGATAATGCACCATGGAGCTGGTCTTTTGCGTCCTCCATCTCGCCTGATGCCCACAAAGCAAAGCCGAGGCAGTGACGAACTTTGGCTTGCTGTTGAATTGGAATAAAGTTTAGTGTAGTTTTTTTATTGTGGTTTAACATCACCTGTCTGATGTTAAGCTGGAGTGCGGTCCATTGGGTGCGGCTGCTACTTAGGTTAAACAATTGAATGTAGCTGTGACATCCGGCCGAGTGGGAATCGGCAATTTACGATCTGATTCCGAAAAGCGACTAAGTCACTTCACGGCTTGTATACATACAAGTGGTGGTAATATAAGTTCCCCGGATTGGCAGACTGGGTACCATTGGCTTCCCATTCTTTAATACGTCTCTTTTTTATTAATAAATATTTGTTATTTAATCTAAATATTATAAATAAAAGCTTTAAAACAAATTATTTGCGCGTAACAAACTGGTGTGTTAACCAATACGCTAGGCCGGCATAATGACGGCGACTGAGGTAGCCGGGAACTAACTCGGCTTTTTCAGTCGTCGTGACTCTTGGACCTCCTCTTGTTTATCATCAGGTGGGTCGAGGTCAGATGTCGTGTGACAATAAAAAAAATCTAATATTTCCTACCAGACGTTTTTATTTAAGTAATGTTTTATTCCAAGCGGACCTTGGTGTTAAGGTAAGTGGGTTCAAAACCACTCGCCGGTACTTTGATACATAGAGGTAGGTTAGGTTGTTCTGTTTCTATGATACAAGAACTTTAGTAGCTTAGTATAGAAGTGAGTAAATACCTCGTGTTCCGAATGAGTCCTAGATTCAATGGCCTGCAATGCCTGTTGTAGATATGACACGGCACTATCACAGGCACCCATTGCTAAGTGCGCTCTTCCCAATTCAGACAATGCCTGACCACGACTTCTTAAATCACCTGAAACAATATTAAGTTGTTTTCTTTCTTTTATATTATAACTCGACATAGAGCTTGTAAGAAGAGAATTGTAAATGTCAAGGAAGCGAGGAAGTTGTGTCAGGATCATGGCAAGTGGGGCTCTATTGTCTCTGCCTATCCCTGTAGAAAAAGACGTGAAAATTTGACTGATTAAAGTGCTTTTTGCACGTCCAGGTTTGCCAGACAGTCGGTGCCTGTCGGTAAAAAAACCTGGGCGACCCTGTCCAAGCATCCATCCACTACAATGGGGCAGGAAGTCAGCTACATCCAATTGTATGCCTGCTACTCCTAAAATTAAATACAGTCCTTTCTTTGTAGAACAATCGACAAGTCGAATGCTTTGCCAGCCCATCCCATGCGTTTTCTCCATCTCCATTCAAGCGATGCGTGAAGAATCACCTTTGGCCGGTATAGTGACGGCGACTAAGGCAGCCATGAACTAACTTGGTTGTTTCAGCCTTCATCACTCTTGGATCTTCTCTTGCTTATCACCAGGCGGGTCGAGATCAAATGTCGTGTCACAATAAAAAAAAGTTAATACTAACCAGCAGCCGTAGCGTGTCTTAAGCTGGCCTCATGCCATCGTGCTGCTTCCGCATGAGCTCCCGTCGCGGCATGAGCTGTACCCAAACCGCTGCATGCTCTAGCCTAGAAACATACATAAAAAATAGACATAAGTTTTAATAAACATCTTATAATAATTACAGAGTTATTTTTTTTTAATATAACATATTATTTATCAAGGATAGGCTTGCGCAAGCGCGATTTGCCACGACCCCGACACAACTCCCTCGACTCCCTCACATCCACAATTCCCTTCATGCGAACCATTGTCTCTGCCCTTTTCCCACAGGGATAGGCAGAGACGATGGAGCGCACTTGCCATGATCCTGACACAACTCCCTCGCTTCCTTCACATTCACAATTCTCTTCATACAAGCTCTGTGGTTATGGGCTCTAGGCATCTCAGCTTTCTTGAGAATGTCTCCGATTTGGTTGGAAAACACTCTTCTGGGCCTGCCTTATTTAACGATGAATTCACATGAGATTTATAAATTCCTAATGACAACTCAATGACAATTAGCTTCGTTTTGACAGTAGAACTCCATTATTGAGTTCTAGTTAAATTTAACTCAAAATTAAATTTTAAATTAAATTTTAAAGAGTGGTAGGCAGTGGTACCCAGTCTGCCGATCCGGGGTAGTACCACCACTTACAAGTATACAGACCGTGAAGTGATTTGGTCACGTTTCGGGATCAGCTTGTAAGTTGCCGGTTCCAACTAGACCGGCATAGTTGATGTGATTGCTACTCAAAGTTACTGAATTGTATTAGCAGTGACATTTATTCATGGACCACACTTCGGCTTAACATCAAGCGGGGTGCTCATATGTCGAGTCACAATAAAAAATAAAAAATTGCGACCGCGCAACACACTAGGACCCATCTTCATTTTCATGAACAGTTTTCATTTCATATGAATAAAAGTTTGACACTAACAGCGACCGCGTAAATTTTTGACAAATGGGAATGTAACTTTATTTACATTTCCATTTAAGTTGCGCGGTCGGAGCCCTGGTGTAGAGAATATAGTTGTAAATTACCTGCAAATGAGTTAATCCAAGTCTATGTGCCAATTCTAATTCAGCTCTGTGATGGTTGATGGCTGTTGTGTGATCACCACGCAGATGATGAGCAACTCCCAAGGAATACAGGGCTTCAGTCTCCATTATTTGGTTCTTTAATTCTCTACAAATATTATATTTTAATTAATTATTGAATAAAAAAGATTGGTAGGCGGACGACAGGCGTGGAACGGTCAGCGGTTGGCTTGTTGCGTACGTTCGATTCCCAGTCAGGGCAAATATTTGTTTCATAGTTTTTATTAGTAATATTTAATAATTATATTAAATATTGAAAATATTTGTTAATAAAAAAACGAGTTTGTTTTTTTATTGTGACTCGACATATGACAGCACCCCGCCTGATGAAAAGCTGTAGTGCGGTCCATGAATGGATGTCATTGCTACTACAATTCAATAACTGTGAGTAGCAGTCACATCCACTATGCCGGCCTAGTTGAAACCGGCAACTTACAAGTTGATCCCGAAACGCGACTAAATCACTTCACGGGTAAATGGTGGTACTACCCCGGATCGTCAGACTGGGTGCCACTGCCAACCTACTCTTTAATAAGCAGACCCGAAGCAAATATCCGAATCTTTCTTTTCTTAATATTTTTTTGCAAATGCAAAAATTCATAATTCTTTTATATTTATGAATACTAATATTTATTTATTAAATATTACAAATAAAAGCTTAATAAGTAAATAAATGAAACAAATATTTACTCCGACCGGGAATCGAACCCGACGAATACTTGCAGTTATTTAACTGCAGTAGCAGTCGCCTCTATTCCTGAACCGCACTCCAGCTTAACATTAGACATCTACTGTAAGGGAACGAGCTAAATAAACGCGCTAGGAATGCAGTTGTGACGTCATGGTGACGTGTCTATTATGAATAGTGAAGTAACATGTAAAATGTCGATAACGATAAATACACACTTTTCTCGAAACGCAAATAGATTTAGTTAATAAAAATTATAAATGTGTATTAAATTGAAGTATAAACATTAGACAGCAATAATTCTTAATGAATTATATATTAATTTAATTTTGGGAATAGTGACTGCATGTTTTTTTCTTTTTCACACATTTTTATCACGATTCTAATAATGATTCTAGCCTATCTACGGATGACGACTCTCTTTTCTCTTTTATTTCATTTATCTCACTAATTTTTCAATAATCAGACAAAGAAAATATGGACACTTTTTTTATCGATATTAAGTGAGTGATATTGCCGAGCTATGCGCGTCACTAATGGCGGCCACTAAGATACGGGTGGGGGTTGTTTGACGCCCCGCCGCACCTCAGCCCCCAAATCCATTTAACTCGTTCCCCATCTATACGTACCTAGCAATATTTTTCTGGTGTTCCAAGCAAGATATAGCTTGATCTAAATTTAATAGAGCCGTGTGCAAAGCCCCTAATTCACCATAAGCTTGAGCCTTTGCTTCGGGAATGCCCAACTCGTGGGATACAACTAAGCGCTTCTCCAGACACACTAGGGCTTGTTGGAGATTACCTATTGACCTGGAAATTGAAAAACTATGTTTACGATAGGTTTAAAATAAACTAATCAAATAAATTAAAAGTATATTAACTATAATTAAACTATAAATAAAAAATATCCTCTAATGACGTCGCATCATAGATAGTCCCAAGGAGACTGGCAACATTTCCCCTTTGTATAACAAGGCTAATACGTTGGCAGAAATAATTGCCAGCCTTCCTGTCTCCAGACTTCTCCGTCAGCCGCTTAGACGACTCCTTGGCCAGGCGCTTAGCTGAAGCTCCCCAAGGGCTCATCGTCTCGACTCCAAACGGCGCAAATTCGTAACCAGTACCGAGGTTAGTGTATTTGCGTAACTTGAGGTTCTCAGCAGAAATCGCTGCACTTCCTGCGCTTAACAAGGTCGCTTGGATGTGAGATGGGGCTAATGTGTCTACACAAGTCGCATCCCACACCAAAGACCTGCCTTGCTATACAAAGGGGAAATGTTGCCAGTCTCCTTGGGACTATCTCTGATGCGACGTCATTAAATAATATTTTTTATTTATTAATATACTTTTAATATACTATACTCGGTTAATATACTTTTAATTTTATATTATATGTTAAGAAAAAAATAAAAATAAACATGCATCGAGTAAAATGTTGGCCACCCCTAAAAAGTCACTTTAACATTTTTGAACTCGAATTCTATTTCAGAATATAATAAAAAAATACTAACTTATGACTTAGCCCCAATCCTCTATAAGCTCTCTCCTGCTCTCTCGCATTATTTAACTTTAAAGCTAGAGCGAGATGTTGTTCATGGTTTTTAATTGCCTCATCAGGGTCGCCGAGAGCGTCATAGCAGTCACCCAAGGAACCCAGAGCTCTAGCTTTGTCCAGTTGACTCGTTGTAGTGTTTAGGCGTTCTAGTATTGCCAATTGCTGTGGAAAATATTATTCGCTTAATTTTTTTTACTTATTTATTTATTTAAGAGTAATTGGACAGATAAGGCCACTTACAGTTTGTCACAAATAAAAAAGAAATAAAAACATTTGTATAATTAAGAAAAAAAAACAATAATACAATATAACTAAGACCTAACATACGCAAACCTAGACACACATAAACAAACCAACATCTTATCAAAAGTTATAACATTAAATAAATTAAGGAAATATCAAAAAGGTTAGTCGACATCACAGGAGACCGAAGAGTTGGCAGCTACCTCGGACAAAGAATTAGTCTAGCTATTCAAAGGAGGAACGCTGCCAGTATCTTCGGAACCTTGCCTAAAGGGACTCCTTTTAATAATGTGTTTTAGTTATTTTTTTTATCAATATATATATTAATTTTCTTATCTGTAGAGTCTAAGTTGTATAATGTCAAATAAAATATATATTTACATAATGTCACTTTAAGTTTGTGTCAATATGTTGCTTTTTGCGTGTTTTAATTAAAAAAAGTAAAAAAAAACAAACATAAAAAATCGACCCATCTGCCACATCAATACCCATTACAGTGTAATCATTACAGTATAAAGGACATCATTCATTTTGTGAATACTAATTTTGTAATGTAGTTACTTAGACTTTGACAACCAGACCTGGAGCAAAACAACCAACCAGAGCCTTTTTTTATTACCTAATGTTTTCTCTGACCGGGAATTGAACCCGGGACTTTCCGCGCAATGGACTGGTGTGCTAGCCAATAATACGTTTTACCTGTTCTAAATAACCAATAGCGTCTTCATAATGCCCCATGTTTAATTTAGCAATGCCCAAGTTTCCATACGCCTGAGCTTCCAATGAGCAATCCTGTAACTCTTGAGCTCTTTCCAATTGTTCCTGAAATTTTATATTATATTTAATAATAATCGTATATCATATAGATTCTTAATGGCAGCTCAAAAAGCGACAAAATAAATGCAAGTTCGATTGATGTTGGACTTGCATTTGTTCTCAGTCCGAATTAATGTATTGTTCGAGGTTTCTAGTTCACGTCGCTGCGCTCCGGCTTGGAAGACCACAAAAATGAACTGTACTCGTATGCTGGTTTTATTAAAATATATTTATGATTTGTACATAAGCAATAAGCCAACTGCATTTTTCAATGGGACAAAACTAAACGAGACTCACCGCTTATGTCTTTGTGGATAAATCTTTATCTATACATATAATAAAATTGGAGTGTCTGTCAGTTGATTAAACTGTACTATGGAGACTATGCACTATACTTTCCATGGACTATACTTTTCTTTATTGTTATTTCCTTCATTTACTATATGCATTTTTTTTAATGTGACACGACATTTGACATCGACCGGCCTGATGATAAGCAAGAGGAGATCCAAAAGTGCCGACGACTGTACGCGGCTGTCTCACCCGCCGTCACTATGCCGGCCAAAGGTGCTTCTTCACGCATCGCTTGAAGGATCCAAGGTTATAGGAGGGAGAGAACACATGGGCTGGCAAAGCATTCCACTTGTCGATTGTTCTACAGAGAAAAGATGCACCAAACTTTTTAGTTCGACTACCGATTCTGTCGACAAAATGTGAATGCTTCCCCCGACCAGTGCGGGTGTTACGGGTGTGAAAAGACGAGATAGGAACAAGGTTAAAGAGCTCCTCGGATCGCATATCCTACTATTGTTATAAATGTTATAAAATAAGAGTTTGATTGTTACGTTTTTTTATTTTTGGAAGTACTAGAAGTAACATAGGTTACTTTTAATTTAAAAAAAAATATTTTTTACTATAGTTTCCAATTGACTACAGTTTTAGCTGTTTGGAATATATATTTATTGTTATTTCCATCTGTCATTTTTATATGAGTTATCGAGTTATAAATACAAAAAAGTCGAATTGAGAACGTCCTCCTTTTTATGACTGTGTTATAAACCAAATTTTACGCGGGTGAAACCGCAGGCACAGCTAGTTACTATATAACATTTGCCGTGGCAGCAGCAATGGAGCGTTGACATGGAAGCCATCCTACAGGTATGGCATCCAATCCAACACAATACTTAATTTGGGCTTTGTACAAATCCAGCGAGGGTTGGCGGTTGTATATTAAATGGCAACAATAACAACTTTTCTCTGGCTCAAAATGTGTCTAATACGGTGTCTTCAATTGTATGCATCAAAAATGTATATTTTATAAATTAGTATTAGGTAATTAAGTACAGTGAGTGCGGTTTTCTTATTAATTAATTAGGAATCCTGGTGCTATGGTTAGCACCCACACATGAAACATAAATATACAAAAACAACTTACCCTGTAACATCTGGCCGCGTGTGAATAATGCCCCAGTGCCATGTGAACAGCACCCAGGTGTGAATGAGCGCGCGCCTCACCCGCAGCGTCACCAGCCTCTTGGCGTAATGTTAATTCCTGGGAAGAATAATTAGGAACATTATTTTTTGTGACGCGACATCTAATGGTATCTTGCCTGATGATAAGCTAAGGGAAGCTCAAGAGTGCCAACTACTATTATAAATAAGACTCAGTTCACAGTTGCCTCAGTTGCCGTAGATTAAAGAAGTAGAAGTATTGTAAAATGAAAATTTACAAAAATAGTAAATATTGTTTGTTTTTTTTTTAACATTTCTATAATAAACAATTACATGCATTGTATCATAGACATAGGAAGACCGAAGTACATATATGAAAATACATTCGTACAGGTAAGTGAGTTTATCCAGAGGAACTTGTTTTTTTTTAATTTTACAATTAGTCCACAAATTCAAACAATTTGGTGCTCTGCTAAAATGAAGCCCATTCCAAAAATCATGGCAGCGGTTGACCAGCTTCTTGTTCCAGCCTAAAAAATTGTGATATCATCATGATATTAGTTAGAAATCGTCCCCCATCAACACCAAAGCGCCCTGCGTCCAGCAGTTACCAGATAGTGAGTACGTTGGTCTTCATTCGAGAACTTTACAGCCCTCCATTTAAAGTTATAAGTGATAAAAGTTGTTGTCGTACCTGTGTGTGATGTCCCAATGCTGCATCCAGTCTTCTTTGTAATCTTCTAGCTAAGCCTAGAGCACCACACGCGGCGGCCTCTAACGACCTGTCCCTTGCCTGAAAAGATGTTTTTTGCAGTGACGCATTATCTAATTACAAACTTAAGGTTGTTCAATTGTCAAAATTATTATTTTATATACATTTATATACTAAGCTACTAAAGTGCTCTTGTATCATAGAAACAGGTCAACCAAAGTACATTTGGTAGTGGAATTAAACAAATTCTATGCGACTTATTATCGCGTTTATTTTGGTTTTGATTTTACATTTTTTTTATTATTCCGACGGTTCGAGAGCTTTGCATAAAATTTGTTTAATTCGATAATCATTATTCGCGCAAAATCCAAGAAAGTACAAAGCACATTTAACTATACATGCGCAAAACGCTTCCTTCAAATGATACGGAGTGATATGTATATTTTTGCCATCGGAACTAGCTCACTCATTTAGTTCATTAGTTCATTTAGTTCATTTAGTTCAAGGGAGTTACAGCATTCATTAAATCCTTTAGTACCAGGGAGTTAGTATTATAGAAAAGCTCCAGTTGGCGTATTGAAAAATCGAGATATGTACAATGATTAAAATTTACAAGAAATATACAATATTTACAAGTTTTTACTATTTTATTCATTGTTGTTGCTAATAGTCCTATTAATAACTGCGATAGTCTTTCGCACGTTAATACTGCGAGTTTAGCAATGTCAGCAATTTTTTACTCTGTATCTTCCACCATTCTAAAGTGGTGGTAGATACAGGTTTACCTAATAAATTAGGTAAACCTAAATTTAATCTTTGAAAAACTACCTTTTTACACAGTACCTACTTTAACAACAGATTTTTGACGACAGGCATGGACGAACGGTTTAGCGATTGGTTTGTTGCGCGTAAAGTCCCGGGTTCAATTCCCGGTCGGAACAAATATTTGTTTAATAGCTTATATTTGTAATATTTAATAATCCTCCTATGACCTATCCTATCCTATGAATTATTCTATCACCTTGGATCCGCGGCATACTGGCGGCGGATTGGGCAGCTGAAAACTGACTCGGTTATTCCAGTCGTAGTCACTCTTGGACCTCCTCTTGCTTATCATCAGGCGAGTCGATGTCAAATGTCGTGTCACAATAATAAAAAAATATTAAATACTCCAAATATTTGGTAATAAAAAAAAAAGGTGGATTTTTGCTTTAGGTCTAGTTTTTAATTGAAAGTCTTTTTTAGATCACACACTTCCACAAATGTACAGAAACTATAATAAACAATATGAAATATGAATCCCAATTTGAAAACTGCAAATATTTGTTAGAAAAATCCGTTATAAAAATACTAGCTGACGACAGATGCACGGCTCTCTCCAACATACTTTCCTTCCATTACACGTAATGCACGCGATGTAAAAACTATCTTTAGCACGAGAAGAGCAATGGATATGTAAAATATCCTTTTTACGGTATTACTCGAAAATAATAACGAGTAACTAGGTACGATTCGCACGAACATACGATGTGTTTATATCTCGTTCCATCATAGGAGTGGTGAGTGAGTGGATATGCGATGCAAGACTATGAACTAGAGACACATTTGAATTTGCAGTGAACGAGTGAGTGGTTTAGTACAGGGATTGGAAGTATATCATTTAAGTAACTCGTTCCGGAACTACCCAAGTCTACATTTAACAAAGATACATTAGTACCGGCAAGAGTTTTGGAACCCGTGTTCTCGGTTAGAGTAACCATTGCACTGCCACTACACCACGGTCGCCTTAAGAGACATGTTTTAAAATTTAATAAAAAACAAAACTCAGAGCATACCTGTCTAGCGAAAACCAATTGTCGTTGATACATTTTAATGGCTTCCTCCACATCGCCCATCTTTATTAACACATCACCTATATTACCTGAAAAGGAATGGTAAGTTAGATACGTGACAAAATGGCCGTTACGAGACGCCCGGCAGATTTAGAAGAACTAAACAGAATTTAAATTAAACATACCAATAAGTAAATATATAAGTAAAATAAATAATATCATATTTTTTATTAAAATATTATTTTTCTTAGCGGCGAAAACGGTATGAATGAGTGAGGTATGAGGGTCATGCCGTATCCGTCAAGGCATAGCACAATTTTAAAATGATAATACCTATTAATGAATTAAAGAAATTTAATGCTGCTTACTATCGCGTTTATTTTGTCTCCAAGGCCACGATGGTTGCAAAGATCTCGAAACGTCGTAATAATAAAACTAAATTAAATTGTAAAATTAAAAACATAATAAACGCGATAGTAAGCCGCATAAAATTTGTTAAATTCATTAAATCAATGTTCGCGCAAAATCTAAGAAATTATTAATAACTATAACTTTTTATATATTAACACAACACGACCGCACACTACCTAATGTAGAGGCGACACACAATCAAATATAAATGTCACTAGCCGGCCTGGCGAAAGTCATCATCATCATCATCGGCCGGAAGACGTCCACTTCTGTCAATTCACTATGTCGTCAATTCACCTAGTGGGAGGCCTACCTATGTTGCGTCATTCGGTTCGTGGTCTCCACTCAAAATCCTATCTTTCCCAACGGTTACCAGTTAAACTCCCGTAACATTCAAGCTGATCCCGAAACGTGATTTGATTGATTTTACGTCTTTACACCTTAAAGAGGAATTGGCTGACCAGAGATCTCCAAAAATCTACCTAACACCACTGTTAAAAGACAAAAGAAAAGTAAAAAAAAACTATATTACCTAAAGCTCTAAATTTCCCTTGTAAATGCTGAGTCATATGGGCTATAGCTAGGAAGTATTTTTGGCATTCCAACGCTGTTTCTAGGTTACCTAAAGCTAAATGTGCTAGGCCTAGATTGCAATAGGCTCGGCCCATGTTCATTTTGTCCTGTAAGTCTTTGGCTAGTGATAAGTCTTGGTCATAGTATCTGAAATTAAAAAAATATGAGTTTTTTAATTTATTTTTATTGTGATTCGTACTATATGATAGTACCCCCGCTAATATTAGGCTAGAATGCGGTCCATGAACGGAGGTAACTGGCACTATAGTTAATTAACTGTAAGTAGCAGTTACCTCCACTATGCCGGTCTAGTTGAAACTGGCAACTTACAAGCTGATCCCGAAACGCGACTAAGTCACTTGTTAGTAATGCTATTACCCCGGATCGGAAAACAGGGCACCACTGCATACTACTCTTAGACAACCTGACCCGGAGCAAATACCCACCTCTTTTGTTTATTACCAAATGTTTGTAATTTATTCAATAATAATAATTTGTAATTTTATTATTAAATATTACAAATAAAAGCTTTAAGTAGATCTTGTATAAAGAGAATTGTGGATGTGAGGGAAGCGAAAAAGTTGTGTCAGAACAGTGGCAAGTTGCGCTCCATTGTCTCTGCCAAAAAAGGCGTAAAAATTTGATAGGTTAAAAATAGAAGCCATGAGACATATCTTTGCTTTGACCGGTAATCGAACCCGGGATGTTACGCGTAACGATCTAGTGTGTTAACCATTGCGCCACGCGTGTTGTCAATAATTTTCAGTAAAGTTTTAAATTCTCACCTAACGGCCTCCCTATAGTTGCCAAGGCAATAATGCGCGTAACCCAGGAAGTGGCAAGCCTTCGCCTCTGCAGCAACATCACCAAGTTCCTGCGACAGCATCAGATGCTGTTCGTAATAAGGAACTGCTTGGGAAAACTCCGATCGCGAAGAAAGACAATTGCCCAGGTTTAACAACGCGCAGGCTTCCCCTGCAGCGTCCTTCAGTTCTCTAGATATTCCTAGAATGATGAAATAAATTTTATTTATTGTGACTCGACATATGACAGAACCCTGCTTGATGTTAAGCTAGAGTGCGGTCCATGAATGGAAGTAGCAGTCACATCCACTATACCGGCCTAGTTGGAACCAGCAACTTACAAACTGATCCCGAAAAGCGAATAAATCACTTCACGGTCTGTATACTTGTACTACCCCAGATCGGCAGACCACTCTACCACTCTTTGATAAATATTAAATATTACAAATAAAAGCTATGAAACAAATATTTTCTCTGATCGGGAATCGAACCCGGGACTTTACGCATAATAATATGGTGTGCTAACCATTCGGTCACGTCTGTGGTTTAAGTTAAAAAGCAATGTGTTATTTTTGATGCGCTGCAGTCTGTCTTGACACAAATTATCTTAATACAGTACGGCGTCGATAAAGCTGTAAAAAATTGCGTCGCTAATATTTGACATCTTTGTAACCAATTAGCGAATAACAAATCAATAGGTAAACTACGTTGATTGGTCACTTGCGACCGCGACGCAATTTCACCACTATTTCGTCGCCACAATGAAAATAGGACCGACACTGTTGTCTCAGCGTATCCCTGTAATAATCATAAAATTGATTTTTATGGAAAATTGTTTGTTTATAATGCGGTACTTACTCCTACATTAATGTATGGAAGTGAATATTGGGTATGGCAGAAGAAGCATGAGAGTTGAATTATCGCTGTAGAAATGCGGTCATTAAGGAGTGTATGCGGAGTGACGATAGCGGATAGAATGAAAAATAGTTTGCGATAGATGAGGTTTGAAAGAAGATGTGACAAAAATTGACAAAAAAATGCTTCTATCGTTTGGGAACATGGAAATGATTAGTGAAAGTAGATTGACGAAAGAAATTTATAAATTTGATGTGGATGGTTGCGTTAAACGAGGCAGAAAAATTCTCAAGAAAGCTAGGTTGCCTAGTGCCCATAATCATAAAGCTTGTATAAAGGTAGCTGTTAACTTTGGCCGGCATAGTGACGACTACTGAGGCAGCCGTGAACTAACTCGGTTTTTCCAGTCGTTGTCACTCTTGGACATCCTCTTGCTTATCATCAGGTGGGTCAAGGTCAGATGTCGTATCACAGTAATAAAAAAATAAAATTATGGATGTGAGGAAAGCGAGGGAGTTGTGTCAGGATCGTGGCAAGTGGCGCTCTATTCTCTCTGCCTAATTTATTTGATCGTTATATACCTAAATGTGCCCTATAATGGAACAAAGCCATATCATGAGCCCCCAAGGCTTGGTAAGCAACAGCCAAGTTGCCATGCGTGGATGCTTCAGAGCTTCTATCGTGGACCTCTTTGGATATCGTCAACTCTTGTTTATGATACTTCACGGCTTGTTCATAAAACCCAGCAGCCGAATATGCGTTCCCTATATTACCATATGCTCTGCCCATCCCTGCTTTATCCTAGAAGAAAATATTAAAATAAGAGATTAGACGACAGGCGTGGATGAACGATTTTCCTAGTTCGATTCCCAGTTAGTGCAAATATTTGTTTCATAGCTTTTATTTGTAATATTTAATAATTATATTAAATATTGCAAATATTTGTTAATAAAAAAAAAGGCGGATATTTGCTGCGGGTCTGGTTATCAAAGAGTGGTAGGCAGTGGTACCCAGTCTGCCGATCCGGGGTAGTACCACCACTTACAAGTATACAGACCGTGAAGTGATTTGGTCACGTTTCGGGATCAGCTTGTAAGTTGCCGGTTCCATCTAGGCCGGCATAGTGGATGTGACTGCTACTTATAGTTATTAAATTGTGCTAGTCATCAATTCATGGACAGCACTCAAGCGGGGTGCTGTCATATGTCGAGTCACAATAAATTAAAAATAAAAAGTCGGCCGATCCGGGGAACCACCACTTACAAGTATATAGACCGTGAAGTGACTTAGTCCCGTTTTTTGATCAGCTTGAAAGTCGCCGGTTCCAACTAGAACGGCATAGTGTAGACGACTGCTGACCAGTAGGTATCTATAGTAGCCGTCGCCTCGATTAATGGACCGCTCTTCAGCTCTACATCATCCTGTGACATCTTGTGATAGATCTTGTCCTGGCTATACTTGTAGGATAGTGACCAGCATAGTGACGGCGACTGAGGCAACAGTAAATTAAGCCCGTCTTTTCAGTCGTCGGCGCTCTTAGACCTCCCCTTGCTTACCACCAAGCAAGTCGAGGTCAGATGTCGCGTCTACACATCTGCGTGGTAGTTTACCTGTAATTGCCTGGCTATAGATAAATGTGCTTGATGTAGTTTTAACGCCGCATCATGTTCTCCTAATAGCTGGTAGACGATGCCCAAGTTAGAACACGCTCTGCCTTCCCCAATCTGCAAATTATATGTATTAATGCATGTAGTGTATGAGGGATACACACCTATATATACATACTATTACTAAATGTACGTGACACAGTCTCGTGCGTATCGTCAGTACACGACAGCCCTTCGACGAGGGCAGACGTGTGGCATGATACGTTGGCGAGCCTGTGATTACCGTAATCCTTAGTTATCTGTGTTACTAATGCATGGGGTACTATGCAAACACTACAATGCATATTTACTTTACTGCTACTTACAGTTATAGAATTGTACTAGTCACCAACTTATGGACCGCACTCCAGCACATCAGGTGGAGTGTTGTCATATGTCGAGTCACAATCAAATAAAAAAAAAGTTAGGTTGCCCAGTGCCATGGCCAATTTAAGATCTAACATTCATAAGGTTTACCTTATCTCTAGCAGCGAGCGCAACATCCAATTGTCTTTCATGCCATTTCTTCGCCTGTGCGTAGTCACCAGCACATCTGAAAATAATATTGCAATCATAATTATTTAACTGCCTATCCTCATGGGAAAAAGGCGTGACAATCTGATTCATCATCATCATCAGCCAGAAGGCGTCCACTGCTGAACGTAGGCCTCCCCCTTAGAACGCCATTCCGGACGACAAGATGCCAGTTGCATCCACCGGTTATCCGCGCCTTTCACTATGTCGTCAGTCCACCTAGTGGGAGGCCTACCCACGCTGCGTCTTCCGGTTCGTGGTCTCCACTCTTGAACCTTTCTTCCCCATCTGTTATCTATTTTTCGAGCGATGTGGCCAGCCCATTGCCACTTCAGCTTGAGAATCCTACATAGCTCGTCGGTAACTTTGGTTCTTTGGCGAATATCCTCGTTCCGGATTCTATCGCGCAAAGAAACACCGAGCACAGCTCTCTCTGATTTGATTGATTGATAAATATTTAACAGTAAAAAGTGAAATTTAGAATTTACTGATATGTTTTTAACGATAGAACTTAAGCGAGCGACTAAATCAAACTTTTAACGTAATAACGTCTTATAAATCGATGAACACTGGCTGCACGCCGGAAAAAATGACACGTTACGTCGGCAGCAAATTGTGTGTGTGTGTGTGTTTATTCACGCGCCAGTGTTTGGGCTAAGCTGCCATTATGGACGAAAGGTCCCTAATGGCATACCCTAGTTGTGAAAATTAAGTTTTTGAAAATAAATAATATAATTCACGAAGGAATCGAAAATAAACTTCCAGAAAAGTAGTTGAGATAGAATTTTTTTTAAATGTAAAAATTTATGATTTTTTTTTATAATATTATTTATAATGATTATTTAAACATAAATTATTATTTTTTAACAATTTTTGTATTGTGGATGCGTTTAAAAAAATGACAAAAGTATTGATAAAAGTTATGAAATTAAAAGTTGATCGGAAAGGAAAATTAACATTGATATATTGTTTAAATTGGAAAAATAAAATACTCGCAAATTACAATAATTGAATTTAAGGATGGAAGTGTGTGTGTAAAATTAATGAATAATTAATATTAAATATAACGTTATCACGTAAAACTATCGTCCGTATACCGACTTTACAGACAACCAATTTTTTTATGTTTTTTTTGGGTGTGGTCCATGAATGGAGGTGACTACCGCTCCGCTATCACCGCTAGACTCAAAACCGCAGCAATATAAATTACTTTAAAATATTTATAGGTATAGCCTACCTCGCAGCATGACCTAATCCAGCATAAGCTCTAGCTTCTATAGCTCTGTCGCCTAAATTCTGCGATATCCTCAATACATTTTCGTGGTATGCTATGGCCTGGGTAAAATTACGTCTGTAGTGATATGATGAGCCAAGGTTGGAGTATGCACGTGCTTCTTCGACCTGGAAGTGAAAAAAAACTATTATAGCGTGGATGCGAATGCTACTTTAATCACTTCACGGTCTGTATACTTGTAAGTGGTGTTACTACCCCGGATCGGACTGAGTACCACTGCCTACCACTCTTTGATAACCAGACCCGAAGCAAATATCCGCTCTTTTCATTCTTTTTTAACAAATATATTCATCGACCAGGAATCGAACCCGGGACTATCTGCGCAACAAACCAATCGCCAACCGTTCGGCCACTCCTGTCGTCAAGGTATAATTTAAGGTGTAAACAAACGCTTCTTCAACAAAATTGGAATTTGATTGTATTCCTTAAAAATCCTGCGGAACGTCACAATATAAAATGCATCCTTTTTCTATGAAAGGAAGGAATTGGAATTGGACAATTTACCTGATCGTCCAGTCTTCTTGCCAATCTCAAATGTTGCGTATGACAATCTACTGCGGAATCAAACTCACCCATAGCAAGGTATACAGCGCCAACATTACCTGAAATAAAGAAAACATAAAAATGAAGAGTGGTAGGCAGACGCTATTTGCCCAGATTGGGAATTCCCCTTAAGTCTAAAATAAATAAATAAACAATTTTTGACGACACACACGTGGCGCATTGATTAGCAGTATGACGCGCAAAGTCCCGGGTTCGATTCCCGGACGGGAAAACGATTTATTCGATGATTTTATTTGTGATATTTAATAGTTATGTAGTGTAATATTACAAATATTTGTTAATAAAAAATAATAATAAAGAGACGGATGTTTATTAATTTAAACCTTTATTGTACAAAAGGCAGACTTAATGCCTCTAGGCATTCTCTAACTACCTGTCCAAGAATGGTGGGCAGTGGTGCCCAGTTTACGGATGGATCCGGGGAAGTACCAAGTAGGTAAATGACAAGTGCACAGACCATGAAGTGACTTAGGCGCGCTACGAAATCAGCTTGTAAGTTACCGGTTTCAGCTGGGCCGGCATCGTGGATGCGACAGTTAAACATCGCCTCTATTCAAGAACCGCACTCCAGCCTAACATCAGGCAGGGTGCTGTCATATGTGGAGTCACAATAAATAAAATAGAAAAACAATTACCTATTTCACGTGCCTCTTGCAATCTATCATTTATCTGTTTTACAAGTTGTACACATTGTTTGTGACTAGCTAACGCGTTTGGGTAGTCGCCTATTGCTGTATACACGTGACCCAGCGATGTAAGAGCAGCCGCAGCAGCTTGGGTGTCCTAGAAGAAAAAAAAACAATGAATTAAATGCGATACTTGCTTTCCTCACATCTACAATTCTCCTCATACAAGCTCTAAGCAGGGCCGTCTTTACCCAGGGGTTCAAGGGGTGCGGTGCACCCGGGCGCAGAGTCCTAGGGGGCGCATGCCGACCGCCATAAATTTCGATAGGTACCTACTACACTGAGACCACGCGAGCGGAGCCTTAACTTTCGCACCCCGGCGCTGAATATGCTTAAGACGGCCCTGGCTCTAAGTATTGACAAAGGAATGCTCCGATGGTTTGGGCACATGTAAAGGATGGGACTGTTAATGAGAGCGAAAAAGAGACAAATACATGTTGCTCTGCATCGCGACACTGAGTTCAGGTTGCTTTTTAGCATAGTTTCAATGTGCCTCGTTTGGAGCGCGTATAACTTGTCTACGTCTTGGAGTGATCATTATGTAATTCAAATAACGGTATTTTGTCATTTTGTTTCTATGATACAAGCACTTTAGTAGCTTAGTATAGAAATGTATAAAAATAATAATATAAAAATAAGTACAAGTCAGGCTAATAAAAACGTGTTAAAAAACAAGGAAAAACCACCAACAAACGGTTGTTAACTCCACAAATCAATCAACATCCAACAAAACATGAAGCGTGAAAACGCGGCGTGAAATAATAATATTATTTATTATTATTTGTTTCTGTTTTTATGCGAATATGCCCCGACTGCCCTTTCCGAGAACATTAAAATATCCATTCAATTTCGTGGCTTGTGCAAATAACCAGAGTTGGTATAAGTTCGGTGCGTCTTTTCTTAGTAGAACAATCGATAAGTGGAATGCTATGCCAGCCCATGTGTTCTCTCCATACTATGACCTCAGGTTCTTCAAGCGATGCGTAAAGAAGCGCCTTTAACCGGCATAGTGACGGCGAGTAAGGCAGCCGTGAACTAACTCGGTTTTTCTGTTGTCGTCACTCTTGGACCTCCTCTTGCTTAACATATCCTTATTATCCTCTCTTGTCACTATGCCGGCCGGCCACTTGTCGATTGTTCTACGAAGAAAAGAAGTACCGAACTTTTTAGTTCGACTGCCGATTCGTTCAAAAAAATGTAGATGCTTCCCTGACCAGTGCTGGTATTGTGTGAAAAAAAGACGAAGTAGGAACAAGGTTAAAGAGAGTGGTATAGGCGATAGAGGACGCACAGAGTCGCCATGTCTCTGCGTAGTTGCAGGGGCTCCAGAGTTTGTGTTACCTCTGCATCTGCTATAATTTGGACGCTCGACGCTGCAATTAATCGGGCACTGAGAAGATACTTGGCAAAGCCGTCCTAGAGATGCGAACAGTACTCCGCGCATGTAGCGTATCTACATCATACCTTTTTGTTTGTTAGTTTACTGGATGAGAAAAACTAACATAAAAAAAGTTTCAATGTTATTTATTAGTTTCAATATGTTATGATCGCTTGAAACAATATGCAACCACACATAAAACTTGCTCTCAAACAATAGTAATTTATTTTAATAGACTGAACACGATTTATAGAACAAACGTTTGTGATGTAAATGGAAGCGAGGGACGATTCTATGCGAAATCGAACCATGACCGTGACGAAATAAAATTAAAATAAATTTCAAATGCTTCAATGGTTTGGGCACATAGAAAGGATGAGAGAAAGAAGATTGACGCAAGGAATTTATAAATCTCATGTAAATGGATGCGTTAAACAAGGTTAGGCCTACCTTGTAGAGTGTTTTCCGACCAAATAGGAATTCTCAAGAAAGCTAGCTGTTAGGTTGCCTAGTGCCCATAACCATAGAGCTTGTATGAAGGGAATTAGAGAATCGTGAATTTGAAGAAAGCGAGGGAGTTGTGTCAGGATCGTAGCAATTGGCGCTCCATTGTCTTTGCCTATCCCTGGAGGAGGAACGCGTGACAATGTAATTGATTGATTGAATTTAAATAAATATTATACCAGCCACTACGATGGCCGTTTTGATGTTTGACCGTTTATAAAGTTTTGTATAAATTATAATTATAGTTTGAAGATGCAAATTGTAGTTTTTTATTGTCACTATAAAGAACAGAAATTTGCTCCTTCAAACGTAATTATTAATTTATACGAAACTTCATAAACGATGCAAACGTCAGAACGGCCATCGTGGCGTTCCGCTGGTATAAATATCCGCATTTTGTTTAGCACAACTATCTGTTACGCGTAAAGTCCCGGGTTCGATTCCCGGTCGGAGCAAAAATTTGTTGATATAGACGTTTTTGTTTAGGGCATCAAGTAGTCTTCCGGCATTGTTCTTGGACCGCACTCCAGCTTAACATCAGGCAGGGTGCTGTCATATGTTAAGTGACAATAAAAATCTATACGAACCTTGCATTTCATAGCTAAAACGAGTTGGTATCTATGAGCTGTTAGGGCGTCTTTGTAGGAGCCCTGACTGAAGTATGCTGCTCCTAGGTTTCCATGTGCCCTGCATTCGCCAGCTGTATCCCCTAATGACTTGGCCACAGCTAAATCTTGCTGCATGTAGTTTATGGCTGCATCGAGTTGGCTCAGAGCCCAATGGGCTGAGCTTAAAGCGCTGAAGACGGAGCCTCTGTAAAATAAATATATAAATAATACAAGACAATTGGTCTAAGCTATATGGAATATTGAAAGAATAGAAACTGTGCTAAAATAGGAACTAATTCAGTATTATTTATCTCATTTATACCATGTTTATACCACGTGTGACTGAAAGAGATAACTACTTGTATTTCAATTCCTTTCTTTCAAAGGTTGGCACTACTTTTTTGCAAATACAACCACTTGTAATTGTGGTTGACTTTTAATACTGCTTAATTAAAAGTCACGTGGTAGTAAGAGTAGCGGCATTATTGTTCCATCAACCTTTTTTGAAGTATTTTAATGTCATTTGTTATTGTGTCAAATTAGGTTGTCAAATGATCATCAAAACTAGTGACAACCTTCTAAATTACGAATGTAAAAATGTATATTGATCCCCTTCTGACTTCTTTTTAATGCCATAAGTGAAAATAGTATAAACGGTTGTATTTTGTGGATATTTTAGGGCTCCTATTTCTTAAGTCCAAATTCTTTGGGTCTAAGAGTGGTAGGTGATAGATAATAAAAAGTCGTAAGGCAGCAAAGAGTTGTACGACCGCGTAACTCAATGACAATGAGATTGAACTTCGTTTTAACAGTTAAACTACATTAATGAACTTCAAAATTAAAATTGCGACCGCGCAACACACTAAGAATCGATGTTCATTTTCATTGACACTTCAAGCACATTGAAACTCATTGTCTGAATGAATAAAAGTTGTTTTTGACACTAGCAACGACCGCGTAACTTTTTAACAAATGGAAATGAATTTAATTTACATTGCCATTGAAATTGCGCGGTCCGGCCCCTGTATTACACCTTATAACTAAGTATACGGAATCGGCTTTTAAGTTGCCGGTATTACAATCAATTAATCGATGCAATTATTGCGTCTAGAGGGACAGGCAGAGGCAATGGAGCGCCACTTGCCACGATCCTGACACAACTCCCTTGCTTTCCTCGTATCCACAAATCTCTTCATACAAGCTTTACGGTTACGGGCACTAGGCAACCCAGCTTTCTTTAGGATGTCTCCGATGTCTCCCCAGGAGGGTGGGCCTGCCTTGTTTAACGCATTTTTCCACATCAGATTTATAAAGGACATCATTCATTTTGTATGGGGACTTGGGCTTAATTGTACTAAAAGTGGGAAATGTACAATAAAATAGTTCGATACAATAATATTTTAATGTGCTTGGTAAATATCCTATATTTTGCATAGTTTAGAATGATCAAACTATAATCATGACAGTTCAATGCAGAAACCATTAAGTTCACTGCCAGCCCAAAAAAAAGTCGTCAATCACTTTTTAATTAAAAAAAAAACATCAGGCAGTCGATCCATCGGGTCTCGACTCTCATTCAAGGTTATGGCGTGATAGCGTTTCTTCCGGTTTGATCTTTCCACCAAATGTTTAGGCGTCGCAAACGTCATCAATATAATACTGTCGTTAAACATTTTGAAAGTAGTAAAAAATAGAGTAAAAGTATAAATTATTTTTTTAAAAATTATGTCCTGTTGTGCTAGTAATTAGCATACATATTTTTAGTGATACTATTGTCTTAAAAAGTAAGTTGGAATTAAATAAAAAAGATAATGTTTTATAAAAAGTCGTTTTATTCATCTAATTAGATTATTTCCTGCTGAGTAAGGTTCACTTTCACTAACATCCCAACATTTTAGTTCGCGTGATATTCCTTCGTGGCGTCTTTAATTGCCACTTGTAGTCTATGGCAGTCGAGCTTCTTCTCTTGAGTACAATGTTCCTTGGTCTTTTTTTTTCTTTCTTCTTCTTTATGGCTTTAGTATTTAACTTGCCAGTGTCAAAGTAAAAATATATGGTTCAATGTTAAAACATTGTCAAGTAAAGATGAAGATGAACCACCCGAGTGATTCATCAAATGATGATGATGAGAATGAGGTTGATGATGATCGTTTTAGTAAAGCGGCGGAAAGCCTTTACTAAAACTTCATAAGAAGTCTTGGAGGGAACATGAAGAAACACGTTTCACAACTTTAAATTACTTGTTTATACTTGATAAACTTAAAAACTATTACTGGATAACAATTCCACCATTATTACACATTAATATTTATGAAAAACACAAGCTTTTCAAATAATTCAAAATCGCGCGTTCTGTCAGTTGCAGTTGCCCGCCAAAACTCTGTTCCTTGGTCAACTGTGTGTGACATTTATTTTTTAATATGTCTTTTCCGCGTGGTTTAGAAACTAAAAATAATCATTTTTATTTTCTAAATAACTCAATTGTACAGCAATTAAAAGCAAAATTGCTATTAGTTTTGTCAATACGAGTATCGAACCTACCATTTATATATATTTTTATCATCGGCCGTGACAAAAGTGTTACAATAAAAGTCCAAAATGAATGATGTCCTTTCGTTCGTTATCTACTTTCAACTTATTACAATATAGAAAGAAATACTAACCAAATATTTGTACATTTTGTTTCTTTTACCTTAGTGAATTGTTTTATTATTAAAAAACTACGTGTTAATTTAAACACCCTAAAATCGTTCAAAAAGAACTAAAGAATTTATCATTTATGTTTCCAAATACAGAGCTCAATCTGTCCTTGTCTAATGACAAGAAAATAAAAGGGACGGATTGAATATCTCACTTATTTGTAATACCTATAGATTAATCAACTTTAACCGATTCATTGCCACGTCAAATTCACTATTTGACAGATGGACAGCTGCTTTGACATTAGTTATTATAGTTCTAAAAGTTCACACGCAGCGCTAGCGAACGCGAACGCCATTTTCACTCCACAGTAGTGATGTGCATAATCGAATTAATTGATTTCAGTAATCATTCGACTTAGTCGATTGTTAATAGGGATTAGTTACTAACTTTAGCGTTAAGAACAATAAACTCCGTTGTAATTATTTACTAGCATACATTTGTTTAAAAATTTAGCTTTTCGACAATTCGAATAAATTGATTAAAAATTAGTATTATGGATTTCGATTTATTGCAACTACTACTGTTTTATTAAACAAAAAGTAACAAAAAGCGTGTCCGAGCAAGACACGTATTAAAGTAAAACAAAACTAATATATAAAAACAATCGTTTAATTAGACACAAAGAAATGAATAGAAAAAAGATGTTTTTGTTTGTCGTAGATCTGCGACAATGGAATACGACAGGTTAACATAATCAGATAAAAATAAAACGTGTAAGTAAGTTATTAGTAATAAATAAACTAAACTAAGCATAGATTTGTTCGCTCGTAGCACAGCATTTATGTATGGAAACATCTGTCATTCGAAAGACATTTTTATACCTGTCGTCGTAACATCTAAATCAAAGATCCGATTCGAATAATTTAAATAGAAGTTAACATGTAAATTATCAACATAACTATTTAGTTGGAAAATCATTTTAAAGAAAATACATATCTAAAAATTATTTAGACATTATCATTTTGAAAGAATCTAGCTTCTCTGGACTTAACCGATTACGCCGATCAGTTAAACATCCTGCTTTTGGAAAAAGTCTTTTAGTTGGGACAGATGTTGCAGGAATATATAAATATTTTTTGGCTAATTTATATTATATATCTGTCATTTTGGTCTTGGTCTTCCCAAAATGTTAGAGGATTCGTGTTTCTATCTATCAGAGCCATATCTTTATATTGTTTTACCATTATATAAGCCGTAATACTGGGGGTTTCGGAGGTATTTTTTGGGAAAACTTTTGATCAAAATGTGCCCACAGGGAAACACATTCATCACTAGTATTTATTTCGTTGAATTTATAGTATGTGCTATACAAGGATGATTATGTTTTTGTAAGTTCTCCACTACTGCTGTTGCTACTAATATTAGTATTATCATTTGATTATATTAGTTTAATAATCAATTGGTTATTCGATTAATGAAATCATTCGACTTGCACATCGCTACTCCGTACTTTGTGCAGCGCTTCGTGTGAACTTTAAGAACTAAGCTGTCACCCAAGAAGTTTGACAGGAATCAAATCTGATTCATCGGCAATGAATCGGTTAAGATAATCATCGAGGTGCGAGTTTTGTCGCCCACAACTCTTTGTTGCATGTTGACCGTCAAAAAAGAAAAAGAAAACGAAACGAAAAAAGTGACTACTACTTATCAGTCCCATCACTATTTATTAATAATTAAAAAAATAATTATACGTTAAATTATATATTTTTTATATATACTAAGCTACTAAAGTGCTTGTGTTTCAGAAACAGGACAACCAAAGTACGAGTACATAATATCAAAGATACATTGGTATTGGCAAGTGGTTTTGAACCCGTGCTCTTTGTTTGCGTAACCTTTGTAGTCCACTACACCACGGTCGCCCTTATTTAACCTAATGTGTATTATATTGTTACGAGATAAGTCAGGGCATTTCAACTTAATATCAGGCGGGGTGCTGTCATATGTCGAAGCACAATACAAAAACATCGTCCACTTCTGGGAACTGAGGCCTACAGTTTCCTGATACCATGATAAAAAAAAATCTAAAATTATTAAAAATGGGTTCCTAACGAAGTTCATGTGCCCTAATATATGAAGAATAACTCATAAGTTCAATTCTACAAAAGACCTTTGTACGCACAGCTCAACTTAAAGAACGTCTTTTTCTTCTGCAATTTTATAGTACCCTGGTAGAAGCAATGTGAAATATTTTACCGAGTCCGACAATGTGTCGCAAAAATCGCAGCTTTATTATTAGAGTTAAAATCAACAACGGAAAACAAATCATTGTCGTATGAGAACCCAATGCGCACGCAGGATTTGAGAAAACAGAAATATTACTCCTAGTATTTTATAATCTCCTGGTAGAATCTAGGTTAAAAACTTTTCCGAGTTCGTTCCCTAACATTAGAAAATAAGGGGTGGCACCACCATTGTATGAGCATCTCATGCGCGCGCAAAAACAATTCCAGGAATTCGGCTTGTACATTTTGGTTGATCATGTATTCCTGGTAACTTAGAAGTAAGACATTTTTAACTTCTGATGTAAAAGTTAAGAAGAGGCTATCCATTTTGCTGGTGATTGAATAATTTAAAAGAAAGAATGGATGAAAAGAGATTGACGAAAGATGTATAAATAATAAATAAATGATAGGCAGTGGTACCCAGTCGCCGTAAAGTGACTTAGTCAGCTTGTATGTTGCCGTTTCCAAATACATATGACTGTTACTTACAATTATGAAATTGTAGTAGGAGTTACCTTAATTCATGGACCGCACTTTAGTTTAACATCAGGTCTGCTGTCATATAATATGTGGAATCACAATAAAAAAATGAATTAACGCTGTAGAAATGTGGAATAGCACAGTGCGCGATTGATGGTTTAAAAGATGTAGTGAAAAGGAATGACAAAGGAATGCTTTGATGGTTTGGGCACATTGAAAGAATGAGTGAAAGTATTTTTTTTTTTCTATTATAATATATTAAATTTAATACTATATACCTATATTGATAAAAAAAATAACTAAAATACATTATTAAAAGGAGTCCCTCTAGGCAAGGTTCCGAAAATACTGGCAGCGTTCCCCCTTTGAATAGCTAGACTAATTCTTTGTCCGAGGTAGCTGGTCTCCTGTGATATCGACTAACCTTTTTGATATTTCCTTAAAAAGCCTTAAAGCGCTAGGACCCCACGGACCAAGGGTCTCGACACCGAATAGAAGATACAATAGAAGTAGATTGAATTTATAAATCTGATATGGATGCGTTAAACAAGGCAGGCCCAGATCATTGTGGCCCAGATTTGTTTTCCGACCAAATCAGAGACATCCTTAAGAAAGTTGGGTTGCCGAATGCCCATAACTAGAGAGCTTTTATGAAGAGAATTGTGGATCTGAATGGAATAAATGAGGAAACTTCAATGTTACAAATACCATAACGTCCGCATTTACGAGAAAAATGTTAAAATGGACAGATAGTGTAAGTACACGTGTAATATTAAGTCGATTTTTATTGAACCTTGAGAACGCTACAGTCAATATTCGCTTTTAATTTTTTGTTAGACAATAAATATTGAACATCTAAATTTGCCTTGTTAGAACGCCGTATAAATTATTTCAGCCGAGTTCATCTTTAGTTCCGGCGAGTCTAGTTAATGAAACCTATTGCGCGCGCAGTCAACTCTCCTCAACCTGTCCTTGTCACCCTCAAATGACAGGTTTTGTCCTTAAACTATGCGCGCGCAGCTTTGTTTTCCTGACCTCCTATCAAATTCTGATTGCCTGGTAGTTGGGAGGTTAAAACCGTTGAGTTCGTCTTTGTAACAATAGACACAAAGTTCTACACAAACACGACCTATCACTGAAATGAAGAGGGGACGTTAGTGTACCTCCTACTGCAAGTTGATATCCTAGTAATTTGCTGAAAATATGCTGAGTACGAACCCTGAAACTTAGGGACGTGTTTCAGTAGAGAACTGCGTTAGGAAAGTTATCAATGGAATTTACTTTTGGTTGGGGATTTGAATGAAGCAAGAGAGTTGTGTCAGGATCATGGAAAGTGGCGTTCTGTTGTCTCTGCCTTTCTCTGTAGAAATTGAAGAAATTGGACTATGAATTAGATTGTCTAACTAGCGTCGTAATTTTGTTTCTTAAGTTATGAGTATGCGCGCGCAGGAGATGATGGAGATTCTGGATTCCGCTATTTTTTTTTAAATTGTGACTCGACATCTGACCTCGACCCTCCAGAAGACATCGCTTGAAGCAAGGAAGGGTCCAAGAGTGTCGACGACTGCAAAAAACCGAGACTTCACGGTTGTCCCAGTCGCCGTCACTGCTATTCTTCACGCATCGCTTGTAGGATCCAAGGCTATAGGATGGAGAGGATGAGGATGAGGCTATAGGAAGGAGATGCGCGCGCAGGAGATGATGGAGGTTCTGGATTCCGCTATTTTTTTTAAAATTGTGACTCGACATCTGACCTCGACCCTCCAGAAGACATCGCTTGAAGCAAGGAGAGGTTCAAGAGTGTCGACGACTGCAAAAAAACCGAGACTTCACGGTTGTCCCAGTCGCCGTCACTGCTATTCTTCACGCATCGCTTGTAGGATCCAAGGCTATAGGATGGAGAGGACATATGGACTGGTAAAGCATTCCACTTGTCGATTGTTTTACAAAGTAACGACGCACCAAAATTTTTTACAGACAAAAAATAATAATACAGTATTACTGAAGTGTCCTCAATTAAAACCAGTGATTTATGTTCACTCGAAAATTATTTACAGATACGGAGAGCGGCGAGAAGGGGAGTTGTCATATGTAAAAATAGCGAGAGAGTTGTGTCAGGATCGTGAAGAGTGGCGCTCCATTGTATCTGCCTATCACTGTGGGAATTAAGGCGTAACAAATTATAATGATCATATATTACTATAAAAAAAATACAATTTAAAAAAGAAAATATAATTTAATGTATATTTTACAAGTTTGCGCCGTTTGGGATCGCGACGATGGGCCCTTGGGCCAAGCGCGTGGCCAAGGAGCTGACGAAGAAGTCTGGAGACAGGAAGGCTGGCAATTATTGCTGCCTCGCTAACAATGGGGAAATGTTGCCAGTCTCCTTGGGACTATCTCTAGATGATATTTATGGAACGAAGTTCCTTATCGCGCGTTGCGAAAGGGGGCTAGACGGAAAAAATTAAGACCAAAAGTTGTAACGACACTTTTTAGGGTTCCGTAGTAAAAAAACTGATCCCTTATAGATTCGTCATGTCTCTGTCTGTCCGTATGTCACAGCCACTATTTTTCCGAAACTATAAGAGCTATACCATCGATGCAGTTTTTCCAAGACATTTAAATAAAATAGAATCCCAAACATATGTTTCCTACTTCAGTTACCACAAGCCAATTATTACTAAAATTGAGCCTACTGATTAAGTTTATATTACATTATATTTGATATTAATAAAAAAAATATTATTATAACTATAAAAAAATATTACAATTCCTTCACTAATTAGTCGAAAGGAACTTCGTTCCATCCGGGTGTGCCGAAGTTTTTTATTAATAGTATAAAAATATTTAAAAATCAAAATGTCACGCCTTTTCCCCACAGGGATAGATAGAGACAATGGAGAGAGACTTGCCACGATCCTAACACAACTCCTTCGCTTCCTTTACATCCACAATTCTCCTCATACCAGCTCTACGATTATGGGCACTAGGCAACCTAGGTTTCTTGAGGATGTATCCGATTTTGTGGCAAATACCCTCGCATTAAAGTTAATTGTAATTAATTATTTTTATTATTATTATTAATAATTACAACGTTGTTAAAGTTAAATAAATAAATAAATAAGAAATTTGTTTAATTTATAAAGAAAAGATAAGTTTTATTTGGCAAAAGGATTTATCGTATCGGCCCGTGAATAAATCAAAGTGCCTTTCTTATAATAAAAAGATAAAAATGATTTATTAAAACATAACACTTTAAAACTAATTATTGATATTTTAAATGATAAATAAGAATATTGCTTTTAATGTAACTGCATGAACTTCACGACTTTTATATTACAAGGCAAGGTGGTTTATTGGTAGATTAATGGCATCGCAAATCAAAAAGTCCCTCTTCAAAACCACTTACCGGTACCGTTGTATCTTTGATATAAGTACTTGGGTCGTCATTATTCTATGATACAAGCTCGTCTTGTAAAAAAAAGTTGGAATCATGAAAAGAAAGTTGTATTTTTTTATTATTTACATTTCTGTACTAAGCTACTAAAGTTCTTGTATCATAAAAACAGGACAACCAAAGTACATTTATCAAAGATACATTGGTACCGGTGGGTGGTCTCGAACTCGTGCTCTTGGTTTGTGTAACCATTGCACTGCCACTACACCACGGTTGCCTTTTAGTTTATTTTTTTGTGACGTGATATCTGACTGACATCGGAATGGCGTTCTAATGGGCTCCCCATGTTCAGCAATGGACATAGGTATTCTGTCTGATGATGATGACATCAGAGCTGGACTTGTCTTTAAGTAAAGGGAGGTCCAAGAGCGCGGATAACTAAAAAACCGACTCAGTTTTGCCAGAGGTGCTTTTTCACTTTTTGCTTGAACGATCCATCAAGGATGGTGAGAACACATGGTATGGTGAACAGGTCGTGAAGTGACTTAGTCGCGTTTCGAGATCAGCTTAAAAGTTGCCGGTTCCAACTAGGCTGGCATAGTGGATGCTTACATTTTCTTAGATCTTTCGCGAACACTGATTAATGAATTAATTATTATTATTTTTTATTATTATTTTTATAATTTATTTCTATACTAAGCTTCTAAAGTGCTTGTATCATAGAAACAGGACAACCAAAGTACATATATTAAAGATACATTGGTACCGGTCAGTGGTTTCGAACCCGTGCACTTGGCTTGTATAACCATTGCATTGCCACTACACCACGGCCGCC
Source organism: Tinea trinotella (assembly GCA_905220615.1). NCBI lineage: Eukaryota > Metazoa > Arthropoda > Insecta > Lepidoptera > Tineidae > Tinea > Tinea trinotella. The sequence continues at coordinate 1,733,079 of HG992325.1, forward strand.
TTATATATAATAAACATAGGATATCATTCATTTTGTATGGGGACTTGGGCTTAATTGTATTATCAATCAATCAATCAAATTGTCATGCCTTTTTCTCACATGGATAGGCAGAGACAAAGGAGCGCCACTTACCACGATCCTTACACAACTCCCTTGCTTCCTTCACATCCACAATTCTCCTCATACAGGCCCTATGGTTATGGGCACTAGGCAACCTAGCTTTCTTAAGGATGTCTCCGATTTGGTCGGAAAACACTCTCCTAGACCTGCCTTGTTTAACGCATCCATCCACATCAGATTTATAAATTCCTTTCGTCAATCTACTTTCACTCATCCTTTCCATGTGCCCAAACCATCGAAGCATTCCTTTGTCAATCCTTGTCACTACATCTTCTTTCAAACCACATCTATCACGCAGTGTGCTATTCCTTATTCTATCCGCTATCGTCACTTCACATACACTCCTTAACGACCGCATTTCTACAGCGTTGATTCTACTCACATGCTTCTTCTGCCATACCCAACCTTCACTTCCATACATTAATGTAGGAACAAGCACCGCATTATGAACAGCCATCCGTGACTTTTGGGACATTATTATTTGGACATTATTTGGGACATAATTGTATTAACAGTTGCATATACATTTTAAAATAGTTTAATGTGGAAAGATTACAATGTAATTGGAATATATCCTTAATTATGCATAGTTTAGGTGTGCAAAATGATCAAACTATAATTGTGACAGTTCAAAGCAGAACTGTTAATATCACGTGTCTTTGGGATTGACAGGCAATACAAAATCCATATCTTATTTTCTAAATATCTCAATTTCACAGCAATAAAAAGCAAAATTATAGTTTTATCAATACAAGTATCGAAACTACCATTTATATATTATTTTGTCAACCATTGGACGTTACAAAAGTAGTACATAAAAGCCCAAAAATAATGGTGTCCTTTTATTCGGCTTACTATTGCGTTTATTTTTAGGTAATGATTGTACAATTTTTATTCAGACGTTTCGAAATAGAGTGGCTATTCATACACATATTATTAGGTTGGCCGGCATAGTGACACGCAGGCTCTGGCAGTCATGTCACTTCGCTTACTTTACGACGATCGAAGTTACTACAAATATATGTATTTACATACATTTTTTTTATTGTGACACGACATCTGACCTCAACTCGCCTGATGATAAGCAAGCGGAGGTCCAAGAGTGACGACGACTGGAATAACATGATTAATCTACGACTCGTAAATATATTTTTATCTTTTTTTACATTTCTGTACTAAACGTACTTGTATCATAGAAACAGGATGATCAAAGTACATAAATATTAGATTCACTGGTATCTGCAAGTGGTTTTCAATTTGCGAGACCATTTTTCTACCACTAGAACAAGTACTATAGGCCAAAAATATAAATAGTTTAGCAATAACATACCTTAACTTCAAGGAACAAGATCCAATCCTCAATGCAGCTTCCAGAACGGATACAGCTGCTTGATAATGCCCCGCTGCCAACAACTCTTGGCCCACTACCTAAAAGCAAAAAAAAAACAACGAATTTTAAAGAAAATCAAAGTCTGCCTATCTCAGTGGGAATTGAGGCGTGACAATAGTTTTTTTGTGACTTGACATCTGACCTCGATCCGACGACTGTAAAAACCGACTGATCACGGTTTACAATTTATAAGATTCTTCGAGATAAGCTTGTAAATTTCCGGTTACAACTAGGCCGGCATAGTGAATGTTATTTAACTGTAGTAGCAGTCGCCTCCATTATTGGACCGAACACCAATAAATTAATAAAACACTTATACTAAATTTGATAAAAATTAATTGAAATCAGTGACTAATAAGATATGCAGTTACAGTTAAACCGGTTTACAAAAACATTAATTCGATATATTAAATGCGATTTAATATTAATGGGTACAGTTCGGAAGTCAGCGACATTTTACCCTAACTTGCTCATAGTAAGCTAATTTTTTTATTGTGACACGACATTTGACCTCGACCTGCCTGATAATAAGCAAGAGGAGGTCAAGAGTAACGACGACTGAAAAAACCGAGTCAGTTCACGTCACTTTGCCGGCCAAAGGTGCTTCAAGCGATGCGTGAAGGTTATAGGATGTAGTTTACGGTTGCTTCAGACACCGTCACTATGCCAGCCAAAGAAACACATAGGTAGTGATTGTTGTTTGCGCAGCTAGATCGAACTTAGCACCAAGCGGTTCGCGATTATATTATTCCGTGCCAATTAATTCATTCAGCTATAGATAGAGCTCTTTTGCTTCCTTTAAATTCACAATTCTCTCAGCTATGGTTATGATTAAGCTCAGCCTTGATTGTGAACCAGGATCCAGCTTTAAGCTGTCTCGATGTGCTCAGAGCATGTCAAAAAGAATAACACGTAATAAGATTAGTCGGCTTCAAATAAAAATAAATAGAGACACCGTAAGCTGAGTCGTCTTTTAGTCATGAGCACTCTTTCGTCAAGAAGCCTCCTTAAGTAACAGTTGCATCCTATATACCTGCTATGTTGAAACCGGCAACATTCAAGCTGAAGCCGAAACGCGACTAAGTCTTTATACTTAAAACACAGTCTGTATACTTAAAGTAGTATAATGCTATTAGAATAAGAATAGGACGGGCTGTTGACTATTACTTGACTGATTCAAAGGTGTCATTTTCTTGACGGTCGCAAAGAAAAAGACACCATACTCAAGTGAAGTTGGTTGGAGAGTTAGACGTCACACAATGGCGCCGATTCCGGTCCTATTTTTATTTTAATCGCTTTATAACTACTGGTGGTAGTTACTACCCTGAATCAACTGAGAAAATTGACATTAACTATGAGCCAATAATAAATAATAAAAAAACATATATTTTATTTCTAAAGGACATCATTCATTTTGGGCTTCTATGTACTACTTTTGTAATTTCCAATAATAATAATAATAAAGATATATTCCAATTACATTATAATTTTCGTACATTAAACTATTTTAAAATTTATATGCAACTGTTAATACAATTAAGCCCAAGTCCCCATACAAAATGAATGATGTCCTATAATTTTATATACTTATTTCTTTACGATAAATCGCCGAATTAAGAAGAGTACTTATAAGCTTAATTTAATAAGTAAAGAATATAATAATGCATTTAATGTATACATTTCGCTTTAGTAAGAACACCCACGGTGGGTTTGTTTGTGGAGATGCAAAAAGCGATTAAGAAAAAAAATGTTTCATCCGCTTAAGGACAAAGAGGCACCGACAGCCAACAAAAAACCACCAAGGTGACTCCTAAGCTATTGTTTTATTAGGAATAATAAAGTTTTAACTGGTTTCCAGTTTTAAAAGGAATCTCCGGATAGAGAGAGATTTAGGTTTGGAGAGAGTTGGATATAGTTGTTTTGTTTGGCATTATATACCTAAATTTATTTTTTATTTAAAACCGCTTTTAAGTTAGTGACTATTTGTTACGATTTACGATAGCGGATCAATCAATCAAATTGTCACTCTTTTTTCCCAATGGAGCGCCACTTGCCTGACACAACTCCCTCGCTTCCTTCACATTCACAATTCTCTTCATACAAGCTCTACGGTTATGGGCACCAGGCAACCCAGCTTTCTTGAGGATGTCTCCGATTTGGTCAGAAAACACCTTCCTGGGCCTGCCTTGTTTAACGTATCCATTCACATGAGATTTATTTCAATAATTTTCGCCAATCTACTTTCACTCATCCAAACCACATCTATTGCACAATTCGCAATAGATGTGGTTTGAAAGAAGATGTAGTGAGTGGACAAGAATTGACAAAGGAATGCTTTGATGGTTTGGGCACATGGAAAGGATGAGTGAAAATAGATTGACGAAAGGAATTTATAAATCTTATGTGGACGGATGTCAAACGAGGCAGACCCAGCAGGGTATTTAAAAAAAAATCAAAGACAGAAGAAAGTCAAGAAAGTTGGGTTGCCTATTGCCCAAACTATAAAGAGAGTTGTGAATGTAAGGGAAGTGAAGGAGTTATGTCAGGATCGTGACAAGGGGCGCTTCATTGTCTCTGCCCATCTCTGTGGGAAAAGGCGTGACAATTTGATTGATTGATTTGTATAAAATATTGCGCAGAAGGGATACATAATATATTAAATAGATATTCAAGATTAAATAATTAATGACTAATGACAAAAGGAGTGTTCTATCTCTCTCTCTCTAATATTAAAAGTCGATAAAAGCAAGAATGTGAGCTTGAACTACAGCTACGCATTCCTTAGTTACTTCCTAACACTTCATGATAGCCTGGTAGAAACGATGTGAAATATATTCGACGCCAATCCGTCCCTGTATTACAGGGACGTATCACTAAAATATTGGAAATTTCTACGCGCGCATTTGTACTAAAATTTTTGATTTTCCTTTGCTATTTTATGATCTCCTGGTAGTTGGGGACGTGTCATGGTAATAATGGTATTTTTTTTTTGCAAAATGGGTTAAAAAAAATTTGCGCACGCAGTTTTTAATTAAGACAAATTTAATATAGTAGGGGAGCCCAAGCGGGGATTTCGGGATTTACTCCAGCGTGACAGATTAATATAATGGAGATACCTTGTACCCTCTAGGGTATATCTACCAAGTATTAGCCCTGCATTATATTACCCCCACCATGCAAACCGTCAGATTAACATACCTCCAGTGTCAGAGACACGTGGAGTATATACAATATCAATATCTGACGCGCTCGAGTATATTTATTTAAATGTATTATATTTTTTACATTTTTGAAAATCTGTACACGCTTCCCCCACTGCTAAAAGGGTATATAGTACATAACATTTATTTTTTTCTGTCACCTAAACTAAAAAATGTAATAGGTCCCTACGACGCTCGAGTAAATCCCCGATTAGCCTCTTGGGCTCCCCTACTAATATGTATAGTACACAAACCTATGACTAATGACTAAAACTTCTAATAAGGTGAATTCTTAGAGAGAGATTTAGATTAGATTATGGTTTGTTAAATTAGATTATGGTTGATTACCTGGGTATAATATTCCTAGTTTGGTTAAATTCTTGGCAAACTATATAGGCAACAGAACTCAGCACTGCTGAAACGTATTTAGGACTCATAATGGATCACATATTAACTTGGTTACCTCATGAGTCTCTAAAGGCTAAAATCACTCCACTTTTAGGTGCACTACGTAGGGTACCATATCATCTTCCATTGATAACAAGACATTACTCTTGTTAAACCTCATATACATTACTTGATTCCATTCCAGTATAGGAAAATGCTGCCAATATTCACGTAAACTTAGTTAAAGTCGACAAAACAAAATTATAAAAATGCTTTTCCATTATATATATATATATATATATAATATATGACTCCTTTGGAAACAGTATATAAGGATTGTAAACTATTATAGAATTCAAGTTAAAAAAGCTTATTACAACGGATAAAGCTTTTTGGGTTCTTCTTAAGTTATTTATATTGTTTACTACGAAACATTTTGTAAGTGATAATATGTTGTATTCTCACGCAAGTTATATGTTCTTCAATCAATCAATCAAATTTTCACATCCTGACACAACTCCCTCGCTTCCTTCACATCCACAATTCTTCTCATACAAGCTCTACGGTATGAGCTTGTTATGTTTTTGTGAGTAATAAATGTCTTTAAATCTATAGTTCAGCATCTAAAATATTTATTTAAGGTCTAACTAGATTAATTTAAAATATAATTATTATAGTATAATAGTTATACTATAATAATAGTACAACTATAAAATAATAACCATAGAGCTAAATATGACAATCAGTCATATTTAGCTCTATGGTTATATGCACTAGGCGACTTAGCTTTCTTGAGGAGGTCTCCGATTTGGTCGGAAAACACCATCCTGGGTTTGCCTCGTTTATCGTATCACATCAGTTTTATAAATTCCGCAAATCTCCTTTCACTTATTATTTTCACACTACTTGTAGAAACGATGTGAAATATCAAATCAAATTATCACGCCTTTTATCACGAGGATAGGCAGAGACAATGGAGCGCCCTTTACCACGATCCTTACACAACTCCCTTGCTTCCTTCACATCCACAATTCTTTTCATACAGGCTCTGTGGTTATACTAGGCAACCTAGATTTCTTGAGGATGTCTCCGATTTGGTCGAAAAACACTCTCCTGCCTTGTTTAACGCATCCATCCACATCAGATTTATGAATTCCTTTCGTCAATCTATTTTCACTCATCCTTTCCATGTGCCCAAACCATCGAAGCATTCCTTTGTCAAACCACATCTATCACGCAATGTGCTATTCCTTATTCTATCTGCTATCGTCACTCCACTCCTTAACGACCGCATTTCTACAGCGTTAATTCTACTCTCATGCTTCTTCTGCCATACCCAACCTTCACTTCCATACATTAATGTGAAATGTTTAAGGCGAATCTCACAAATTAATGTGGATTGGGAAAATGTCTGCCGTGCGCTTTTGTATTAAAATATTTCCCCTAACATTCTATGATCTCCTGATAGTTGAGCACGTGTCTTGGTAATAATAGTTCTTGCAACTAACTCTATTCATTTGAATTTGTATGAAAATGTTGGCGCGCGCAGATTTTTAGATATTTAAACTGAATGGTTAACTCCTGCCGTGTCATGATGGCCTGGTAATAACGCCGGCAATGGCGTCCTCTCTCCCGTCTGTTAAAAACAAAGAAAATTTTGGTGGCCTAACCAGCCAGTTTTAGCTAGTCGTAGAGCTTAAAAGTTTGTTAGTGAAATTAAATATTCCAACAGCAAGAATTTTAATTTTACTCTTCTAATCCTAATTTAAACTTCTTTTGATGAGCATCCGACCCGATGGCGACGCTCTGATCAATTCTCGACATTCATTTCTTCGACAACGATCTCATTTTAATACTTATCATCAAATTTCCAATGTACTGGATAAATCTTCATCCACTGAAGATATCATAACAACGAGTATATTACGGAAGACTGGGCTGTATAGACTAAGTTTCCTCTGCCTTCCCAGAATAGGAGAATTGAACTAAAGATGAAGAAAAGAAAAAAGAATTACTTGAAACGCTATAGGAGTGAGCTAAGAATATGGAAAGAATAGAAGCTGTGCTAAAATAAAAACTAATTCAGTGTTATTTATCTCATTTATACTATGTTTATACCACGTGTGACTGAAAAAAACAACTACTTGTACTTAAATTCCTTTCTTTCGAAGGTTGTCACTACTTTTTGTAATTACAACCACTTGGTTCACTTTTAATACTGATTAATTAAAAGTCACGTGGTAGTAAGAGTAGCGGCATAATTGTTATGTCATCCTTTTTTGAAGTATTTTAATGTCATTTGTTATTCTGTCAAATTAGGTTGTCAAATGATCATCAAAACTAGTGACAACCTTCTAAATTACGAATGTAAAAATGTATATTCATCCCCTTCTGACTTCTTATTAATGCCATAAGTGAAAATAGTATAAACCGTTGTATTTTGTACCTATTTTAGAACTCCTATTTCTTAAGTCCAAATGCTATAGGAGTGAAAAAGCCTCATGACGTAGTAGTGCCTGTTAACGTCGCATCGAGCTGCCGATCAAAAGTCTCGAATATTGTATGTAAATACAGCGAGGACAGTTGTGGTTATTTATATAGTTGTGATGTTGCTGGGGCCCATTGTCTTTTCACTAAATGTGCCCAAAAATGTTTGGAGCGGCCCCGCGAACAGCAAATATATGCAAATAACTTTTTATATAGGATGCTTGAAAAACATAAACCCTAAATTTATAATTTTCGGTATATATTCCAATGATTATTTTTATCGTGACTCGACCTGCCTCATGGTTATTATAATGGACAATCAAGAGCGCCGGCGACTGAAAAAAAAACGGGTTAGTGCATGCCTGCCTCAGTCGCCGACATTATGTCGGCCAAAGGTATTTGCTATCATTCGAAGAATCCAATGTTATAGAATGAAAAGAACATATGGGCTGGTAATGTATTCCACTCGTCGATTGTTCTACAAAGAAATGACGCAGCGAAGTTAGTTATAAATTAGTTATAAAACATAGATAAAATTATATAACGCGAGCGCTTTGGTCAACTGCGACCGGGAATCGAACTTAGTGTCTGTCGCCTAATTTCTTTAACCACTAAGCGCTAAAATTCCTCTATCCTATCTTTTCCTCATGCAGTTCTTTCAACGGTTAATATAACATGCAATATATGCAAGCTCAACCTAAATATATATTTTTAATCTTTTAAATAGTAGCGCCTGTAAATTATCTCGCCTCAATCTCTACAGGGATGGGTAAAGACAATAAAGCCGACCGATCCTTACACAAGTCCCTTGCTTTCTTTACATCCACAAATCTCTTTACTACAAACTCTATTCATTGTTAGTCACTATAGTATAAAGCCCTATATACCTTTCAAGTATGCCATCGTTTAAATTCGGCTGGCATAGTGACGGCGACTCAGGCAACCGTGAAGTTGGTTTTTTAGTCGTTTGCACTCTTGGACCTCCCCTTGCTCAGGCAATAATGTTGAATCACAATAAAAATATATATGAAAATTATAAATATATAAAAAATAACAAGTTTTTGTTCCCACAAGAACATGCAGGAAATGCCCTGAAAGTTGTTAAGCTTTTTTTTTTAAATGTCCCAAACATTATAGGAAACTAAACTTCGATATAAAAAGAATCACTCTGTATGTATAAGATTTCTGTTCCTTTTTTGGATAGTATTGAAAGGTAAGATCTGGAACTCAGTGAGTGACGACGCGAAGATTTCCGCTCTTAAGTTAATGATTGCACTGACTTGTTTAATACCCCCACACTAGTAACAGTGTTACCAATGAAAAAAAAAACAACGTTTTACAATTCTTAAATCTTAATACAAGAAAAGTTTAATACAGTTTACAGTAATAAAAATGGCGACATGAAAAAAATACATATTTTTTTATTTTAAATCAAAGGACATCGTTCATTTTGGGCTTTTATGTACTACTTTTGTAATGTCCAATGATGGGAAAATATATAAATGGTACTTGTGTTAATAAATCTAATAACAATTTTGCTTTTAATTGTTGTGCAATTGAGTTATTTGGAAAATAAGATATGGATTTAGTTTCGTCTGTCAATCACGGAGAGACGCTATAGCTTTGAACTGTCATAATTATAGTTTGATAATTCTGCACACCAAAACTATACATAATAATAAGGGATATATTCTAATTATATTGTAATCTTCGTACATTAAACTATTTTAAAATGTATATGCTACTGTTTATATAAGCCCAAGTCCCCATACAAAATGAATGATGTCCTTTACCACTGTTGAAAAACCGCCAATAAATAAATAAATCATTCAATTAACTTGTCAGGTCTCAATTCTTACAATAGCTCTATGATCCATAACTCTCTCGCCTACTTCAAGTCCCAAATTCTTTTCATACAAACTCTAAGGTTATTTCCACAGGCCACAGAATTAAACAAATTTTATGCGGCTTACTATCACGTTTATTTTGGTTTAGATTTTACAATTTTATTTTATTATTCCGACGTTTCGAGAGCTTTGCAGCCATTGTGGTCCCGGAGAGACTGAGGTGTTGGTCGTCCTATTGGTTGATGCTGTTATTGTTTCCAAAACTACCCTGTTTGATGTTTTGATTTTCTGTTCCCGGTTTAATTCAAATTAATTAATGTTCGCGCAAAATCTAAGAAAATATTATGAAACGCTCAAGTTGAAATCGTAAAGAAGACTAATCATTTTTATTTTACATAAATAGCATAAAACAAAAGAATAAATGTGTTGAAAGGACAAATGCTTTTTTTAAGAAAATGAATTATAACAATTTTAGTGTGAACTTGAAAAAGGTCGGCACACCCGTATACTATAAATATAATAGTAATCGAAGTTTACAGTAATCAAAGAACTTGAGTACTTCAACAACATATTGGTTAGTCTGTGGTTAGCGTGACTTATAAGTATAACGATTAAGCGTTCAATGTAATATCACAGACGCTATACGAATGAAAAAAAAAAGGAACAATTTTTATTACAATGCATGAGTAATTGGCAGCTTTTGATATGTATTTTGCAACGTACGTTTCGCACCATTATTAGCAATGTTACATTATTGGTAACAGACCAAATATATATAGACACCACTTAAGCTTTTTTTGTTTATTGTGACACGGCGACCTCGACCCGCCTGATGATAAGCAAGAGAAGGTCCAAGAGTGACGGCGACTGAAAAACCCGAATTAGTTCCCGGCTGCCCAGTCACTATGCCGGCCTAAAAATGACAAATGAAGAATTAAACTGTTTGTTTTATTGTGAATTGACATATGACAGATGTTAAGCTGGAGTGTGGTCCTTGAATGGATGTCAATTCAATAACTATAAGTAGCAGTCACATTCACTATGCCGGCCTAGTTGGAACCGGAAACTTACAAGTTAATTGCAAAATAATCGAAAAATCGATATTTGCTCCGGGTCTGGTTGTGTCAAGGAGTGGTAGGCAGTCCAGTCTGCCGATTCGGGGTATCACCATTACTTACACTTGTAAGTGACTGCTACTTACAGTTATTTAGCTGTAGTGACTGCACTTTCATTTATGGATCGCACTACAGCTTAACATTAGGCGGGGTGGTGGTTTCTAAAACTTCAAAGGAGCGGACTGATGACCCGAGTCGTCACTTCTTCAGCGCTGTCTAGCATATGTGGTCTGTGTTATTGTATAACTAATATAATAGATGGTTTATTACAAATTGTATGTTGTATACAGTATAACATAAGATTGGACGCTCTGTAAGTTTTGTATTTGGCAGTTTATATTACGTCATTAAGGTATTTTATAAACACCTGTTGGTTCAATATAAGTAAGTACTAACAAGAGTACTTTCACTTATTTATATGCTAAGCTAATAAACGTGATTGTATCATAGAAACAGGACAATTAAAATACAATATGGGTTCAAGTGCGAGTTTACGGGTTCGAAACCACCCACCGGTACCAATGTATCTTTGATATATGTACTTTGGTTGTCCTGTTACTATGATACAGGCAATTTAGTAGATTAGTATTGAAATGTATAATAAATAAAAAATATAAAAAAATATAAAAGACAAATTGGTACCGGCAAGTGGTTTTGAACCCGTGCTCTCGGTTTGCGTAACCATTGCACTGCCACTGCACCACGGTAAAGTACCTACAAATCAAAGTTTGCCGATCCGGGGTAGTACACACTACTTACAAATATACAGACAATGAAAGTGACTTAGTCGCGTTTGGGTCAGCTTGTAAATTTCCATTTTCAGCTAGGCCGGCATAGTGGAGGTGACAGCTAACATAACAGGATGTTGTCATATGTTAGATCAATCAATCAATCAAATTGTCACCTATTTTTCCCACAGGGATTGGCAGAGACAATGGAGCGCCACTTGCCACGATATACAATTAACTCGCCTTCCTCACATATACAATTTAAGGCGACTGTGATGTAGTGGCAGTGCAATAGCTACGTACTAATGTATCTTGATGTATGTATCTTTGATGTACTTTGGTTGTCCTGTTTCTATGATACAAGCACTTTAGTAGCTTAGTATAGAAATGTATAATAAAAATAAATAAATAAATCTCCTCATAAGGCACTAGGCTTTCTTGAGGATGTCTCCAATATGGTCGAAAAACACCCTCCTGAGCCTGCCTTATTTATATGTCGAGTCACAATAAAAATAATAAAATAAACACTTACAGAAATAAGCACAAATGGTGATTGGTCCAATTTCATAGCTTCCAATTGTCTAAACGTAGGTTCTAATGTAGATCTAAGAGGTGACTTGAGCGATGCTTCCACAAGTGCTGCGAGTAGTTGTCGTGATGATGGCTCCACACCAAGCCCTGAACTGAAGGCAGCCAGAGCCTCGCCATGCTTGCCCAGACATTGTAGTGCAACACCTAAATTAAAATTTAGTTTAAATAAAGTCTTTCCACGTCTTAACTATGATGAAATGTCCATATGGAATTTAACATCAATCAATCAATCAAATTGTCACGCTTTTTTTACATAGGGATAGGCAAAGACAATGGAGCGCCACCTGCCACGATCCTGACACAACTCCCTCGCTTCCCTCACATCCTCAATTCTCTTCATACAAGTTCTACGGTTATGGGCACTAGGCCATAACCGTAGACGACACTCTAAGCTGGGTAGCTTTCTTAATCTTTTTTGAATACAATATAAATCAAAAAAGGTCCATATGTAAAAGGTAATGTCGCCGACTGAAAATAATTAGTCATTTCTCGGTTGCCTCAGTCGCCGTCACTATGCCGGCTAAAAACATTATTTAATGAAATTATTGTATTGTCATTAGTTTTAATACGTGTATAATTTTCCAGTCTGTGCCAGACCATTTTCTGAGTAGTGGGATAATTCAAAGGCTAATAATTATATGTTTGTATGAAGAGAATTGTGGATGAGAGGGAAGCTAGGGAGTTGTGTCAGGATCGTGGCAAGTGGTGCTCCATTGTCTCTGCCTATCCCTGTGGGAAAAGGCATGACAATTTGATTAATTAATTGATAATTATATTATTAGTCTTTTAACTTTAAAATAAGTAATTAAAATTATAAACATAATAAACAGTCGAAATGTATCAGCCGGTTGTACCAAAAACGTTTCAATTTACGAATTTAGTCTTACTTTATACTTATTCTATTACGTTTACTATTAAGAAATCGTGAATTGGGTTGTTAATAATTTTATATCGAAACTACCATATATATATTTTTTTATCATTAGAAATAACAAAAGTAGTATATAGAAACCTAAAATAAATGATGTCCTTTAGGTCTGTATAAAATATCCGTTAAACGTAAATGTAAAATGTGAAGTTAAAGAGTGATGTAACCCATTTTTTTTTCTTTTACCTATTCCAAACTTTTTACAAATTCGTAAATTATAATTTTTGGTACGACCGGCTGTATGTGTATATAAAACTCTATGTATAAAATATAGATTTTGACAGAATTATAGTTATTAACATCGCAGTAATTATTAAAATTCCATGACATATTATTGCACATAAAGTAACTTTAATGCGTGATTGTTGAGACGAAAATATTCCTTTTTTATATGCGAACGAGAGAGAAAGTATTACTTAATAAAAACAATACAAATGGTGAAAAAAGAAAAACCGACACGCGACCGACCAACTCATGCAATCGGTGTTTAATATATTTGTCACACGAGCAATTTTATAATGCTGTTATTAAAACCGTGGTGTAGTGGCAGTGCAATGGTTACGCAAACCGATAGCACGGGTTCAAAACCACTTGCCAGTACCAATGTTTTTTTTTATGTAAACCCTCATCGATCTGTTTCTACAATACAAGCACACTTAGTTGTTACTTCAGAAATGTAAAAAAAATATATATTTTATTATTGTGACACGACATCTAACCTCGACCCGCCTGATGATAAGCAAGAGGAGGTCCAAGAGTGACGACGACTGAAAAACTGAGTTAATTCACGGCTGCCCCAGTCGCTGCCACTATGCCGGCCAAAGGTGCTTCATCACGCCGTTTAAATTAATATAAAAATCAATATCGTATACCTTGTCTATAGTAAGCTTTGGGCCAATTTGGGCAAAGTTCCTTAGCACGAACTGCATCTTGAAGGGCTGCTGCGAATTGACCCTGCTTTAATCTAGCTGCCGACCTGTAAAAAATAGAAATACATACATTAATAATTTGTTTATATGGAAAGGACATCATTCATTTTGTATGGGGACGTATTAACAGTTACATATACATTTTAAAATAGTTTGATATACAAGATTACAATGTAATTGGATGGAATAAATCCTTTATTTTGCATAATTAGGTGTGCAATATGATCTAAATATAATTATTACAGTTCAAAGCAGAACTATTACAACTATCAAAGTCTTCGTGATTGATAGACGATACAAAATCCATATCTTATTTTCCACATAACTCAATTGCACAGCAATTAAAAGCAAAATTGTTATTAGTTTTATCAACATAAGTATTGAAACTACCATTTATATAATTTTTCATCATTGGACATTACAAAGGTAGTACATAAAATCCCAAAATGACTGATGTCCTTGATGATTGACGGAAGGAATTTATAAAATATCTGATGTGGATGGATGCGTTAAACGAGGCAGACCCAGGAGGGCACTAGGCAACCTCAGGAAAGCTGCGTTGCCTAGTGTCCATAACCATAGAGCTTGTATGAAGATGATTGTGGATGTAAGGGAAGCGAGGGAGTTGTGTCATGACCGTGGCAAGTGGAGCTTCATTGTCTCTACCTATCCCTGTGGGAAAGAGGCGTCAATTTGAATAATTAATTTGATTTATGATTAATATTATACATCGCTCGAAGAACCGATAACCGATGGATAAAAAAGGTTTCAGAGTGAAGACCACGAACCGAAAGACGCAGCGTAGGTAGGCCTCCCACTAGGTGGACTGACGACATAGTGAAAGTCACAAATAACCGGTGGATGCAACTGGCATCTTGTCGTTCGGAATGACGTTCTAAGGGAGAAGCCTATGTTCAGCAGTGAACACTTTCTGGCTGATGATGATGATTATAATTATTAATTAGTTGGTTTGGGTACAAGGAGAGGATGGATGGATACAGACCGTGAAGTGAGTCGCGTTTCGGGATCAGCTTGTAAGTTTCCGGTTCCAATTAGGCCGGCATAATGGATGTAACTGTAGCGAACAGTTATTTTACTATGTAGTAACATTTACATCTATTCATGGACCGTCCCTGAGATTAATATCAGGCGGAGTCAGGTCATATGTCGAGTTAATCAATCAAATTGTCACGCCCTTTCCCATAGGGATAGGCAGAGACAATTTAGCGCCACTTGCCACGATCCTTACACAACTGTCGAGTCACTGTAAGAAATAAAACAAATGTAAAGACAAACCTATTACTAAACAAAATATGATTAGCGGGATCTAAGCTCAAGGCGTCCGTGTACAATGCAACGGCCGTGGCGAAGTCACCAGCCTGGCATGCAGCATTGGACGCCCGCACCTTCTCCACGAAGAGTGCCCGAGATGCAGCGCCAAGGGATGCTGACCCGGAAGGTTCCACCTGAAAGAATTAAGGTATTAATATCTACTAATACTAATTTAAGGCCACCGTGGTGTAGTGGCAGTACAATGGTTATGCAAACCGAGAGCAGGGGTTCAAAAACCACTTGCCGATACCAAAGTTGCTTTTATATTCTATAATACAAGTACTTTAGTAGCTTAGTATAGAAAAGTAAATTATTAATCTATATACTATTATATGGACATGTGTGTAAATCGGTCCACTGCGACCGAGGTTCGAACCCGACGGTGTCTGTTACAAGCTGATCCCGAGACGCGACCAAGTCACTTCACGGTCTGTATACTTATAAGTGGTTGTACCACTGCCTACCTCTCTTTGATACATTCAATTAGGATCGTTTTAAATAAATCTGCCTCATTTTTGTATGTATGTTTTTTTTTCATATTCTAAATTTGAACGTGTTTGAAATAGTTTATATAATTCCACCAAAGAGTTTCATTTAAAGAACCGGCCTTCTTGGGCGTGCAACTTAAAAAGAAAGGTGGTCCGAGCAATATAAAGAACCAGAATGTAATGGCAATAAAAATTAATGCACCCAATAATATATTGTTGCGCACTAAACTGGTTATAGGTATGGATTTTAAATACACGTATATACAGAGCTTGTATCACAGACACAGTTTTGGCCGGCATAGTGACAGTGACTGAGCCTTTAGGACTTTCCCTTGTTTATCATCAGGCAACTCGAAGTAATATGTGAATTCTGAATTAAAATAATAAACATTTTTTTTTATTGTGACTCGACATATGACAGCACCCCGCTTGATGTTAAGCTGGAGTGTGGTCCATTAATGGAGGTAACTGCTACTACAGTCAATCAACTGTAAATAGCAGTCTAAAAGTATTAAAAATATATTTTTTATTATACATTTCTATACTTTAGTAGTGCTTATATCATAGAAACAGGACAACCAAAGTACATATATCAAAGATACATTGGTACCGGTGAGTGGTTTCGAACCCGTGCCACTCGGCTTACGTAGCCATTGCATTGCCACTACACCACGGTCGCCTTAAAATCCCTTGTCCATTTCTACTGATTTCTATTGTACGTCCCGTGATGTTTATTTCTGTCGACTGAATCGACGTTCGAATAAATTACAAGTGGAATGTATTACCAGCCCATGTGTAAATACAGATTTATAATTTATTTTCATTATTTACCAGTCACAGAATGGTTACCAAAATAATCGTTAAAAGTAATAAAAAAAGAAATATTTCGTGAGGTTAAATGCGTAAATTAAAATCTCGACAGAAAAGCAATAAAATACACTCTTTTAATACTTATAAATATTTAAGTTCATGAATAAAAAACAATAAAAAATCATAATAAAAATTCATTACACGAAAACCCATAAAAACCACAAAAGCTTCTATTTAAAAAAAGTTCACTGAAAACGTGTGTGAATTTATAAAAAAAAATTAATAACAAAGACAAATGACAACCTGCTACCGGACTTCCAAAGCCTTTTTAGAAGAAAAAAAAAGTAATAACATTCTAAATTTGAAACGGCTATGACGTCTACACCTAATTATATCCCCATTCGACCCCTTATTTTAAACCAGTTCTTAAATAATAATTTAATTATTAATACATGGGTAACCTACGGTTTAGGTTCAATTTGGACAGGTCGAAATTTACACTTATAGACATAAAAGGGATATATATATATATATTAAAAGTTATTTTTACTCAGTCCGGAGATACGCGACGTAGACCCTTGAGTAGAAGTAGCTGTATGATGAAAATTTAAAAGAATTTCTAGGCTAGAGCATAGGCGATGGGAAGATCTGTAGTCAGCGCGTTAAACTTCAAACACTGGGTTCGATTTCAGAACGCAGTTGCTGTGCTAGTGCTAACGTTTAAATATTTTTTTTATTTCTAATTTATCTAGTAGATATTGGTCAATAAACAAAATAACCTAATTTCTATTCAATAATTATAGATTTTATAACTGAACATTTAATCAGTGTACAGTGCTACTCAAAAAAACAAGCAGCTATTCTGTAAGAGTAAGACACGAAAACGAAACAGAATTATAAAAACTTTAAAAAATTATAATAAATTATAAATCTTTTAAACTGTTGTTATAGCAACCAAAATCGTTAAGAGCTAAAAATAAAGTGCAGGGAATGTTAACATCTGACAACCAACTGCCTGATGGTAAACACGATGGATGTCTAAGAGTGCCGACGACTGAAAAGTTCACGGCTGCCTTAGACGCCATCACCATGCCGGCCAAAAGAGCTTCTTCACTTCGCGCTTTAACCTTTAAGTACCGACGCGTGGTCTGACAGACACTTGAAGTGTTCGGATACGGTGGTTACATTTGTTAACAGAGACGTAGCCCCCCGCGTTTTTTGTGCCAGGCAGTCGCCCGGCAACGTTCGTGAAGTGTGTCTGTGTCGGCGCTTGCGTTTCTGATGAGTTATGTCTTGTATAAGTTCGCGCGTGGTCTGACAGACCACTCGTCTGTACTTACGTAACTTTTTTGGGTTCGACTTTTTCCAGATTTTACTATTTTTCTCTTTTATTTTCAGCTAGTTATAAAAATGAATAGGCCGGGTACATCGGGTGTGAAACGTGCAGCCTCAAATGAAAATGAGAGTGTTCCTGTCACTAAGAATAAAACGTGAAACTAGGCCTCGGAATAAAGATCATGAAGAGATGATAATGGAATGGCTAAATGGGAGCTAAGAGTCAGATTCTGATAACATTGATCCGAATTTTATTGCCGAGAGTGACCATGATTCGGCATCTGAACAGAAAGGGTCAGAAAGTGAGCGGGTGGAAGAAATTGAATCCAACGAGGCCAACCAATCGCAATTTCATTTTGGCAAAAATCGATTCAAGTGGAGTAAAGCCCCGATCAATACCAGCGGTGTGCGTACACCTAGGCTGCATCTGCAACATCGTCTTCAACTCTATTTGAAGCTGAGCCAAAAGATGCTCTAAACATTTAGTGGATAAATGTTAATAAAAAAGTTAGGAGTTAATTTTTTCCCAAAGAAATTGAGACTTTAAAGTTCGTGTTAATAATAAGTAATAAATATTAAAACTTCTTTATTTAGTTTTATTTATACAATAACTAAATATATTTTTAATACATAGACACATTTAAAAAATAATAATATTTTGTAATATGAAAGTTTTCCATACTAAAGCTATAGTGGTCTGGCAGACCTCACGTCGGTACTTATGTAACTAAAATGGCATGTCGGTACTTAAAGGTTAAGGATCCAAAGTTATAGGTTTTATTACCGTGAATGAATAAAACGGTCGATTCAGAACTAACCCGTGGAGCGTGAGGTGCGTTCACCACCTGCGCTATCTACCCGACCACATCGGAAGCGGCTCTTTTTTCCAAGCCGCATTCTCCAACAATACCATGAAATTGAGCATAAACATTGGGAATTTCAAGTTCGGTATAACTCCATTGCTCGTTTGATATGAATTCGACTTGCCGCATTCTTAATATTAGTGGTAATGGATTGTGAATTGTATAAGATTTTCGGTGTTTAAAGTCGTTCGGGGTAAAAGAACTTGCCCTTTTACCTGTGGCCTCAGTTCAGATTGTAGGGGTTCTTTTTCTTATGTTAAAATGAATTATGAGGATTCTTTGTTTTAACGTTTTTAAGACTTAGTCGCGTTTCGGGATCAGCTTGTAAGTTGCCGGTTTCAACTAGGCCGCCATAGTGGTTGTGACTGCTACTTACAATTAATTGATGTAGTGGCAGTTCCTTCATTAATGGATCGCACTCCAGCTTAACATCAGGCGGGATGCTGTCATAAATATCAAGTCACAATAAATAAATAAACATTATTAAGAGTATTTTAATATACCATCTTTATGACAACTAGATTTTTAAGAGTGGTAGGCTGTGGTGCCCCGTCTGCCTATCTGTGGTAGTACCATTAGTTTTAAGTGTACAGACCGTGAAGTGACTTAGTCACGTTTCGCAGCAGTCGCTTTCGTTAATGGGCCGCACTATAGCTGGCCTAGTTTTCCAACTTACAAGCTGTTCCCAAACGCGACTAAGTTCCGAACGGTTTTTTTATGTCGTCAGCACTCCTGAGACCGCTATCATGCTTACCACCAGGCAGGTCGAAAAAAAAGTAACTTCACGTTCTGTACCCTTGTAAGTGGTGGTACTGCCCCGAATCGGCAGACTGGCCACCACCTCCTACCACTCTAAAAGAATTGTGTATCAGTTAATTAAAATCATTAAAAACATAACGAGTATTTGTAATTTCGAAATATTCCTCTTGATAATAATAAGGATCATAAAAAGGCTATCATTAAGTGTCTTTATCAATATCGCTTTAGAGGATGCGCCTGCGCCGATATCGGAACGTAATGGCGGAATATATCAAGGGTTATTCCATGTTTAACACCAGAACCAAATATGGTTAATCAGTACGAGTATTTACTTCATTAACAATAATTATTTGGAATATTAGAGAACGAAACATATTAATTAAAAATAGATTATTAGTAGGTGACCGTGGTGTAGTGGCAGTGCAATGGCAACGTAAGCCACGTAGGAAGCACGGCTACGGCTACGTAAGAAGCACGAGTTCGAAACCACTCACCGGTACCAATTACTAATGTATCTTTGATATATGTACTTTGGTTGTCCTGTTTCTATAATACAAGCAGAAATGTACAATAATAATAAATATATATTTATTTTATTTTATGTGTATTATTGTGTTATAAATAAATATAACTTATTTATGTACTTATGTGTATTAAAATGTAATTACTAAGTATTATTATTATGTATTTGTTGTTTTATTCTTACCGTTAATACCGTATTAATTTTCTAAAGGTTTTGCTGTCAGAGAATGTAACGGCATTAAGTCCGCCTTTGTACATAGTGCAATTAAGTTATACATAAATAAAAAATAATTAAAAAAAAAAAGATTTTTAAAATGATATAAATTCAAAATTCATCCTTATGTAACCATCATGGTTACAGCGATGGCCTAAGCAGTATTTATTTATTTATTTAGTCAATACATATGGCTTACAGCTAGTTTGCCAATTTAACTATACACTAATTAATAACTATGATGTTGTTAGGAGATTTTTATACACAACAAAATACTTCAAAAACACAACTCTCTTGCATCCACAATTATCTTCATCTAAGCTCTATTATTATGGATACTACTAGGCATTCCTTTGTCAATTCTTGTTACTTCATGTTTTAAACCATATTTTATTATATGCATGGGATAAAAAAATAAAAACACCGATTAGCAAGATTAATATAAAAGGGACCAATAGAAAAGCGAAACAGGGACCAAACCTTTTTCATCCATCTTGAAAAATTGCGGATTTAATCGCTTCTTATTCGCTATATTAAAATTTCGTTTAGAGCGGCGCCTGATAACAGCTCAGGGGAATATATTGGGGTAATTATTCCTTCGAAAAAAGTACCTTTCATTTGGGTTATGACAAGCATGTCACATTCCAAGTACGTCACATTTTCAAAGTACGTCACAGTTTTCAAGTACGTCACAGTTTCCAAGTACGTCACAGTTTCCAATTACGTCACAGGTTTCCAAGTAAGTCACAGTTTCCAAGTACGTCACAGTTTCCAAGTAAGTATTCTCAGTTTTTTTGGACTCAACATTTGTCTGAATAGACCGAGTCAGTTCACAGCTGCCACAGTCGCCGTCACTATGCCGGCCTAATGTGCTTCTTCTCGCATCGCTTGAAAGATCCTAAGTTATAGTGGGGAGAACACATGGGCTGGCAAAGATTCTCAAGCATTACTGTTAAGAATCTTGATGTAGTGGTAGTCTAGCAAAACGAAAGCACGGGCTCAAAACTACTTGCCCAATGTATCTTTAATATATTTTGTACTTTGGTTGTTCTGTTTCTATGATACAAGCACTGTAGTAGCTTAGTATAGAAATGTAAATAGAAAAAATGTCACGCTTTAATTCCCTTAGGGCTAGGCAGGGAGAGGCAGTAACCATTGCACTACCACTACACCACGGTCGCCTTGATCATGATGATGATATTAAGAAAATCTAAGGGATGCATTATTTGACCACAATTTTCTTTTTTTTCTTTTTTCTTTCTTCTTGTTTATTGCTTTAGTATTTTAACTTGCCAGTATCAAAGTAAAATATATGGTTTAATGTTAAAACATTGTCAAGTAAATATGAAGATGAACTACGAGAGTGATTCATCAAATGATGACGATGATAGTGAGGTTGATGATAATGGTTTTAGTAAAGCGGTGGAAAGCCTTTAGTAAAACTTCAGAACACGAAGAAACACGTTTCAAAGCTTTAAATTACTTGTTTATACTTGCTTAACTTAAAAATGATTACTGGATAACAATTTCACCATTATTACACATTAATATTTATAAAATACACAAACTTTTCAAATAAATCAAAATTGCGCGTCCTGTCACTTGCAGTTGCCCGCCAAAACCCCCTACAATTTTATTTCTTCTTGTGACAGTTCTACTTCTCCTTGTGACAGAATTGGAGTGGGTTTCGTGACTTTTTGGGATTA
This sequence comes from Tinea trinotella, assembly GCA_905220615.1. Taxonomy (NCBI): domain Eukaryota; kingdom Metazoa; phylum Arthropoda; class Insecta; order Lepidoptera; family Tineidae; genus Tinea; species Tinea trinotella. Next base: position 1,754,830 of record HG992325.1, read on the forward strand.
ACCCTTACGTTAATCGTCGGGTCGAAGTTTTAGTACGAGCCCGCCCAGTACTTTATACCCGTCAAATTTGTTCAACAATATAATGGATTTTTTCTTTGCTTTCTTGCTTTTTTTCAATTTTCTCTTAAGTATATGTACCGCTATTGTGCAAGTATGGGAACATTTTAATCAATCTTTTATCTCTATTGTTTGACCGATTAATCGGCTATCGCTACAACCCTCTGTCATATTTAAAGAATGAAAAACCCTTAGAAACATAGTTCAGGATTTGCTAAAAGTAAATAACGTATATTAATTTACAAACCTATATAATATAGTAAAAATTATTAAACTTGTTTACTTATTGTTTACTTATTCTTTTGTTCTTTTGAAAGACCGATTTTTTTTTTTTTTTTTTTTGTGAGAAATATTGCTGTTATCCTTTCGGATGTATCAGCGCGATTGAGTGGTGGACCCCAGTGAAGCGGGTGATCCATGAGAAATAGAATTGGCTCCAAAGTCGAGTGAAGCTCGACTTTGGAGCCAATGAATGTAAGGTATGCTGGGGAAACTAGTTGGCTGAGAGAGGAAGAGGGACCTCTGGTGGGCGAGGCCTCTTTCCTCGAGTCTTCCTGTGGGAAGAGATTTTAGAGTGGGGCGTTTTGCGAATAGCCCTAGATGATTTTCGCGGTGGTGGTGGTGTGTTTAAGTCATGTGTTTGTCTGTCTTGTGACTGAGTGCAGGCTGCGGCGATCAGCCTGTTAGTGTGAATCTTCCCTGATGTTAGGAAAGATTCCCTAAAGTCGGTGATGGTGTCAGTCAGAGTCGGAATGTCTAAGTCCCTGTGCAGGTCAACGTTCCTGAGGTACCAGGGAGCGTTGGTTGCCCTACGCAGGAACTTGTTTTGCACTACTTGTAGCTGGTTAAGTAGTGACTTAGCGTTGAAAGACCGAGTATTAGGGTTTATGCTCCATTGCCACGAAATAATTGACACGAATAATTTATTCCCCATTGCCACTATTTTCTATGCCCTACTGCCACGAAAATAATATTTTTTAAATAATTTCCCCATTGCCACGAAAATATATGCTCCATTGCCCCGTTGCTTATTATCTCTACAAAATTAATATTGTACAGTTAGAAAAAAAGGTAATACTAAATTATTTGGAGTAATTATTAATAAATATATTTTATTCTCTTTAATATAAAGGAATATATTATTTTAAATAGGTATATATAATAATATACTATTTTTGTGGAATATTTACTATATATCGTTGGCAACTACAGCAGGTAGATTAAAGGTGCACGTGCATTCGTCGTGATGAAATAGATAAAAAAACAATAGATCACTGAACAATGAATGCCTGGCTAGGTAAAATTTTACTTGTCTTAGTATTTCTATATGTATAGAAATTTTACATGTCTTAGTACGACAGGTAAAATTTTACCTGTCTTAGTAAGACAGGTAAAATTTCTATACAAAACTTGAATACTGTTATACAAGTAACACACTATTTAATTGATGCTACAGTAGATGCTACCCTTAGTTAATGTTTTGACACAGTGCTGTTAACAAGTCGCGTTATTTACTGCAACTATTACGAGTGTTATAATTATGGATTGTGTTCCCAGCAGTTCTTCTTCTGTAGAATTAACCTTTATAGAGTCAGAACGGAAAAATCTGATACTAGTTCGTGGTGGATATCAATATCATAAACAACGTAAAAATAAAAAAAAATTTATTTGTATACAATGATTATTTTACTAAGATTTTTACAGACAAACCTTTAATTAAACGTTTCAATCGGTATTTAGTTGAGATTTATTTGTGTACCTACATATTTTGAAAAAGTTTTTAATATTTTTTATACGAAAACAAAATCAAACTAGGCAATGTCAAATATAATATTATGCTGTCTGTACCATTATTTAATTTGAGGTAGGTACTTACTTTTAATTCGTGGCAATGGGGAATACATTCTCAGCAACGTGGCAGTGGGGAATTTTAAGTAGGTATTTTAAAATATTAAATTGCCACGCGTGGCAGTGGAGCATAAACCAGTATTAGATTAAGTAACTACCGCAATCAATCAATCAAATTGTCACGCCTTTTTTCCACAGGGATAAGCAGAGACTACCTAATTGTAACTAACATTAATTACCAAATTGTTTCATAATTGAAAATAGTTTTCAATTCTTCTTATAATTTTGATATCCTTTTAATTTCATAAATTAATTAAAATTAAACATTTTATTTAATTTAACTCTAACTTTTTTCTAGTGTAAGTCGACTGATGGTAGGCAAGAGGGCCCAAGAGCGCCAGCAACTGAAAAACCGACTCAGTTCACGGTTTCCTCCGTCGCCGTCACTTGGCCAGAGGCCAGCCAAAGGTACTTTTTCACGCATCGCATCGCTTAAAGGACCCAAGCAGGGGCGTAGCTACAGCCGTGTATGCCGTATCATTTATACGGGGCCCCAAACGTGCGTAAGCACAATTTAATAAAAACCGATGGGATAGGAACGCCTGTCAGACCTGTCACTTTGTCTATAGAGGCAGAAACTAGTCATCATCAGCTATAAATGATTAAATAAATCAGTTTACCGAAAAAAGGTAAGTACAGTGTATTTTTAATTTGAATAGTTTGGAAAAATTTTGGAAAAAAATCTTTTTTTTATTTTATTTTTATTTAATTTATTTAAAGTCGCTCTAACAACAAGGTCCTTTGCGACTACAGTAGATATTTTGTTTCAGTGGAGATTTTAACAGTGGGATTACAGAATTTAAAAATTACACCTTTTTGCAAACATTTTTTGTTCTTATGTGAGAAATCTTTACCCTTCTTATAAAGGGCCCCCAAACAAAATTGTATACGCGGCCCCGCCAAGGCACGCTACACTTCTGGACCCAGGGTTTTAAGATCCCCATAGAACACATGGGCTGGTTAAGCGTTGGGGCTGTGGACTTTCCCTAACTTACCATCAGGTAACTAAAATAAAAAACAATAAAAGAATAATAATAAATAACAAAAGTTATTAAAAACGACTTTTTAAAATTATTTCCCATCGGAATTATCTTTTTATGGTCGCGCCGCAGATGCTTAAATCAAACAAATAAGCGGTTTTGTGTGGAAAAGAACCCATTGTCAAATTACTAAAATCCGGTCCCGTGGCCATTTTCAATTTGTTACGGCTCTGTCCTTCTTTAATTGTTCTATTATAACACTTATATATTTCCTACTAATTATCCTTTGGCTTAAACAAACGAAATTGAACTTTGTTTCACAAGCAATTAAGTCAATTATGAGTATTTTTTATTATGGCACGACATATGGAATGGAGACATCCTCAAGAGAGCCATAACCGTAGAGGTTGTTTGAAGAAAATTGTTGATGTGAGGGAGTTATGTCAGGATCGTTGCAAGTGGCGCTCCACTGTCCCTGCCTATCCCCGTGGGAAAAAGGCGTGACAATTTGTTTTTTTTTATTGTGACTCGACATCTGACAACACCCCGCTTGTTATTAAGCTGGAGTGTGGTCCATAAATGGATGCCACTGCTACAACCAGTGGCGGAGCGTGGGACTCAGCCGCCCGAGGCAGAAAAAAAAATTGCCGCCCCCTTATTTAGGAATATTAGGAATTTCAATCATAGGTACAACAAAAATATGAATTTCAGATTCAAATTTTAAGCATTTATTTAATTTTTTTAAATTTTGCATAGTGGATGTGAGTAGCAATCACATCCACTATGCCGGCCTAGTTGAAACCGGCAACTTACAAGCTGATCCCGAAATTCGACCAAATCACTTTACGGTCAAATCTACGTCTGAATGTGGTGGTACTACCTGGGATTAAGTTGTCTAATGACCACCATCTGTCTGTCAATAACGTGTTAAGAGTGGTAGGCAGCGATGCCCAGTCTGCCGATCCGGGGTAGTACCACCACTTACAAGTATACAGACCGTGAGTCGTGTAGATAAAAAAAAAACAACATTAGAATAAAGCATGGGATCTAAAATAACTATGGAAGACAAAGCAAGCTGACTGACGCCTACGTGGTGTTTTTTTTTTATTTTGGGGTTTCATTTTTTTTTAAATTATCTACCTGCGAAGTTAGTGCACGTCGAATTTCGCCTCACGCGATATCTACACCTGAACAATATTTTTTATATGTCTACAATCTCAGGTTTTAATAACCCAAAGTGCAAAATGTTAGTAATAATTAATAAGTATTGATTATTGTATTGTTTGTTAGTTATATTTATCTTTTCGAAAATTTGTTGTTGTTACTACAGTTGATTTAAAACACAGTCACACACACACACACACACACACACACACACACACACACACACACAAACACAAACAGCTATATCCTTGGTTCATAAAATTGTATAAAATTGTTAAAAAGCTGTAGAATTTACAAATAAATAAATATAAACACTAGCACGGCGTTGCAGTTGTCTTAATTTTTTTTACTGTGGCTCTTCATGTGTCAGCACCTTGCCTGATGTTAAGCTTAGATGCGACTGCTACCACAATTCAATAACTGTAATAGGACGGTCGTTGCGTATTTGTAACCACACCAGTCCTTTACGCGGAAAGTCCCGAGTTGAATTCCTGTCAGAATTAATATTTCTTTCATAGCTTTTATTTGTAATATTTTAAATTTTAAATATGTATTAATGAAAAAAAAGAGGTAGATATTTACTTCCTGGATCTGGGTTAGTACCACCACTTACAAGTACAAGTATACAGACCATGAAGTGGCTTAGTCGCTTGTAAGTTGCCGCTTACAACTAGGTCGGCATAGTGGATGTGAATCCTACTTACAATTATTTACCAGTAGTAGCAGTTACTTCCATTTATAGTCCGCACTCCAGCTTAACATTATACGATATGCTGTCCATATGTCGGGGCCACAATATAAAAAAATGGTCCAGCTAGATATTTGCTTCGGGTCTGGTTATCAAAGAGTGGTAGGCAGTGGAACCCAGTCTGCCGATCCGGGGTAGTACCACCACTTACAGGTATACAGACCGCAAAGTGATTTGGTCACGTTTCGGGAACAGCTTGTAAGTTGCCGGTTCCAACTAGGCCGGTATAGTGGATGTGATTGCTACTCACAGTTATTGAATTGTAGTTGCAGTGGCATTCATTCATGGACCTTACTTCGGCTTAACATCAAGCGGAGTGCTGTCATATGTCGAGTCACAATAAATAAAAAAAAACGAGAATGTAGAACAAAATTATCTACATACAAATATAAAGTAAACAAAAAATACGCATTCCAACATAACGACTTTACGATTACTGTGAAATAAAAAACAATCATGTTTAAGCAATCACGTGAAAGAATATTTGCATGCAAGCAGCAAATGCGACGTGAAGCAGTTGAAAGAAATGCATGATTAAAAGATAGGAAATAGGAACTTGGCGCGACCGTCTACCTACACTATAATTTTTTAATACATACTTTTCGTTTTTCGTATAAATTTTGGAATATTATTATTTTTGCAGCACCACAGAATAGATGCCCCAACTTGCAGTGGTCTAGCGCTTTTCTCATCAGCCGATCCTTAGGCTGCGCAGCTCTTTATATTGGCTAGGATCTATACACGTTGCGAATATGCAAACAGAACGCAAAAGCTCGTGTGAAATCTATCTAAAGGTTTAGAAAACATCAGAAGTTTGAAACGAATCCTATATTACTTAACTTACGGTCTTAACGGTAATAAATATAGCTTACTTCGGCAAATCATTTAATTCAATCAATCAATCAAATTGTCAGGCTTTTTTCCCACATTGATAGGCAGAGACAATGGAGACAATTGCCACAGTCCTGAAACAACTCCCTCGCTAGCTTCAAAAAAAAAAGCTAGGTTGCCTAGTGCCTATAACCATAAAGCTTGTATTAAGAGAATAGAGCTTGAGTTATGAATTTAATTATCCTAAAAGCGTTGACGTTCGTAGGTACCATGAACTTTAGCGTCTTTTTAAAATAGGTCTACTTTTAAAATTGGTCGGGTTACAATAACAGCAGTGCTGGGATCCTTGGCATTCCTTACAAATACAATTTCGTGTGTAAGGCACCCGTACACAAGGTTTACAAATCTTACATGTTGAGACTATTTTGGGTGATTGATGGACAATTTGCGGGACAGCTTTATTATACGAGTATAATAATGTATGATCGTGGGCCCCTTATTATACGACTTTATATTAAACTGACTGTCATGCCTTTTCCCCACAAGGATAGGCAGAGACAATGGAGTGCCACTTGCCACGATCCTGACACAACTCCCTTGCTTCCTTCATACAAGCTCTAAGGTTAAAGGCACTAGGCAACCTAGCTTTCTTGAGGATGTCTCCGATTTGGTCGGCGAACACCCTCCTGGGCCGCGATAGATGTGGTTTGAATGAGGGTGTAGTGACGAGTTGTCAATCACAAAATAATGTTTCGTTGGTTTGGGTGTATGGAAAGGATGAGTGAAAGTAGATTGACGAAAGGAATTTATAATAAAATATAAAAATAAAAGATATAATATAAAAATGGCGTCCAGTGTACGAGCAGGTTATATCTCATATAGGTACAAATTGTCTGCATTCCCAACTTATGCATGTTTTGAACTCTGACCTCTGGTACGAGGTTTTAAAGAACAAGGCAAAAAAATCATGGAATGCAAAAAAATATAATGTTTTGACTTGACATGTGAATTTTCTTAGATTTTTTGCGAACTTTTTTTATTAATTTTTGTTTTATTGTGACTCGACATATAACAGCACCCCGCTTGATGTTAGGCCTAAGTGTGGTCCATGAATGAATGTCACTGCTACTACAATTCAATAAGTGTGAGTTGCAATCACATCCACTATGCTGGCCTAGTTGGCACCGGCAACTTACAAGCTGATCCCGAAACGTGACCAAATCACTTCACGGTCTGTATACTTGTAAGTGGTGGTACTACTCCGCATCGGCAGACTGGGTACCACTGCCTACCACTCTTTGATAACCAGACCCAAAGCAAATATCCATTTCTTTTTTTATTTATTAACAAATATTTGCAATATTTGATATAATTATTAAATATTACAAATAAAAGCTATGAAACAAATATTTGCTCCGACCGGGAATCGAACCCGGCACTTTACGCGCAACAAACCAATCGCTAAACCGACGTATACGCCTGTTGTTAAATTAAACGAATTAAGCAAATTTTATGCGGCTTACTATCGCGTTTATTTCGCGTTTACTATTTCCTTTCATCCATTCTTTCAATGTTTCCAAAACGTCGCAATATCTTCCGCTTGACCCGACCTGCCTGCTAGTAAGCATGATCGAGGTCCAAGAGTGCCGACAACTGAAAAAAGCCGTCTCAGTTCACGGCTGCCTTAGCCGCCGCCATTATGCCGGCCAAAGGTGCTGCTTCTCACATCGCTTGAAAGATCCAAGGTTATAGGATTTTTGTTCCAGACGCGACAGCTGATCTCGACTAGTCTGATGGTCAGCAAGGAGAGTTCCAAGACAGTCGACGACTGGAAAAAAACTATTAAGTTTACGCTTGCCCCAGTCACTCTCACTATGCCGGCTGTAGTCTATTAGTGTATTTTACTTTCATATTTTTTCTCGCGGCACGTGTTAACTCGTGAATGTGTCGTGACGGTTGATTTCGCGCGCAATTGCAATCGGCCATTTTGTTTTTGCAATCACATCGACCATGCCACCGAGAATAATATAATTATAAAGGCTTTTATACATGTAAGATTTTTAATTCACGTTCCAATACTACAAATTATTACGTTCCGATATATGGCTGCACTTTTTTAATGTGACCTACATGTACCCCATGTTACGCTGGAGTGCGGTCTATCTATGTAGGCAACTTACAAGATCCTGAAACGCGACTAAGTCACTTTACGGTCTGTATACTTGGCCAGCCCGGATCGGCAGACTGGGCACCACTGCCTTATACTATTACTTGGTACTATTCCGTGATCCTGACACAACTCTTCTTTAGACACACAAATCTCTTTATTTATGGTTATGTGATACAGCCCGGCTGTCCGTCCGTACAATTTATTTCTCCCATTTCTAATAGAAACATGTCAAATGGTTTGAAAGATAACTAAAAGACATCTATCAACTATTAGAAAAAGTTTTGTCGTATTTTTATGGATAGGTGATTGATGAAAGAGTTAAATCAGGAAGAAAAATAAATCAGAGGTAATAAAGGAATAATACTGGTCCCGTTTGCACAGAGGATAAGCATTTTTAAAAGTCTGTAGAGCCCGGTTAAAGGACAGTTAAAACTGGTATTATATGTGCGCGGTCATCAATCAATCAACTAATAAACTAAATCAATCAAATTACCACGCCTCAATAGATATAGATGAAAGCAACAGAAATAGGCAAGGGTCACTTTCCTAGCTTTCTTCACAATATTTTCTTCATGCAAACACTAAGGTAGCGAGTATTGCGAACTCCTGACTTCCTTGATTTCTTCGGTAAAGAATATTTTTGATTTGGTCGGGAAACAATCTTCTAGGTCGTCAACATTTTCCCTTCCACTTTAAAAAATATTATATGATGTAAAATTATCTTTACTATCAAGCTTAACAACCCGTTTACGACTTTAATTAGCAATATAGATTAAAAATTAACCCCTACATTATAGTAAATTAAATGTGTTTTAAACATTCTTTTTATATGGGCTGCGATCGTATAATTTGTTCGCATATGCATAAGGGGCTACACACATGAGATTTTTTTGTTACGCAACACATTTATTAGGATTGTTTAACAGTAATATTTATTAATTGTGACGTGACATCTGACCTCGAGTTAGGGAAGTTTATAGCGGCCTTGGTGAACACCACATGCTTGGTGATCCTCAAGGCCACCAAGCATTCGGAGACATCGCAAACTGTTAGCAAAAACTTGCTTGTAGCAATAAAAATGTTAACATACACTCGAATTAGGGATGTAAGGGATGTAATCCGAAATAAACACTTATCCGTAACCGAATCCGTTAAATAATTCGAATAATTTCGGGGACTAAATGAAACATGTTATAGCAGGCTTTAACTACTAAACTTCCTTAAAAATCTAATATCCGTAACCAAAATTATCCGAAACTACAGGATGTCGAGGAATAATTACAAATCCGTAACCGTATCTGAAGGCGGTATAATATTATTGCTATATCCGTATCCGTTTACGTTTATGTAATTGTAGTTTGTAGTATATTTGCACCCTGTCCATAATTTCTCATCATTCCAAAGGTTAGTTGTAAGTAAATGCCTAATAGGCATTAAACTCGTCTATGTACCTATTTTAAGTTTATTTTGGTGCATTAAAGGATTTAAATAAATATCTATAACATGACCAACTTTTATTTTATTTTTATTGTGGCTCGACATATGACAGCACCCCGCTTGATGTTAAGCCGAAATGTGGTCCATGAATGAATGTCACTGCCACTACAATTTAATAACTGTAAGTAGCAATCACATCCACTATGTCGGCTTAGATGGAGCCGGCAACTTACAAGCTGAGCCCGAAACGTGACCAAATCACTTTACGGTCTGTATATATATATATATGAATTGTTGTTGGTACTACCCCGGATCGGCAGACTGGGTACCACTCTTAAACTCGTCAAATATAAATACTGACGTTCGTTTAATGTGTGTATGTGCGACCTTATGTTGTTACACATAAGCGGAGTTGAGGGGAGGAGTCGACAGCTCTGTTGTTTTTCAACCTTCGACGTAAATACAAATAAAATGTTTAAAAGTTCTCGCTTTCCGAACCAGCCGTCGTAATCGTCTTTAAGCATAAACTTTATAATAAACGCTGTGCCAAGATTATGGGCTTAATACCAATTAGGTCGAATGCCCAGAACGTCACAAAGCTTTCGACACGACAATTCAGTCCAAATATGACACACTCAAACAATTTTGACGACGATCAAAATTCTTTTTTTTTATTGTGACACGACATCTGACCTCGTCCCGCCTGATGATAAGCAAGAGAAGGTCCAAGAGTGACGACGACTGAGAAAACCGGGCTTGTTCACGGCTGCCTCAGTCGCCGTCACTATGCCGGCCAAAGGTGCTTCTTCATTCACAGAAATCGTACAATATACTTCATATAATATTGTGCCGACCTTTTTCAAGTTCATGTCAAAATTGTTATAACTCATTTTCATTAAAATGACAATCATTTTCAAACATTCTTTTATGTTATATTCTATTTTTGTCAAAATTAAAAATATTAGTCTTCTTCCTGATTCCAACGATAGCATTTCAATTTAACATCCTTGATCACATAGCGTCAAACTACCAAGCATTTGAAGACATCGCAAACTGTTCTCCAAACATCCTTTGATTGTTGAAGAAAAACCGACACAGACGCCGAACACGGGTGACTACAAACAAACACCCATTCACATGTTTGTGTATGCTGTTTTTTTCTTGTGACTCGACATATGACAGCACCCAGCTTGATGCTAAGCTGGAGTGTGGTTTATGAATGGATGTAACTGCTATCACAATTCAAAATCTGTAAGTAGTAGTCACATCCACAATGCCGGCCTAGTTGGAAGCGGCAACTTACAAGCTAATCCCGAAACGTAACTAAATCACGGTCTGTATACTGTAAGTGGTGGTACTACCCCGGATCGGCAGACTGGGTACCACTGCCTCCCAATCTTTAATAACCAGACCCGAAGCAAATATCCGCCTCTTTTTTTGTTTGTGCCATTGCTCACCGAGCACGTGGACGCGGCTTAAAGCTGCTTAAAGCCACTCGTATCAATAATTTGGATTTTTTCTATCTTTAAGAAATCAATTAATGCAATATTTAATAAATAACGTTAATACTTGTTGTCTAAGTGATTTTATGTATGTTTTTTATTTTTATTTTGTTTTTTTTTATGATTTGATATATTGAATTATATGCCTAATATAATATGTTTAAATAGTAGTTAATGATTTGTAATATTGTTTTTTATGTTATTTAAATTTTGTATTTATTAATTATTGTTCGCAGTGTGAGCATAATTTTTGAGTTGCAATCGAGTTTGAAGTTTACTTTTTTTTAATATATACTGAATTAATTGCAACTTAGATTGCAACTTGTTTTGCACACCTATAAAATAAATAAATAATAATAAAGAATTGAAAAATAAATGTGACGAAAATGGACTGTGATTCAAATGTGCAATAACCCTAGATTATCCATGATAGCCAACAAGGCATGGGCTTGATGAAATATTATAATTCTTTTTGCTTCACCTCATTGCATTGTAATCAGCTATTAAATAAATTAACTATTTCAATAATACTTGGTGTAGTGGCAATGCAATGGTCACGCAAACCGAGAGCGCGGGTTCAAAACCACTCACAAATGTATCTTTGATATGTGTTCTTTGGTCGTATTGTTTCTATAAATAATTGCTGATAAAAATTGTATAGGAAAAATACAATATCGCAAGTAATGTATATGTATAAATTTTATAAAAGGTTTATTGATTCATTAAAGCAATTGGCAGTCACAACCACTATGCCGGCCTAGTTGGAACCGATTTCTAGTCTGAGAAAATATTTATTTCATAAATGTTATTTGTTATATTTATAATTAAAATTAATATTTCGAATGTTAAAAATAGGGGGGGGGGGATTAACAGCGTGTCTGCATGTCTTAGATGACTTTTTTTATTGTGACTCGACATCTGACCTCGACCTGCCTGATGATAAGCAAAAGGAGGTCCAAGAGTGCCGACGATTCTTAAAACCGAGTCTTCGGTTTCAAGTTGCTGGTTCCAACTAGGTCACCATAGTGGATGTGACTGCCACTTGTAGTAGCATTCGCCTCCATTCATGGACTGCATTCCAGTTTTACATCAGAAGGAGTGCTGTGATAAGTCCAGCAATACTAGTGAAAAAAACTTTTTTTTTTTTAGTTAGACGTTTCAAGAGCTTTGCAGCCATCGTGGTAACGGAGAGAAAAAAATGTAAAATCAATAACTAAAATTAAACGCGATAGTAAGCCGCATTAAGGATGTCATTCATTTTGGGTTTTTATGTAACGTAATGATTAAGTAGGATTTTGTAATGTCCAATGAAGAAAAAATATATAAATGGTAGTTTTGATACTAGTATTGATAAAACTCACAACAATTTTGCTTTTAACTGCTGTGCAATTGAGTTATTTGGAAAATAAGATATGGAATTTTGTATAGTCTGTCCATCACAAAGACACGCCATATTAACAGTTCTGCTTTGAACTGTCATAATTATAGTTTGATCATTTTGCACACTTAAACTATGCAAAATAAAGGATATATTCCAATTACATTGTAATCTTTGTACATCAAACTATTTTAAAATGTATATACAATTAAGCCCAAGTCAAAATGAACGATGTCAAAAAAAAAACAAATCAAATTGTCACGCCTTTTTCCCGCGGGGATAAGCAGAGACAATGGAGCGCCACTTTCCACGATCCTGACACAACTCCCTCAGTTCCTTCGCATCCACAATTCTCCTCATATAAGCTCTACGGTTATGGGTACTAGGCAACCCAGCTTTCTTGAGGATGTCTCCGATGTAGGATGTCCTTTGTTTCATTCATTAATCGAGTTCTGTAACCCATTGCATTCTTTTGCAGACTTTAATTCAATATGGCGGTTATCTCTCTCCTCTTCCGCGGTGTAACTGTTGGCAACCACAATACTATCCCCACATCGACCACATAACTCCGCCATTACTTCGAACATCAAAGGAAGACATTTAAATTGTCTGGGAAATATAATTGTGCGTCTCTGCTTACGGTTTAAATCACGTTCAACGTTTTATGATAAATAATTTAGGCGACCGTGGTGTAGTGGTTACGCAAACCGAGAGCACGGGTTCGAAATCACTTGAGAATAATTTTTTTACTCGTAAAATTATGAACGTATCACGGGGCACATGACTTTTTTGTTATTGTGACTCGACATATGACCCCGCCTGATGTTAAGCTGGAGTGCGGTCTATGAATGAAGGTAACTGCTACTACAGGTAAATAACTTAGCAGTCACGCCTACTTTGCCGGCGTAGTTGAAACCGAAAATTTACAAGCTAATTCTGAAACGCTTCACGGTCTGTATACTTGTAAGTGATGGTACTACCCCGGATCGGCAGACTGGTCAAAAGAGCAATTGTCTGCCTACCTTAAAGTTATCTTGATACAGACTACTACTACCTTTCCTTCACGTAAGTGACTACCACTTCACATAAGAGTTACTTAATTTAACGAGCACAAATACAGCCTGGGCACCACTGCCTACTACTTTTTGATAATCAGACCCTTTCTCTTTGATACTTTTAATATTTAATTAAATTAAATATAAGAAAAAAGCTGTGAAACAAGTATTTTCACCGACCGGGAATCGAACTCGGGGCTGGTAGTGAAGTGGTTTCGCAAACCAAGAGCACCCGGTTCAAAAACATTTGATCGCCTAGTTTTAGATATACAAGTTTAGTGTTTTTTTGTTAGTAATTATTTTATTTTTTTATAAGTGTTATTTTATTATTTGTAATAGGTTTTCCAATATTAGAGTTTTATTACTGTGTAAATTAGTAGAGAAAATTAAATAGAAAATCCAGACATGTACATCGTTACAGGGATCGCACCCGGTGTCGCCTAATGTGTTCGCGTTCAAACTCTATCATATCTTTTCATGTTTCATCTTCATCTTCAACTCTATCATGTCTTTTCAAATTTCATCATCATCTCTTCATTTCTATCTTTTCATCTTTCATCCTCATCGTTAACTCTATCATGTCTTTTCATTTTTCTTCAACTTTTCAAATTTCTGTGTCCATCGGGTTCTATACCCGGTATTATATTTATATTCTTATGGCTAGACATATGGTGGTCCTACACAATTCTGTTTTTATGGTAAATCTCAGTCGTAAAATAGTAAATTATTCTATTCATATGATAATTTAAATATTTATAAAGGGTTTAACGATTTTAATAATAAAATATAGATATTTATTAGTTTGTTTAAAAAATGCAACATAAACTCTGAGCACGTATTTACGACTGTATATTAATTAATTATAAATTAATTTCTTTCACATAAAAATCGGTGTTAATTAGCGGAATTGTGGAGATTAAAATGGCGGCTTTTAAAAAATAAAAAATGATGAAAGTGGTCGAGGTGTTTGACCCTGATAGGTTAACTTTCTAAGAGTGGCTCTTGGTGCCCAGTCTGCCGATCCGGGGTAGTACCACCACTTACAAGTATACTGACCGTGAAAAGACTTAGTCGCGTTTCGGATCAGCTTGCACGTTGCCGGTTCCAACTAGGCCGGCTAATATACTTTTAATTATTTAACTGTAGTAGCAGTCCAAAGGTTCTAGAGTGGAGACCACGAACCGGTAGACGCAGCGTGGGTAGGCCTCCCACTAGGTGGACTGACGACATAGCGAAAGTCACGAATAATCGGTGGATGCAACTGGCATCTTGTCGTTCTAAGGGGGAGGCCTACGTTCAGCAGTGGACGCATTCTGGCTGATAATGATGATGATGATGAGTAGCAGACACCTCTATTCATGGACGGCAATCCAGCTTAACATCAGGCTTTTATATGTCGAGTCACAATATAAAGCCTTATTCTAAAAGAGACTAAAGTAAACAATTTAATAAAAATAGGACAAGAAAATTAATAAAGCGACCGTGGTGTAGTGGCAATGCAATGGTCACGCAAACCGAGAGCACAGGTTCTAATCCACCCACCGGTACCAATGTATATATGATATATGTACTTTGGTCTTCCTGTTTCTATGGTACAAGCACATTAGTAGCTTAGAATAGAAATTTTAATAAATAAAAAATAAATAGCGACTGCAACTACAGCGCGGTATTTTCAGTTACATTATTGTAGTAGCAGTTGCTTCCATCCATGGACAGCACTCTAGCTCTACATAAGGCGGGGTGCTGTCAAATTCAATAATAAAACATATGAATTAAACAAATTTTATGCGGCTTACTATCGCGTTTATTTTGGTTTTGATTTTACAATTTTTTATTATTCCGACGTTTCGAGAGCTTTGCAGCCATCGTGGTCACGGAGAGACTGAGGTGTTGGTCGTCCTATTGGTTGATGCCGTTATTGTTTCCAAAACTACCCCGTTTCATATTTAGTTTTTCTGTTCCCGGTTTATTTCAAATTTTTGCAAAAATAACTGACGCATAAAATTTGTTTAATTCATTAATCAATGTTCGCGCAAAATCTAAGAAAATAAAACATATATTAAAAAATGTAAATAGAGGTAGAGGTGTGTGACCCTGATACAGCTAATAAGTTAACTTATAAAACGAACGCTTATATTCATTAGAAAGTAATTAATTTTCAAGTTTTATTTTTATTAATTTACCTAGCTGTGCCCGCGGTTTCGCTCGCTTAAAATTAGGTTTATAACACAGTCAAAAGGAGGAGGTTCTCAATTCGACTGTATATTCCTTTTTTTTATTGTGACTCGACATATGACAGCACCCCGCTTGATGTTAAGCCAAAGTGTGGTCCATGAATGAATGTCACTGCTAATACAATTCAATAACTGTGAGTAGCAATCACATCCACTATGCCGGCCTAGATGGAACCGGCAACTTAGAAGCTGATCCCGAAACGTGACCAAATCACTTCACCGTCTGTATACTTGTGTGGTATACTTGTGTGTATAAGTGGTGGTACTACCCCGGATCGGCAGACTGGGTACCACTGCCTACCACTCTTTGATAACCAGACCCGAAGCAAATATCCATCTCTTTTTTTTTATTAACTAATATTTGCAATATTTATTATTATTAAATATTACAAATAAAAGCTATGAAACAAATATTTGCTCCGACCGGGGATCGAACCCGGGACGTTACGCGCAACAAACCAGTCGCTAAACCGTTCGTCCACGCCTGTCGTCAAAATTATTTATTGTTTTTATTGTATTTACTCGATAACCCATATAAAATGGACAGATGGAAATAAAAATAAATATAGGAAAATTCCAAACAGCCGAAACTATAGAAGTCAATTGGAAACTATAGTAAATAAATATATATTTTTTATTAAAAGTATCCTATGTTACTTCTAGTACCTTCAAAAATATGTGTACGAAGTTTCATGATGATCGGTTAAGCAGTTGTTGCGTGAAAACGTAACAAACAAACTCACATTCACATTTATAATAATAGTAGGATTTGTTTACTTTTATAGGACGAATGTTTTCTACTTTCTTCTAGAATATGCACATTGATTGATTGATTGATTGTTGTGATACGACTAGCATTGATTAAGTTAGTGTTGATACCCGGCAGATAAAAAGAGCGCTGGCAATAAAGCTGCGCAGTTACTTGTTTTATTATCACTTGTGGCAAACACTATGGCAGGATAGTTAGAACCAGCAACTTTTAGGCTGATCCCAAAACGCGACTAAGTCCCCCTACGGTCTGTACACTTAGTAGTGGTATTAACCCGGGTTGGCAGACTGGTCAAAAGGCAGTCAGACAGTTTTTATTTTTATTGTGACACGACATCGGACCTTGACCCGCCTGATGATAAGCAAGAGGAGGTCCAAGAGTGATGACGACTGAAAAAACCGAGTCAGTTCCCGGCTACCTCAGTCGCCGTCACTATGCCGGCCTAAGTTTTCCGCCTACCTAAACATAGGTAGTATGAAAACTAACCTTTCCTTTACATAGGTGACTACCACTTCTCATAAGAGATTACTTAAATTAACGACTTTTATACACCATTACGAGCACAATTAAAAAACAACTTTAGTACCTTCACAAAAACGTCTATAATTCAGTAGCAAATTTAAAATTACAGTGTACTTGAAACTAAGGGCACTACTTCATTTTAAAATGAACTTTAATCCTACGAGACTAAGTATTAAAATAGTTTAGCAATTGTAGATTGTATACAGACGATTGAGTCGAAAAGTAACTATTACAACTCATCTAAGAGAGAGAGCTTTAAAGGTGTCGACGTATTTCTCTTTAAAATAATTAAGGCTTTACTTTGATACTATGCGCAGAAATAGACTTAAAATAGGTTTTTTTTATTGTGACACGACATATAACAATACCCCGCCTCATGTTAAGCTGGAGTGCTGTCCATGAAGTGACATCCACTATGCCGGTATATTTGGAAACGGTAACTTACAAGCCGATCCCGGAACGCGACTAAGTCAGTTCATGGTCTATATATCCGGGGTAGGTCTGTCTGTATATCCGGGGTAGGTCAGTCTGTATATGACAGCACCCCGCTTGATGTTAAGCTGGAGTTAATGTTAAGTGTGGTCTATGAATAAATGACACTGCTACCGCAATTCAATAACTGTGAGTAGCAGTCACATCCACTATGCCGGCATATTTGGAAACGGCTACCTACAAGCTGATCCCGAAACGCGACCAAATCACTTCCCGTTCTGTATACTTGTAAATCGTGGTACTACTCCGGATCGGCAGACTGGGTACCACTGCCTACCACTCTTTAATAACCAGACCCGAAGCAAATATTCACCTTTTTTTGGGACTTTGTTGTGCTTGGTGTACAAGAAACAAAGTCCCAAAAGTGCTATGGAAACCAAGCATGTGGAGGAGTAGATTCTCGTATTCAACCTACGAGAATGCGACGCAATATCACTGATTTTCCGTCGCCTTAAATATATATTTTTATTGTGACACGACATATGATGATGATAAGCAAGAAGAGATCCAAAAGTGACGACGACTGAAATAACCAAGTGAGTTCGCAGCTGCCTCAGTCGCCATCACTATACCGGCCAAAGGTGCTTCTTTACGCATCACTTGAAGGATCCAAGGTTATAGGATGGAGAGAACACATGGGCTGGCAAAGCATTCCACTTGTCGATTGTTATACAAAGAAAAGACGCACAGAACTTTTTTAGTTCGACTGCCGATTCGGTCGATGCTTACCGACCAGTGCAAGTATTACGGGTAAGACGAGGTAGGAAAAGGTTAAAGAGCTCCTCGGAACATCTCCGTAAATTATAATAAATATTATAATTTAGATTAGTATACCTAAGTTACGTTGATAAAGCATTGGAATTTCGTGGACAAGTAATTTCGCTGTTGTGCATTAAAAGAATCGACCGAATCCAGTACCTACTTCGCACCCGTGAGTACCTATAGTAGGAGAACGAGCTAAATAAACGCGCTAGGAATGCAGTTGTGACGTCATGGTCACGTGTCTATTATCAATAGTGAAGTAAAATGCCAATTGTCGATAACGATTTCGAACACACACTTTCCTTAAAACACAAATAGATTTAGTTATTAAAAATTATAAATGTGTATCAAATTAAAGTATAAACATTAGACAGCAACAATTTTTAATGAATTATATATTAATTTAATTTTGACAATAGTGACTGCATGTTTTTTTTTCTTTTTCACACAGTCTAATTATTAATTACGTTTCTAATAATGATTCTAGCCTGACTACGGATGACGACTCTCTTTTATTCAATTAACACTAATTTTTCAATAATCAAACAAAGAAAATATAGACACGTTTTTATCGATATTAAATGACATCGCCGCGATATGAGCGTCACTATTAGCGGCCATTAAGATACGCGTGGGGGTTGTTTGACGCCCCGCCGCACCTCAGCCCCCGAATCCATTTAATTCGTTCCCCATCTATACCTATATTTTGGTAAAAATATATCCTCGATCATAAATTAAAAATATACAAACAATTAAATATATAATTAATTAAATATATATTATTTACCTCTGAGAAATCCCTTTGCGACATTTTGGTATTCATTTATGACATTCTTCTAAAATCATCTGTAACAAACAAAAAACAATCGTCAGTCTATTGTAGTAGCAGTGGCATTCATTGTAGTAGCATTCATTCATGGACCACACTTTGGCTTGCTTGCACGGCGGGGTGCTGTCATATGTCGAGTCTCAATAAAAAAATAAAAAAAATGAAATAACTCCAATTCTGATAACACGAAGGATCAGTCCGTTCTCATACGTTTACGTATAGGTTTACCAATATTACCCATATTTATTTAATAACCAAAATCACAAAAAACAATGTATTAATTAATTAAATGTAATAATTGATTAAATGTATTAATTGATTAAATTTATTAATTGATTAAATGTATTATTTCATTAAATGTAATAATTTATTAAATGTATTATTTGATTAAATGTATTATTTGATTACATGTATTAATTGATTAAATGTATTAATCAAATGCCAAGGGAGGGGAGGGGCTGTTTTCCGACTAAATAAGAGACATCCTCAAGAAATCTGAGTTGCCCAGTGCCCATAATAGTAGAGCTTGTATGAAGAGAATTGTGGATGTGAAGGAAGCGAGGGAGTTGTGCCAGGATCGTGGCAAGTGGCGAATTAGTCTCTGCCTATCCCTGTGGAAAATGGGCTTGTCAATTTGATTGATTAGTTAATGTATTAAATAATGATTTCATGATTTTAATATAAATTTATTTAATAAAAATGGTCTAAGACTAAGGTATCAGAAAGGACATCATTTTTACAATTTACAATTTACAATCATTAGTACAACTATTTTTGTACTACTTTTGTAATATCCAATAATGAAAACATGTATTAATTGTAGTTTCATTACTTGTATTGATAAAACTAAATAACACTTTTTTTTTCTTTTAATTGCTGTGCAATTGAGTTATTTGGAAAATAAGATTTTGTATCGTCTGTTAATCACAAAGACACGCCATATTAACACTTTTACTTTAAACTGTCATAATTATAGTTTGATTATTTTGCACACCTAAACTATGCATAATAAAGGATATATTCCAATTACATTGTATTTTAATCATCGTACATTAAACTATTCTAAAATGTATATGCAACTGTTAATACAATTAAGCCCAAGTCCCCATACAAAATGAATGATGTCCTTTATTGTGATTTTCCGACATATTTATGTGATGCCTCCAAATATTACCAACAATGCTAATAACAGTTAGAGGTAACAAATATTTTTCCTTTGAAAACCCTCTGGTCATACAAGGAACACGCCCTCAGAAGGATATTCTTAAAACAATACTGATTTGAAATTTAAACATGATTCTTGCACCCGGGATTTATGTGAATCTGAATCACTCAAAGGTTTTTTTTTAATTTTCAATACGTATTAATTATTTATTTATTATTGTAATTTTGCACCTTATCCTTTATTTTAATCTTTCTGTTTCCCTATAATGTTATCTAGCAGATAATGTACGTTATATAGTGATGATTTGTCTCTGCCTATCTCTGTGGGAAAAAGGCGTGACAATTTGATTGATTGATTGATTAATATTGTAATCTACAGAAGAGTCATTCATGGTTACATCACAACAAAATCAAAAAAGGAAAATTAAACATTTTTAGTATTAATACTTAAAATATTCATAACAGTATGGCGATTTTCTTGATTTTGTTCAAATACCTATAATTTAAAAGATTTTTTTGTTGTTGTTTATCAGTTAACTGTCACTAATGATTAATGGGACGTTGATTAATGGGACACCATGTATAAACTATACACTAAAATATGCTTCCTTTTCACTCAAAGTTTGCATGGAAGAGATTACTGTTTATTCCAGCGGCACGCTAAGACGGCCGTTTAGACTTTTAACCAATTTATGTATAAGTTGTCCAAATTCTTTGGCTCATTACACATTCCTAGAACACGGTTATGTGCACTTCTAAGCGTAATATTTCCCGTTTTAATTTCGTTTTGGATTCCAACAATAATCGGTGTCTTTTCTCCTTATAATGACAGTTGATTGTTGGCTACCGACCTGCCACAGACATCAGCGCACGCGTTCACCCCCAAGGCTTATTTAACAAACATGCGAGCAGTTCAGTAGTTCTATAGAAGGCCCTTTTTCCTTGATGTCGGAATTTATTACTTTTTACCTCCTTTGAAATTTTTTTAGTATGACGAGTAGATTGACGAAAGGAATTTATAAATCTAATGTGGATGGATGCGTTAAACAAGGCAGGCTCAGGAGGGTGTTTTCCAACCAAATCGGAGACATCCTCAAGAAAGTTAGGTTGCCTAGTGCCCATAACCACAGAGCCTGGATGAAGAGAATCGTGGATGAGAAGGAAGCAAGGGAGTTGTGTAAAGATCGTGGTAAGTGGCGCTCCAATGTCTCTGCCTATCCCTTTGGGAAAAAGGCGTGAAAATTTGAATGATTGATTGATTTTTAATATTTTTTATTATACATTTTTATAGTAAGCTGCTAAAGTGCTTGTATTATAAGGCGACCATGGTGTAGTGGCAGTGCAATGGTTACACAAACCGAGAGCACGAGTTCGAGACCACCCACATTTTACATTTCCGAACTCAGCTACTTAAGTGCTTATATCATAGAAACGGGACAACCAAAGTATGTATATATATCAAGGATACATTGGTACCGGCGAGTGGTATTTGAATTTGAACCCGTGCTCTCTGTTCGCGTAACCATTGCACTGCCACTACACCACGGTCGCCTTATTTAAATACATATATATAGCACACTATACTCTCGTATGTATAGTAGAGTCTGTCTAAGCCGAAATGACGCGCCCCTCCACTTCATTTAAGCACACGTTCGAATATAAAATATGAATGCAACACACCGAAAATGCAATTGTAATTGGTCATTCAGTTGCTGGTTGGACACAAAAGGAGGAGCACGCTGATGAAGTACAATAGTATAGTTAGTAATATTTTAATTCCACATTTAAATAAACTAATAAAGTGGAAGGGCTCGTCATTTATAGTTAGACAAGCTATAACAGGTATACAGACCGTGAAGTGATTTGGTCACGTTTCGGGATCAGCTTGTAAGTTGCCGGTTCCATCTAGGCCGACATATTGGATGTGATTGCTACTCACAGTTATTGAATTGTAGTAGCAGTGACATCCATTCATGGACCACACTTCGGCTTAACATCAAGCGGAGTGCTGACATACGTCGAGTCACAATAAAAAAATAAAAAAAAACAGGTTGAAGTATAATTCACCTACGCACGTCATATATCGTGCGCGTAATGATACAAAACAATACAAAAACAGATTGTTGTCTAACTTTTTTTCCCGAACACCTGTTCTGGTCGTTGCTACTGTTCTTATTCAAATCAATTTTTGCCTTGAGGCTTTATAAAAAAGCCAACTTCAAGCTCTTGTTTCCGACATAATGACTAGGTTACATGAAGACAACTGAGTTTATCTGGATAAAGTTAAATGAAAATACGGTGGTAGGCAGTGGTACCCAGTCTGCCGATCCGGGGTACACAGACCGTGAAGTGATTTGGGCGCGTTTCAGGATCAGCTTGTAAGTTGCCGGTTCCAACTAGGCCGGGATAGTAGATGTGACTGCTACTCACGTTTATTGAATTGTAGTAGCAGTGACATCCATTCATAAGCCACACTCCAGCTTAACATCAAGCGGGGTGCTATCATAGTCGGCCCAATAAAAAAAGCTATTTTTTTGTTGTGACCTAATCTGGACCCGCCTGATAAGAAGAGGTCCGACTACCGACGAGATCTAATGGGCATTAAACTTGCCTATGTACCTATTTTTAAGTTTATTTTAGTGCAATAAAGGATTTAAATAAATAAATAAAATACTGACGACTGAAAAAAACCGAGTTAGTTCTCGGTTGCCCCAGTCGCCATCACTATGTCAGCCAAAGGTGCTTCTATGTATCGCTTGAAGGATCCAAGTTTATAGGAAGGGGACAACATAGGCTGGTAAAGAATTCCACTTGTCGATTGTTCTTCAAAGAAACGATGCGCCAAACCTTTTTAGTTTGACTGCCGATTCGGTCGACAGACTACGGATGCTTCCTTCGACCAGCTACTAGCTTTAGCTTTAAGCTAGATATATTGGTATCGGCTAGTGCAACCCTTTTTACGTCATGCCCCACCTTAACATTTCTAAATTTTTTATACCCCCCCCCCCCCCCCCTAACATTATTTTACACCTTTAAAAATAGTTTTGTTCCCTTAAAGAATATAAATGATATTTTCTTAGATTTTGCGCGAACATTGATTAATGAATTTTTTTCATACATTATTTTACACCATTAAAAATAGTTTTGTTACCTTAAAGAATATAAATGATATTTTCATAGATATTGCGCGAACATTGATTAATGAATTAAAGAAATTTTATACGGTTTACTATCGCGTTTTACTTTGGTTTAGATTTTACAACCATTAGATTGGATGACCAACACCTCAGTCTCTCCGTGACCACGATGGCTGCAAAGCTCTCGAAACGTCGGAATATAAATGTCTACAGCATGTTTTTAAGAATTTGCTTTTTTTTATTTAAACTGTCACCGATATTGCATTTAAATAACCCAAAGCGAAGGAGTTAAAGTCTTGTCGAGTCCATTTTTAATTGCCCGCCTTAACTAACAAATTGTCCCACGTTGGGTAACACCGGGCTAGTGGTTTTGAACCGGAAGCTCATAGTTTGCGTGACCATTACTTTAATACTAATACTATACCAAACAGTTATTATTTTTTTTAACGTTTGTTTTTAAGCTATTAAATGTTCTCGTATCATAGAAACTGGAATTTCATTCACCACAATCGTATTTGATTGATTGATTGGTACTGTAATCGATTGTTGACGATTCCTCCTGTCTGTCAGTTACGATCTGTAATTGCACTTGGTCCTATTATTTTCATAGTTAGCTGGCCGTTAAAATGAATTAGTGTCTTAAATAAATATTGAAAAATGTTGATAATCGCTGTTTTATGATATTAAATTATAAGTATTAACCTTACAAGCCACCAAGTATTCTAGATAAACTTGTACTTATATACCTCATACCAACAAAACAAGATAGACGGAGTGTTATGTACAACACTTAAAAAGGGGAAAAATAACATTTGTATCTTTCCCCTTTTTAGTTACGCGACATCTGACCTCGACTTGTTTAATGATAAGCAGAGGAAAGTTTAAGAATACTCGTACCGTCAAATATTCTTTTTTTATTATTCTTGCTTATTTATTGGTTTATTCGCACCACCAAATGCTAGTGAAGCTGATATTTTGAACACGGGACGGCTTCACGCGAACGGTCGTCTACATCGAAATCACCGTCTATAAAGTGACAGAACCAATCACGGCACGTTGTTTCACTTAGAGCAACATCTCCGTAAAATTTTTGGAGTTCTCGATGCGCTTCAGTCGTCGTTTTCTTGAAATGAAAGAAGTAAAGCAACATTTCCCGCTAATGACGAATATTTGGCACAAAATAAGACATTTTCGCACAACCAAAAGTATACGACGTATCAGCAAGCATTTAACATAGTCACTCACAGACCATTTAATTCTAAACCAATCAATTAAATTGTCACGCCTACTTGCCACGATCCTGACACAATACGTACTTCGTAATTCGTACTTCGTAAAAGTTTCCAAAACTATTCCTATTGTTTTAGTGTCATTAATTTCTAGTTATTTATTTATATTTTAGAGCTTTTTTTTTTTTTTTTTTTTTTTTATTGTGACTCGACATTTGACATCGACCTGCCTGATAATAAGCAAGAGGAGATCCAAAAGTGCAGACGATTGAGACAACCGAGTTTGTTCACGGCTGTCTCAGCCGCCGTCACTATGCCGGCCAAAGGTGCTTCTTCACGCATCGCTTGAAGGATCCAAGGTTATAGAAGGGAGAGAACACATGGGCTGGCAAAGCATTCCACTTGTCGATTGTTCTACAAAGAAAAGATGCACCGAACTTTTTAGTTCGACTACCGATTCTGTCGACAAAATGTGAATGCTTCCCCCGACCAGTGCGGGTGTTACGGGTGTGAAAAGACGAGATAGGAACAAGGTTAAAGAGCTCCTCGGAACATTCCCCGTGGTATAGGCGATAGAGGACGCACAGAGCCGCCATGTCTCTGCGTAATTGCAGAGGCTCCAGAGTTCGCGTAACCTCTACATCTCCTATGATTCGGACAGCTCGGCGCTGCAATGAATCCAGGGCATTGAGAAGATACTTGGCAGAGCCGTCCCAAAGATGCGAACAGTACTCCGCGCAAGAGCGAATTTGAGCCTTGTATAAAAGCAGGCGAAGCTCTGGCGCGAAGAACCGCCGCACCTTGTTCAGGATGCCAAGTTTGCGGGAGGTGGTCTTAATAGCCCGCTCAACGTGATCCCTGTGATTCAGGTCGCTGCGAAGGGACATCCCTAAGATATCCAGTCTGTCCGAAGTACCAAGGGGAATGTTACAAAGAGAAGGAAGGGGGATAAACGGGGATTTTTTCGTCGAGAATGCGCATACCTGAGTCTTGTATGAAGAAAATTGTGAATGTGAAGGAAGCGAGGGAGTTGTGTCAGGATCGTGGCAAGTGGCGATCCATTGTCTCTGCCTATTCTGCCTAGGAGGAAGGCGGCACAATTTGATTTTTTATTTATTTTGATATTTTTGCAGAAAAAGTTAATTGTGTATATGAGTTCTGAATTATCATAGAATAATCCGAGCACGATCTTAATTCGCAAAGGTTTATATTGTACGGCGCACTCCGTGGTTTTTCCTTTATTGGTCTTAGTCAAATACAGTGCGCGCGTTGATGTCTTTTCTATGGCGGTGATAAAACTCCTCGTTCACAGCATCCGTTCGCATTATTCGATAGACATTAGGTGAGGGAATTTAAACCTTATGTTTGATATTAACAGAAAATATTATTACCTCATAAAATAAAAGAATTTAGCAACTTACTATCGCGTGTTTTTTTTTTATTGAGATGCGATTTCTGACCTCTTAATGTTTCTTTGCGATTGAAAGCAAGAGGAACGACGACTGAAAAGAAGAATTTATTTTACGATTGGCTATATGCCGGTCGTCATTACTATGCCGGTCAAAGGATCTTGTTCACGCTTCGTTGACTACAAAGCTTTTGAAACGTAAGTCGCATCAGATTTTAATAAACACAATTCTAACCCACAAAAATCTATGGGTAAAACTTTGGAAAATACCTTATTAATCAACAAAAAAACAATCAATCAAATTGTCACGCCTTTTTCCCTCAGGGATAGGCGAAGACAATGGATCGTGGCCACTTGCTACGATCCTGACTCAACTCCCTCGCTTCCTTTACATTCACAATTCTCTTCATACCAGCTCTATGGTTATGGGCACTAGGCAACCAATAAACGAAATATCTGGGTCCGGTTGGCGACCCTGACTGATATTATCTTATTATTGTGACTCGACATCTGATTTCGAATTGCCTGATGGTAAGTATAATTGGCCGGCATAGTGACGGCGAGTAAGGCAGCTGTGAACAAACTCTGTTTTCTAAGTCGTCGTCACTCTTGGACCTCCTCTTGCTTATCATCAGGCGGATCGAGGTCAGATGTCGTGTCACAAAAAAAAAATGGAGTTCCAAGAGTGCCGACAACCGAAAAAAACGTGACAAAATGTGCCGTCACTATGCCAGCCAAAGATATCTATTAAATATCTTCACGCCGCCTGATGTTAAGCTGGAGTACGATCCATGAATGGAGGCAGTTAAATAACTGTAAGTCGTATCCACTATGCTGGCCTACGTTCTTACGTTCTGTCTGTACACTTGAAAGTAGTAGTACTACTAACCCAATACCTATCCTTTTTTAACGCTTTGTGTTTATAGGATATTAAACTGACATATATATAATAATACAAATTATTATTAGATATAGAATAAAAAATACCTTATATCCTCGATGAGTAAAATAGACCAATTATATTCACATTTTTGTACCTTGAGAAACACAGTAATTACGAACCGTACCTGCTCGACACAGGCAAACATAAAAAAAATCTAAGTAACAATTCTAATCCACAAATAAAACCACAAAACATAGATATTGTAACAAAAATAAACACATCACTAATTAGTACAACACTATTAACGAATTAATTTCGATAAAATTCATTAAAATATCGATAAATTAAACTTATTTACTTTGTTTTCAAACGCTTGTAACACCGACAGAGGTCCACGCGCATGCGCGAACGAAATGCGCCTGCGCAGGTTCGGGCGATTGACTGCCGGTTTGTAATGTTGCCAGGTAGAAACCGCTAAATAATACCATTCCACTTTTCATGTGTGAATTTGTTCTCATTTGTAGAGACGTTTAGAAGTATTTGGAACCGATTTGCATTATAAACTGAAATGGCTACGTAAGCCGAGTGTCACGGATTCGAAACCACTCACCGGTACCAATGTATCGTTGATATATGTACTTTAATTGTTCTGTTTCTATGATACAAGCACTTTAATAGCTTAGTATAAAAACGTATAATAATAAAAAATAAACATAGAATATGAATAAAGCTTACTAAATCATTTCATTTTAACTCGTTTCGAAAACAGTGAAGGTTAAATAACATTGGAGGTACCACTAGTAGTCGTTTCCATTAATGGATTGCTCTCCAACCTAACATCAAACAGACGTCTGTATGTCAAGCTACAAAAAAAGTCATAGTGTAAATTAATATGAAAAGTGTATTTTCAATACACTATACTAAACAATAGTTTTTTTTTACATTTCTATACTAAGCTACTAAAGTGCTTGTATCATAGAAACAGGTTGTAGCGACCGCTACATGCTACCACTAGATGGCGTTGCATTGCGCGTCCAATATCACGCAAAACGATTTACCGACAAAGTAATCAATATATTATGCGACGATAGATGCGACGTCACCGGCTAAGTTGGGCCCTGTACACAACACCCGTACAGCTGGGAGTACTCCTTTACTTTTATAACTAATGGAATAATGCTCCGCTAAAAGGTCAACCAAAGTACATAGGTATATCAGAGATACATTGGTACCGGTCGGTGAATTTGAACCCGTGCTCTCGGTTTGTGTAACCATTGCACTGCCACTACACCACAGTCGCCTTCTCAATACAGAATACACATTTTGTCACGTCTTTAGACGGTCTGGTTTATAAATCATATATTTGTATTTGAGTATTTCTAACTTTTGGAAGATGAAAGCCGTGATACTAGAGCAGAAAACTGCTCAATAAATAAATAAAACTAATAAGATGATACTCATCATCATCATCATCAGCCAGAAAGCGTCCACTGCTGAACATAGGCCTCCCCCTTAGAACGCCATTCCGAACGACAAGATGCCAATTGCATCCACCGGTTACTTGTGACGTTCATTATGTCGTCAGTCCAACTAGTGGGAGGCCTGCCTACGCTGCGTCTTCCGGTTCGTGGTCTCCGGAAGACGCTATTAATGTGTAAAAACGAAGACGAAGATGATACAAATACTTAAGAAATAAATACCTTTATCAAATAAATAAATAAAAAATATCTTTATACTTTGTTGTATTAAACAAAAACTTCCTCTTCTCCAGTTCAATTCTCCCAATCTGGAAAGGCAAAGGAAACTTTAACCATACAGCCTAGTCTTCCGTAATATAGTTGTAATGTCTTCAGTGGATGAAGATAAAACACTTCAGTGTTCTAACCATTACATAAGGGCGAAGATGATGGTTTTAGTAAAGCGGTGGAAAAACTTTTCTAAAACTCTTCCGACGGAATCTTAAAGATCAAACAAAAACTATTATAGTAAAGTAAAAATACTTTAAAAAATTACCAATCATTACAAAAATATTTCGTCTGGTCACACTTATTTACTCATTTCATAAGATCACGTTGTAATGGAATGTGACCCGCGGGCTCACCTTGAAGCCTCGAACTTGTTCAGCTTTCCGTCTCAATACAGCTTTTGGCGGGAAAATGTAAATACAGAAAAAGCTTTTCTTTTTAATTTATGTAAATGACTTATTTTGACGCTTAAACCTTTTTAACACGCTTTAATTAGCTTGACTTGTATGTTTTGGCCGGCATAGTGATGGCGACTGAGGCAACCGTGAACTCACTCAGTCGTCGGCATTCTTAGCTCACATTGACGTTTGCAGCGTTTTTTTTTGTTTTTTTTTTAACTTGTTTTATTTATTATACAATAATACTAAACTCACTTATCTATATAATCTTAACTATCATGCCTCCGTATCCAGAGGGATGGGCTGAGTTGATAGATCTCTACTTTCTCTACTACCACTGGACATAAAAATGTTATCAATAAATTGTTTTTAAAATGAATTATATAAATGGTTGACGCAAAAGTGTTTCTATAATATGAAAGAATATTTAGAATATAAGGATTATAATATAATAGTATGACATTAATTTTAATTGAATTCAAAATTTATATAATGATTTAAATTTTAAAATTGTATATTTAAAAATTTGCATGACAAAATGGTGGATCATGTGAAACTACCATCTACATTTTATCTACTGTATCATACAAATAAAGTTCATTTCATTTCTTACGTAATTAAAAGTCGTACAGACACTTTTTTTGTTGTTTTTATTTAAGACGGCACCCCGCTGATGTATGCTTAAAAGTGACAAGTTCCAATTCCCATTCAATCAATCAATCAAATTGTCATGCCTTTTTTACATGGATAGGCAAAGACAATGGAGCGCCACTTGCCACGATCTTGAGAATCCTGACACAACTCCCTTGCTTCCCTCACATTCAAAATTCTCTTCATACAAGCTCTACGGTTACTCATAGGCACTAGGCAACCCAGCTTTCTTGAGGATGTCTCTGATTTGGTCGGAATACACCAGTGCGACATCCATGCGATCTTTGCGACATGCGTGGCGCATTAATTAGCACACCAGTCCGTTACGCGTCAAGTCCCCGGGTTCGATTCCCGGTCTGCACAAAGATTTGTTTCGTAGCTTTTATTTGTATTTTTTTTTTGTTATTAATTAAAATTAAAAGAGGCAGATATTTGGTCTAGATGTCTAAGAGTGGTAGGCAGTGGTGACCAGTCTGCTGATCCAGGGTAGTACCACCACTTTCAAATTTACAAACCGTAAATGACTCAGTTTGAAAGTCACCGGTTCCAACTAACCGACATAGTGCATTTGTCTATTGGTGTCTAATTGGTGTTGCCTCCATTCATGGACCGCATTCCAGCCTAACATCAGACAGCCTCACAATAATAATAAAAACACGAGCTAAGGAGGTTGCTGTCATATTTGCACTCGTCCACACGCCACTATGCCGGCTTTGCTAAACTCTGGCAACTTTAAACTGATCCCGTAACGCGACTGAGTTACGTCACAATATTTACATCCGAAAATAGTTATACCATCTCAACAAGACTAGACAAATGGCTACCAACTTTATGCCTTTTATTTTTAGAGATATTATACACTAATTATTTTACGATTAAAATTAAATTAATATTCTAAAGCTGTAAGTTCCAATTCCTGGTTTTGGAGAACTTGGTGATGAATCAGGTCAACTATGATATTTGCACAAAATTTTTTTTTTAATCGGACACATCCTCAAGAATGTTAGGTTGCCTAGTGCCCATAACCTTAGAGCTTGTATGGGGAGAATTGTGGATGTGAAAGAAGCGAGGGAGTTGTGTCAGGATGGTGGCAAGTGGCCCTCCCCTTGGAGACTGGCCTATCACCGTGGGGAAAAGGCGTGACAATTTGAATGATAGTTTTTTTTTATTATGACTCGACCGACATTTGACCTCGACTCACCATCAGGTTAGCGCAAGAGGTTGCAAGAGCGCCGACAACTGAAAAAAACGATTTAGTTCAAGGTTGCCTCAGTCGAAGACACTGTGCCGGCCATTTTTCTACTAGTACGGTATAAAATTAAAGACCTTATGATCGACCATGATGATTTAAGCTAGTAGGTACTTAATAGTTTGGTATTATAATAATTTATCATATAAAAAAGTTTGTTGTTGTGTTTGCGTTCCAATTATTTGAAATGCGTACTATCTATTTAAAAAAAGAACAAAAATAAAAACCAAAGCATTTGCACAAACGCGATTTGACATATGGTTAGCAGCTATAGAAAATTCGGAACGTATACAAACTTCTATGACAAGCAGAATGTGCGGTTGTTTTTGAAATTAAAATGTTTTAAATTTGGTTTACATAAATTTTATTAAGTAATTATTTGTGATCTCATATGCTCCAATTGCTCAGTGTTGTGTGCCCACGCTAATCTTTATGAGACGGTGACCAGTCTTCCGTGAAATTCGATTATGTGACTCATGGTCTTGTGTTGTGGTCTTAAAAACTTTTGTTTCTCTGTGTTGCTAAGACGAAGTGGTTGATTTGATATATTTTAAACGCAATAAAATTTTCTATCAATAAGGTAGAGTAATAATTTAGTTTATCATTGGAACAGTTTGAAATTGAATTAAATGAAGGACAACAAAGTTATTATTCATAAAATAAATAAAATATTTAAATGTCATTATTTAGATAGATAGATATTAATTTTGTTTCTTTTCCATAAATAATAATATGATTCATGCTACCTATCATTGCTTAAATTTTAAGTTTACAAATAAACTAAACTTATTAGCTTTGTTTTACAAATTGTTAACTTAGTGAAACATTTGGTAATTAATTTATAAAATTGAATTCAGAATGTCACACAAACTTCCACAATGGCAAAGGCATACATTAGCGGCTCAAAAGAGAGAGAGGGAGCAGTATCGGGCAGAACAGCAGCTTAAAGTGGCAAATTATTATGACGTAAACACAAAAGCATCAAAACATTATGAACAATGGACTACAGATAGTTACTATATAAGAGCAAATCAGGAGGCTGTAAGACTCAATGAAGAAAAACTTAAGTCTGTGTATGTATTTGTGTCAATTTTACACTAAAATACAAGTATACAGATGGTGAAGTGATTTGGTCACGTTTCGGGATCAGCTTGTAAGTTTCTGGTTCCATCTAGGCCTGCATAGTGGATGTGATTGCTACTCACAGTTATTGAATTGTAGTAGCAGTGACATTCATTAATGGACTACACTTCGTCTTAACATCAAGCGCAGCACTCCGCTGTCGAGTTACAATAAAAAAAATGTAATAAAAGCTTTGTTAAATATTTAATATAATTATACTTATAATAAACATTGTGGATGTGAAGGAAGCAAGTTAATTGTGTCTGGATCTTGAAATGAAACAAATTCTTAACATCCATGGATTCTCCATGCAGGTGCCAGGTTCATTGCATGCTGTCCATCCAAGCTTTTTGTGACATGTCAACACCCACCTTTCCTGTCCTCACTATACCCTCTACCTAACCAAATATTGTAAGACCCCACCAATGCTGCCTTAGACATACAATCTAAAAATAGTTTATAGTTACAATCTATACAATCTTTAATAGTTGATGCAAGGTTTTACTCTTGCACCAACTTCAACTGCGTAGAGCTAAGTTTTGGAACCATTTTTCGTCATCTTATTCATCAGAGACATCCTTGAAGAAAGCTAGGTTGCCTAGTGCCCATAACAATAGAGCTTGTATATAGAGAATTGTGAATGTAAAAGAAGCGAGGGAGTTGTGTCAGGATCGTGGCAAGTGGCACTCTATTGTCTCTGCCTATCCCTGTAGGAAAAAGGCGTGACAATTTGATTGATATTCATAAGATCATAATATATATTGGGCTTTTTGTTGTGGCTGTGAAAATGGATGCATGAAATAAATAATAACATTTTCAACAGTAAATTAGAAGAAAGACGAAAAAAATTAGAGCTGATGTTGTTTCAAGAAAACATGGAATATCAGCAGGAGATGAAGACATTGGCTGCACAACCAAAGTTATTCAAAAATGGGTATGTTTTATTTTTAACAAATAATTAAACAGTGGTAGGCAGTGGTACCCAGTCTGCTAATCCGGGGTAGTACCACCACTTACAAGTATACAGACCGTGAAGTGATTTGGTTGGGATCAGCTTGCAAGTTGCAGGTTCCAACTAGGCCGGCATGGTGCATGTGATTGATACTTACAGTTATTAAATTGTAATAGCAGTAACATCTATTCATGGACCACACTCTAGCTTAACATCAAGCGGGGTGCATTGTATAAATTAAATGTAATTTTCATGTGTTCTCTCCATCCTATAACCTTGGATCCTTCAAGCAATGTGTGAAAAAGCACCTTTGGCCGGCAAGTGACGGCGACTGGGACAGCCGTAAACTGACTCGTTTTTTACAGTCACAATAAAATAAAATAAAAATTCAAATTCCAGGTCATATCTGAACTCTGTACCAACATCATTGTTAAAAGACATAAACCAAGGTATAATTGACAAGGAACAGGATGCCCGCAGACAGGAGGCTGAGCTCCGACTGTATCATTCATGGAGACTTAATCAACCAGAACTGAGAGCTGCTCATCAATACATGCAGGGGAAGACTTGTAAATCTGCTTGGTAAGAAATGGTGGTAAAGAATGGTGGGCAGACAGTTGGTGGTGGTAATTTCCCCAATCTGCTGATCCAAGGTAGTACTGTAACACCTCACCATGTAGGTCGTTTCACCATATTATCTAACTCTTCTTTTCGATATCAGCCTTTGACCACCGGCAAGCTGATCTTCCTACTTCAACTATTTACTCGACGGCCTTGTCAGGATCTCTCACTTACGTCAATTGATTTAAAATATGTCATTTAACCTATAGAAAACAAGTCCTAGGTCTCTTTGAGGGTTACAGTTATTTGCGGGCTTGTTTCTGCACTTAAAGTCTTCTTCGGTTTCTTTGCGCGTTCATCAACGGTTCTCCTTCAATGGAGCCACCCGATCTCCTCCAGGAAGGCCAGGAGACCCTTCTCATTCCTGCAGACTTCCGGAAGCGTCCTCGCGTTGCCAAGGAACTTCTGTCTTGCTTCGACCACTCCTGCAACTCAAGAGCACATGTGCAGTTATCTCCTCCTCATTCAGGCATCCCCTACAAAGGGGGCTGTCCGATATGTTGAGGTTGTACAAGTGCTTATTAAAACCACAGTGTTCCGTTATTACACCTACCATAAGCTCCGCTCTGCTAAGATCTAGCAGTCGTCCAGTCAAGCATCTGTCCATATGAGGGAGAGCTTTCCTGGACTGTCTGCAATATGTGTTCGTAACCATGCGTCTTCATGCAGGTTACCTGTTCTTTGGCGCAGCCAGCTGCGCCGGAATTGGTTACAGGTTGAGGGTAGTAATTGTAGTTGTAGTTTTTAGCGGGCTCGTTTCCGCACTTGTCCTCTTCCGTATCTTTGTGCGTTCTTCAACGGTTCTCCTTCAGCGGAGCCACCCGATTTCCTCCAGGAAGGCCAGGAGACCCTTCTCGTTCCAGGTTGAGGGCTACAGTACCATTACTTTCAAGTGTACTGACCATGAAATGACTGTCGCGTTTTGGGATCAGCTTGGACCAACCTACTTGCCGATTTCAAGTAGGTTAGTCATAGTAGATGCGACTGCTGCTTTTAGTTCAATATTTACAGTAACAGCCACCTCTATTCATGAACCATACTCCAGCTTGAAGGTGCTGTTCTATGTCGAGCCACAGTATCACAGAAACAGTACGACCAAATTACATATCAAAGAAACATTGGTATTCCTGTGTATTCTTTTCCTACGAGCTCTACGGTTATGGGCACTAGGCAACCAGGAATAAGGTGTAGATATTTAATAATTTATAACTTAGGATGGAGCAAATTGTTGAGAAAGAAGTGCAAAAGAAAAAAGAAGAGATGGAGACGCGTAAAATTTTATTGGAACGTGACGAGATATTAAGGAAACAAATACAAGAGGAAGGGGAGAAAATGAAGGAGAAAGAGAAACAGATTAAGGTAACATTAATTCATTCAAAAAGCTAAGTTGCCTAGTACCCATAACCATAGAGCTTGTATGAAGAGAATTGTGAATGTGAATGAAACGAGGGAGTTGTTCAGGATTGTTGCAAGTGGCGATCCATTGTCTCTGCCTATCCCTGTGGGAAAAAGGCGTGACAATTTTATTGATTGATTGATAAATCATTCAATCGAAATGTTGAGCCTTTTTTGTGGCTCAACATATAACAGCACCCTGCCTGATGTTTAACTAGAGTGCGGTCTACGAATGGAGGTGACTGCTACTATAATTAGTAGCAGTCACCTCTACTATGGTTCCAGTTGCTGGTTACAACCCTTGCTCCAAACCTTACAAGCTGATTCCGAAACTCGACTAAGTCACTTAACGGTCTGTATACTTGTAAGTGGTTGTAATCCTCAGATCGGCAACTAGGCTTCACTGTCTTCCATCCTTGGACAAGACTCGAAGCAAATATTCGCCTCTATTTTTTTAAATAATAAATATTTGTAATATTCTTATTAATAAATATTACAAATAAAACTATGAAACAAATGTTTGCTCTGACCTGGAATTGAACCCGGGACTTTACGTGTATGGTTGGTGTGCTAACTAATGCACCATACTATCTAAATTTTATTATTATTTTTAGTTTTCATTAGAGCTAAAAGTATAAAAGAGTGGTAGGCAGTGGTGCCCAGTCTGCCGATCCGGGGTAGTACCCCACCACTTACAAGTATACAGACCATGTAGTGATTTAGTCGCGTTTCGGGATCAGATTGTAAGTTGCCGGTTTCAATTAGGCCGGCATAGTGCATGTGATTGATACTTACAGTTATTGAATTGTAGTAGCAGTGGCATCTATTCATGGACCACACTCCACCTTAACATCAAGCAAGGTGCTGTCATATGTCGACTCACAATGATAATAAAAAAAACAGCTTGTAATTTGTCGATTCCAACTAGGCCAGCATAGTGGAGGTCACTGCTACTTACAGTTATTTAACTATAAGTACAGTTACCTACATTACATACAAGGACCGCACTCCAGCTTAACATTAAGCGGGGTGCTGTCATATGTCGAGTCACAATTAATTTTTTTTAAATTAAAATTGCAGGAACTAAAAAACTGTTTGGAAGACCAGATATCGGAGTTGAGCGAAAAAGAGAAGTATGTTAACAAGCTAAGAATAGAGGAAGAGAGACAAAGAAACATCCTAACAGAGTTACAATATATAAGGAGTGAAAGAGAGAGGGAGCACAAAAGGCTTGCGGCAGAAAGAGATGGCAATATAATAAATATGGGACTTTATAAGTATAAATTGAAGCAAAGAGTTTTGGCTGTGATGAAGGAAATTGAATTGGATTTAGATATGCTGGAGAAGCTCAAGAAGGCTGTCTTGAAGGTATTTTATCATAGGCCGGCATAGTACATGGAATGCTCTACCAGCCCATGTGTTCTCTCCATCCTTTAACCTTGGATCCTCCAAGCGATGCGTGAAGAAGCACCTTTGGCCGGCATAGTGACGGTGACTGGGGCAACAGTACTGACTCGGTTTTTACAGTCGTCGACACTCTTGGACTTCCTCTTGCTTACCATCAGGCGGGTCGAGGTCAGATATCGTGTCATAAAAAAACGACAGCACGGGTTCAAAACCACTCACAGGTACCAATGTATCTTTGATATAATTATGTACTTTGGTTGTCCTGTTTCTATAATACAAGCAAGCACTTTAGTAGCTTAGTTTAGAAATGTAAATTCAATCAATCAATCAAATTGTCACGCCTCTTTTCCACAGGGATAGGCAGAGACAATGGAGCGCCGCTTGCCACGATCCTGACACGACTCCCTCGTTTCCTTTACATTCACAATTCTCTTCACACAAGCTCTATGGTTATGGGCACTAGGCAACCTAGCTTTCTTAAGGATGTCCTGGGCCTGCCTTGTTTAACGTATCCATTCACATGAGATTTATAAATTCTTTTCGTCAATCTACTTTCACTCATCCTTTCAAATGTAAATTAATTATAAAAATATTACTCTAAGAGATGGTGATACGCCCCTTTGTAGGATGCCGCGGAAGAGGAAACTAAGCGTCTAACGGAGAAGCGGATGCTCGACGCAGCTTACAACGAAATGTTGGATTTGAAGGAACGCGAGAGACAAAGACAGAGAGCTATTGACAGTATGTATGACGGAGAGGCAAGGCAAATGAACGAGAGACAAGATAGAGTGAGTTTAACAATGATCTATTTTTTTAATGACGCTGTAGAAATGCGGTCACTAAGGAGTGTATGTGGAGTGACGATAGCCTTTTTCCTATGGACTAGGGGATAGTCAATCGAGCGCCACTTGCCACGATCCTGACACAACTATCTCGCTTCTTTTACAACCACAATTCTCCTCATACAAGCTCTAAGGTTATGGGCACTGGGCAACCTAGCTTTCTTGAGAATGTCTCCGATTTGATCGAAATACACCCTCCTGGGCCTGCCTTGTTTAACGTATCCATCCACATCTGATTTATAAATTCCTTTCGTCAATCTACTTTCACTCATCCTTTCGATGTGCCCAAACCATCGCAGCATCTCTTTGTCAATCCTTGTCACTACATCTTCTATCAAACCACATCTATCGCGCACTGTGCTATTCCTTATTCTATCCGCTATCGTAACTCCACATACACTTCTTAACGACTCTTATGCTCCTTCTGCCACACCCAACATTCACTTCCATACAATAAGGTAGAAAGTAAATGTTTGTTTATTAACCACTCTGATACTTTCCAGATGTGGGAGAAAGAGCGACAAGCGCGGGCTTCGTTAATGGAAGAAGTGTTGTTGACTATACAGAAGCAATTAGAGGAGAAAATAGAGTCAAACAGAGAGAAACAAAGGCAGAACGTTATGGAGAGAGAGAACATTCTGGACCAAGTCGATTCATTTCACAAAGAAGTCAGAAGTAAGGAAGTTGAGAAAAAGGTATGTTTAAGTATAGTGCGATCCGGGGTAGTACCACCACTTACAAGTATACAGACCGTGAAGTGATTTGGTCGCGTTTCGGGATCCGCTTGTAAGTTGCCTAAACGGCAACTAGGCCGGCATAGCGGATGCGACTGCTACTTACAGATATTAAAATTGTAATAGCAATGACATCCATTCATGGACTACACTCGAGCTTAAAATCAAGCTGGGTGCTGTCATATGTCGAGTCACAATAAAAAAAAAATCAACTCATCGACCACACTGCAACTTAACGTCAAGCTGGGTGCTGTCATATGCCGAGTCACAATAAAAAAAGCTACTTAAGTGTTTGTATCATAGAAACAGAACAACCAAAGTACATATATCAAAGATACATTAGTACTACACCACGGTCGCTATTGATATATTTATTTAAATTTCCAGTCTCAGAACACAGCTCATAGCACCATAAATACTCTGCAAAGCCAATTGAACGGATTGAAAATAAAGCAACGCGAATTGGACGAGAGGGCGGATAGAGAAGAGTCTATAAGGAAGGGGATAGCAAGAGAAAGAGAACTCAGGCGGGAGTTGGTTAAAATGCAGAAGGAAGGCTCTAGTGATTTCTATTCGAGGAAAATTTAGTTGACACGAATAATTTGACAATTCGGCAAATAATACCTAACAATCAAATCTTATTTACGTTTTTTTAATCAAATATTTATTTTTGTCATTTCTTAGAGCCAAATGTTTAGAGCTCTGTTTAGTATTGCCAGCATCTTAAAAGAAATCGCACGATTTTATTTCAAAAAGTTATATTTTGTTTTTGGGTCGTACAATTTGCCTCTGCCCTGCCCCTAGAATTAAAATGGCGACGGTGCGATATTTTATTTAAGCTTTTTTGTTTTAGACTAGGTCAAAAGAGACTTGATTTAATTTTAAGTTTTATATTAAGTCAACGATTAAGTATTTTTTTAAGAGTCGTAACCAGAACCTTGATGGTCATTCGCTCAGTAGTACTACGACTTTTAAGTGTACAAACTGTGAAGCGATTCAGTCGCGTTTCTGGGTTAGCTTAAACGGCAACTTTCAAATATATATTTGTCTATGTCAGCTGTCGTTT
This sequence comes from Tinea trinotella, assembly GCA_905220615.1. NCBI lineage: Eukaryota > Metazoa > Arthropoda > Insecta > Lepidoptera > Tineidae > Tinea > Tinea trinotella. The sequence goes on from HG992325.1 coordinate 1,793,671, forward strand.
TCATTCATGTTTAAATACTCTTTAATTTTAAGATCTCTTTATTTATGTATTATGTAAGTAAATATAAAATATAATAAATATTTATTAAGTATTATATAAAAGAAATATTTTTTATGCTAAAGTTGGGTGCCTTTATTATTTATGAGTGAGATTATAAAATATATTTCTTAACAAATTTGTGGGTAGTTTTAATTTTGTTAACTTTATTCCTATATAATAGACACTGCATAACAATAGTACATTTTGGCCGGCATAGTGACGGTGACTGAGGCGATCGTGAACAAAGTAGAAATTTTCAGTCGTTCGTACTCCTCGACCTTCCCTTGCTTACCAGGCAGGCTGGCAGGGGAAGATTTCGAGTCTCAATAAAAAAAAAGGTGATTATAAAGAACAGGAGCTCAATAAGCGGTAACAGCATCAGTCGCTATAACTATTCCAGCCACAGAATCTTTTTTTATATATTTTTGACTCGACATATGACAGCAACTCCACTTGATGTTAAGCTGGAGTGTGGTCCATGAATGGAAGTCACTGCCACTACAATTCAATAACTGTGAGTAGCAATCACATCCACTATACCGGCCTAGTTAAATTCTCCGCTTGTATGGTTTGTATCGGAGACATCCTCAAGAAATCTGGGTGGCTTGGTGTCCATAACCATAGAGTTTGTATGATAGTTGTGTCAGGATCGTGGCAAGTGGCGCTCCATTGTCTCTGCCTATCCCCGGTAAAAAGCCGTGACAATTTGATTGATTGATTGTTCCACTTGACAGTGTAGTAAGAAAAGAGTTCACTGAAATTCCTTATTTGGCTATCAATTTTTAATTCTGTGATTCTGTGTGTATTTCCCCCGTCCCGTGTGGATATCGTAGGAGTAAAAAGTGGAGACAAGAATATTTTCTGGAATATTTTGCATAGACTGCCATTTATAAAAGGCAATTATAGAGGTTTGTTGTCTATATGAAAGGATACGCAAAGCTTCTTCATTCTGTATAAGTTTATACAGAGTGAAAAGGACCACAAAATGAAATTTTATTACTATTCTTTTCTGTGGAAAAATAAAAACAGCGCCATCTACTGGAACGGATCAAAACTGTAAACAAAGCAGCGTCATCTAGTGTCATATTTTGAAACTATTATAAATAAATATTGTATATTAGTTTAAATGGAGCTCACTAGATGGCGTATCAAAAAATAACGAGTACGTTTTCGTTAATTTTTTTCTTCTACAGGGGTTTGTGATCAGCTTCCCTATATATTTTGAAACAAATTAAGTAATCAGACCGTTAATAGTCATTTGCTCAGTCTGCCTAACAGGTACGTCCAAGTCCCGGGTTCATTCCCCGGTCGGATAAAATACTTGTTTTATAGCTTTTATTTGTAGATAATATTAGATATATAATTAGATTAAAATCTAAGATTTTGTAAAAGAAGGCAAGGCGCGTCATCGTCTTACAAAATCTTAGAATAAAATATTACAAATATTTGTTATTAAAAAAAAGAGGCGAATATTTGCTACGGGTCTGGTTATCAAAGAGTGGTAGGCAGTAGTAGGTAGGGGATATATGTACAAAATGACATACAGTTTTGTTTTTGTATCATAACTATTTATTGGTAGCTCACAGAACATCCATAGCTTACATAAATCATCTTTGGTCCTTAAATTACCGAAATTAATAAACATTTTTAGCAAAAACAGTACAGAACAAAATTAAAAATATATTTAACTGTGATCTACCATAATCCATTTTGTCCAAATGCTTCGGACAAAATGACATACATATAATAGCTTCAAAATTATTGGCATAATTCGCTAATGTAACGCTAAGTTCTTCTTGGAACATCAGCGCAAGAAGCCTGAGCCCAAAGAGAACCAGCCTTATCCGGGCTCAGATCTTGAATAAAGTCATTACAGTAAATGCAAGCATAGTCCTCTTCATCGTCATGAGAAATGTTTAAAAAATATTCATCCTCATCATTTTCTTGAAATAATTTTTTGGTTGCTTTGCGTTTTTTCTTTATTGGGGGAGCTTTGGGCTCATTTTTAGATTTTATTTCCAAAATATTAGGAGTACAAGTCAACATCAACAAGCTCTGTCGAATTTTTGGTTCACGTTTCCCTTGGCCACTAATAAAACATCCTTTTGGCATCAGAGAAAGCACCTCAATAGGAACAGCAAGAGCAGAAGATGACTTTCAAGTAATTTTATTTGCCCAACTAATTGCCTTTCTACATCGGATAAAAAGGTAGCTTTCCAAGAACCAAGGCCTTTTGAATTTGATTTGAAAGTTTTTTTGTGCCTAAAACGTCTTCGAAGAGTTGCTTGAGGAACACCGTTTTTAAGGCCAATAACCAGCCCATTTTCTTATCTCGAACTGACTCGATTTCTTCATTGACTCCGTACTCCAAGATTGCCGATCAGTCCTAAAAGCTATGGACAAAATGATATACCTATGCCATTTTGTCCGTTACATATGTATGTCGTTTTGTCCGTAGAGCGTTTTAAAACAATAAAATTTGAAAATAAATATACAAAGAACTCTTTTTCTAAAAATAAGTTATTGAATTTGAAGATAAGTGTTTGAGGAATGAAAAGGATACTTAATTATCCTAGATTTTGCGCGAACATTGATTAATGAAATAAACAAATGTGCAGCTTACTATCGCGTTTAAATTCTGGGTAATAATAGGTCTTTTCAGTGACCACGATGGCTGCAAAGCTTTTTTTTATTGTGACTCGACATCTGACCTCGACCCGCCTGACAGTAAGCAAGGGGAGGTCCAAGAGTGACGACGACTGCAAAAACTGAGTCTTCACGAGTGCCCACGTCGTCAACACTATTTCGGCAAAAATTAAGATTTAGATACGTCGGATTAATATATTTTTAAAAATCAATAACTAAAATAAAATTTTATGCGGCAAATTATCTCCGCGACCACAATTTTATTTTTATTTTATTGTGACTCGACATATGACAGCTCCCCGCTTGATGTCAAGCCGAAGTGTGGTCCATGAATGAATGTCACTGCTACTACAATTCAATAACTGTGAGTAGCAATCACATCCACTATGCCGGCCTAGATGGAACCGGCAACTTACAAGCTGATCCCGAAACACGACTACCATTAAACCAGACCCAGAGCTCCACCTCTTTTGTTTAAAATATTATTTTGTTATTTTAATAATTAAATTTAATGAAACAAATTTTATGCGGCTTACTATCGTGTTTATTTTGGTTAATATTTTAATTTTTTTTATTATTATTCCGATTTTTCGAGAGTTTTGCAGCCATCCAATTTGTTTAAATCATTAATCAATGTTCGCGCAATATCTAAGAAAATACCTATTAATTAAATTTAGCATTACCAACTATGAAACAAATATTTGCTTCGACTGGGAATCGAACCCGGGACTTTCCGCGTGATGTACTTTACGATGTCGTTTTGTTTTTAAAAAGATATCTAAGTATTGTATGCCTTTGAGGCCATGTTCGTAACCTGAATTTTTTAATGTAACTTCAACTTGTTCCTTCCTCGTCCTTTCACACCCGCAATACCCGCACTGGTCGGGGGAAGCATCCGCATTCTATCGACCGAACCGGTGGTCGAACTAAAAAGTTCGGTGCGTCTTTTCTTTGTAGAACAATCGACAAGTGGAATGCTTTGCCAGTCCAGCCCATGTGTTCTCTCCCTCCTATAACCTTGGATCCTTTAAGCGATGCGTGAAGAAGCACCGTTGGCCGGCATAGTGACGGCGACTGGGGAAACTGTGAACTAACTCGGTTGTTTCAGTCGTCGTCACTTATAGACCTCCTCAGGCTTATCATCAGGCGGATCGAAATCAAATGTCGTGTCACAATAAAAAAAACTGTCCTGATAAGCAAGGGAAAGTCAAAAAGTGCAAATGACTGGAAAAACCGACATAGTTAACGGCGAATTCAGTCACCGTCACTATGCCGACTAGAAGTACCTATCTACTTTTTCACGCCTCGATTACCTACTTTAATGAAGCTTTAAGGAATTCTATTTGGCGATTATTCGATAAAGACACGACGCATCGAACTGTTGGATGTCGAATCGGTCGACAGAATGCGGATGCCTTCCCCGACCTGAGTCCTAATTTAATCAATCAAATTTTCAAGCCTTTTTCCCACAGGGAAAGGCAGAGACAATAGACCGCAACTTGCCACGATTCTGACACAACTCCCTCGCTTCCCTCACATTCACAATTCTCTTCATACAATCTCTATGGTTATAAACACTAGGCAACCTAGCTTTCTTGAGGATGTCTCCGAAGTTTTTTTCGTCTGGTCGGGAAAAACCTTTCGTCAATCTACTTTTACTCATCCTTTCCATGTGCCCAAACCATCACATGGAATCTACTTTATATCAGTAAAAACACTCCTTGCTGGATGAACTTGGGTTTCATTGGACTTACACTAACATAGCTACATACTTACGTACCTACCTATATTTAGAAAAAAAGATAAAATTAAATACAACTGAAAATAAATCTTACCTACATTTAATTTTGCATGCCTACAAGAGTTAAAAAAATATCTAAAAGTAGTTGTTCAAAAAAATAAATAAAAAAAACAAAAACAAAAAAAGAATTATATTACTCCGAGAACAATACCTACTTACTTAGAACATTACAATAAAATCAAAACCCAAAAACTGTTACCTAAATAATGAATTTAAAAAAAGAATCGCAAACGCAACCAAAAAAGGCAGCCTGCCTCATAGACCAAAAAATCAAAGTCTGTAATTATTTCGCTACCACAGTCCAATTTAAATTAACTGCGCGCGTCGCACGTGTATGCAGAAACCACTTCTTCGCCACCACGCACGAGAATCGAAAAAAAAAAAAAAAACCATAACTCCTCCCCTAGAAATCTACTGGCTACAGCTACTAGCACACGCCCATGAAAGCTACTACATCTCTCCCTATCCCACAACCCAACAAAGCATATATTCATCTCTTTTTCGCGGAGGTAGTTGATTAATCCAGCATCTCTGTTCGCCAGTACTCGTTCGGTAGTCGTGCGTGCCGGTTGTGTCGCGTGTGGTAGGCCGTGGCTTCGAATATTGTGTGTCTTAGTGTTAGAAGCAAAGGTGCCGCTGTGGCGGGATTCCTAGCCACCGGACGGGGGGCCCATGCCCCCTTCCATCAGCATCACATTGGTAAAAGTTAGTGTTTTCCTATTGTCTACAACTTTATTCGGAAATAATCAAACAATATTGACTACAATACCTACCTGCTTATACTAACGTCACCGCAGCCCGGGAAATATCAGCCGGTTGTACCAAAAATTATAATTTACGAATTTGTAAAAAGTATCGTATAAGTAAAAGATTGCACCACTCTTTAACTTCACATTTTACATTTACGTTTAACGGATATTTTATACAGAGCTAAAGAACATCATTCATTTTGGGTTTCTATATACTACTTTTGTTATTTCTTATGATAAAAAAAATATATAAATGGTAAGTTTATATAAATAATTAGTTTCGATATAAAATCAATAACAACCCAATTCACGATTTCGTAATAGTAAACGTGATAGAATAAGTTTAAGTAAAACTAAATTCGTAAATTGGAACTTTTTTGGTGATTATTAGATAGGAGTTTTATAAAAATCAATGACCGATCAATGGATTAAAAACTGTTCCATTTTGTTGTCCGTAGAAGGGTTACTACCTCTTCCATCAACATAGATTTTTAACAGTAAAGTAAATAATATTAATCTTATTTACTTGTCTTATCTAACATAATAGTCCTCTGTCAATCTCATAGGGGCCCCATTATTCTAATGCCCAGATCTCCAAGATCTTAAGGCCTTAAGGATGGTCCTAACTGTTACTGTCCTAGACTTTAACTTAGGTACATTTATTTAAATATTTAACCTGAAATTGGTAGATATTTTGGAAAACATCCTATTATTAGGTTTTGATTGTTTGAGAATGTTTTAGGCATTAAGTCTGCATTTGTATTTATTAAAATAAATATTAAAAACCTGTTGACTATATTTGAGTTAGCCCTAGCAAAGAAAGCGCATAGAAAAACCACTTATTAGGCAACTAAAGTTATGCCAAAAAACAATTAAAAACTGAAAAGTAAGTAGTTCTGGAACAAGTATTTTTATTTATTTAAATCCTTTATTGCGCCAAACTATTTTAAATATATATTAAATATCGCCTATATTTAATGCCTATTAGGCATTCTCTAACAACTAACCTTTGGGTTTATGAGAACTTATGGGCAGGGTGCAAATATACTACAAACTACAATTACATAAACTACATACAAGTATATATACATATATGTAGGTAAAAATAAACATATACAATTATATTTTGTATCATAGTGTGTTAAATTTTTAAACAAACAAATCAATATTATCTAAAGCAATATTTATCAAACAATTGATAAGTGGAATTCTATACCCGTCCAAGGATTCTCTTCATTCTGCAGTGAAGCCTGCAATACTACCTTAATTACAACCAGGCAAGTGGAAATCAGATGTTGGTCCACAATAAAGGACATCATTCATTTTGGGCTATTTTTGTACTACTTTTGTAATGCCCAATGATGAAAACATATTTGGTGAAATATAAATGGCTGTTTCGATACTTGTAATGATAAAACTAATAACAATTTTGCTTTTAATTGCTGTGCAATTGCGTTATTTGGAAAATAAGATATGGATTTTGTTTCGTCTGTCACTCACAAAGACACGCCATATTAACAGTTCTGCTTTCCACTGTCATAGTTATAGTTTGATTATTTTGCACACCTAAACTATGCAAAATAAAGGATATATTCCAATTACATGATTATTGGACAATTAAAAGAAAATACCCTTATAGATATAGATACCAAGAATCCGATCCGGATCCTATCCAAAAGTTAAATTAAGTACTTCAATTACAAACAAGTACAGTTGGGTTAGTGGTAGGCAGTGGTACCCAGTCTGCCGATCCGGGGTCGTACCACCACTTACAAGTATATAGACCGTGAAGTGATATTTAGTGGCGTTTCGGGATCAGCTTGTAAGTTGCCGGTTCCCTCTAGGCCGGCATAGTGGATGTGTTTGCTACTTACAGTTATTGAATTGTAGTAGCAGTGACATTCATTCATGGACCACACTTCGGCTTAACATTAAGCGAGGTGCTGTCATATGTCGAGTCACAATAAAAAAAATAAAAAAAGTTACCTATTGGGTTTAATACCATGATTGTAAGAAAAATATCATGAAATATAATTATAATTTCAAAGAGACATTGTTTCCCTAATTGTGACTCGTCATATGACATGACAGCACTGTGCCTGATTTTACCCTGGAGTGCTGTCTATGAATATAGACGATTGCTACCACAGTTAAATAACTACAAGTAGTAGTTGTATTCACAATGCCGGCCTATTTGGAACCCGCCAACTTTCAAGCTGATTTGGAAACGTGATTAAGTCGCTTTACGGTCTGTACATATCTACACCTGATTGGAATTATCTGTCTACTCTTAAACCTAAAATTCAATCAATGAAATTGTCACACTTTCTTCCCACAGAGATAGGCAGAGACAATGGAGCGCCACTTGCCACGATCCTGACACAACTCCCTCGCTTTCTTCACATTCACAATTTCCTTTATACAAGCTCTATGGTTAACCTAAAGTTAAATACTAAAAACAAAGGTTAATTTACTATTTAGAATTAATAGTATCTACTAAATATTAAATCACTTTAAGTTGTAAAACAAAGTAAAGGTCAGCAGATAGAATGAGCTTTGCGTTAAGTTTATTTATATTTTAAATAATAATAATAATTTAAAAGTTTACTGCTTTTATATTTTTTATTTTTACTGTTGTAGAAAATATTGACTTACCTTTATGCGTTTTTAAATTAAATAATCTTAATTACTCTGATGTCATTAGATGATATGTTATATTTATAGTTTAATTATAGTTAATATAATTTTAATGCAAACGATAATAGTGTGTAGATAGTAGGTACCTATAGGCATTGCCCTCTTGTATAAAGTGTCGTAGGCCTAAACTTAAAACTAAAAATGGTTTTTCTTTAAAGTTTTATTTAAACTTAAATTTGTATAATTAATAATATCTAAGTTTTGCGCTTAAAACAGATACCTACCTACCTATCTAAGTTGAAAAAATATTATTTATATAAGTATAATAATCGTATCAAAGACACAAGATAATTTAGAAAAAAACATTGATAGGTATTTATTGAAATTCACAAAAGAAACTTAACTATTACCTACTTACTAATTTATTGTTTTGATTTTTATTAATCAATCAATCGAATTGTCACGCCTTTTTCCCACAGGAATAGGCAGAGACAATGGAGCGCCACTTACTACGATCCTTACACAGCTCCCTTGCTTCCTTCACATCCACAATTCTCTTCATACAGGCTCTGTGGTAGTGCCAATACACTAGGCAGCCTAGCTTTCTTGAGGATGTCTCCGATTTGGTCGGAAAACATCTCCTGGGCCTGCCTTGTTTAACGCATCCATCCACATCAGATTTGATTTTGATTTTTACTCACTAATAATTAAAATTAGCTATAAGTAACCGTAGAGCTTGTATAAAGAGAATTGTGAATGTGAGGGAAGCGAGAGATTTGTGTCAGGAATTGTCTTTGCCTATCCCTGTGGGAAAAAGGCGTAACAATTTTATCGATTGATTGATATTGGTACCTACGAATGTAGTTTATGAACCCAGGACTCCTTGTTCTGTTTACCATTTCACTACCACTAAGCCACGATCGCTTTTAATAGCAAACAATAAAAATTAAACCATTCAAAAGCTGTATTCTTTTTTTAGAATTTAACATAATAACTTTTAACTTAACTTTAATCTTGAGTTGGTTTTTAAGTAGTTTCATTCACCGATTTATTTAAACACCCTTTTTGAGATTAGATAGGTACTTAAAACATCTTGGTTAGTTTTCTAAAGAAATCAACAAACAATAGTAACATTTTTTTATTGTGGCTCGAAATAAAACAGCACCCGCCTAATGTTAAGTTGGAGTGCGGTCCATGAGAGAAGGCGACTGCTACTACCTTTTAATAGGGCGACCGTGGTGTAGTGGTAGTGCAATGGTTACGCAAACCGAAAGCACGAGTTTAAAACCACTACCTACCACTACCAATGTATCTTTGATATACTACTTTGATCGTCCTGTTTCTATGATACAAGGACTGTAGTAGCTTAGATAGAAATGTCAAAAACTGCAAATAGTATTCGCATTCACTATGCCGGCCTAGTTGGAACCAGCAACTTACATGTAACCGAAACTAAGTGACTAAGTTTATCACTTGTAATTGGTGGTACTACCCGTGATCCCGGACAACGTACCAAAGTCCTTATTTCACCCACACTTTTATTTTTACTTTTATCTCGTGGTATCGGAGGAAAGCACTTGCATTCAATCGACCGAATCGACAGTCGAATTAAACGGTTCGACACTCGTAACTTGTCAAATGTTTTAGTTTTACCGGCCCATGCGATCTCCTCATTCTATAATCTAGTACCAATTCTTTAAGCTTGAAAAAGCACACCTGATGGGGATAGTTACATGACCGGCGAGTGTAAGTTGGGTAAGAATAATTCAGTCAATCAATCAAATTGTCACGCCTTTTCCTACAGGGATAGGCAGAGACATAGGAGCGCCACTTGCCACGATCCTAAAATAACTCTTTCGCTTTCCTCACATCCACAAGTCTCTTTATACAAGCTCTACTGTTATGGGCACTAGGCAACCCAGCTTTCTTGTGGGGCTCCGATTAGTTTGAAAAACACCCTCTTGGTACTGCCTTGTTAAACGCATCCATCCACATCAGATCTATAAATTCCATTCGTCAAAAAGAATTCACTTGAATAAAACTTTCCTTGAATGAACTTTTTAAAAATAGAATTACGGATTTATTTTAACTTAACGCTCTTTCGGTTGAGATTACGTAGGAAAAAAACGGCTTAACGTCACTTTTTTTTAGTTTTCTTAAGAAATATAAACAATCATACTTGAGTTTTTTAGACAAAAAATAAGTAAGTACCTACTTAATTCATTACTAATGAAAAATTTATTAGAAAAACAGCGTGTTATATATTTGATTAGTATTTACGTGTAGGTAATTGGAATATATCCTTTGATTTGCATATTTTGGGTGTGCAAAATGATCAAATTATAATTAAATAAGACTGTTAATATGGCGTGTCTTCGTGATTGAGAAAGAATACAAATACCATGCAAATAATTCAATTGCACAGCAATTAAAAGCAAAATTGTTATTAGTTTTATCAATACAAGTATTGAAACTTCTATTTATATATTTTTTCATCATTGGGCATTACAAAAGTAGTACGAAAATAACCCAAAATTAATGATGTCCTTTAAATACTGTAAACATTATAGAAAGCCTTCGTGCAAATGACTGTAGTCCTTAATTAATGCAAAGGTTAAAAAAAAAATGTAAAACTTATGAATGATTAATTTATTGTTTGTGGAAAGGTGGCTTAGGTACTCTTTATAATAAAACAATGAAATGAATTGAATAAAACAAAGTCTAACTTTCAGTTTATGAATTTTCATGCAGGCATTTAGCATTGTAGGTCATGTCACAATGGCCAGTGTTAGTGAACTTGGGAATTAATGCAATTTAGGTTTCATGTTTTATGCACTAACATTTACATAGGCGTGCTTAATCGTGGTCTAGCAGTCACCAGAAGCCTCCGGTTCAAAAACCACTTGCCTATACCGTTATAACTTCATACTTTAGTCGTCCTGTTTCTTTGATACTGCACGTACAACAGCACATACAAGTAACCTAATATAAAAATAAATTAATTAACTATAGCAGTAGTCGTTTAATTCATGAACTGCACTCCAGGTTAACATCAGGCAGGGTAAGTGCTGTCAAAAAAACATGTGTCGTTTATTTTTCATTAGTTTTACCCTATAAATATTTAAGGCGACCGTGGTGTAGTGGTAGTGCAATGGTTACGCAAGCCGAGAGCACGAGCTTGAAACCACTCACCAATGTATCTTTGATTTGTGTACTTTCGTTCTCCTGTTTCTATGATACAAGCACGTTAGTATAGCTTATCTAACTATAAATGACGCGCCCCTCCACTTTATTACTTTATTTAAATGTGTGAATGCAAATATTACTAACTATACTATTATACTTTATCAGCGTGCTCCTCCTTTTCTGTCTGACCAGCAACTGAATGACCAATTACAATTGCATTTTCGGTGTGTTGCATTCATGTTTTATGTTTTCTCGTGTGCGCAAATTCAGTGGAGGGGCGCGTCACTTCGGTTTAGACAGACTATAGCTTAGTATAGAAACAAATAATAATAATAATTTGAAAACTTTGTAGACATCATGACCGCAACAAATACTAAATAACAAACGCGGTAGTATCCGGCAAATATGTATAGTGTTGCTATCGGATTTTAGTAACAATTTAAAAGAGTGACATCAAACGCATGGACAGAAATGGCGCGCGACCAATCGGGCATTCCTTTTTGAATATAAAATATTAACACAAGCCGTAGCGACCTTCATAAATTAACGTAATAAATGTCATAAGGCGTTCGGCGGCCCCGCGTTTCCCTAAAAAATAATCTTTTTATTTTTAAAATAATACTTTTATTTTTTCAATGGCAACATTATCATTTTGTTCCAATTTCATAAAGCTTTGTACGGTATCGGTTGATAATGAACGTGGAATGTCTTTTTTTTTTAATTAGGCTATTAAACGTACTATGATTGTATTTAAAAAGGCGACCGTGGTGTAGTGGCATTGCAATGGTTACGCAAGCCGAGTGCACGGGTTCGAAACCACTCACCGGTACCAATGTATCTTTGATGTATGTACTTTGGTTGCCCTGTTTTTACAATACAAGCACTTTAGTAGCTTAGTATAAAAATGTGTTATAATTATTTTCTTTAAAATCAAATTGTCAGATATAGCCAGAGGCAATGGAGTGCCGCTTTTGACCGCACATCTTTCTAGCTTCCTTTTAATCCAGAATCATCTTCATACTATTGTTATGGGCTTTGCTGACCAATATTTTTAAAAAGAATATTCTGAGAAACAATATTCTGGCTCCTTAATAACTATTTTTAGTATTCCTAAATAAAATGACTTCTTTTTGATTTAAGTAGTATAAAATCATACTTAAAATACTAAAAGAAACACGCGTATATGACAATGTAAACTAGATAAAGTGTCAGTGGCGTAGCGTGGGAGTCAGCGGCCCGGGGCTGACTCCCATTTTTAATTTTTAATTTTTTCAATTTCAATTTTTAATTTTTACAATTTTGCCACCACCTAAATGTGCTGCCACTGTAAAGTGTACTTCTTTTTTATTGTGACTCGACATCTGACCTCGACCCGCCTGATGGTAAGCATGAGGAGGTCCAAGAGTGACGACGACTGTAAATACCGAATTAATTTACGGCTGCCCAAGTCGCCGTCAATATGCGGGCCAAAGGGGCTTCCAGCGGGGTTAGGTTGGGCAAGTTAAAACGATAATCGTCTCTTGTTGACGATTGGCAAAATAATAAAAGTTAGGCTAAATCCACCAAATTGAGACTAGATGATAATGATCAAACGTGTCGTCGCACAGACGATATTCATCACAACGATTAATAGTCTCGTCTTAGTGGATTTAGCCTAGCTTTTATTATTTTGACAATCGCCGACGAAAGACGATAATCGTTTTAACTTGCCCAACCTAACCCCGCAGTTTCTTTACGCATCGCTTGAAGGATGCAAAATGACCACCATTAATCTGCCTACCACTCTTGTTCTATTGTCCGTTATTATTTTGCAATAACAAAACATAATTTCAACATATTACACGACTATTTTGCTCTCAAGATTCGTTCAATACAAAAATATGTCAACGCTAGAGCGAAGTGCGTAATAAAATTCAGCCACTAAATGCTTTATCGATTTTATTGATCGTAAAACGCAGATTCCATTATGTTAGGATTGTGGCCAAAGGAGCACGGCTGCCAACTTTGAGACTTTAATAAGGTAGAAGTTGGTAGTATTAAGCAAAAGCGTAGAGTGCCTTGGCGGGGCTCCGTATAAAAAATTGTTTGGGGGACCTTAGGAAGGATACAGATTGCATAAAAAAAATGTGCATAAAATTAAAAGAAATATTCAATTCAAATTAAATATACACTCTCCTTGCCTTTTTTCGGCTAACTGATTTGTTAAATCATTTATAGCTGATAATGAATTTAGTTTTTCTAAAGCTTCTGCCTCTGTGGACAATAGTCACAGGTCTGACAGGCGTTCCTGTCCCATCGATTTTTTTTAATAATTTTTGTTTACGTACGTTGGGGGCCCCGTATAATTATTACGGCAGATGCGGCGGTAGCTACGCCCCCGGTAATAAGGTATAGCACAGTGCACGATAGATGTGGTTTGAAAGAAGATGTAGTTACAAGGATTGACAAAGGGATGCTTCGATGGTTTGGGCACATGGAAAGGATGAGTGAAAGTAGATTGACGAAAAGAATTTATAAATCTGTTGTGGATGGATGCGTTTAACAAGGCAGTACCAGGAGGGTGTTTGACATCCTCAAGAAAGCTAGGTTGCCTTGTGCCCATAACCTTAGAGTTTGTATAAAGAAAATTGTGGATGTGAAAGAAGTGAGGGAGTTGTGAGGATCGTGGCAAGTGGCGCTCCATTGTCTCTGCCTATCCCCATGAGAGAAAGGCTTTACCATTTTGATTTGATATGATTTTTGATTTGAAGTTGGTAGTGCAGGGCTGGCCTTTAAGACCTTTCGTACAGTCGGTATCAAAGAAAATTTAATGAAAACGTTATAAAGAGATTTTGTTTAAATGTATGTACCTACCTAGGCCGGCATAGTGACGGGTAATCTTGAAGACTCGGTTTTTACACTCGTCGGCCCTCTTGCTTACAGACGGCAAGCCACTGTCCGACACGCTGAGGAAATGACCACTTTTATAATGTCAATCAATAAATAAATCCATCAATAAAATTGTCAGGCATTTTCCCCACAGATATAGGCAGAGACAATGTATTCACGGTCGTAATAGATGATTTTCCATGAAGTGTAACTACCTAATAAAATAATAAATCTACCCATTAAAAATAATAATTAACTTGAACACAATCTAACAAATCATTAAAGTCAATGACAAATTGATATCAACCCTCCGAAGACAGAAGGACATTATTAAACAATTTGACATAAAAAACATTAATTACATATTCATTCATAATAAAGAAAACACATCCCTCATAATAATTAAAAAGCGATGACATTAAAAGCGGTAAATTTTACCCACTAGTGGCCAAAAGCGGTAAAATTTACGAACGAGCGGTAAACCGTCGATTAGAGTTTATAATATATTTTGTACACATAAAATTAAAATGTATCTACGGTAATTTATGTTTTTATTAATTACTTTTATGACAGGTGTCTTAGGGTTATTTTTAAGGGATGAATATTGACTTAAACTATAACCTAAGAGCTTGTAGGAAGAGAATTGTGGATGTGAGGGAAGCAAGGGAGTTGTGTCAGGATCGTGGCAAGTGGCGCTCCATTGTCTCTGCTTATCACTATGGGAAAAAAGCGTGACAATTTGATTGATTGATTTACAATAGAGATCTATATATATATCTATATATTAACGCGCATCATAAGGCGACCGTGGTGTAGTGGCTTACCACTTACTGGTACCAATGTACCTTTGATATATGTACTTTGGTCGTTCTGTTACATCAATCAATCAAATTGTCACGCCTTTTTCCCACAGGGATAGGCAGAGACAACACCCTTGCTTCCTTAACAATTCTCTTCATACAGGCTCTGTGGTTTTAAAAACTAGTATAAAAATGTAAATTAAAAAGATTAAAATGATGTAAATAAATACTAAAGATAATATGTAAACTTTACCATTTTAAAACATAAATATATTTAAAATATAAAGTTTAATTAACTAAAGCATGGGTTTTTGATTAGATTTCTTAAGTGCACTTAGAATATAATGCGCCGCCATTTTGTTTAAACTTTAATAATAACAACAGAGGTTTTACGACAGCATTTGATGTTTCTAAGAAATATTCACTATAATAACAAGTAATTGGATAAATATTGTGTACTACTGTTTATTTAGAACTTAGTGGCCTAAGCTGTCGCGCGGTAAGCGACAGATACGGGGTTCGATTCCCGGTCGCAAGCGTAATATAAATATTCTATCTAATTTTTCTTAGGTACTAATTTATACAGTTATAATACTAGGTATAAAATAATCAAATCAAATTAAATTGTCACGCCTGCCTTCTTCCCATAGGGATAGGCAGAGACAATGAAGCGCTGCCACGATTGTCAACTTTTTTTTATTGTGACACGACATTTAACCTCGTTCCGCCTGATGATAAGCAAGAGGAGATCCAAGAGTGACGACGACTGAAACAATCGATTGAGTTCACGGGTGCCTCAGTCGCCGTTGCTATGACTCCCTCGCTTCCCTGACATCCAATCCACAATTCTCTTCATACAATAAAATAATAATTTTATCTATATACGAGTACCTAAAAAGAAGTATATATAGTATATATGACTGCACCCCGTCTGATGTTAAACTGGAATGCGGTCATTTAAGGCGGTCGTGGTGTAGTGGCAGTGCAATAGTTACGCAAACCGAAGAGCACGGGTTGAAACCACTCACCGGTACCAATGTATCTTTTTTTTAATTTTTATTGTTACTCGACATATGACAGCACCCCGCTTGATGTTAAGCCGAAGTGTGGTCCATGAATGAATGTCACTGCTACAACAATACAATAACTGTGAGTAGCAATCACATCCACTATGCCGGCCTAGATGGAACCGGCAACTTACAAGCTGATCCCGAAACGTGACCAAATCACTTCACGGTCTGTATACTTGTAAGTGGTGGTACTACCCCGGATCGGCAGACTGGGTACCACTGCCTACCACTCTTAGATAACCATGATATATATCTTGATATGTATCTTTGGTTGTCCTGTTTCTATGATATGAAATGTAGTAGCTACTGCTACTACATTTCAAGAATGTAGAATTCACCTATAGCAGTTATTTTCTATGATATATTTTCTATGATATAGTTGTCTTGCTTATAATAATATTATTGTTTTGTCAGGACGCGGTGAGGCTGGCGGCGCAATGGCGTGCGCTGGCTGCGAGAAGCCAATCCTGGATAAGTTTCTACTTCATGTCCTCGAAAGGGCATGGCATGCAACCTGCGTCAGATGCGCCGATTGCCGATCACCGCTTGTCGACAAATGCTATTCCAGGGACAATAAATTGTTTTGTCGCAATGATTTCTTTAGGTAAGTTTTATTTTATTTTTTATTGTGACAGCACATATGACAGACATATGACAGCACCCCGCTTGATGTTAAGCTGGAGTGTGGTCCATGAATGGATGCCACTGCTACTACAATTCAATAACTGTAAGTAGCAATCACATCCACTATGCTGGCCTAGTTGGAACCAGAGCCTAGCTTGTAAGCTGATCCCAAAACGTGACCAAATCACTTCACGGTCTGTATACTTGTAAGTGGTGGTACTACATGTTGTAATTAGTTGTCTCTACTCATCCCTGTGGGGATTAAGGCTCGACAATTTTGATTGATTGATTGATATATTTTGTATTGTAGTGTATTTATTTAATTATTTTTGTGCAACACAATAAACTAAGGCGACCGTGGTGTAGTGGCAGTGCAATGGTTACACAAACCGGAGAGCACGAGTTCGAGATGTATGGTACCAATGTATCTTTGATATATGTACTTTGGTTGTCCTGTTTCTATGATACAAGCACTTTATTATAGCTTGTCTAACTATAAATGACGCGCCCCTCCACTTTATTTCGGCTTAGACAGACTATAGCTTAGTATAGAAATGTAAATAAATTAAAAATAGACTTAAAAAAGTATATATACACATATAGTGACACAAAAGGTGACCTTATTACTAAACAGCAATCGCATCCAGACAACCTTTGGATGAAAAGGAAACCAATGGTAGAATTACATTTATAAATAATAATAATTGTTTTAAATTAAATTATTTCTTGACTTTAATACCAATAACACAAAGGAAGAAATAGTTTTTAATCGTTCAAAAATTATGACAATTTTGATAATATTTGGGACGAAAGAAAAACCAACAATGTAAGGAAACCAATAGTAAACTTACATTTATAATTAATTATAATTCAAATTGTTTTAAATTAAATTATTTCTTGATCTTAATACAAATAACACAAAGGAAGTAATAGTTCTTAATCGTTTATACATTATGACAATTTTGATAATATTTGGGACGAAAGAAAAACCAATAGTGAAAGGAAACCAATAGTTAACTTGCATTTATATTTAAATATAATTAAAATTGTTTTAAATAAAATTGTTTCTTGACTTTAATACAAATAACACAAAGAAAGAAATAGTTCTTAATCGTTCATAGATTATGACAATTTTGATAATATTTGGGACGAAAGAAAAAAATGTTCTTTTCACTCGCCGCCGTAACTATTTCCGATTGTTAAAATGATAGGTTATGACGAGACAAGTTTGTTTATAAAAAATACCTTTTTGTGTGAGGTCAGGTTGACAACGGAAGTTGGTTCACTTAAAACTTCCTTTTGCTTGATAGTTTAATTTCGATGTTTTTTCGGTAATTGATGAGTTAATTTGACATTTCGAGTGTCGCACAATGATGTCATTTCCCGTTTGCGGCCCAACACAAACACATAACATTTGTTAATTTAAGTTAATTTACAATCCTTTCTTATTATTATTTTGGAATATTTACAGTCAATCAATCAATCAAATTGTCACGCTTTTCTCCCACAGGGATAGGCAGAGATAATGGAGTGCCACTTGCCAATCCCTCGCTTCCTTCAAATTCACAATTCTCTTCATACAAGCTCTATGGTTATGGGCACTAGGCAACCTAGCTTTCTTAAGGATGTCTCACTCCACCAGGCAGGCCCAGGTGAATACCCTCCTGGGTCTGCCTTGTTTAACGTATCCATTTACATGAGATTTATAAATTCCTTTCATCAATCTACTTTCACTCATCCTTTCCATGTGCCCAAACCATCGAAGCATTCCTTTATTAATCTTTGTTACTACACATATAGTAGTTTATTTAAACAATTCAATAGTATTTATTTATTTATTTATTTATTTATTCGGGTCACCAACAAATCAATGCACATAACACGATCATTTGCACATTCAATTATTATAGACATGTGCACCACTTAAAATAGGAAACCACAGCATGAACTAATTCTTAACTAATAAACATACAGCAAATTATTACAACTTTACAAATTACAGATTAATTACAAAATAATAAATTACAAAATAACAAAATAATAAAAAAATAGTAAATGATAGTAAATGAAATAACACATTTTTAGTTATTCGCATATTTGCTATGCTTTTAAAAATGTTTAATAATATTTTCTTTAGTTTTTTATCCGCTTAATTAAAGACGACTGTGATGTGATGATACCGGTCACGCAAACCGAGAGTCTCCGGTTCAAAAGCTGCTGGTAGATAGCATTGTATCTTCGATTTATGAACTTTGGTCGCCTAATTTCTATGATAGTAACTTAGTACTTACCTATAGAAATGTATAAAACGATTTTAATAGAAATTTTGAAAGTATTATAGTTTTTTACTACCTTGGCCTAGTTGATTACAATAATATTTAGGCATCTTGACGTCAACTGAGTATAATAACCCGGGTTTTTCTCAGTCGTAAACGCTCTTGAACTTCCAATTGCTTTCTAACAGGCAAGTCGAAGTCAGTCGAAGTACTTCGCCTGATGTAAAGCATGGGTGGAGGCGACTGCTACTACAGTTACATAGCACAGCGATAGTGACTGAGGCATTGGACTTCCTATTACTTACTATCATTTCTATTACTACTCTCTATAAAAAAAGTAGTAGTCACATCAGTGGTGTAGCGTGGAAGTCAGCTGCCCGGGGCGAAAGTCAGCCACCCGGGGCGGAAAAAAATTTGCCGTCCCCTTATTTAGGAGTTTCAATCATATAGGTACAACAAAAATATGAATTTCAGGTTCTAATTTTACCGATTTATTTTAGTTTTTTTTAAATTTGCCGCCCCCTAAATGTGCCGCCCGGGGTGGGCCGCCCCTTCCACCTCCGACACGCTACGCCACTGAGTCGCATCCACTATGCTGGCCAAGTTGTAACCGGCATTTCGAATGTGTGGTTCGAAATAAAACGACGCGAGAACAACATTGTTTTTTATTTTTATTTTTTTATCACATCGCCTATATTAGCATTAAAATTTGCATAAACGATGCAGCTTTGAATAATGCATGCTGTTACTAAGCTTATACTTGTTTTCAATTAGAATCCAAATTATTAAAAAAAACTTTCAACAATTTATTTTTGTGAGAAAATCAGTCCGTTGACCCAATCTGGTTTTAATAGTGGTAGAGTTGGTGGTTATTTGTCTAGACTGCCGACCCTCGTACCACAGACCGTGAAGTGACTTAGTAGCGTTTCAAAAAAAAACTCAAAAGTAGCCAGTTCCAACTGTGGTATTAAAATGGATACGCAAGCCGAGAGTGCCCGGATCACAACCGTTTACCGGCAATGTATATTGGATATATGTTTTAATCATCTTGTTTCTATGATACAAGCACGTTTAGTAACTTAGCGGACTTTGGAAATATGCTATTATTGTAACAGCCACAATAAAAAACTGAAACAATCAAACACAAAAAAAAATATTTCTGACACAACTCCCTCGCTTACCTCACATCCACAATTTTCTTCATACAAGTTCAAAGGTTAATGGGCACTAGGAAACCTAGATATATTGAGGATGTCTCCGATTGGGTCCTCCTGAGTCTGCCTCATTTAATTATGTATTATTAAGTATCTACTAATGATTAATTCCAATTTAAGAAAGGCGTGCAAATTAGATTTCTAGATAGTGTTTATAAGAAAATAAATCAATGAATCAATCAAATTGTAACGCCTTTTTCCATTGAGATAAGCAGAGACAATAGAGCGCCACTTGTCACGATCCTGACACAACTCCCTCGCCTCCTTCACATCCACAATTCTCTTCATACAAGCTCTAATGTTCTAGGCAAAAGAAAACCAAACATACTTTTTATTGTAAACTTATTCAGTATTTCGTAAGTAAAAAACATAAGTAATGATTTTTTTCTTTTTCAGACGTTACGGAACGAAATGTAGCGGCTGTGGCCACGGGATTTCCCCGTCGGACCTCGTGAGGAAAGCGCGGGAAAAAGTATTCCATCTTAACTGTTTTACATGTCTCGTTTGTAGAAAACAATTATCGACTGGCGAAGAGTTATATGTTTTAGATGATAATAAATTTATATGTAAAGAAGATTATTTAGCTGGAAAAGCGCCCACGACGCATCGTAAGTACCTGTGCTTTATTTAATCATTTATTGATGACTAGCATTTATCTATGAAATCAATGAGTTTGCTTACATTTGCTTGCTTAGCAGAGAAAACAAGGTATAATAATATTTTATTATAAAAAGAAAAAAGAAGACATACAAACTCCGGGTTAACTTTAGTAACGGTTGTACTAAGTTTGAATATAGTATACTGAATAGCAGGGCCGTCTTAAGCATATTCAGGGTGCGAAAGTCAAAGCTCCGCTCGCGTGATCTCAGTGTAGTAGGTACCTATCGAAATTTATGGCGGTCGGCAAGCGCCCCCTAAGACTCTGCGCCCGGGTGCACTGCACCCCTTGAACCCCCGGGTAAAGACGGCCCTGCTGAATAGTAGGTTGTTTTAAGTTAAAATATAGTAAATATATATATACATATTATAAATGTATTTTCTATATATGTATAGAAATACATTTATATTTTCATAATATTAGACAGATTGGATCAAGAAATATATCTTGATATATTTCTGTGGTTTGTATGAAATATCTTATATTCATACTAATGTACCTATAGTCCATTATTTTTTATTGAAGCTCTTACACTTGCTTTAATCTTGTTTAAAATTCTAATAGTGATTTTTTTTAATTTATATATAATTATATATGATTGTCTGTATAAAAAATACAAAAAATATTGACTTTTCCGTTGTTTCTATTGGATTATTCGGTTATAAAATATCATATAAAAATATTAATTTAAATAATAAAAATCAATATAATATTTGTGCTATATAATATTTTTATAACCTATTAAGTTTTATGCTGATTAAAGTAGACTCTACGATTTCTCAGAAAGCGGAAACGCTAAAATTTTAGAACAAACGAAAAAAAAATATGACAGTTGCGCGAAGGATATTAAAATCGCGTTATTTATTTGTTTCTTGGAAACTGGTTAAGTGGAGAAATAAAATAGACAGTTACAAGCGTTTTAATTATAGTGTAGAATAGATTTGCGAAACAGTAGCTGTTATAAACTTTTACGCAATATCTAAAAGTAAATCAACTACACGTATTCTTCTATTGCCATACGAAAAACTAATTAAGTTTTTTTTTAATGTCCGAACAATCCAATCGATAATATTGCCGATCGAAACACGACCACATCGGCGAATAATAGCTTACTTGCAAATTATCAACTTTATACATTTGATTAGTCGACGCTTTTTACTTTTTAATTGTTATTTATTTATTCATTGGTCTTTAATCGTAGTATTATTACTAATAATTTTTATAACTGACTTACAACTAAATAATAATGAAAAAACCGTAAACTAACTCGGTTTAGTCGTCGTCACTCTTGGACCTCCTCTTGTTTATCATCAGGCGGGTCGAGGTCAAATATCGTGTCACAATAAAAATATACATTTAAAAAAAATCGCCAGCTTTCACACTGATCCAGAGACGCATCTGAGTGAAGTTCCGTAGAATTGAAATATTTAATCTCAAAATGGTCAAATGTCATGTCACCATAAAAAAAGACCCGAAGAAAACTTCCGCAATAATTGCAAAAAAATTTTTAACAATTATTTGTAATAGATTAAATATTTATGCTACAAAACTAATTTCTGCTCTGATCCGGGAATCGAACCCGAGATTTAACACGTAGCGGAATGGCGTTTTACCTATGCGCCAATCTTCTGTTTTACACGTGCATTTATGACTATACTCGTATAAATAATTGCTATAAAACTAATCTTTGCTCCAAACCGGGAATCGAACCCGACACTTAACGCGGACAGACTGGTGTGTTACCAATGCGCCAATCGATTCTGTTTTACACGTGCATTTACAACTTTATTCGATTAAGGTGTCAGAATAATTGCTTTTTAAAAATCGAACCAGCAGCCAAAACGCCCCTTCAATACCCAAACGTGACATGTGAGAATTGCATTCCAATTTTGAAATGCCTTTTTTTAACAATAAAACTTTCCGAGCACCCATTTCGAAATCACAATTTTCGATCAATACCAACCGTAAAATAAAATACAGCGGGAAAATTAAGAAAAAAAAGGAGGCATAGGACGTCTATCAAGAGTTAACACGTACGAGTAAGATGTCATACAATTGTACACCGTATGAGGTTACAACTAAATCGTGTTTCCTTTAATTTACTCCTCTACTAAAAATAATGTACTTTATTAAATAATTATCAATTTCAAGTAGGTACTACGCCTACTTGAAATTGAGATTATTAATGTAATTTCTCCGTCCCAGCCAGGCGCCTAGACACCCAGCCGGGACAATCCTCCTCCCGATGCGCCTCTGGTAGCCTAATCGGCAGTCGAACTAAAAAGTTCGGAGCGTCCTTTCTTTGTAGAACAATTCACAAGTGGAATGCTTTGCCAGCCCATGTGTTCTCTCCATCCTATAACCTTAAATCCTTCAAGCGATGCGTGAAGAAGCACCTTTGGTCGGCATAGTGACGCCGACTGAGGCAGCTATGAACTAACTTGGTTGTTTCAGTCTTCATCACTCTTGGATCTCCTCTTGCTTATCACCAGGCGGGTCGAGGTCAAATATCGTGTCACAATAAAAAAAAAGTTAAGCGCTATACGATGCCGTGGTAAGGTCACGAACGTACAAAAAGCCAACCGCATTACACATTATTCACGTCTCTACGCGGTCGTTTTTTGTTAGCTCTATTTAGAAGCAAGAACTTGACGTGAGATTTAAAAAAAAGTAAAAAAAAAGTGATTGTATGTTCGAATTGTACTTCAGTCTAAATATTTTGATTGGGGAATAGTGATATGTGCTGTTCTTTCATTGGTTCGTTTTAGACTTAGTTTTTTTTATTATTGTGGCTCGACATTTCATCGAATGCGACCGTGGTGTAGTGGCAGTGCAACGGTTACGCAAACCGAGAGCACAGGTTTGAAACCATTCACTGGTACCAATGTATCTTTAATATATATGCTTTGGTTGTCCTGTTTCTATGATACAAGCTTTAGTAGCTTAGTATAGATGTGTAAAATAAAATAAAAATACATAAATAAAAGCTATTTTAAACGTATTTCTCTTGTGACGTACCTCAACTTGCATGATAGTAAGAGGTAGTCCAAGAGCGCCAAAGTCTGAAAATATTAACTCTGTTTACGACCTCAGTCAGCTTCAGTCCTTTTTCAGACGATGCTAGGGGAACGGGAAGGAGAATAGTAAAGAATATCAACGGAAGTCACTGAGAGAACGACTATAAAAGCTTTACTATGCCAGCCAGACGTGATTTCCATAAAGAATCCAAGGCATAAAGCTTTTTTGGAATTATTTTACCTTCATTTCATATTTAATATAATCATTATGAAACAATTAGGGAAAATAATATAAAAATTATACGTTTTTTAAACGATGCTAAGATTTCAAATTTGTTTTGCCCTAAGGCTCAAACGCCTATTTAGGAAAAAATTCAGTATAATATCATTCGCTGTTCTAATTTTAACATTATTTCTTTGGGAATAAAGATTTATAATATAATTACTTTTTTTTTAAATATAACATCCATATTATGGTAACTCTAATATGTATAGTGAAAGAGATTTTTTTAGTCCGAATAATTTACTTTTTATAACATTTTGTTAATTTTCAGAAAACCGTGTACTAATTTAAATATCTAGAATCTAGGCCTAATTTATTGCCTAATTTAATAATTTAATTTAATTAATAAGAACATATTTACGAAAAAATCCAATGGTTATCGCTTAAAAGAATTAGAACGAGAACATAGAAAGGATGAGTGAAAGTAGATTGACAAAAGCAATTTATATGTGGACCAGACCAGATGTTGAACGAGACAGGCCCAGGAGGGTGTTTTCACTCCTGGGCCAAATCCAAATCGAAATCCAAAGCTTTCTTGAGGATGTCTTCCTCATGTCTTGCCTAGTGCCCATAACCGTAGAGCTTGTATGAGGAGAATTGTGGATGTGAAGGAAGCGAGGGAGTTGTGTCAGGATCGTGGCAAGTGGCGCTTCGTTGTCTCTGGCTATCCCTGTGGGAAAGAGGTGTGACAATTTGATTGATTGATTGAAATTCTGTTCGATTAAGTGTTGAGGTACTTTATAATCTTTTAAGAAGTATTGTTATTTGATCGCCAAACGCACCTCAATGTAGGATATTGTTAAAGATCCCTGCCTTAATCCTATCACGATAAAGATAATTTTTAATCTGCAAAAATACTTGTGTAACTAATAATGTGGTTTTGTGAATGGATATTTTTTATTCAAAGCAGCTGAATGTGTGTTTGTGCGCGTCGATCCGTGCGCTCGTAGCATGTGGTAGCCTGGAGCTGTTTTGCCATACTGTTTGTCTATTGTAATTGTGTTTAGGCTCGCTTCAACGGAATAATATTAGCAAATAAATATTGCTTCACAAATATTATGCGAAATTAGAATAGGATTGGTGAAGATATCGGTAAAATTAAAAACAATTTTACTATTTTAAGGCGACCGTGGTGTAGTGGCAGTGCAATGGGTTACACAAACCGAGAGCGAAACCACCCGCCGGTACCAATGTATCTTTGATATATGTACTTTGGTTGTCCTGTTTATATGATACAAGCAAAGTAGTATTTTCTAGATTTTTCGCGACTGGGAGTCTCCGTGACCACGATAGCTGGAAAGCACTCGAAACGTCGGAATAATAAAAAAATGGAAAATCAAAACCAAAATAAACGCGATAGTAAGCCGCATAATTGTTTTAAAATTCAATACAATGTACATAGAAATACATGTTTGACTAAAAACTTTGGATGTTATATTTTATTTGTTTCTTGAAAATCATAATATGAATAAATAATTAAAATATTAGAGTTTTCCATAATTATATATTTTGTAACATATCATAGATGTTTCATAGAAACATTTCGATTAATGTACATAAATATATCAGATATTTGGTCGTTTAGTTTCTGTGATACAAGCACGAGTAGCTGAGTATAGAGTGCAAGGAAAATGTTATACTCAACAAAAAAAAATTAAATAGGAACAAGTATTTAACTCCTTTAGACAAACCTTTAGTCAACATATCCAAATACAGTTTTTATGTTAGGGCAGCAACCCTAGTTGATAGGGCTCGCAAACAATTATTTCCACTGGCTGAACTAAATCCCATGAAGACGAAAGATTAACCACTGATCCCCGGGTATCGAACACAGACCCCCATGTTGAATAAAAACTCTATTTGTTCTAAAAATAACAAAGCAAAAACTATTATATGTGTACATTTTTTATTTTGAAATTATTGACAAAAACTTTTTCTAATAATTAGGTTTTTGAAGCTAGGGTGCCTAGTGGCCATAACCACAGAGCCTGTATGAAGAGAATTATGGATGTGAGGGAAGCAAGTGAGTTGTGTAAGGATCGTGGTAAGTGGCGCTCCATTGTCTCTGCCTACCCCTGTGGGAAAAAGGCGTGACAATTTGATTGATTAATTGATTGAGGTTTTTGAATATCGGTTTGCAGCTGTTAACGTGTTTACTATGCCAGTCAGGCTTTTTTAAGCTTCCCAATCTTCATATCCTTTAAGGAATGGGATAAAAGCACCTCTGGACAACCGAGTATTTTATTGTCGTCAGCGTTCTTAAACCTTTCCTTGCTTAACACCAGGCACTGAGGACCCATGCTCTCAATCTAATCTAGAAACAATCTTATGGCTCGTTTATTCTTCCAGAAATAAAGAAATTACCATCAAAATTAACAAACAATAAAATATTAGCCTTTAGTTTACTATTTTAGGGCGACCGTGGTGTAGTGGCAGTGCAATGGGTTACACAAACCGAGAATAAAACCACTCACCGGTACCAATGTATCTTTGATATATGTACTTTGGTTGTCCTATTTCTATGATACAAGCACTTTAGTAACTTAGTATAGAAATGTAAATAGGTTTTTTTAATGTATTTTCTAAATAAAACATTCTGGATAAATATTTAAATATCACCAGATTAAAATAATATCACCTAAATATTTGCAAAAAATATCATTCAATAACAAATATCTGTAGATTGTAATACCAGTGATATATGAATAGTATAGTTATATAGTATGGTGTTCTTATCAGGGTTTCTCATGCACGTGCCCACCCCTAAGCTGAGGGTTGCGTCAGTGCCGATAACGCTTATCAATCACTTACAGACGTCTGCAGGGGCACGTAGAGAACTATTTAATAGAAAACATTTTTCAGCTTAGAAAAAAAACCTATTTATTTTGTATTATATAATATTTTTTAAAAATCATGGCTGGGCAAAATGAACGAAGGTGACTGCTATTACTGGAAGTCGCATCGCCAGCTTTCAAACTGATCCCCAAATGCAACTGATTGAAGGTCCGTAGACTTGAAATTTTAAATTTAGTTATGGAGTATAGGCGCCTCTATTTAAGGACAGCACTCCAGCTTAACATCAGGAGGGGTTCGGGCATATGTCGAGGTTTGATGAAAACGTGCGTTAATCACTGAACTATTAATGAATTAAACAAATTTGATTAATTAATTTAAAAAATATATGCGGCTTACTATCGCGTTTATTTTAGTTTTAATTTTTGAAATATTTTTTTTATTATTCCGAGCTTTGTAGCCATCGTCTCTCCGTGAAATGGCTACAAAGCTCTCCAAACGTCGGAATAAAAAAATGAAAAATGAAAACTAAAATAAACGAGATAGTAAGCCACATATATTTTTTAAATTCATTAATCAATTATCGCGCAAAATCTAAGAATACACTGAAGTATTCTTTTATAAATAGGTTATTTTAGTTAAATATCATAAGTAAATTAAGTACAAGCGTTTCGAGTTTTTTTTTAATTCCTCTACAAAGAGGGGCTTGTTACCCTCCCAAAAGCACCCTTAACCAAATGGTTTGTAGAATGTTTGACTTGTAACCGATAGGGTATAAAACGGAGATGAATTAATTTTCGTTTTAGTTTTCTTTTGAATTCGATTAGCTGCAGCAATGTTTTTATTAACGTATAAGTGAGAAGTAAAAAGTATGGTTTGAAAGATGAATTAGATATACATTTAGATTTACATTTTTTTAAATTGCGATCCCGCCTGATGTTAAGCTGAGCGCGGTACATGAATGGAGATATTGTTACTACAGTAAAAAAAACTGTAAGTAGCAGTCACATCCACTATGCCGACCTAGTAGTATGCTATATGTTGCACTTATTAAAAAAAATGGATAGCACGAGAGAGATTTGTAAATCACAAATTATTGGAAGGATAAAACAGAAATGAGACAGAGGAGATTGCTCCTCGATCTCCTTTAGAACGAGGATATCATTATAAGTTGCCTGGCTTAGTGAGTATAGTGACTGCGACTGAGGCGACTGTAAACTAAATCGGTTTTTTTATCGTTGCGTTGCGTCGGTTCTCTTGGATCACTCCTTAAGTTCGAATAAAAAGTTTTTATACACCTTTTTTTTATTTTTTTTTATTATGCATTTCTATACTAAGCTACTAAAGTGCTTGTATCATAGAAACAGGACAACCAAAGTAGATATATAAAAGATACGGTGAGTGGTTTCGAACCCGTGCCACTCGGCTTACTACACCACGGTCGCCTTTTATCTTAGTGGACTTGTTTTAATAATATTAGCGATATTTAAATTACATTTTTTATTACCGTGAAGCTTGTATGAAGACAATTGTGGATGTGAGGGAAGTGAGGGAGTTGTTTCAGGATCATGGCAAGTGGCGCGCTATTGTCTGCTTATCCCTGTGGAAAAAAGGCGTGACAACTTGATTGATTAATTATTAAAACAAGTCCACTAAGATTGATTGATATTTTTTTATCCTGATTACAGAATAAATCCTTACTGATATATCGACCTATACATTTAAATAAATAAATAAAAACTATCATAAATCCCACAAATCCTATTTAAGAGTGGTACGTAGTGCCCAGTTTTCCGATCCGAGGTAGTGAAGACTTTTAAGC
Organism: Tinea trinotella; assembly: GCA_905220615.1. Taxonomy (NCBI): domain Eukaryota; kingdom Metazoa; phylum Arthropoda; class Insecta; order Lepidoptera; family Tineidae; genus Tinea; species Tinea trinotella. Next base: position 1,822,154 of record HG992325.1, read on the forward strand.
GACCTAGTCGCGTTTCGGGATCAGCTTCAAAGGTTCTGCTTAAAAAACTAGGCTGGCGTAGGCAATGAGACTACATTGGACGTGGACGAACGATCAGAGATTGGTTTGTTGCGCTTAAAGTCCCGGGTTCGATTTCCGGTCGGATTCGATTTCATAGCATTTATTTGTAATATTTATTAATTATATTAAATATTGGGTCTGGCTATAAAAGAGTGGTAGGCAGAGTGGTACCCAGTCTGCCGATACGGAGTAGTACCACCACTTACATGTATACAAACCGTGAAGTGATTTGGTCGCGTTTTGGGATCAGCTCGTAAGTTTCCAGTTCCAACTAGGCATAGAGGATGTGATTGCTGCTTACAGTTATTGAATTGTAGTAGCAGTGACATCCATTCATGAACCACACTCCAGATTAACATCAAGCGGGGTGCTGTCATATGTCGAGTCACAATAAAATAAAACTTTTAACGACAAATCTTATTTTAAAATGTGTCCAATCGTTTTAGTGAGCCTTGTAAACATCATAATTACGTATTTAATGAAGTCCATGTAACGTCAAAGCTGTATTTATGGCTCATAAATATTGTTATTTTTTTTATTTATGCTCAAGTTTACAGCTTAAATTAATACTATAAAATTACACCTTCTTTTAGATCACAACAGCTTGTATGAAGATTTAAAAAAATATTTTGTGTAGAATATCCCAATGCTTGTAGAGATGTAGGAAGGAGATGTAGACAGACAGTAGTCATCAGAGCTGTCTTAAGCATATTTGGCGCCCGGGTGCGAAAGTCAGCCTACGCCCCCCAGTTTTGACAACAAAAAAAAACGCTATATAATTTTTTTGTTTCATTTATTTATTCCTCTGAAATTAAATTATATGTGGGGTACACTGATAGTTTTTCGTAAGCGCCCCCTAGGACTTTGCGCCCGGGTGCACCGCACCCTTTGAACCCCCGGGTAAAGACGGCCCTGGTAGTCATTTAGAATACCACTTTCAAGTGTGTGACCGTGAAGTTCTTTGGCCGGTATAGTGATGGCGTCTAGGGGAACCGTGTAATAAAACATTTTTTTCAAACTTTCTTCGCTTACCATCAAGTAAGTCAATGTCATATGTCGCGTGCCAATAAAAACCGTCCCTAATAGATCGTTTTAACATAAAGTGCTAAAGTGCTTGTATCATAGAAACCGGACAACCAAAGTATATATATCAAAGATACATTGGTGCCGGTTAGTGGATTTGAATCCGTGCTCTCGGTTTGCATAGCCCTTGCACTGTTACTACACAACGATCGCCTTATGGCTTTATTTCCTCAATTCGATATCTACATCTACCTTACATTACATAAGCGTACATATTATATAGGTATACGAACGGGAGTGGAATGGAGTAAATGTGATAGAATCCCATTTGAGTCCCCTAAACCCCCCTCTGAGGGTAGGGGGCCAGGGGGGATACATTATTTTGCAAGCCTGCCTCCGACGGCAACGGCACGATTCGTTTAATAGGAACACCATCCAGTTTTGTTTTGAGATCTGTTTTTTTAAAACGCATTTATATTTTAAAATGTGGAGTTTTTTATTATTATTTATTGTGACTCGACATATGACAGCATCCAGCTCATGTTAATCTGGAGAGCGGTCCATGAATAGAGGTTACTGTAACTTATATATAGTTTATTAACGTAAGTTGGAGACGAGCAACTGTCTACCTACCACTTTTAAACATTCAGACAGACAGAGACTAATATCTACCTCTATCACAAAAGTCTAATAATTATTTAAGGCGGCCGTGGTGTAGTGGTAGCGCAATGGTTACCCACGGGTTTAAAATCACTCACCGGTACCAATGTATCTTTGATATATATGTACGAGTGTGTACTTTGGTTGTTCTGTTTCTATGGTACAAGCACTTTAGTAGCCTAATAAAAAATATAAAAAACTTAAATAAATTGTATTACAAATAAATTCATGAAATGTATCTTTGGTCCGACCGGTAATCGAACCCGTAGGACTTCAATTAATTATTAAAATGTCTGAAAAAGGCTTAAATAAGTTCCAATGATGTTAAAATCAGCCATTAAATAGGTTTTTAGTAGCGAAGTACTTAAGAATGTATGTAGAAATTTATAGTTTGATTTTATGTGAATTTAATTTAGTATTTTTCTTGACCATTGGTCTCGGAGTACAGCTGTACAGTTTTATGGGAGATTTTATATCTCTACTTCTTTTATAGTAAAAGGTTTATCGGGAATTCTTTATATCTTTAATGTGGGAATCTTCGTGCTCTTTGAGATTATTTTTATAGTATAAACGACCAGTGTGTTCAGCGACCATCATTGGATAAAATTAACCAATCTAATTCGTGGTTGGTTGGTTGTCTTATCATTTAATCCACCAATTACGTGCCTGATTAGTACCTAATGTTTATCTTCCATTATTTTGGTCATATAATCAAATAAAAGTAAAAAAAATGGGTTGCCTAGTGTCCATAAGCGTAGAGATTGTATGAAGAGAATTGTTGATCTGTTATTTTTTATTGTGACTTGACATTTGAAGGATTTCACGCCTTGAGGATAGGCAGAGACACTGGAGCCTGCCACGATCCTGACACAACTTCCTCGCTTCCTTCACATAGATATCTTTGATACCGTTCATAGGAAAGTAAAAAAATCTAACGGTCTATATCTGTTACTTACTAAATAACATTATAAAAAATGCACTAAAAATTAAGTTAATCGATCGGCTATAATCCTAAAAAATAGTTAACACAAAAAATTGCTATTGATCGGGCACCGATTTACGATGCATCAGGAGCCAAGCCCAAAGGCCAAATTATTCATAATCGCCCCTCTACCATGAGTTTCTATAGTACCTACACTCGATTTAAAACTTGCAGCGCGTCGTTGTTTTAGGATCGTGGCAAGTGGCGCTCCAATGTCCCTGACTATCCCTGTGAGAAAAGGCGTGACGATTTAACTGATTGTTGATAAAGAGAATTATGGATGTCTAGGAAGCTAGAGATTTGTGCCAGGACCGACGAAAGTGGCGACCGTTGTCTATTATTTGGAAATAGATGAATTAAACTTATCTATGCGGCTTACTATCGCGTTTATATTTAGTTTATCTGATGGGTGTAATACTCTTAAAACGTCGGAACAATTAAAAATTGTAAAATCAATAACCAAAATTAAACGCGAAAAATTTACCAAAAAAAAAAGCCGCATAAATTTGAATTCATTATTCAATGTACACGCAAAATCTAAGCAAATACTATTTAGAAAATACAAAGGCGACCATTGTGTAGTGGCGGTGCAATGGCTACGTAAGCCGAGTGGCACGGGTTCAAAACCACTCACCGGTACCAATGTAACTTTGATATATGTACTTTGGTTGTCCTGTTTCTATGATACAAGCACTTAAGTAGCTTATTATAGAAATGTATAATAATAAAATAAAAAAATGATTAAAAACCATTCTGAGTTTAAATTCTAATTCAATCGCCAAATGAATAACCTTTTAAATCACATGATAGAGGCAGTGAATTCGACATCACTAACCAAATAACCGGTGTCGACCCCAAGTTATCGATATAATAACTAGTGTTGTACCCACCGAAACGCAATTACCGTACGTGCTTGGAGTTTTTATAAGTTTTGATTATTTAAATTATTATTTATTAGCGATAATTGTCGCTGCGACGTTTGACGGTTAAATTCGACGTTTACCTGCTATAATTACGTTTGTGCCCTTGATTGTTATGTCTGTCGTGTTTTGATCCGTTGTTTTAGGTTGGATCCGTTACATTATATTGTAAAGTAAATTATTTTAACATTGTCTTATGGTTAGACAATTCTAAATACCTTTGGCCGGCATAGTGGCGGCGGCTCGGGCTGACTCGTTTATTCCAGTCGTCGTCACTCTTGGACCTCCTCTTGCTTATCATCAAGCGAGTCGTAGTCAGATGTCGTGTCACAATAAAAAATATATATAATATAGTATTTAAACAATCAATCACTCACGCCTTTCCCACAGGGACAGGCAGAGACAATATAACATTTCCACGATCCTGACACTTATCCCTCGCTTCCCTCGCATCTACAATTCTCATACAAGCTCTACGGTTATGGGCACTAAGCAATCCAGGTTGAATTTAGTTATAATAATAAACGTTTTTCCCTGCAATTTCGCGGAGGCGTTAAATAACAAATATAGATTAGTGTATAATATTATATATATATTATAATATTTGCCCTGATGGATTGTGTCAGGAACCGACGTGATAGGCAGTGGTTATTGAAAAGATTGGGCATTAATATTTGGAATGTTGGTTGCTGTAACAGCATATTAGCAGAGCCTGCCTCTGAGCAAGCCAAAATGTTATACAAATTCGTGGCGGTGTACTTAAAGGAGAGAGCAAATGTGGCATGATGCTTTGGAGACCCTAACCCCAACGCATCATAGGTTTCAGGGCCGTCTTTACACGGGGGTTCAAGGGGTGCGGTGCACCCGGGCGCAGAGTCCTAGGGGGCGCATGCCGACCGCCATAAATTTCGATAGGTACCTACTACACTGAGACCACGCGAGCGGAGCCTTGACTTTCGCACCCCGGCGCTGAATATGCTTAAGACGGCCCTGATAGGTTTAATAACTTATTTTTGTTCGTTGTATTATATTTTCCTGTGAATTGTTTCTTATGTTTTGTATTACTAGCCTTATCCACATTATATCTGTATGAGCTTGTATCTGTAAATAGTCTAGGTTTAGTTTATAATGGGAATGGCATCGCCATTTTATGTGCGTAAATCCCCTAATAAAATTGATTGAAAAAAAAATTGCCCTGTCTATTATTAGCTATTCCTGAATGCATGAATATAAGTAGGTATACTGTATATATTATAATTATGTATTAACTGTATATTAAGAAACATATAAAATTAAAAGTATATTAACTATAATTAAACTATAAATAAAAAATATCATCTAGTGACGGCGCTACAGAGATAGTCCCGAGGCAATATTTCCCCGTTGTATAGCAAGGCTAATATCTGTGCAACGTGAGCATTTTTAAAGCAATATATAACTATATTACAACTATATGCAAAAATTAAAAGAAAAATCTTTAAGACTGCGGCTGAAGGACTTGTATCCAAGCTTTGATTTAGGTACTTCATAAAAAAATATTATTAAGCAAGGGTAATGGCAGAAATTATTGCCAGCCTTCCTGTCTCCAGATTTTTTCCCTCAGACGTTGACTTCTCTTCTCCTTAATAAACATAGGTAATTTATGCGTTTTTAAACAAAATACATAAGATTGTAAGTATAATGCCTACGTACGTCAAAGAATTTTTCTAATATTTTTCGTTCCGAGACAACGATTTTAATTATTATTATTTCTACACAAAAGCATACCTCATTACAATATCCATTTATCCGATAACGTTTATTATTATTTTTTTCGATTGGCAATACCGATAATTCCCGCGCTTTCAGTGCGTGCCCGCGTATCGGTGTTCTTTTTTAAATTATTTTTTTTTCTTTGAGCATTGTGCACGGGTAAATGGCATGAAATTGACGGTTGGGCTCTATAGTAAACATTCATTGTAGCTGGTCACTTATAAAATGCAAAATATACGATTATATAAAAGTGACCTTTGATTAAAGGCGACCGTGGTGTAGTGGCAGTGCAATGGTTACGCAACCAGAAGAGCCTTTGATATATGTACTTTGGTTGTCCTGTTTCTGTGATACAAGCACTTTAGTATAGAAATGTAATTTAAAAAAATGTGTCGGTTTACGCAGTGGCAATACAGATATGTGGTATCACCCCATTCCATAACCTTGAATTCTTCAAGCGAAGCGTAAAAAGGCACCTCTGGTCGGCATAGTGAAAGCGATTAGGCAACAGTAAAGTAACTCGTTTTTTCAGTCGTCTGCGCCCTTTCTTACCACCAGGAAAGTCGAGGATGGAAGTCAATTAAATCAAATTGTCTTTTTCCCACAGGAATATGCAGCGGTCTGTATACATGTAAGTAGTAGTACCACCCCGAATAAATATTTGTAAGACAATATAATTATTACAAATAAAAGCTATGAAACAAATATTTGCTCCGACTGGGAATCGAACTTGCGACTTTACGCCTACTAAACTGGTCTGCTAACCAATCGACCACGCCTGTTTATATCAAAATTCTATAACAACTCCAAAAATAATTAAAGGTATAGAATTTTTAAAGATAGAATGTGATTTTACTTACAAAAAAATAATAATGAACGAATGATGAAATTCCATCTTTATATTACCTCTTAAAATGAGAATTGAGCTCGAAGGAAATATTATTTTCTTATCTACCCTTGCTTCAGGCGTTCTCATCCCCTAAATTTACCCCAGTCGTAACTCCCCCTTAGGGTAAAAATAAGAGCTCGTGCAACACTATGAACCGTAAACACAAGTATGATCCGTAACTATATTAAATAACTAGCTGTTTCATGATAGTCACTTAAGTAGTTGTTGCGTAAAAAGGTAACAAACAAACTCACATTCACATTTATAATAATAGTAGGTTTCTTTTTTAAACATTTCTATACTAAGCTACTAAGGATGCTTGTAGCATAAAAACAGGACGACCGAAGTACATAATTATATCAAATATACATTGGTACTGCCATTAGTACCTCTTTAAGGCTTAGGACCAGGAAATCGCCGATGCTTTGAAACATTTTTTTCTTCCCAAAACGTTTTCTGAATTCACAATTTAAATTAGGCTTTAGGCTTTTACTGCTTCTACTGCTCTGGTTCACAAATTCCAGTAACATACCTATCTACGCGCTCTATATTATCTTCTCTAAGACATCCCTCTTTCAGGAGTATCAGGTATAAAATGGGGTCGTCGACAACTCACTGAAAAGTACCTACTTTTTTTAAAACAATGTCTGAAAACTTTGCAAGTTGCTTCTTTCTGTAGTTTAAACTTCGAACTCATTCTAAGTTTAAAATGTTTGTGGTTGTAGTGGTAATTTGTTATATGCATCGTATTATTTTGAATTTAGAAATCTTTTTATGAAAAAACAATGTTTCAAAGAATTGGCGATTTTCAGGTTCTAGTAGCCTTAAAGAGGTACTAAAAGGAGCGTAAAGTTCATTGAATACAACTCGAGTTTGTCTTAAATTAAAGCTTGATGAAAATAAAATGAAAAGAAATGTGGATGTGAGGGAGTTGTGTCAGGATCGTGGCAAGTGGCGCTTCTTTGTCTCTGCCTATCCCTGTGGGAAAAAGGCGTGACAATTAGATTGGTTTATATACCATATACCATACAAACGCATTAATTGATCTACGTATTTTTGATAAGCGTTTATAATTAGGCGCCTAATAAAACACATTTTTAATGCATGGGAACAATAACAGTATGCTATCGGTATATTCTGTGACTTATCGAAAGCATTCGACTGCGTTCAACATGATGTTTTAATAGAAACACTACGGTATTAGAAACCAAGCGCTTAGTATCATTAAATCATATCTAAGTAACAGAATACAGAAAGTTCAAATTAACGACACAAAATCCTTAGGTTCTATATTAAAATTTGGAGTGCCTCAAGGATCCATATTAGGACCGTTTCTGTTTTTGGTGTATGTAAATGATTTACCATATATGATAGAGAACTCATCAAAGATTGTGTTATTTGCAGATGACACTTCTTTAATCTTTAAAGTTGATAGGCTTAAGCAGAATTTACAGGAAGTAAGTGACACCCTCAGACAAATTAATGACTGGTTTAGCAAAAATAATTTAGCGCTTAACGCCAAAAAAACCAAATGTATCAAATTTATTTTACGTAATGGCAAAATAGATGCACATAATGTTTTTCTGAATTCTAAAAAACTAGAGTTCACGGATAGCTCAGTATTTTTAGGGTTAACGCTAGACTCTAAACTTCAATGGGGTTCTCATATTGAGGCTTTGTCTGGACGCCTGAGTTCTGCTGCTTATGCTGTTAGGAAGATCAGACAACTTACAGATGTATCTACAGCGAGACTTGTGTATTTTAGTTATTTCCACAGTGTAATGTCTTATGGCATTTTACTATGGGGTCGAGCCGCTGATATACAGTCAATATTTGTATTACAGAAAAGAGCCATAAGGGCGATATATAATCTACGTAGTCGCGACTCCTTAAGGGAATTATTCAAGGAAATAAATATATTAACCGTACCATGTCAGTACATTTACGAAAATATTATGTACGCTAGGAAGAATGAAAATACACTGCGGAGAAATTGCGAAGTACATAAGCTTAATACTAGGAGCAAAAATAAATTTGTCTTGCCAAAATTTAAGCTAACAAAAGTTAGTAAATCATTTATAGGGGATTACGTCCGTTTTTATAACAAATTACCTGAGAAGGTATTAGATCTATCAGAATACAAATTTAAAAAAATGTATTAAACAAACATTATGTAAAAAAGCATATTACTCTTTAGACAAGTATATTAATGATAAAGAGGTGTGCTGTTCCAGTTTAACACAATAGATTGTAATTTTAAGTTTAGGGTAATTTTCCTTCTATTTGAACATAGTATTATATTTATTAATTTAGTTTCCTAATTTGCCAATGCCTCTTTACAGCAGCTACTTATTTATTAATTTTAAGTTGACAATGCCTTTTACAGCAGCCACTCATTTAATAATTTTAAGTTGACAATGCCTCTTTACAGCAGCTTCTTATTAATTAATTTATCTAGTTAAATAATTTGGTAATTAAATTTATATATTGCTTTAATATTATGACGTTCAAAAGTGCTGAATACAGCCTACTTGAAGAAATTGAAATACATTTTTTTATAGAGACTCGACATTTGACCTCGACTTGCCTGATTGTCCAAGAGTGCTAAGGACAAAAAAACAGTAGCCTCTGTCGCCGTCTCTATGCCGGCCTAAGGTGTTTCTTCACGCATCGCTTGGAGGATCCAAAGTTATAACCAAACCTAGGTTAGGTCTCTAAACTACTTCTTAAGTTCCGTTACTGAGGCAGCCGGGAACTAACTCGGTATTTTCAGTCGTCGTCACTCTTGAACGTCCTCTTGCTTATCATCAGGCAGGTCGAGGTCAAATGTCGTATCACAATAAAAAAATGTTTTGCGATACCAATGTATGTATGATATAAATTCTCTGGCCGCCAAGTGGCTATGATACAAGCCGGCCTAATAGCCATTACAGTGACTTCGGAACACGCTAGCCATAAGCAATTATCATACATAATTTAAGGAGCACGTCTATTAAAATTTTAAAATATTACCTCACTACAAATAATTAACCCTAAAATATCTATCCCACCTTTAAAGATACAAGCCGGGGGCCTCAAAGACCCAGTGGGAGCCCCAGTGTTAATTGAGACTCCCCGCAGGCCCCGTGCGAACGGACCAATAACTATTTTATTTATGAGGGTTAAGGATAACCTCATTTTCGTTCATCTTTAGATGGTAAACGGCGGCGCTTAGAAGACAGCTTTTCGAAAATCTATGTAAAATTATCTCTAACATACAGGAATTTAAACCAACTGTGGTGTAGTGGCAGTGCAATGGTCACGCAAACCGAAAGCACGGATTCAAAACCACTCACCGGTACCAATGTATTTTTGATATATTATAATATGTACTTTGGTCGTTAAGTCACAATAAAAAATCAAATTGGATATTTTTTTCGTAAAATGTTTTTTTTTTTTTACATTTCTATACTAAGCAACTAAAGTGTCTGTATCATAGGAACTTAGGAATCAAAGATACACTGGTACCAGCAAGTGGTTTCAAACCCGTGCTCTCAGTTTGCGTAACCATTGCACTGCCGTTTTACCAAGGTCGCCTTAATTATTTTTTAAAATCGCCTTAGATTTAAATCGTAACTTAAGAAGTAGTTTAAGACATCCTTTTAATTCGCGAAATAAATAAACGAAAAGCAAATGTACAATCGAACAGTATAGGCCATTGAAGTTGATTTTGAAATGAATCCATTGTGCTGTGCAGTTTGGGCCTAACGCTTTAATAGCCCGTGGCCGGATTCGAACTGGAGACGGCTCATTTCACACAACTCTGTATCAAATGAGCATACCATATGAAAAGAAAAAAAATACACCCATGTAGGTGAATGTCTCAATTAGTTTCTGTTTCTTGGTCTATACAGCTAGTTTTAATTTATTTAACGAGCAGACCAGGCAGACGTCTTCCTGCCTGAAAATAAGACAGTTGGAGCTGTGTAAAGCAGGTACCATTATTTTTAGACGAAGAAGAGAGAAATTGCTTGAAACTTGCCGTCATAGTCGATGCGATTACCGCTTGCCGTTTTTCTGTACCAGCAGCTGTCGTCTCTACTTTTGGACCCCACTCCAGCATACAGTGTCATATGCAGGGAAAATTCACACTAGTGCCCGGGGCGGCAGAAGCTGAGGGGCGGCGCAACTGTCTCTTAGATTCAGAATATTTTTTGCTCTATTTTTTGTTGTTGTCATATGTCGTGTCATTATCTAGATGAAAGTCTGCAGCAGCCGGTCCCATCCACTACGCCGGCCTGGCCATGAAGCCCATTAAAACTATCGTAAACAGGAATAAATTATGCCAAGTATTTATTATTTTGTAGTGCCCACCTCTGGCCGGCATAGGTAGTGCGCTCCAACTTTCCTCATAACCTTGATTTTCTTAATACATTATGGCGACGAAAAATCAGTGAAATTGCGTCGCGGTCGCCTGTGACCAATTAACGTAGTTTATCTATTGATTAGTTATTCGCTTATTGATTATGTTACTGTTATTTGCGGGCTCGATTCCGCACTTGAAGTCCTCTTCGGTTTCTTTGTGCGTTCTTCCACGTTTCTCCTTCAGTGGAGCCACCCGATCTCCTTTAGGAAGGCCAGGAGACCCTTCTCGTTCCAGCAGACCTCCGGAAGCGTCCTCGCGTTGCTAAGAAACTTCTGTCTTCCTTGCCTACACACCTGCAACTCAAGCGCAGCTGTCTCCTCCTCATTCAGGCAGCCCCTACAGAGGTTGCTATCCGATATGTCGCTGATTGGTTACGAAGATGTCAAATATTAGGCTGCACAAATTCACTGCTTTTTCGACGCCATAATTTATCAAGAGAATCGAGGCCCAACTTAGGTGGTTGACGAAAAGAATTTATAAATCTCATGTGAATAGATGCGTTAATCGAGGCAGGCCCAGAACGGTGTTTGCCGACCAAATCGGAGACATACTTAAGAAAGCTAGGTTGCCTAGTGCCCATAACCATAGAGCTTGTATGAAGAGAATTGTGAATGTGAAAAAGGCGTGACAATTTGATTGATTGATTGATTGTGGTTCTTCTAATCATAAAAGTGGCACAAGTCCCTTTTGGATGTGGCATTCGTAACCCAACACCGATGTGGCCAAAGTAATAACAATACAACAGCAAAGCAACCGAAGCGCAATAAAAATTCGCCATCATAAATCATAACATGTTAAAATACCTTTATTAGAATTCGAAATTTGAAATCAAAAAAGAACTAGTGCTGTTACCATTTTAGTATTCGTTGTTATCGTAAACATAATGGATCATTCGAATAAATTATCACGATTACTCGATCGATTTAGGTAATTTTACAACTTTTTAATAATGTTTTACGACTTTTAGTGTAATACTTAAAGTATCTGCTAACATTCAAATGATTAGTTTTACATCATTCATCGAAGCTTCTAAAACAAAATCAAGTTTACAACGATTTAGTAATTCGATACTCTCCCATGCTACCGGCCTCAGACCACCGTCATTTTTATTGTTTCAACCTTCACAACTTCTGTAAATCATTCCGTTTCTACGAACAGTCAAACCTTCCTAACGCTCGTATAAACTCGATCACGTACAGGATTACAAACCTTGCTTCGTAGATTAAAGACAATTATGCTTCATCATTGCATACGTTCCCATACAACTGGCTAGTCAAAACTTTTATATGTAAATAAAGAGAAACAATCGCGATCAAAATAAAAAAAAAACAAGAAAAAAACAACACTGCGGCAATATTAATAACGCGAAAAAAAGACGAATCAAAAATCGAACGGCGGGAACAAAACATCCATAGACAATAAATGGAAAGGAACAAAGAGGTAAAAAAGCGGGAAGAAACCTGTCGACGCCATGTTGTGCGGCGTTCGGCCTTCACGCCTTCGCCGCCGAAGATTATCTTTGAAAAAAGAACGAGCCGCGTTGGTCGTGCTTCGTGCGCCGAACGGGAGGTGAGCTTCCTTCGGGCTTCATAACGTCTTAAATCCATTGTTTCATTTGGAATTAAAAGTCTAAACGCTACCGGTTTAAGGTTTAAAATGGCTCGTTGGGATTTACTACTTGTGTTGATGAGTTTCATTGTTGTTTGGGCAAAAGAAAGAGCATCGTCACCGTGCGCCCGCGCCGCCGCCGAGCTGATGACCTGTCAATTCTGAGTCGTGTATCGAGAAAAAATGACATTAGACGAACCATCTATTATTTTGACTTTATGTGGGGAAATGGAGTGGAGATTGATAGTGCTGGAGGCATTGCGTGTTTAATTATCATGCATTCAAAATGGAAGTGCTGTATTGTGACCGGTCTACTGTGCGGTGGGAGGTTTCCTACATCACAATGACTCGAGGAGTTCCTTTGTGTAATTATATGTATTTTGCCTTTATGTATGTATATGTATCTTTATTTATCTGTGAATGTTTTTTTAATTCACTCGCGCTTTTATGAAATATCTTGTTCTGTATTTTCCTCAGAAGATTTCTTTTGTACTCGTAAGTTTATAAGTAGCTTATTGTTTGTGTTCTGTTTTTTTATTGTACTTTATTTAAAAAAATGACAAAGGACACACACATGAAAAGGCACATGACCGACGGCACATGAAAAGGATGAGTAAAAGGAGATTGACGAGAGAAATTTATAAATCAGATAATGGATGAGTTTTCCGACCAAATTGGAGACATCCTCAAGAAAGCTGCGTTGCCTAGTACCCATAATAGAAGAGCTTGTAATGAATTGTGGATATGGGGGAAGCGAGGGAGTTGTGTTAGGATTGTGGCAAGTTGCGCTCTATAGTCTCTGCCTATCTCTCTGCAAAAAAGGTGTGACAATTTTTTAGACACTTGTTTTCTTAATTTTTAACAGATCCTTTTGCAAATGTTTAATACGTGGCCGGCATAGTGACGGCGGCTGAGGCAGCCGTGAACAAACTCGGTATTCTCAGTCATCGTCACTCTTGGAGGACCTCCTCTTGCTTATCATCAGGCGGGACGAGGTCAGATGTCGTGTCACAATAAAAAAAATGTCTGTTAATTAAATAAATCGCAGTGAAAATCTCACCAATCTATGTTCAAAATTTCAATTAAATTCTTACGAAATAAAAAACAAGCAAATATAAGTTTAATAATACAAAAGGCAATATATCATTTCATCTGAGAGTACCTCTCTCTATACCTACGCTCGGCCAGCAATCTCGCAGGGTCACGATCTTCAGATCACGTAGCTTCCACTCTCAAGTCTATACACCTACCTATAGTATATTTTTCCTTACTTGGCAAAAGTGGTAAACATACTTTCGGCATATTGACGGGATTAACGATAAAAAACAATTAGCTACTACTGACGCCAATCAATACGAATATCTAAATTTATATATCTATGAATTACTGTGAAAATGTTTTTATTATTATCAATTATTATTGGGATACAACATGTGTCATTTTTGAGTTTACCTTTTCTATATAAATAGTTTTTGATAAAAATAATGTGTATATGTGTGTAATTTTAATAACTTTTGTGCATTTGTTACATTGCTCTATAAAATAAAACAGCAGTAAACAGTTTTCTTAGATAATGGCCATGGGATATGGTGATTTTCATGTTTGTTTATTACTTGTGTCAATTAAGAAAAAACACAGTATACCTACTAGCGCCTTATATGCATTACTTTTACACACACTTATTGTATTGATAGGTTCAACAATTTAAATATTAATTTTAGTTTCTGTGGCCGGCATAGTGACGGCTACTGAGGCAACCGTGAACTGAGCCTAGAGTTACTATATTTTTTTACATTTCTATACTAAGATTAGGTGCTTGTATCATAGAAACAGGACGACCAAAGTACATATTATATCAAAAATATTCGTACATTGGTAAGATACGAGTATAACATACGTATATATCTATGGAACTAAGTCGTTTTTTCAGTCGTTGGCACTCTTGGACCTCCCTTGCTTACCATCAGGCAAGTCGAGGTTAGATGTAACTGTAGTAGCAGTCACCTCCATTTATGGGCCGCACTCCAGCCTAACATCAGGCGGGTCCAGTCATATGTCGAGTCACATTTTTTTAAGTTTTGTTTGCGAGTCTGATGATTTTTAACCTATACAGCCTTCCTAGTTTTTCCTATAATCTAGACATCGAGACAACGGTCTATCTGTAGCAAAAAGTAAAATAGTTTTGTTGGAATCTGTGGACGTCTGTAATTGACTGCAGTCGTTACGATGCGCGTGCGCATCCTACTTTTTTAACATCTATACTAAGCTACTAAAGTATTTGTATCATAGAAACAGGACGACTAAAGTATTTATATTCATACGTAGATCAAGCGAGGTGCTATAAGACAGCTAGGGACACAGAAAAAGTATCGATAGTAGAGGTATCGATACTTTTCATTCGATACCGTGTCCCTGGAGACAGCACCCCGCCTGATAATAAGCTGGAGTGCGGTCATGAATAAAAGTGACTGCTACTACAGGTAAACAACTGTAAGTAGCAATCACACCCACTATGCCGGCCTAGTTGGAGCCGGCAACTTACAAGCTGATCCCGAAACGCGAGTAAGACACTTTACGGTCTGTAGGTACACATGAAATTGATTGATCCTTTGTTTTGCTGCACGGAAAGAAAAATATCATTTTTTTTACCATTTGAATATCTCTCGTTAAGAGGTCAAAAATCAATTTCTGTATAAAAAAGACAGATTTATTTGACCCCACTTTTTCATAGCCAAGTCGGATGGTTAACTAATTTGTTCAAATGTTCTGCGTCCGCGCATTCTATTGTGTTAGATTAAACATCAGAACTAATGGCCGGATTGTACCTGTTATAACTTGACTTTGAACTCACGATGGAACTTTTAGGAATAAATTAAAGCGTAGTGCCCATAAGCGTAGAGCTTGTATAAAGAGAATTGTGGATGTGAGGGTAGCGAGGGAGTTGTTTCTGGATTGTACCAAGTGGCGCTTCATTCTCTCTGCCTATCCCTGTCGGAAAAGAGTGTGACAGCACAATAAGAGGAATTGGTGTAGTTTAGTATTTTCTGTTTATTGCGGAAAAGTTTTGATATTAAATAAAATATTTATGCGGCCTATTTCCCAAGACCACACTAGTACTTGTAAAATAATCAAAATGAAAGCGATAGATATTTATTTTTTATTTACATTTATATTTTAAGCTTTCAAAGTACATGTATTATAAAAACAGGACGACTAAAGTACATATTAGCAAAAACACATTGTTACCGACAAGTGGTTTTGAACCCGTCCTCTCGGTTTGCACTACCATCACCACAGTCGTCGCCTGTTACTCGTGTAAAAACATAATAATTATTTTACAAATATATTTTAATCTTCACTTAAGGTATATTCATCCGCTTGTATAAGGCTTGTTGCCGGCTAAAAAATATATCTAAATAAAATATTTTTCTACACTTTTTCAGGCACAAAGTTCGAAATATTTTAGTGAAAAAAAAATTGTTAATTACGCTTCAAATAAATGACATATACTGAAAAAGACGCACAATTTCAGTAGCTTTCCAACGCATGTCCATAATATTGGAAAGATGAAATATTAATCAAGTTATGGCATCTTTTAGCAAACCGCACGAATTAAGTTATAGACAAATTATAAGGAACGCATCCAAATATTTCAATATTTTAATTGAAATTCGTTCCTTAATTTCATTATTACCATTATTCCCAATAGTTCCACCAATGGAACTAATTTTACAATGTAGTCGGAAACAAATTCACATATTAGTATGGTATGACTTAGAGTTATTGCCTTTTTTCCATACTGGGTTAGTTATTTATGAGTTTTTTGGGTTCGAACCACAAGTTTTATGTTTGTTGGGGCATTACTACTCACCTTTGGGGCTACATCATCATCACAATGTGATTTGTTGAAAATAAAACGCCGTAGGAAGCTAGGGAGAGTTGCGTTATTAAATTACGTTATTTCGTAGCGACCGTGGTACGGTGGAAATGTCGCAGTATGTACTATCTATCTATATGTCGCAAAAGTTTATACCTAATATTTCAGTAGATAGACGAAAGGAATTTATAAATCTCATGTGAATGGATACGTTAAACAATGCAGGCCCAGGAGGTTATTAGCCGACCAAATTGGAGACATCCTCAGGAAAAAGCTAGGTTGCCTAGTGCCCAAAACCATAGAGCTTGTATGAAGAGAACTGCAGTTTTGAGGCAGGAGTGTCTACATACATCTCTACCACCTTAGATTAAAACAAAAGGAGAAGATACGACATGTGCTTTATTGTTCACTACAAAATGTGGAACCGATACCCCCACTACACGCAGTCACACCCACAGTTGCATCTGCGATTTCGTTTACGAGAAATTTAACGAAGGTGATAGAAAATTTTGTCACAGTGGGACGCAAACGAAACAGATCACATGAGAGTAGGTGTGCTCTAACGGCTGTAGGCCGTGCTTTGGATTCAAGTGTGTCAGTTAGACGTAGTTTGCCAGTTCCTCGCGAATTGTGTTCTTATCGTATCTTCTCCTTTCATTGTATCAATGCCTACCACCATACTATTGTGTAAATACTTTTTTAAGTATTTACAAATATGAACTAAATAAAAAAAATGACAATTGTATATACATAATATTATTTACAAAACCCTCCCACAAACTACCTAAGTATATAATTAACGGACAAAAACGAAAAATAACAACACGTAAAATCCCAAATTAACTTTCATAATTTTTGACTCCCATTTTTTTGTTCAAAAACAGCCAGTCACTCCCTCACGTCCTCACCTCTCGGCGCCTCGAATCAAAATGATTCTCCCATCACGATGATTTGCAATTTCTTTTGTGTACTACCCTCGATGGCTACCTGACTCGAGCGGGTCACGATGTTCTATTCCATTTATATATACTTACCTCTATATAGGTTTTTTTATTGTATACTTATTTTTTTTATATGTATGCACAACTTATGACCTCACACTGCTTGGAGTGTAGCATCCACTATGCCAGCCTTCCGGCAAATTTTTAGCTGCCCGCACCTCTCCTAATGTTAAGCTGGAATGCGGTCCATGTATAGACGCGACTTATACTACAGTTATATAATTGCAAATGGTAATTCATTACTTTTTTTATTGTGATACTACATCTTTATAATTTCAATAGATCTGCGATTTCAGGGTATTTGCCGATTTCTAATAAGTACCCAGAAATTCTGTTCTAGAAGGTTTGTCAAAATGTCGCGTAAAATAAAAAATAAAAACAATGCGTGGCATATTGGAATACACGTAGTCCCAGGTTCGATTTCCGAACAGAGCTTTGTTTCATAGCATTTATTTGTAATATTTAATAAATAGTTTGTAGATGTACGAATTAAACAAGGCGGGCTCAGGAGGGTGTTGGCTGACCAAATTGTACATCCTCAAGAAAGCTAGGTTGCCTAGTGCCCATAACCATAGAGCTTGTAATGAACCGAATCGTGAATGTAAAGGAAGCAAGGGAGTTGTGTCAGGGTCGTGGCAAGTGGCGCTCCATTGTCTCTGCCTATCCCTTTGAGAAAAAGGCGTGACAATTTGATTGATATACGAGTAATAAAAATATTTAATAATAAAAGAAAAAGAGGCGGATATTTGCTACGGGTCTGAGCTTAAGTTTAAGACTATGACTCCAGTTTTAACCCTGAGAGTCATTTGCCCAGTCTGCCGAATCGGGGTAGAACCCCCCCTTACAAATGAACAGACTATGAAGTAGCTTAGTCGCGTTTCGGGATCAGCTAGTAAGTTGCCGGTTTCAACTAGGCCTGAATGTCTACTGATTGCTAGTTGTAATTACAGCAAAAGCTCTTTATTTGCGGGGTCTATCTTCCGTAAATATAGCGCGAATACAGAAACCGTGAAATGGAATGGTTGTTTATATGGGATTATAGGGGATACGTTCCTAGGTGACAAAATTAAAAAATTAAAAACAAATACCTATATATAAAAAAAAGGAAGTTTTTGACCATATTGATTAATTATTATCTTCAAGTTTAGGCGATAGTTTAAAAAAAAACAGATACAGCGGCGATATTATTTAACAACATACTTTAGGCATAGTTGTAATAAGGTCTATTTAACTTTTTTATTAGTCCACTTGACGACGCATTTACAAAGGATATTGGGTTAGATACTTATTTGATTTTTTATTAGTCCACTTGACGAAGCATTTACAAAGGATATTGGGTTAGATACCTATTTGATTTTTTATTTATTAATATAAAAAATCATAAAAAATTAATACTGATGAACTGACTAGATCCGCAAATAAAGAAAATTTAGCCGTGAATATAGGAATTGGGTCGAATTTTTTTAATCCGCGAATAGTGAAACGCGAATGAAAGCGAATAAGGAGCTTTTACTGTATTTAACTATAGTAGCTATCATTTCAATAAAAAATCTCGAAAACCTATATTCTAGTAACCCTATACTTGCATAGTCAAAATCGAGTATAGTGATAGTAGAAAAAGCGCCCACGAAGGTTGCCTTGCACGCACGCAGTCGCGCCGCGTCAATAAATGGGGCGGCGACCAGCACTTGCGCCTGACCAATCACATCACACTATTACATGTGAGGGTTCGCTCTCACTTGCACGCGAAAACACGATTTTCACGAGCCTCGCGCCAGGGTTGTGCACGAGCTTTATTTTGCATTTAAAAAAATATATTTTAAGTTCGTATGTCTGTTATTTATATGATTCTGGTTTGGTGACGTACAATCAATCAATCTAATTGTCACAATAGATTTAAGTATATGCCCCGCAAATTGCTGTTGCGCGCTAGAACATTGCCTCATTAACCTCTGCGTGACGTCATCCGAAACTAATACATTATAATCAACAAATAATATATAGAAACATTTGTAATTAAATTATTTAATTACTTTTTATATATAATTTAAAACTTATTTTTAATAATAATATTAATGAATTAAACAAATTTTATGAGACTTACTATCGCATTTATTTTGATTTTAATTTTACAATTTTATTTTATTATTCTGACGTTTCAAGAGCTTTGCAGCCATCGTGGTTACAGAGAGACTCTGCTGTAAAGCTCTCAAAACGTCGGAATAATAGTAACGGCGTCTTAGGCAAATGAATTCGCCATAAATGAAATATTATGTTGAATTAAATACAATAAAGAAATAAGACTTTATTGTGGTAACCCTATTCACCGTGTATGTATGTCTGTTTATATAGCAAAAGCTACCGTACCACGAGAGTGAAGCAACTTTTATGTTCATTTCTCTTAAAGATAAGAATCTTATACTTTCTTATTTTTATAGTCCCTTTGAAATTCACCGAAATAACAATGGCTGCCCGCTATAAACACATAATAGTGTTTAATTTTTATGTTTTTATTGTAATTTACTTGTAACTTGATTTTTATTATCTTTTTTCTTCTAATTACTTGTAGATTCTCTTTAGATAGGTAGCTACTAGTGTGACGTGGTTTTTAATGATTGAATTATAAATTTTAATTGTGGACGTTTGTTTAATCTATAATTTTATATTAAGAATCCCATGTATAATACATATATATATATATATATATATATATATTTACACATTTATGTGTATTGATAAGGATATGGGATATAATTTTAAGGCAGCCTTGGTGTAGTGATAATAAAATGGTATCATAAACCAACTACAAATAAAAGAGGCACCGAACTTTTTAGTTCGTCTGCCGATTCGGTCGACAAATTGCGGATGCATCCCCCCACCAGTGCGGGTATTACGGGTTTGAAAAGACGAGGTAGGAACATGGTTTAAGAGCTCCTCGGAACATTCTCCGTGGTATAGGCGATCGAGGACGCACAGAGCCACCATGTCTCTGCGTAGTTTCAGGGAGTTCGTGTAACCTCTACATCTCCTATGATTCGGACAACTCGGCTCTGCATGGAATTTAGAGCATTCAGAAGATATCTTCTCAATGTCTATGTTTTATGCTTATGTTTTATCCCCATTCTATAACCTTGGATTCTTCATGCAAAGTCCGAAACAGAACCATAAACTAAATCGTTTTTTCAGTCTTCGTGGCTTTTGGACTTCAGGCAAGTCGCGGTTGATTCAATAAAAAAAGGAAAATTGTCCTCGTACAGACTGATACTCACGTCATAATACTTTTCAGTAGTTACTTAAAAACCTACTTTACCTACTTTTAAAAACATCTAATTTTTTTCTCACATCAATTTCTATTCAAAATTGAACGTAGCAGTTACAAAAGCCACCTCAACTCCTGAGCGCCATTCAATAAATATTTACAAAGAACAAAAGGGGCAATGGAGATGAAAATATCAACAATATTTATTAGTAAACAATGTACACTTACAATCGAGTGGCCACTCCGACAACTCGAAACTGTTTGCACTCACTCCACTTGCTTAGGGGCGTTATGGCGAAGCACTCGAGCTTTGTTTGTCTTATTGTTATAGTTTAGATTAGAGTTTTATGGTTTTTTGAATATGATACGTTTTGAATTACTTTAAAGAAAACACACCAACACACATCCACACACAAAAAGTAGTAAACAAACTTTCGGCAAAAAGACAGATTAACGATAAAAATACAATTACTACTCCGGATAGTACACGTGAGTGCTTGAATTGGGATAATTTTGCTACCATATTATATTATATTATATTATATTATATTATATTATATTATATTATATTATATTATATTATATTATATTATATTATATTATATTATATTATATTATATTATATTATATTATATTATATTATATTAAGTTTTTTAAAGTTTATTACATTTTATAACAAAATTAAAACTGTTAAATGTAGTCGCAAATGACCACGCTGTTAATAAGTGACTTTAAATAAATAAATTTAAAAAAAAACAATTACTACTGATGTAAATCAATACGAAAATATAAAAATATCTATTCATTACTGTGAAAATGTTTTATAATATTATTATTGGGTCACAACATTTGCCATTTGTGAATTTGCCGTTTCCATAAATGGTTTTTAATAAATGGTAGCAGTGCAATGGTTAGACAAACCGAGAGCACGAGTTCGAAACCACCGGTACTAATGTATGTACTAATGTTGGTTGTCCTGTTTTGAAGCACTTTAGTAGCTTAGTATATGTAAATTTCAATTTAAAAAAGAAACTACTAAAAAAAACTAAATCTATATTATGTGTGTGATTTTAATAACTTTTGTAAATTTTTGACACTGATTTTCTATAGAATAAAACAGTAGTAAAGAGTTTTCTACTTGTGTTAGGAAGAAAAAGCACAGTATACACAGGAAGTCGCGTTTCGGGATCAGCTTGAAAGTTGTAATTCTGCCTGATTCACTGGATGTTTATAAAATAAGTAGGTACTATAGTTAAATAGATATTGTTGGTTACATCAAAATTTTGTTATAAATCGTCAACGGTTACAATCCCGACCTCATTTCCCAATTCCAAAATCAATTTTAAAATCTACCCCCCGAATAAACGGTTTCCTTTGTCGTTTTCCGCGCCCCCTTTAATCGAATTTTAGCGGGAAAAGCGTCCCATTGTCGTTTTGAAATTCGAAAACGGGAACAGGAAATGTTCTCTTTGATGTGAGGAAATACGTAAACGATTTTTTCTGGCTTCGAATTTTAATTTTTTTAAATGTTTATTTTTACACGTGTGGCTTAGGTGTTGTAAATTTACTGTCAATATAATTATTTGATTAGAGAGTTTATTTAGTTGTTCATCACATTGGAACTAAATTCCTGTTCTAGTTTTGAAATTTAAACTATAATGTTTTATTTATAAAAGTTAGAACTAGGTATATATGGTAAACATAACAGAATTCTTACGCAAATGTTTAAAATATTAAGTCCTTTCTTTACAATTCTAATACAATCAAAATGTCACGCCTTTTTCTCGTAAGGATAGGCAGAGACAATGGAGCGCCATGTACCACAATCCTAACACAACTCCCTCGCTTCCCTTACATCCACAGTTCTTTTCATACAAGCTCTACGTTTAATACAAGTTTGAACATAAAATAAAAAAATCGTCGCGTGAGCCTTTCTTTTGCTCATGAACAGAATTGTGGATGTGGGTTCAGCAAGAGACTTTTTTTATATATTTTTTTATTGTGACACGACATCTTACCTCGACCCGCCTGATGATAAGCAAGAGGAGGTCCAAGAGTGACGATGACTGAAAAAACCGAGTCAGCTCCCGGCTACCTCAGTCGCCGTCATTATGCCGGCCTAAGGTGCTTCTTTACGCATCGCTTGAAGGATCCAAGATCAAGGAAATGACGCTCGATTGTCTCTGCCTATCCTCATGGAAATTGAGGCGTGACAATTTGATTGATTGTTTGATTTTATTTCCTTAGGCTGACCATCTGCCGGTGTAGTCAAGTATAACTACCACCTGCGGATTTGTTTAAAAAACTCTCGCAGATGACTTGACATTATGAAATTGAAAGTTAGGAAAGCAGACAAACATTTATATTTACTTTAACAAAAACTCAACTTTTATAGATTTTGCGCGAACATTGATTAATGAATTAAACAAATTTTATACGGCTTACTATCGCGTGACCACGAGGGCTGCAAAACTCTCGAAACGTCGAATTAATACAATAAAATTGTAATATCAAAACCAAAATAAACGCGATAGTAAGCCGTATAAAATTTGTTTAATTCAAAAACTAAACTATTCAAGTTTCGCGTTGTGTTTTGAATAGGTCGCCAACCAGGATCGTAGTAAATTTCAGTCCGTTGTGGCCTTAAGTAGGTACCTGCTGATAGTTAGCAAGGCCTAGTGTGACGACGACTTGACGACCAACACAGTCACTTTGTGGAACTTTTATACGCTTTATTTGAAGAATCCCAAGTTATAAGGATAGGCTGGTAAAGGTTCCACCAGGGCCGTCTTAAGCATATTCAGCGCCGGAGTGCGAAATTCAAGGCTCCGCTAGCGTGGTCTCAGTGTAGTAGGTACTTTTGGCGGTCGGTATGCGCCCCCTAGGACTCTGCGCCCGGGTGCACTGCACCCCTTGAACCCCCGGGTAAAGACGGCCCTGGGTTCCACTTGTCCATTGTTCGTCAAAGAAACAAGTAATTTTCGGTCGTTAGAATGCGGATACTTGGCCGACAGGTCACATACAATATTATTTGTATTATATTATGCTCTGAAGTATATTTATCATCGGTACTGTTTTTTAAATATAAATATGCAATTTTTTAAATTAGGTTTTTCTGTTTTCTAAGTTTTAGTGGCAGAAAATATTATAGAAGATAGAAAATAGGTTTGTCTTTGTACTTAGCCTATACTTAGCCTGACGACAGGCGTGGACGAACGATTTAGCGACTGGTTTGTTGCGCGTAAAGTCCCGGGTTCGATCCCCGGTCGGAGCAAATATTTGTTTCATTGCTTTTATTTGTAATATTTAATAATATTAAATATTGCAAATATTTGTTAATAAAAAAAAGAGATGGATATTTGCTTCGGGTCTGGTTATTAAAGAACGATAGGCAGTGGTACCCAGTCTGCCGATCCGGGGTAGTAACACCACTTACAAGTATACAGACCGTGAAGTGATTTGGTCACGTTTCGGGATCAGCTTGTAAGTTGCTGGTTCCACCTAGGCAACTTATTATAGCAGTGACATTCATTCATGGACCACACTTTGGTTTAACATCAAGCGGGGTGCTGTCGTATGTCGAGTCACAATAAAAAAAGTTCTAATAAATAAACATTAGGTAAAGTTTTAAATAAGTTAAGAAAAAAATCGAAGGCCGTCCTTAAGTTTTGAAATTATAAGTCTCTACATCTTTCAGTTAGAATTGTAAAGGCTTTTAAATAGATGGCATTTGAATTTACTTTGAAACTTGATAATAAAACAAATCACAATTTCTGCAACGTCTTACGTCATTTTACAGGTTACAATGAAAATTAAACCTTATTCTCTTAAAGATAAAGAGTATAAAGTTAAGGTTATTATAGAAATAAAGAGTTTTCTTTCTTGTTGTGACAGATGCCAACTACATGTATGCGTACCCATGCCTTTAGGGTAAACGTGTCGTAGATAGTATAGTATGGAAAACAAGTCTTGATTGTTGGGAAGACAACCAAGACTTGTATGATGTATTTTTGAGGCTAAATGTGTTGGATTAAATAAACTAGTACTAAAATATATACAAAAATAATGTATATTAAAAAAGGCGTGACAATTTAATTGATTGATTAAATTATTACAAATAATTTATAACTCTCCCCGACATCCAACATTCCAAAGTATTAATTATTATTAAGGAATCACATACGAGTATCTTATCTTAAACTAGAGTGTGGTCCATGAATGGAGGCGACTGCAACTACAGTAAGATAATTAAAAGTAGCAGTCTGTTTATTCGGAATAGTTAATTAAAATAGATTAAAATGGGTCGTAACGAGTTAATAAACATACTCAAATAGGCGACCGTGGTGTAGTGGCAGTGCAATGGTTACGCAACCCGAAAGCACGGGTTTAAAAACTTGCCTGTACCAATGTCGGTATCAGTATCTTTGATATAAGTACTTTGGTTGTCCTGTTTCTATGATACAAGCATTTTAGTAGCTTGGTATAGAAATGTAAAAATTACATTAAAAATATATTAAATTTGGGCAAAAATTAAATAAAAATGATGCTTTCCACTCTATCCTAGCGTAATAGGTAAACAGCTCATCTCATGGTCCCATCTTAAAATCCCCATTATAAATATTTTATAGGCCCCGACCCCTTATATTTGTACACACAAAATGCTTTCCGAACGTTTTCCCCTGTAATTGTTTTTGCGGCTAATTTCTAAACGAAAACCAAACTGTCAGTTACTACGAAAAAATCAAACTTGAATTTTTATACTTATGCGGTAGTAAATAAAGGTGATAATTGTATGTTTTAAATATAGGGTTGTACTTTTATATTTGTAGTACATCTAGGGGTGGTAGAGCGAATCGAAATTGCATTTTTATTTAGTTATACGAAAGGCTAAGGGTTATATGATTTCGTTACAGAGGCAATTTTAAAATAATATTGCATCATGTATTTTTTATTATGACACGACGTATGACTGCACCTCGCCTGATGTTACGCTGGAGTGCGGTCCATGAATAAAGGCAACTGCTACTACGGATGTATGACTAAGTAGCAGTCACCCACTATGTCGCCCTAGTTGGAACCGGCAACTTACAGCTGACCCCGAAACGCGACTGAGTCACTTCACGGTCTGTGCACTTGTAAGTGGTGGTACTACCCTGGATTGTACCACCACTGACAACCAGACAATAGCTAAACAAATCTTAAGCGAAGTTCGCATAAAAGAGAATTTAATTATAATATAATTTCTTTTTGTTCACAGCAGATTCGTTACTGGGCTCAGGGTCTGATGACGAGGAAGAAGATGAATCTAGGAATACCACTACAGCAGCAGGGAGTCCAGCGCATGCTCCACACCCGGCCTTACATTCGGAATTATCACATAATGGGGACACGAAACCTCATGAGGATTCCGAAGACCAGGTTAGAATATTTTATAGAAATTATAGTTTTTTGGCTCTAAACTAGATTTTTTAAAATCAAAATGAACTTTGATGGAAAAGCAACAGCCAAAGTAGACTAGTATTATTCAGAAATGTAAGATTTGTCAAAGAAACTGCAGACATTTACCCCTGTCTCTTTCTTAAAACCTTTTTTTTTTTAACAATTTCCGCACCCCAATAACCGCGTCTTAGCCGGTATGTCGTCTATTGTATGTCGTATGTCAAAAAATGCTCCAAATCGTCTCAGAAGCTTCGCCTTAGAAGAAATTGGCTCCGGCAGACAGGACTCAAGTATTAACGCGGCGCTTCATTGTCTCTGTCTATCCTATACTTTTTTTTATTGTGGCAATACCCCGCCTAATGTTAAGCTGGAGTGCGGCTTAACAAGATGATCCTAAAATGCGACTAAGTCACTTTATGGTACTACCCTAGATCGGCAGTTTTTTTTATTATGACACGACATTCGACTTCGACCCGCCTGATGATAAGCAAGAGAAGATCCAACAGCGACCACGACTGAAACAATCGAGTTATTTCACGACTGCCTCAGTCGCCGTCACTAAGCCGGCCAAAGGTGCTTCTTCACGCATCGCTTGAAGGATCCAAGGTTAAAGGAGGGAGAGAACACATGGGCTGGCAAAGCATTCCTTTTGTCAATTGTACAAAGAAAAGACGCACCGAACATTTTAGTTCGACTGCCGATTCGGTCGATAAAATATAATGAGTAAATTTAGCAATATTGATATTACACGTATTTGAACACGCTCGCATGAGACGTGCCACATAGTCCCATAGTTATTTTTCTTCCATTCGCAGGGTTCGTTGGATGGGGATCCGGAGACGAGGGACTCCCAAGCAGAGAACAAATCACCGGACGACGGAAATGGCGGGTCCAAACGACGAGGTCCAAGAACAACGATTAAAGCTAAACAGTTAGAAATATTGAAATCGGCTTTCTCACAGACACCGAAGCCTACGAGACATATTAGGGAACAATTAGCAAAAGAAACTGGGTTGCCGATGAGAGTTATACAGGTGAGGATTATTTTTTTTAAGAGTGGTAGGCAGACTTGGTGGTCATGTGCCCAGTCTGCTGATCCAGGTTAGTACCAACATTCCAGTGTACAAAGCGTGACGTGACCGGTTTAATTGCGGTTTTAGGATCAACTTAGTGTTGTTGGTTCCAACTAGGCCAGCATGCCAGCGTGTTATTTAACTGTAGTAGCAGTCGCCTTTATTCATCTGTAATATATTGTAGAGAAAAGACGAATCAGCGAATGTTAATTATTTAGAGTAAGACGTGTAGATCGCGTGTGGGTTTTTATTTATTGTAGCTCGATAATGTGACAGCGCCTACTTTTGATATAAGGTCTGACTGAGGCGACTCTAAGAACAGTTTAATATCTGATAGTAGCATTCGCTATCCCAGTTAGAATAGAACCAGCAACTTCGAAGCTGATCCTAAACCTCAATGAGTCACTTGACGGTCTTTACATTTAAAAGTGGAGACTACCACGGATTAGAAGAATGGGCAAATGACGAACAACTATCTACCTACTGCTTGAATAGATAAATAACGCCACAGGTAAATAAATTCACCTAAGATAATGACGGTCTTACTACAAAAAATATTTAAAACAGTGTTTAAATAATTTATTATAGTTACACATAACTTTTAGCAAATTAAAACCTAAGAGTGCAACTTAATGGTTTCAGACAGTGCTATGTAAAATTCTTAACATGCATACACAGTGATATTAATTTATAACTAATAAAGTTTACTTAATGAATTAAACAAATTTTATGCGGCTTACTATCGCGTTTATTTTGGTTTTAATTTTACATTTTTTTATTATTCCGACGTTTCGAGAGCTTTGCAGTCATCGTGGTCACGGATAGACTGAGGTGTTGGTCGTATAGTAAGCCGATAGTAAGCGATAGTAAGCCGCATAAAGTTTACTTACTTAAATCTATTTACAATTTATTTTTAATCTATTTTACAATTATTGGATGATATTTTTTATTTATAGTTTAATTAATTATAGTTAATATACGTTTATATTTATCATAATAATAAATGATATTAATATTATTAAAAAAAAAACATATTTGTATGCAGTCAAACGTCATTTTGTGGTACAAAATTGACTTAAATCATAATCCCTGTCTAATGCGCGTTTATTTTTTGTTTGTGGTAACACTGTGAGCATTTTGAAGTGTGTTATTAAATTTAAATTGGCGATATTATTTATAGAAAGAATTCACAACCATAACAATGGATTTATTTATTTAAGTCACGGGCTTGTGACTCCTATTATAAAATCTCGGTGGGCGTCTGATCGAAAAACGTCCACGGAATTTCACGCAAAAAGAAAATAACAATTTCTTTTTCTTAATCTCGAAATTAAATAAAATGTAACAGTTATTTTGATGGTAACACTGGGAGAATTATTTTATTTATTGAATAGAAAAAAATCAGGTCATTTTATTTATTTAAGATAGCCGTGGTCAAGACTAAAGATTTGACTTTTCCTTCTTTTCCGTGTTTTCCGATTCTGGGTCTTTCAAGGGTTGCGAGAAAAAGCACCTGGCCGACCAGGTGAAGGCCTAACCGTAACTTGAATCGACTTTCTTAGTCGATTTTCCTTTGCTTTCCGTCGACTACAGATGTTGAAACATGGACAGTGCTGCCAGCTTAGACCTCTGCCGTGTAGGCAGTCGTCTTCACTCCTGGAGCGCGCTTAGACTTAACATCAAGCAGGGTGTTATCATATGTCGACCTAAACATATTAGGAAATACTCCTGAAATATATATTCTTAACATTGTTTATTATTTTTTTGCGCTGAAAAAAAATATGTTATATCTTGAATATGTATATCTATGAATAGGCTAGTTTAAGGGAAAAAGGGGTCGACCCAAAAGATCGTTCCAAAACCATAGGGTCTGTATGAAGAGAAGTGTGGATGTGAAGAAAGCGATGATCGTGGAAAGTGGTACTCTGTTGTCTCCGCTTATTGGAAATTGGAATAATGATCAAAAACATTTCATTTTTTACCTTTAAATACTAAACTAGTAAAAGTATTGGCATAGAAACATGACGATCAATGATACATTGGTACCTACAGGCAAGTGGTTTGTATGGGGGACTCTCGCCTTTATGAAAATTTGTCATAAAGCTTAAATTACTCAATTTGTAGCGTACAACCTTCTTAATATAAACATGCTATTTATCTTAAAAGATGATTGAACGGCCATTTTGGCAAAATCAATTGGCAACGGTGGCATGGATTATTGTCCAGTTAACAAGCGAATATGGAAACCTGTTTTGGTTTTGAGATTTCGTTTAAATAAATATTTTTCTACCATAGATATATGAAATAACATATATTTCTATGTTTTTTACTCAGTAACTTGAACCATGCCCTCTGCATTAAAACCGATCATAAAAATGACACTGGCCATTTTGCAGTTTTTTTATTGAGACTCGACATCTGAATTCGACTTGCCTGAGAGAAGCAAGGGAAAGTCCCAAGAGCACCGACAACTAAAAAGCTATCTCAGTTTACGGTTTCATGTAATAAAGAAATCAAATTGTACGCCTTTTTACCACAGGGATAGGTAGAGATAATGGAGCGCCACTTGCCACGATCCTGACACAACTCCTTCGCTTCCCTTACATCCACAATTCTCTTCATACAAGCTCTACGGTTATAAAACTAGGCAACCTAGCTTTCTTGAAGATGTCTATTTAACTAAAGTAAATGTCGCCTCCTAGACCGCATCCTAGCTCCAAGGGTCCAAGGAAGTTCTGTCATATCTTGAGCTAAATATACAAAAATAAAAAAAATGTTTATACACTTATGTCTTTAAAGAGTGGTAGGCAGTGGTACCCAGTCTGCCGATCCGGAGTAGTATCACCACTTACAAGTATACAGACCGTAAAGTGATTTGGTCGCGTGTCGGGATCAGCTTATAATTAGCCAGTTCTAATTAGGCCGGCATTGTGGACGTGATTGCTACTTACAGTGGCTACTACAATTCATCAACCACACTCCAGCTTTTAACATCAAGCGAGGTGCTGTCATATGTCGAGTCACAATAAAAACCGGACTTTCTTGTAATATGGTGGTTATAAGTGACAAATAGTAGTCGGTTAATCAAAGTGTTGTATGCAAATTGAATATTGGCTGCGAGTCCGTGTCGACATGACAAATATCCTAATTAGAGACATGCCACTTCATTGCGCTCGTTTTGAAAGTTTAACAAGGCACGTGTTCTGTTTTGTTTAAATTATATTTTGTATTTTTATACCTACCTATATATAAGGTTTTTTTTTTCAAATAAATGAAGCTTTTCTTTTTGTGATTTTACGCGGCTTACTATCGCTATCTTAAATTTTTACTGTGTATATTTTAAGTAAGTAAACCAAAAATTAGAACCATTAGACTCAATTTTTTTTGTCTAACGAGATACAAGCTTATTCATGCCAATTTTGTGAAATTCCAAAGTTTTGGAAACGATTAAATCATTAAAGTCATTGCGGGCTACACTTTTTGAATAAGATTGTTAAAGATCTATTTATTTGTTTCCTTACTAAGATATTAAAAGTGCTTGTACTATAAAAACAGGACGGCCAAAATGCATAATATTAAAGATTACATTGGTACCGGCTAGTAATTTTAAACCGGGGACTATTTAACTACCACTAGACCACGGTATCCTTTGTATTTGCTGTATTTATAATATCATTTATGCGAAATAAATAGTACTCAAAAATGCCTGATTCAAATTCTTTTTTTAATTCAAAAACTTACGCAACATTTTTCCCCGAAAGAAGCATATGGAATTATAATAAGATTCGTAACGCCTTTCCTTCTGTCTACCCTAACAGATGTCGGTTAAAAGGCGTGCAGATCCGTCGGGGCTGTCAGTCACGGTTTTTGCGCGGGTACTTCTTTGTTTCAAAGGTTTTTTTTACGTCGTCTTTCAAATAAAAACGTTGGCTGTGATGCTAGTTAACATTCGATACTTGCTGTGACGTCATTTTTCGCTAATTAAAAAGTTTCTGGTGGCAAAAGTTGTACACTAAAGTTTTTTTATATTGTTTTAAAATAGAAGACCGATGTTTATTTCTTTAAATTAAAATATAATCTTATCTGTGTAAAAAGTCATCAAGACTACAAAAAACTTTTTAACCTAGTTCCTGCCTTATCCTTTTACTTACGTGCTACCCAGGTCGGGGGAAGCGTCCGCATTCTGATGACTAAATTGACATCCAAACCAAACGGTTAGGCGCATCGTTTCTTTGTCGAACCATCGGCTAGTGGTCGAAATGCATAGTGTTTTTCGACCAATTGTAGACATCCTCAAGGAAGCTGATAACATGGCTTGCCTATTGCCCATAACCGTAGAGCTTGTATGAAGAGAATTGTGGATGTGGGTGAAGCGAGGGAGTTGTGTCAGGCTCGTGGCAAATACATTGTCTCTGTCTGTCTGTGACAATAAGGCATGACAATCTGATTGATTCTTTGAACTTCGATTCTTAAAATTAAGGTTCTTTATGTACCTCTGGCGGGCATAATGACGGCGAAACTAAATAGATTTTTTCAGAGGCTCACCATCGGGTAAGTCAAGAAGAGAAATCCTGTCGTCATAAAAACCACAAAGCCTAAAAGTCTGTAAACCTATGTGCCTATTCATAATAAAGATATTTCTGTTTACATGCGTTATTAACAAGTTTATCTAGAAAGAAATCGCTCTACAAACTCTTCAAAAAGACCGCCAAAATTTGGAAGTCAAATATTTCTTAATTTAAAACTATGACAGGCATACCGTAACGTGTAAAACCGGAATAACCATAAACACATTGGCCTCGAAATTTAAAAAAAATATTGTCAAATAGGTATGTTAAGTGGGTGATCATTTTTTGCTGTCATCTCTCAGGCAGTAGTTCGCGCGTGTCAAATATTTATAAACTTCTGCATATGGTATTGTATTGCTTTACAGTCGTAGTAAATACGACAAAACAATCAGCGAAAGAAACTTTTATATCGAAAGTAGATTGTAGGAAATAGCACACTCTAGTTGCTAAATGTTAGGCCGTAGAGTAAGTTGCAAAGGCACTGCGGGGTTAGGTTGGGCAAGTTAAAACGATTATCATCTCTCGTCGGCGATTGTCAAAGTAATAAAAGCTGGGCTAAATCCAATAAAACGGAACCATTAATCTAAACTAATATCGTCTGTGCGACGACACGTTTGATCATTATCATCAATAGTCTCAATTTGGTGGACTTTTATTATTTTGCCAATCGTCAACGAGAGACGATTATCGTTTTAACTTGCCCAACCAAACCCTGCTAGACAATGGACCAAATGAGAAGCTAAGAAGTTAGGAGACCATATCGTTATTTTGACAATTCACAATAACGCCCCGATGCCCAAAACCGAATCAATTACCGACGACCTTCATTCTTTGGAAAAAGATTATTTTTAAAAGTCCTCAAATTTCGAACGTTTGCTTTTTCACAATAGGATCACTCCTAGACTCTTCCTAGTCACAGTACCACCGTCTTCTAGTGTACAGATCGTGAAGTCGGCTCATAGAGGTTAATAACTGTAGCTTTTTTAGACCGCACTCCAGCTTAAAATTAGGCGAGGAACTAAAATACGTCGAGTCACATTAAAAAATACTAACATAGTCAAATACAAATTTGTAGGCCTTCTAGGAGAAGGCCTACTCAGATGTTATACAATTTTCCGACGCTGGTTTAGATCTTTCCAACAACATCAAGATTGCCTAGTAGAGAGATTACGGCGACGATATGACCATGGACGGACGGACAGATTGCAAGCGCCGTATCATAATACTTCTCAGTACAGAGTATTGTAAAAAAACAACACTTATTACTTAACATAGAAATTTTTATCCACTAACGTCTCAATACTTCTACTGATTGAAGGTATCGAAATTTTTTTAGCTACTATACTACAAATCACCCGAAAAAATATGTTAGCTACTTTTTCATGGATTTCTCCTTGTTTCTCTTAACGTGTGAACCGCCGCGCCGACCGTTTGATGCTTCCGCCTTGTGGTTTTGCTGTAGACTTCAAAATAGTAGACTCTGTATTTGTATGATTATATGTAATTTGCCAAGACTAGTGGACGAAATAGATTGCACCGCGAAAGGACGGCGACATAGTGACGACGACTGTGCCTCGTAAACTAACTCGGTTTTTTCAGTCGTCGTCACTCTTGGACTTCCTCTTGCTTATCATCAGGCAAGTCGAGGTCAGATGTCGTGTCACGATAAAAAAACACAATTTTAAAGCATTGTGACTGCAATTGAGGTAACTGTGACTCGGTTACCTCAGTCGTCAGTACGCTTTGACCACCTGGTAGTACGCCCACAGTATTTCATTGCTCAAATCGTAATAGTGTCTATATGTTTGTTGTCTATAGGTTTTCTGGTAAGCGATAACAGCCATTTTCTATCGAGCGTGACCAAGTTTTTTTTTCCGTTTCGTAGGTATGGTACTCTGATTTTTGGTTGGGTTTACGGAAGCGTGTGATTGTTTATAGTGTGCGAACTATTATTTATATTGTTATTTTTAATGCTATTCGAGAAATGCAAGATAGCTCGGGTAGTAATGAGTAACAACTAATTTTGCCGGCATAGTGACGGCTACAGAGGCAGCCGTGAACTAACTCGGCTTTTTTTAATTGTCGTACCTCTGGGAGCTTCTCTTGCTTATCATCAGGCGGATCGACATGCAACGATCCTGACACAACCCACTCGCTTCAAGAAAGCTGGATTGCCTAATGGCCTTAACCATAGAGCTTGTATGAAGAGAATTGTGAATGTTTATATACCTACTTCAGAAAGTCTGAAAAAGTCGCGTCAACCGTACATCATATTTCAGGATCTTTCACGCGTGTTAAAATAGATACACAATGTTACCCGACCACGAAGTCATTCACAAAAAATACTTGTAAAGTTATTTTAATAAGTTCATTTGTTTTTCATGACAGCCAGCTGTCAACGTTCGCGCCTCGCCCTTATTGGCTCATATTTTATTTTGACAGGTGATACTGTCACTACTGTCAACGAGTTGTGACTTGTGACATCTCTTTAATATACTAACGCAACACTAGAATAGCTTAGACAGACAGAGGTACTGGAAATAGTAGAGATGTAGTTAATGAATTAAACAAACTTTATGCGGCTTACTATCGCGTTTATTTTGGTTTTGAATTTACAATTTATTTTATTATTCCGACGTTTCGAGAGCTTTGCAGCCGTCGTGGTCAAAACGCGATAGTAAGCCGCATAAAGTTTGTTTAATTCAATAGATGTAGTTTTAAACGAATTTAAATAAATTGAAGACATCCTCAAGAAAGCTGGGTTGCCTAACTTGTATGTAAGCTTGTATGAAGAGAATCGTGGATGTGAAGAAAGCGAAAGGGAAAGTTGTCTCTGCCTATCTCTGTCGTAATTAAGGCGTGACAATTGATGACCAATAATTACACTTTTTTACATTTCTAGAATAAGCTACTAAAGTGCTATCATAGAAACAGGACAAGCAAAGTACATTTATCAAAGATACATTGGAAAGTGGTTATGAACCTGTGCTCTTAGTTTGCATAACCATTGCACTACCACTACACCACGGTGGCATTTCCCTATTAAAAAATGTAAAAAAGTTACATAAACGATTATAAAATAATAAATTGTCTTCTTATTAACTTAATTATTCACACCTCATTTATTTTTATTAGTACAAATAATCCTTTTTTTCTATTGTTTTTTTATTGTGACTCGACATATGACAGCACCTTCTGATGTTAAGCTAAAGCTCAGTCTATGAATGGAGGTGACTGCTACGACAGTTCAATAACTGCAAGTAGTAGAATCCACTATTCCGGGCGAGTTAAAACCGGAAACTCACAAGCTAATCTAGAAACGCGACTAAATCACTTCACGGTCTGTATACCTGTGAGTGGTGGTAGTACCCAGGATCAGCCTGTTACCACTGCCTACCACTCTTTAAAAACCAGACACAAAGCAAATATCCGCCTCTTTTTTTCAAAATAGATATTAAATATTGAAATTATTGTATTGTCATCGGTTTTTAATACGTATAAGTACAAAGGACATCATTCATTTTGGGCTTCTATGTACTACTTTTGTAATGTCCGATGATGAAAAAATATATAAATGGTAGTTTTGATACTTGTATTGATAAAACTAATAACTATTTTGCTTTTAATTGATGTGCAATTAAGTTATTTGGAATATAAGATATGGATTTTGTATCATCTGTCAATCAACGCCACATTTGTTCTACTTTGAACTGTCATAATTACGGTTTTATAATTTTGCACAATTAAACTATGCAAAATAAAGGATATATTCCAATTACATTGTAATCTTCGTGCATCCAACTATTTTAAAATGCATATTAAAATGTTAATACAATGAATCCCAAGTCCCCATACAAAATGAATGATGTCCTTTTAAATTACATAGACATATAGAAGTGTGTGAATATTAATTTGAAAGATTCCGTTACATAGTTACATACATACAAGTCAAGCTAATAAAAGGCGTATTTAAAACATACAATTATAAACCAACCCTTTTACTTACAATATGAATAGTGTATTA
Organism: Tinea trinotella; assembly: GCA_905220615.1. Taxonomy (NCBI): domain Eukaryota; kingdom Metazoa; phylum Arthropoda; class Insecta; order Lepidoptera; family Tineidae; genus Tinea; species Tinea trinotella. The sequence continues at coordinate 1,857,694 of HG992325.1, forward strand.
TTTACTAATAAACGTCCTATGATAGTTATTTAGTGATGTTAACGCGGAAGTTGATGTCGTCATATGATTGATAATGAGTGTTGGGGGCAAAAACCACTCCGCATGCCTCCAGGACATGTTATTACGTCAAAGTGTCACTCGCGAGCTTCTTGATTAATGCACGTATAAGCTATTTATGTTTACAAGTGTCGTTCGATGTGTTATGATGTTTTTTATGAAGGGTCGAGTTTCCAATTTTTCTTCGTTTTATTAGCTCGACTTGTATATATGTACCTATTTATTGGGATCTTTCGAATTAATTTTCACACACTTCTAATGGTCTATGGCGACCGTGGTGTAATGGCAGTGCAATGGCTATGTAAGCCGATTGGCACGAGTTCAAAACCACTCACCGGTACCAATGTATCTTTGATATATGTACTTTGGTTGTCCTGTTTCTATGATATAAGCACTTTAGTAACTTAGTATAGAAATATATAATAAAAAAATTTCAAAAATTGAAATTATGTACACGTATTAAAAACCGATGACAATACAGTATTTTTTGCCGGCATAGTGACGGCGTCAGGCAATCGTCACACAGAAATAGGCAGAGACAATAAAACGCCATTTGTCACGATCCTGACCAACTCCCTCGCTCTCCTCACATAAACAATTCTCTTCATACAAGCTCTACGGTTATGGGCACTAGGCAACCCAGTATCCTTTAGGATGTCTTCGATTTAGTCTGAAAAACGCCCCCTGTGTCTGGCTCGTTCTTATCCATCCATCAGATTTATAATTTCCTTTCGTAGTACTAGTCACCTCTAGTAATGGACCGCACCTCGACTTTACATCAGCGGGGTTAGGTTGGCAAGTTAAAACGATTATCGTCTCTCGTCGACGATTGGCAAAATAATAAAAGTTTGGCTAAATCCACCAAAATGAGGCTATTGATGATAATGATCAAACTTGTCGTCGCACAGACGATATTCGTCACAACGATTAATAGTCTCGTTTTATTGGATTTAGCCTAGCTTTTATTATTTTGACAATCGTCGATGAGAGACAATAATCGTTGTAACTTGCCAACCTAACCCCGCTGGTGGGGTGCTATCATAATGTCTACAATTCGATCAAGAAACAACGGTTTGGTTCATCCCGGTCCACTTAGTCTCGTGCCAAAGTAAAGTCAAAACAATTAAACAATATTCAGTTAGGATTTTACATGAAGATCATACGGAAATTTCGACATAGGAATATTATATAATATAATATTAACGTCAGGCGGTCACTTTGGTCGGCGCAAATATGCACCATAATATGTCAGACTTATGGCTTTACACCAATGGGAAAACTTAGCTCAGTGTTGCCAGTGAAAAAAAATCAAAACAAATAATAACCATACGACTTGGTTGCACTAAAACTTTAAGAATAATTAATTTAATTGAAGTTTTTGTGAATATAAAAGCTATGACTGTCTGGGCAAAGTTTTAATGCTATCTATTATTTTATAACTGAAAAAAATTACACCAAACTGCGGGCCGACCGCGTTACTTAATGAGAATGGGCTTCGTTTTAAGAGTTGATCTCTATTAATGCTTTAAAAATAAAATTGCAACCGCGCAACACACTAAGAATCGATGTTTATTTTCAATAACAGTTCAAGTTCATTGTCCGACTAAATAAAAGTTGTTTTTAACACTAACAGCAACCGCCTAACTTATTGATGGAAATGGAAATGAATTTCATTTTCATTACCATTGAAGTTGCGCGGTCGGCCACCTAAAGTAGGAATGGGCAAGTTATCCCTGTCTTATGTCCCATGCATTATGGGTAACGTCCACAAATGAGCAATTGTGCATTTGTGGAAATTGCAATAAACTAAGTCGCGTTTCGGGATCAGCTTATAAGCTACCGGTTTCAAAGGCTAGATCTGACTGGTGCTCTCAGCTATTAAACTGTTGCAGCAGTCACCTCCATTAATGGATCGCAGTCTAACCTAACATCAGGCGAGAAGCTGTTATATGGCGGTCACAATAAAAAAGTAGGACAAATAAATAAACTAATAGTAATTATTATTTTTTGTACCTGGCAACACTATTTTTTCCCAAACCGCACCTTTACGAGCTCTCATTGCTCCCACCATGAAACCCAACCAACGTGGACCACAAATATAAATTATGACTTTTTTAATAACTTATATTTGATTATTATGTATTGTTCTAAGGAAATTCTTGAGGTTTCTCTTGTCTTCATCAAATCAAATACCCACAGTGGGCAGTGACTATGCAGCGTCATTCGCCACGATCCTGACACTACTCTCTTCCTTTCTTCACTTCCACAATTCTCTTTATACAAGCTCTACGGTTATAGGCACTAGGCAACCTAGCTTTTTTGAGGATGTCTCCGATTTGGTTGGAGAACACCCTTCTGGGTCTGCTTCGATTAACGCATTCATCCACATCAGATTGTTTTTACTTATAAGTCTGTTATAAAAATTGCTAGTAATAAAAGCTGTGGATTTAAGTTCAATAAAATTAATTAAATAAAATAAAAAGTGCAATGTAGAAGTTTCCTCGCAAAGTTAATACCAAATTATTTAGTCCGTTCTAAAAGCCTTTAATACAGCAACTCTTATTTCTGCAAGCAACTAATTGTGTAATTGCAAATAAATAATGATTATTTAAAATAAAAATGTCGCCGATGAGTCGGTCGTAACAAAACGTCGAACACCACTTCGATCGGTCGACGAAAATAACCGTAAGTGTAATAAATTTATAATTTTAATGTCAATTATGTGAACAACTGCACGTAATATGCATACATATTCACTAAATTGTCTATTTTAAAGCGAAATTACATGATAAAATCCATAAAAGCGGCTCTCTATTGGGCTTAGAGTGATTTAAGTCAAAGTATGAAGTTTTAAAGATCTCTTAAAGTCTACTAACGTATTGACTTGTGGCGGCAGAATGTTCTGCTCGATTGCGCGGGAACTTTGACGTTTTACTTTTTTTTTTTTCGTCTCGGGCAGTGATAATCGATTTTAAGGTTCACTCTTTTTTTTTACTTTACATAGGTACAGTTTTTTATTTTTATTTTTTTATTATACATTTCTATACTAAGCTACTAAAGTGCTTGTATCGTAGAAACAGGACAACAAAAGTACATATATCAAATGTACATATATTGCGTAACTATTGCACTGCCACTACACCACGGTCGCTTTAAGTTGCGTAAATATATTTGAAGTGTATTTTTTAGTATACTTTTTAAATATGATACTTACTAGGTAGTATCGAAATTCTGGCTTTTAGATAAGTGATAATTTTTTAGTCATAGAAAACTAGTACTAATAAATAAATATTTTGACATAAAGAGAATATCAAACGCGCAAAATATGATTATAGTGGCACGATTATTAAAAGCGACGTAACAATGAATTTGACAGATGACAGCGCTTAGGGCTATAGAAACATTAGCCCTACACTTTATTAATGTCCTACATTCTCACCCGTCGTAATAAAATAAATGATATAATTTTTTGTCCGCCAGGGTGCGGGCTTTGTCCACTGTGTGTTGCCGCGTCGGGATCTTTGTTAGAGTTGCACAGTGGCTCTGCAGGGCGTCCTGAGTAGACAAAGAGTTTTTGGCGCCGTACACTTGAAAAATTTGTTTTTATATATTTTTTTTTATAAATTCGCGAATATGTTTCGGCTTTGGGTTTTGTGTCATAATTATTAATTTATTGCTTTCGTCTCTTTCTTTGTATGGGTGACCGCACTTGTTGAAGGATGCCTTTTTAGTGCCGCTAATCGTTGTCTGATCGTGCAGGTATATTCCGGTGTTTTTTTATGGAAGAAATATTGTTCACACTTTTGTGTGTTCTAACGAGAACAATATGGTAATGAGATGTTATCGATTTCATTATTTCGATGTTTATTTTTATTTCGGTTTACTACCCTTTTATAGTGATGTTCTTGGCAAGTTCAATTTGTATAGATAATTAATGAGATATACGAGTATAATTTTCTGATAATTTTCGTTTCAAAGTTTCAGTGGTTGAGAAACATTTTTAAGACTATTTTAAGTTTTGTGTGTGACAAAACGATTGTATGAAGAGAATTGTGAATGTGAGCTGTGTCAGGATAATATGACAGTATGATGATAGGCTGGAGTGCAGTCCATGATTGAAAAATAAGTGACTACTCTATCGTTAAATAACTGTAAGTAGCAGTCACATTCTAGTAGACTGCTACTTACCTAATTTAATGTTATTACAGAATTTATATCTTAACTTCGTTTTTATACCCTAACAAAAACTAACAACTGTAATCCTGAAGATGAAATATCCAACGAAAGTTGTGTAAATCGATGTCGTAACAAATCAAGGCGACAGATCCAAGTCTAGATTAGCTTAGGTCATTGATCTTTGGCTAGTTTTTAGTCGGTCTCACCTCCATAATCAGAGGCACGTAATAATTGCCATTTAAATTCAGATTTCAATGCTAGTGTTGTCACTTTCAATATTATATCGATTATTTAATTCCATAAGACACAACATCAAGTCCAATAAATATTATGATCTCACGAACGAGATGACGCAAAACGGTTTTAAAACTCAGCTCTACGCAGTAGAAGTTGGTGCAAGAGGAATACCAGCAAAAACCATGCATCATCTTTTAAAGAATCTTGGCCTTCCAAGGCCAGCCGTAAGTATATTTTTAGATCGTATGTCGAAGGCGGCATTGGTGGGATCTTACAATATTTGGTTTGGTAGAGGGGATAGTGAAGGCAGGGAAGGTGAGTGTTGACATGTCACAAAAAGCTTTGAAACCTACATTTCGGTCACAAGTCCGGAACGCTGCCTTCATTCTCTCGCCTGCCACGCGATGGACCCGGCACACGCACGGAGAATCCATGGATGCTAAGAAATTGTTTCATAAATATAAAAATGTCCTCTAGAGACGTCCTATCAGAGATAGTCCCAAGGAGACTGGAGACAAGGAGTTAGCCGCTTACACAACTCCTTGGCCAGGCACTTAGCTAAAGGTTTCCAGGGCCTTTTCGATTATTGAAAAAAATGGAATAACTGAGACATACAGACATAAAACTTCACATTCGTTGTCCCCAAAGAAGGGCCTCGCATTGATAGTTTTTAATAAAAGAATTGTTACGCCTAAATTCCCACAAAGATATGTGAAGACCATAGCGCCACTTTCCACGATCCTGACACTACGAAATGAATCGTTAAAATAAGAATAACAAACGTTAAGTGAGGACGGATGGCCAGTTACGCTCGATTGATGTCGTGGAGGCCGATGTCTTTCCGCATCGTATCGACCTTACTTACTATCACTTCCTACTTGTGTAAACGTCAGTAAGTTAACAATAAAAAAAATTTGCTTTACGGATAGCTGTTTTTACTAGAATGCCTTGGAAAGAGGAAGTTTTTCGGATATGCATGTAGGTACATGTCATCATCATCAGACAGAAGACGTCTATTGCTGATCATATTGAACTATTGTGTTCCAGTTTAACACAATAGATTATAATTTTAAGTTTAGGGTAATTTTCTTTCTATTTGAACATAGTATTATATTTAATATTTTAGTTTCCTAAATTGACAATGCCTCTTTACAGCAGCTACTTATTACATAATTTTACGTTGACAATGCCTTTTACAGCAGCCACTCATTTAATAATTTTAAGTTGACAATGCCTCTTTACAGCAGCTTCTTATTAATTAATTTATCTTGTTAAATAATTTGGTAATTAAATTTGTACATATTATTGTTGCTGTAATATTATGTCGTTCAAAAGTGCTGAATTCAGACTACTTGAATTAATAAATAATTTGAATTTGAAATTTGAATTTGAACATAGGCCTCCCTCTTAGAACGCTTTTCCGAACGACAAGATGTCAGTTGCATTCACTGGTTATTCGTGACTCACTATGTCGTCAGTCTTCCTTTCAAAAATCTTTCTTCCCCATCGGTTGTCGGTTCTTCAAGTTACTCGTATGTAAAATATAAATAAATAAAGAATATGATTAGCACTGTCAAACACACATATATTTTAATATTAACATTTAAAGTTACATTAAAGGCCACCGTGGTGTAGTGGCAGTGGTCACGCAAACCGAGAGCACGGATTCAAAACCACTTACCGGTACCAATGTATCTTTGATACATGTACTTTGGTTGTCCTGTTTCTATAATTCAAGCATTTTAGTAGCTTAGTATAGAAATGTAAATAATAATAAAATAAAAAATATACTAAGCTGTTGTCTCGGAAATTAAAAGCTCCTAGAACAAAACTTTGTACTCTGTAAAATTGTATGTACTTTGGGCATTCTATTTCTATGATACTGGCATTTTTTGACTATAAAGATTTTGAAACTGGGCGACTAAAGATATATTTGGGGAATGATTGTTCAATTTTTTATTACGGCGTTTCTAGAGATTTGCAGCCATTGTGGTCAAATTGGTTTAATTCATTAATTAAAGTTCGCGCAAAATCTAAGAAAATATTATATATTTTAGTGAAGTAACTAGGTACCGTAGAAGAAGTAAATGTTTTTCGGTTTGATCATATTTTCACGCCACCCTTGTATAATAAATAGAGAAAACAGAGCGCTACTTTTCACAATCCTGACTCGTGCCTTGAATATAATTAAATATAAATATAAGTGCGTACATACGAAACGGTGTGTGTCTTCAATCTAATTATCCCAAAGAAGTTTCAACAAAAATAATGACTAAATTTGTCTTCTTCGTTTCTTTAGTAAATTTACCGAAACGAAACATGCGGTTGAAATTGCTCTTTTTTAAATTATTATAATTTAGATAAATTGCGTTTAAATTAATAACATTGTACAGTTAGATATATTATTAGATGTTACTGTTTTGAGCAATTGTTTTGGAAGCATAGTGACGGCGACTGGGGCAGCCGTGAACTAACCCGGTTTTCTCAGTCGTCGTCGCTCTTGGACCTTGGATTGTGGATGTGAGGGGAACGAGGGAGTTGTGTCAGGATCGTGGCAAGTGGCGCTCCATTGTCTCTACCTATCTCTGTGGGGCAAACGGCGTGACAATTTTTTTTAAGTAAACTACGTTGCATTCGGAATTGAACCTGGCCTGGCCGCACGCCAAAACATTACTAAAGTACGAAGACGCCCTCACTATACCGGCTTTAAAATAAAATCGATGAGATTACAAAAATGTTCCAAAAACTCGGGAAAAACAATGTGTTTTATTGTTATAAAAATTATAAACAATGCAGTCCGGTGTCCGATGCCCCGGTGAGTTGAACCAGATCATGCTGCGTCGCTCCTTTAGAGAATACCGCCCCCCCTTTACGTTAACAAGCGGTTTATTCTGTATTCACGATTTTGTTACGATCCTATTTTTGTATACGAACGAAAAACTCGATTAGAAAAGACTAGATTTAGTGTAAACATATGTATATATCTAAACCTAGTATATATCTACGGTCTACCTAGTATATTATCTACCTAGTATATATAAAATATATCTACCAATCTCTGTTTTCCATAAAGTTTTTAGTATTGTAGCTCGACATATGAAAGCACCCAGGGCCGTCTTAAGCATATTCAGCGCCGGGGTGCGAAAGTCAAGGCTCCGCTCGCGTGGTCTCAGTGTAGTAGGTACCTATCAACATTTAAAGCGGTCGGCATGCGCCCCCTAGGACTCTGCGCCCGGGTGCACCGCACCCCTTGAACCCCCGGGTAAAGACGGCCCTGAAAGCACCCCACCTGATGTTAATCTGAAGTGTGGTCCATGAATGGTGGCGACTGCTACTACAGTTAGTAAACGCATCCACTATTCCTGAAATTATAATTCACAATTCTCTTCATACAAGCTCTATGGTTTTGAGCACTAGGCAACTTAGCTTTCTTGAGGATGTCTTTAATAAATCAATCAATCAGGGATAGGCAGAGACAATAGAGCGCCACTTACCACGATCCTTACACAACTCCCTTGCTTCCTTCACATCCATAAATAAATATAACTATAAATAGCAATATGAATCCTTTACTTAGCATAAACTCAGCAAAGTTTATTTAAAGTAAAGTCTAATCTCAGTCGGAGCACGCGTTATAAATTTTAGCCTTAAACAACCAAATCCATTACTCCCATAGACCATTTACTGTATAAACAATCAACCGTATTCATCATCATCATCATCACCAGCCAGAAGGTGTTCACTGCTGAACATAGGCCTCCCCATTAGAACGCTATTTCGTACGATAAGATGCCAGTAGCATCCACCGGTTATTCATGACTTTCACTATGTCGTTAGTCCACCTAGTGGGAGGCCAACCTACGCTGCGTCTTCCGGTTCGTGGTCTCCACTTTAGAACCTTTCTTCCCCATCGGTTGTCGGTTTTTCGAGCGATGTAGCCAGAAACTCCAAGCATAGCTATCTCCATCGCCTAGCTTGCATAGCCCCTTGCATAGCTTTTCCAATAGGCCAACATTTAAGGGCCATTTTCGCAATTTTAATTTGAAAGCTCATTAATGGAGTTCAACTGTCAACCCGAAGTTACGCAGCCGACCAGCAGGGCCGTTGTCAAGTGCCGTCGCAACTTACTATCCTTACTTACGCTGCGTCCATCGGTTGTCGAGTTCTTCGAGCGATGTGGCCAGACCATTGCCACTTCACTATAAATTCTCAGCCCTAACAAAAATCGTAACAAAGTTAAGAATAGTGGCCTCGAACTGGAAACTTCATTTGCACGAAATAAACATTAATCTTCAATGTTGATTTACTAACAAGACGTAACATGGAAATTTGAATAATTCCACATTCTCATCATTTTGGTGATTGATGAGAGTTTTTTTCATACAGTAGTAATTAATCGGAGACATCCTCAAGAAAGCTGGGTTGCCTAGTGCCCATAGCATAGTATTAGAGCTTGCATGAAAGAATTGTGGCTGTGAGGGAGGCGGGGAGTTGTGTTAAGTGGCCTGTGGAAAAAAGACGTGAAAAATTAATTGATTAATTATAATAATTTTCCGTTTATTTAAATTTTTTTAAAAATATAATCTTGCATCTTTTAAGCGAAGCTTGTAAAAACATATTTAGCCAGAATAGTCGGTCTTTTTAGTCGTCTGTACCCTTGGACATCCTTTGTAAGGACCGAGAGTACCTATTTTAATAGTCATTGTATCACGGGTCGGCACTATTATTGCTATAATTTTCGTTTAGAGTTTAGGTCATGTGTTATTTTCTAATAAATAACAATAATAAATCAATCTTAAGCAATTGTTATTAAGATTAAAACACATAAAAATGTAATTCGTATGAAAAAAACCGCGTAAAATAAACTAATTTGAAGTGATCTAACTGAGTAGGGTGACAATGGTTGATTGTGAATTAGGGACAGTCGTCCCATGGTCCCATCACTGCGGGTGACCAACACTACAAGCTATATAGTGTTAAACGTTATATTTTATGTACCACCGCTGTGAACACGCTGCTTATATTTGATAAAATATTAGCGGTACCTACGTGTATTTTAAAGTATATAATTCACTTTAGGTTAATATCAGTGTGCAGTAAAATGTAGTAATATAATGTTCCTAATATTATAGGAAGGGATATCCTATCCTATAACCTTGGATCCTTCAAGCAAGGTGTGAAATAGCACCTATGTCTTTTTTCAGCGCTCTTAGACCTCCCCTAGGCAAATCGAAGGGGGAAAGGTGGCTATAGCTAGGTTCTATAATGAAGTCGATGTAAGATGTCGCAAAAAAATATAAACATTGAGAAAATATCATACATATACCATTTAGAAAATATTATATGTGTACTATGTATTTATATATAAAATTCCGACCCAGAAGATTGTTTCTCATTCTCTCAGAGTTAATTCCGAAACGTAACGATACTACCCCGTATTGGCAGACTGTCTGACTACTTTCTGATCTTAAACGCGAGTGAAGGAAGAAAAACTAATTTAGATAATTTAAATAAAGTTGTCATGGTTTAGTATATAGATATATAGATGTTATAGTAAATAAAATTTAGAAAGTTAGTTACTAAACCAACTAAAAGACCAATTTGTTATTTAAACATTTAGATAGACGTGAAAACACCAATTTTCTCACAATCGTAACGAAATTACTTATAATTTCTAAAACCTAAATCGCTTTTCGTTCTGTTTCAAACGAGGTTGCCCTTTACCGACCTCTAGACAGGTTTTATTCTAGATATCTAGTAAAATGTAGAATAACAAGCGGTTAGTCAGTTGGCGAATCGTTTTGGGGCGTCGAGTAGTGCTCAGCGGGACACCTGGCCACTCATCAGGGGGTCTCTAGACCTTCTATGACGGTTAACACCGGCACGATTGAACATCGGGGTAATTTTATTGTAAAATAATATTGACTCGATGAAATTTAGTTTTTGGTCGCGATTTCACTTTTTATATAAACCTTATAAATCATTTATTTATTTACTTAAAAGTGAGTTTAACGCCGTAATTATTATTTCTAAATATTCAATCCTTCAACGCTCAATATTCACAAAAACAACCCTGACTCAACTCTGTCGCTTCCTACATAATTGGTTAGTGGTTATGTAGTTGACATTAACACTAGGGTACTGGACATTAAAAAATGATTTAGGAACCAAGTTATAAATCGTCCCCGTTTTATCCTTCCACTAAACTCAAATTTATAAATCACTTTTGACAATCTGGATTTATCCGTGCTTAAAAATTTTTTTGTTCTATTACTTATTCTAGGCAAAAAAATGTTAACAAAACCTAAACTTCCTTACGAATATATTTATTAGTACACATTATAAAACTCATTAAAGCACAGTAACCATAACCAAGCCCTTAGTACCGTTTATCCCTAGTCTCCCTTTGCTTGGCAGTTAGTCAAACATTTGTTGCTAATTTTACTTCTCTGCGAACAATAAACTATGCTTCGCGCAACATATGGGACGTTTCCACGTGAGCCTCCCATCATATGGACACCCCTTTGTGGTTATGTCCGGGCCATTATGCTTTAGACATATTTATTTAGCCACAAACTATAATTGATGTGACCAAATTGAAATATTACTACTTAGGCCGGCATAGAGGATGTGACTGCTACTTTCTGTTATTAAATTGTAGTAGCAGTCACTTCTATTCATGGACCGCACTCCAGCTTAATATCAGGCGGGGTCTGTTGCCGAATCAAAAAAAGTCAATCAATTAATCAATCAAATTGTCACGCTTTTTTTCCACAGGGATAGATAGAGACAATAAAGCACCACTTGCCACGATCCTGACACAAATCCTTTGCTTCCTTCACATTCACAATTCTCTTCATACAAGCTCTATGGTTATGGGCACTAAACATAACATGTGCGGTCTAGAAAGCTTGTTGGGGTTATACAATCGACTGCTTCGCTGCGCGCTGCTCTAATCTGGAAACACACACACACACGCACTCGTGTATAATAGAAAGAGAGAGCGATAGAGAAAATGAAATAAAATCATATTATGTCTATGTACACAGACATAACTGTTCAAGGCGACCGAGGTGTAGTGGCAGTGCAATGGGGACGCAAACCACTTGCCAGCACTAATGTATCTTTGATATATGTACTTTGGTTGTCCTGTTTCTATGATACAAGCATTTTAGTAGCTTAGTAGAGAAACGTAAATAAAAAAAAAGAACTTTGACTACTACCGCAAGACGCGATAAAGAACTACGTTTTGAAATATTTCTTCTAAAAACTAAAGCTGTGACAAAAGAAATTGTCTAAGTAAAACTAACCTTTATTTTTATTTAAGTTTACTTATTTTCAGTTCTTATATTTGCGGTTTTTGTAACCACCTTAGTAATCTGTACTTCGGTCTGATATTCTTGCGGTCTGAAAACACTAATAAGAAAGCATTGAGAAAGAGATAGAATTATACAGAGTTTTGTTAGTAAAAACAATCAATCAATCAAATTGTCACGCCTTTTTCCTACAGGGATAGGGAGAGACAATAGAGCGCCACTTATCACGACCTAACTTCCTCGCCTCTCTGACATCCACAATCATTTTAATACAAGCTCTACGGTTATGGGCACCAGGCAACCCAGCTTTTTAAAGGATGTTACTACCTCTCTGGTAAAAACTATAAAATTATGGTGGTAGGCAGTGGTGCCCAGTCTGCCGAACTAGGGTAGTACCGCACTTGGATCTCCCCTCAAACATCAGGCGAGTCAATAAAATCGCAGCACAACAAAAAAAATGTAATTAACAAAACTTTTTTTAGCTTCGTCGTGACTACATAGCACGTACTATCTCTATTAGCAGTTTTTTAAAGTAAATATTCTAACAGTTACATTGAAAACTATACTTTAAGGAAGATTGAATTAAGTTCACATTCGAGTAGAGTTTTTTTATGGAGACAGAACACAATAAGACATTCAGAAGCGTGCGACACGAGCGACAGTGTTGAAAAAGAAAAAAAAAGAAAGAAAAAAAAGTAGTTTGAAATGTCGACCACACGGACGAACTCGCCATGCCCCATCTAATGCCAATTACCATGATGATGGAGACGGGAAAAGTAAATTATGTTTGCGAAATGAAATAAATAAAATAAAGCTATTTAATGATTTAAGCGCCATTTTGATGCGTATCTTAGGTTCGTATAGGACTAGGTACGTCAGTAATTTAAATTAATTTAATCCATTAATTTAATCATCGAATTTTCTTAGATTTTGCGCAAACATTGATTAATGAATTAAAAAAAAATGCCGCTTACTATCGCGTTATAGTATTTTGGTTTTTGATTTTACATTTTTTTATTATTCTGACGTTTCGCAGATGCACTATACCACGGTTGCCTTTTTATTTAAGGATCATTATTTTGGGTTGTTAAACAACTGCAAGTAGTAGTCACATGCAGTATGCATACCTAGGTAGTTGGAAAGGCGGACTGGGCAGATGACAGCCAAATGAATCGGCAGTCGAACTAAAAAGTTCGGTGCGTCATTTCTTTGTAGAACAATCGACAAGTAGAATGCTTTACCAGCCCATGTGCTCTCTCCATCCTATAGTCTTGGATCCTTCAAGCGATGCGTAAAGAAGGGCCATTGGCCGGCATAGTGACGGCGACAGCCGTGAAGACTCGGTTTTTGCAGTCGTCGGCACTCTTGGATCTTTTCTTGCTTACCATCAGGCGGGTCGATATCAGATGTCACAACATAAAAAAATCAATAATTAATTAATATGTTATTTAAAGAATTCAATTTAACGCTCTTTATTAACTTTAATTAAATTGTTTGTTTATGTGTAACATGTTTCTAATCTCATTGCTTGAACGATGTTAGAAAAACACAATTAAAACAGTAATTGCCTATTTACTTACCTAAGTACTCATTGATCTGGGATTTAATTTGTTATTGGCATTGCTATAGGCCGGCATAGTAACTGAGACATCCAGTTTAACCTATTGAGGGCCCTGGGCACATTTAAAAGAGTGGTAGGCAGTAGTAGCCCGTCTGCCGATCCGGGGTAGTACCATCACTTTAATAATACAGACCGTAAAGTGATTTGGTCGCGTTTCGGGATCAGCTTGTAAGTTGCCGGTTCCAACTAGGCTGGCACAGTGGATGTGGCTGCTATTTACTACTTGAATTGTAGTAGCAGTGACATCCATTCATGGACCATTCTCCAGCTTAACAACAAGCGGGGTGCTGCAATATGTCGAGTCACAATAAAAAAAAACATAATGAGCACATCTAGATTTATTCTTATTCTTTACAGTCACAATAAATAAATACATAATGTAATATTATCCACAAAAGTAACTCCTCTAGCATTCACCGTGGTGTAGTGGCCGTGCAATGGTTACGCAAGCCGAGATCACGGGTTCGAAACATTGAACTAATATAACTACGTTAGCTTTGTATAGAAATGTATTATAATATAATAAAAAAAAGTTTAACAATTCGAAAAACAAAAGGCATTTAAGCCATAGTAAAGCTCCGACGACTGAAAAATACGATTATGGCTGCCTCAGTCGCCGCGTTACTACCCCAGCCACTTCACGATATAAATATAAACACGTACATGCCAAAATTGGTGACTTAATTACTTTAACGAGCCGTTTATAATCGAATTGTTCTCGGCCGTTGTCTGAAAAGAAACTGTCCATAAGTTATTGTAAAAAACGCAATAATAGCACTTACGCACGAGACAAAAATTGCCGTTAAGCATTGCCTTCTATTATAGATTTGAGACGGTGCACGCGACTACTGCACTAATACAGTTTTTACATCGTAACTACCATTTCTGTATTAAAGCATTTTCATCTGTACAGCCACTCACGGAGAGCTTTTATTCCCATATCAACTAATTATATATCACGTTATATGTCATCCATTTCTGTGTACAAAAATGTAGACTTTGTACCCTTGAATATAAAATTTAAAATCATATATTCCGTAAGGTGTAATAAGTGACAAAGTACATGGAATAATAATATTTATGTTACTTGAAAATAAAGGTGTTAATTCTTTGCAATTATATTTTAGTGCGTATAAAACACCTAGTATTTGAAATGCAGGTGTTGGTAACCTTGGAGTTTGATGCGTTTTATATTCACGCTTATTATAGTAATGTAGGACAACAGTTAACGTATAAAGTGTTGAGATATCTAAGGTTTTATGGTTTATTAAATAATAATTTAAGTTAATTTAACTTTATTAAGGAAACATACAATTATTTAAAGCATAAAATATAACATAAAAATAGAACACAAACCAGCAAAGTATCCAAATAATTATAGTAACATACAAAGAGATAGCAATAAAATTAAATAAAAAAATATAATTTAAATAAATACCTAATAACTTATCGTAATAGATTTTTATTGTGACGCGACATCTGACCTGGAAAGGAGGAGTTGGGTCAGTTGACCTCCATCACTATGCCAGCCAGAGTTTGATTGATTGATTGATAACCCCCTGAAATTATAATGTTTCAACAATAAACAAGCAATCCCTTCTTTCGCAGGTATGGTTCCAAAACAAACGATCTAAGGAGCGTCGATTGAAACAATTAACATCAATGGGTCGTGGTCCCTTCTTCGGATCCTCACGCAAGATGAGAGGGTTCCCCATGAACCTGTCCCCTGGAGGCTTAGAGGAAGGACCACCTGGATTCCCCTACTTTGCGACAGCTGATGGCAAGTTTGAATTCGGCTATGGACCACCTTTTCATCATGATGCGCCGTTCTTCCATCCACCACCTTCGATGCCATTTAATCAGCCAGGTTAGTTCTTCATTTATTTTTGTGTATTTTGTGGATGATTTGTGGATGATACTCACAGTTATTGAATTGTAGTAGCAATAACTTACATTCATGGACCACACTCCAGCTTAGCATCAAGCGGGGTGCTGTCATATGTCGAGTCACAATAATAAAATAAAAAAACATAAAGTTACATTTAACCCAAAAAAGCCAGCAAAACTAACAGAAGCAGGTCGTTTTCCAGGTGGCATGGAGGCGTTGCAGGGTGGAGAGTTCCCCGACCAGTTTCCACCACCAGACCATTTAGTTCTACCCAGACCTTCGTCACCGGAGTTCTCCTTTGGTGACGGACCGCCACCTTTGCATCCCGAGGGTCTGGTGTGGTAGCTGAAGCCGGAGCCGCGGGACTACCACGACTGATGCGGCTCGTCAGGCTTTCAAGTGGACTACTGATAAATGACAGTTTTAGTGACAAGTGTACAGTGTTAAGTGTTTCTAAACTTTATTCAGTTGTGAAAGGGCTAGCGAATTTTGTACCTATTCTTACGGAGTTACGAATTTTGTACTTAGTTTTCCGGAGATACGACTTTTGTACTTAGTTTTTCGGATATACGACTTTTGTACTTACTTTTACGGGTTGGTTTGCTTTGTTTAAAAGGGGTGGAAGGTGAGTTGTAGAATATTATTTTAAATACAATACAGCATAAAAATATGTTGTCTTATTTAGTTTTGGTAGCCGATTTTGTAGGCTGTCTATTGACTATCGCATATGTATTAAATCTGGTATAACTGCAGAAAACTTTTCTGCGTTTCCCAAGCGTTTCCAATTTGAAGTCGTTTGTATAAAGACCTTCTACTGTTACTTTTTTATAGCGTATTTAAGCTTTGAATAATTTTAAAGGATATCATTCGGGGATTTGGGCTTAATTGTATTAACAGTTGCATATACATTTTAAAATAGTTTGATGTACTAAAATCACAATGTAATTGGAATATATCCTTTATTATGCATGGTTTAGGTGTGCAAAATGATCAAACTATTATTATGACAGTTCGAAGCAGAACTGTTAATATGGCGTGTCTTTGTGATTTGACAGACGATACAAAATCTTAATTTCCAAATAACTCAATTGCACAGCAATTAAAAGCAAAAATGTTATTAATATCGAAACTACTAAATGATGTCCTTTAGTCGGTATTCAATTTATTAATATTGAAGAAGTCTTTAAATGATCATTTATCCAATATTAAAGATTTGAACAAAGATCATAGTTTATTAATTCATAATAAAGTAATTCCAACACTACTATCTACCCCTAAACAAGCTCAAATTCGTAATTTTATAAGCATATTTTGTATATTATAACTCTTCTTCGCAAACTTTTGACGATTTATTATTTTTGGTGCTACATCTTTTTTTTAATTTAATAACAGTTTTTTTGTGTTTTTTTTTTTACATATACGAGTAGTAAAAATAAACAGAGAGGTACTTGTAATTGGTCTTGCTAGAAATCGGTGATTGGTCATGATTTTGGCCTATGATTCTTCCTATTTAATTCTACTATGATGAACTTATTTTCTTTCTGCGGATGTCTAATAATAAATAGTTAGTATTTTCTTAAATTTTGCGCGAACATTGTTTATTGAATTAAACAAATATTATGCGGCTTACTATCGCGTTTATATTGGTTTTGATTTGGTTTTGAAATTGTAAAATCAAAACCAAAATAAACGCGATAGTAAGCCGCATAAAAGTTTAATTTAACAAATAGTTAGTAATATATTTGTTATACAGTGTGTTCCGAAAATAAAGTGGGGTGGTAGTGTACTCGATACTAAAAACGAACTGCAATAAAAAACATACCAATAAATTAAGTGTTTTATTTATAAGTATAAATCGTTTTACTAAACAGTTTTAATACGGTGATGACA
The DNA here is from genome assembly GCA_905220615.1 of Tinea trinotella. Classification (NCBI taxonomy): domain Eukaryota; kingdom Metazoa; phylum Arthropoda; class Insecta; order Lepidoptera; family Tineidae; genus Tinea; species Tinea trinotella. The sequence continues at coordinate 1,874,879 of HG992325.1, forward strand.
AAAAATATCCAAAAATAAACAAAACGAAAATTGTCCATAATTTTTTTTAAAGCAGCCGTTTTCAGGATCTGGAAGTTCCTACTACTATTACTCCACTTTTTTTCGGAAGCGCTCTTGATACACCCTATATACTTAAATAAGTATCTACTTAAGTATTATTTTTCCAATATAGAAAGTTGCATCCTCGGGAGAAACTGAGAAAATAATGGTCTGTTTAGTTATACTGGTTAGTCAGCAGCTTGTCCACAAAAACTGGGTATAACTTTGTAGATAATAAAAAAATCGGCCCAGATTTAGTAAGACCAGTTGCAGATTGACGCATTTCTCCTTCTTAATTGTATTTTTATAGTTTAATAATAGAAATTGTGAATAAATTGTACAGAAAAAAAACTATTAAATTATTAAAAGCTATTAAATTTATTTATTTAATAAATAAATAAATAAATTAAGAGTAAGTTAATTTATTATTTTGATTTTAGTACTTAAGTTGTGGATAAAAGTATTTTAGATAGGTATTTTTGGTTCCTATTTTAAGTTTAATAACGTTTTTTTTGCATTTACTTAATATCTGTGCCTCTAATGAGAAATGAATAAGGAGTTTCTTTGGCCAGCTTAGTGACGGCGACTGAGTCGTCGAAAAATAAGTCTAATTTTCAAATGTATTTCAAGTGAATTTTTGAAATAACTTTTTTAAAATTTTTAATTCTCTATTTCATTAAGAGGCACAGATATTTATTTATGTATATAAAAATAGATATATTTTTAGTACAATTTGGAAGTATTAAGAATTGGGTAATTAGGTGTTAAGTCAGATTTAACGGGAATGACTTTTATAATAATTTATTGTAAATAAAACCATTTATGTACATAACAACCCTTTTTAACTGAAAGTTCGGCAGTTTTCGTCCATTGTCGGACAACATTTGGAATCAATGAAGAAAACAGATGTCAAGTCTACTTCTGTTTTACTTTTTGTATTTTTCAAAGGTGATAGGTATTAGGTATGGGTACTCATTTTTATTAAACAGTTAGGTTTAAGAACATACAAAATGAAAAAAATGTCACGCCTTTTTCCCACAGGAATAGGCAGAGACAATGAAGCGCTACTTAACACGATCCTTACATAACTCCCTTGCTTCTTTCACATCCATAATTCTCTTCATACAGGCTCTGTGGTTATAAAAAATGCTATGGCATAAAATATGGAAATGATACTATCCGACTGAGTTAACGGTAAATTGAATCGGTTTTTTCAATCGTCGGGACTTCGAGGGACTTCCCCTAGTTTAACATAAGGACTCAATAATAAAGATGCGAAAATAAGGCGACCGTGGTCTAGTGGTCGATAAATGGTCTCGGTCCCGGTTCAAAACTACTTGCTGGTACCAATGTATCTTTTATATTAGTACTTTGGTTTTTCAAATTAATATAGTACAGAAATTATGGGAACACATTGTTTTTTTTGTGACTCGACATCGTATTATCAAATTAAAATCAAATCAAATTGTCACGCCTTTTTTCCACAGGGATAGGCAAAGACAATGGAGCGTCAATTACCACGGTCCTGACACAATTCCCTCGCTTCTTTCATACCCACAATTCTCTTCATCCAAGCTCTAATGTTATAGGCACTAGGCAACCTAGCTTTCTTGACATGTTATATTTTTGTAAAATGTCTATAAAGCCTTCGTTGACATCGTGCAGGCCTAAGAATTTGTTTGATAAAAATGAGTGTTTTCCTAATTAATAGATGCAATTTCTTTGTAAATACAGTTTTATAAATATTATTTGATTAAATCAACATGTTTTGTGTAATAATGTCAATATTGTTAATGTATTATGTCTATGGTGTTTATTTCATTTTTGGATTCTTTACGAACGAACCTTTTTCATAAATTTACTTCTTGACTTCCATAGGGTGACATAGGTTGCTTGAGTTAGGCAATTATATTTGTTTCAATATATACACTACCTAACCCAGGTAGACATATATGTTGATCTGTTGGAAAAGCATGCAAAGGGTCGCTCAGCAAGCAATGGAGAGAGCTATGCTTAGAGTATCTTTGCGCAACAAAATCCGGAACGAGGATTTTCGCCGAAGAACATAGATTTGCAAGCTGAAGTGGCAATGGGCTGGCCGATGGGGAAGAAAGGTTCTAGAGTGGAGACCACGAACCGGCAAACGCAGCGTAGGTAGGCCTTCCACTAGGTGGACTGACGACATAGTGAAAGTCACGAATAACCAGTGAATGCAACTAATATCTTGTCTTTCGTAATGGCCTTTTAAAGGGGAGGCCTATCAGATAAATTAGCCACACAATCTTGCCACACACATTTTCCACACTCTCTTGAAACAGATAAATTAGCCACACATTTTTGCCACACAAACATTATTTCGTCCTCGAACTACTCTCATGATAGTGGCTAAGCAACTGTAATCGTTGAATTACAGCAACTTTCGTCGCCATGTGGATAGCGGCCTAAATCATAACATATCATTGTCTTACTATTAAAATAATAATAATATATGTATATAATTGCTATATAATAAAAAAATAATAGGAAAAAATATAATGAAAAAGTATCGTTTGTAAAGAAATGTTTTAAATATTATTTTAGACTAATATGAAATATCTACGATTTAAATTCATAATTAGAACTTTTAATATACTGGTCTAGTTAGGTGGCGATTCTCTTAAGTGATATAGAATTAAATTAAACCTCTCTCTGGTCGGCATAGCGACGGCGACTAAGAGAACAGTAAACTGAGTTGTTTTTTCAGTCGTCTACGCTATTAGACCTTAGCATCAGGAAAAACCGAGATATCGCGTCACACTAAACAGACAAATTGAATTAAATCGAACCTGGGGATTCTTGTTTTGTACACAGTCTTTATAGACTTACTGATCAGTTCATGACAAGACATGACAGCCAAAGGAGAGAGGTAAAATAAATTTTATTTTATTTTCTAATTGCATTGGTGTGGCTTGTAAGTAGAAAAAAATTATTCATATCCAAGAATAAGCAGGCAGGCTTTACAGACCTAGTAAAAGCCTTATTTTCTTTTGTGAAGCTTTTAGTGTAATAAAATAAATGTATTATTTATTTTAATTTTATTATAAACAAATTGTTCTTTCATGTAATCGTTCTAATTATGAATATTAAATAAATAAATTGATGTTTTTAGATATATAAGTGTTAAATATATTTAGTATATATTATCTACTATATTGTACTTCAATTCCTTAGTGCTCCGCCGATTGTTCCGTATTTAAACAAAGTAGTATTCGCATTCGATGGCTACTCTCACACGTTTAATAGTAATCAGTTTTTTTTTTTTTTTTTTTTTTGGATGAATGTACGGTTGTCCAAGCCTCGATTTCTTTAAGACATCATTCCGTATTTCGTGTGTGCTACCAGATGCACGTCTCTATCGGTTGTCCGCATTTTATTGTAAATTTTAGTGTAAATAATTATACAATCTTACTCTAAATGGGTAAAAGGCAACGAGAAGAAGCTGAAAACGAACAAGCAAATTGACAAATACCGTAGAAAATAAGATGGTTGGAGAAACGGAGCTCCACGAATACGACGCCATCACGGTCGCCCTCAACGTTTGTTCGTTTTACCTGCATGAACAAAACGATTCAGGTAAATACAGATACTGGATTTTTTTACATAAGTGGATTTGTTGCAACCAAAATGTTTTAATACTTCGTGAGACTATAACGTTCAATATTTATGAATTATTATTGTGATTGAGTGTAGTTTGAAAAACTGCAATGTCACAATTTATAATTACTGTTATTGATGGTAGTTTGAAAAACTATAATGTGACAACTAACTATAACTGTGCTTGAGTGTAGTTTGAAGAACTGCAACGTCACAATTTATTTTATTATTGTGCTTGAGTGTAGTTTGAAGAACTGCAACGTCGCAATTTATTTTATTATTGTGCTTGAATGTATTTCGAGGAATTACATCGTCACAATCCAATATTATTACCTCTTGAGCATGGGTGAACCTACGTCGTCCATATATTGATGTGTATGATTTTTATTAGAAAAATGTACTATATATAATGAGAATCCTAATTCAGGTTACAACATTTTTACCCAGGGTTTATGCTTTTAAGCACCAACTCAATAAAGATTCGAGGTCAATAAACTCTTGACCTTGTTTTATTAGTCACTCTAGACCAGTGTTTCCCAACCTTTAAAAAATGTTTTTTACCCTTAATAAATATAAATGATTACAATAATTTTTTTAAAAAAATTGCCTTTTTTGATAAATTGGTCACCGATATCTAGCATTGCATATAAATAACCCAAAGCAGAAGGGTTGAAGTCGTGTCTAATCCATTTTGAAATTACCCTCCTTAACTATCGAATTGCCCTGTAAGGCGTGGGCCCCACTTTGGGAAACACTGCTCTAGGCCATACCAAAGAACGTGAGTGCCAGAACCAGCCATACACAACTAGAACCCACAGACCGTTGGTCAAAAAGTTAGTCTGGTGTGAAAAAAAAAAAAAAAAAGAGAGAGAGGGAAAATGTATTTAACACAATGGTTAACCCTTGCAAAATAAACCCTGAGGTCACATATGCAATCAATAAACCCTCTCTGAAGAGGGATAAAACAAAAAGTATTCACTATTTTGCCATGCCATGCAAATACAGTAAATCACAGTATTAAGAATAAAATTATACGGTGTTATATAGATATATCAATACCGCCATTTATTAATATAAAAATGTTCAGAATGTCAGAAAGATACCGAAAAACTTATTTCAATGAACTTCTCTTTAAGAAGGTTTTTAGCCTCAGGCTAGTTCAGGTGAAGTTGCCAGAGATGCAGCACAGGACTCAACTCCTGAAATATCCCTTTTTGAAGTCAACTTTGGACTTTTGGTGATAAAATGGGAAATAGTAAAGCCGCAGCAAGCTCGACCACTGATTTTTTAAATAAATAAAATCCTTTAAACTACTGGGGACTCCCTCGGAAGACTATGTGAGAAGGTGGTTGCTACCAATATGCTGTTACGAAAGGCAACAACAAACAGCGTCAACAGACGATTACAATATTTTTACAAGGTACCCTCTGACATATTTATTTATTTTTCATGGATCTGGGACACAATATTCCATTTAATATAATACCTGTATAAATCTAATACCTGTACAATAAGTCAGGTTCCAATTGGTCAGGTTGCCTAATTTCTAAGGAAGAAATTGCTGACTTTAATAGTTCAATGAATGAACTGTTATGTAAAGGTGCTATTTATCTTGAGCTCACCAGAGTCCAATTAATTTATATCCCCACTTTATTGTCTCCAAAATAATACATATAAAAAATAAAAGTTTTATTTTTAATCCTAAAAAATTAACATCTTTTAAAATTGAGGAAATACGTACTGCTCTTAAATTATTAATAACTGCTCTGGATTTTTTTACATGACCAATATTGATATTAAAGATGATTTTGACACCCATACATAAATATAATAAAAACAGGAATTATACTTCATTAGTATATTTAAATGTTTAGATAAAGACATAATAATCATGTCTAATGGCCACAAAGGAGACTTATATATTGGTGAGTTTATATTTTATTATAAACACAACTAAAAGTAAATTAATTCCACAAGCATAATGAATGAGAATAGGTTCTGAAAACATGACAGTTGGAACAAAACACGTCCTATTCAAAGTTGGCCACTATTACAGGCATGCTATATGCAGAATGTCCAGGACTTCAGGTGTAACATAATATAGCTGATGCGCATACAAAACAACTTGAACTATGGAAATGCATTAAATAATAATAGATATAATAGCCAAGTACCAATATCACAAGGTGCCAATAATTAACTATCCTGTTGACAAAATAATTTGTTTCACTTTCATAAGAATCAGTTAATCAGCCAAAATAAGTAATTTATGCAGATGCATTATTGTTAAATTGCGGTTATGTTGTACCACTAATAGGGTTCGGTAAGATTGATAAATAAATAAATGAACACAATAATTACCTAAATTTACTGGGCTGTCTTTTTGCTTTAAAATCATTTACATGTAATAAAAGTAAGTAACTGCTTTATCATGTTAAGAATTAACAACACCACATCTTGATAGTCTAGCTAAACTAATTTAGCAGTGGTGTAAGCATGCAAGTATGTGCGTATAGACAGATTATATACCATCAAAAACAATACTGCTTCAAATAAAATCAGTTGACACTGCTTCAAGACAGTTTAACAATAGAACCTAGTGAAAAACGGCAAAATATGCCTTTTATACGATTATTTCAGGTTTTGGTATTTCTAAAAAAGATTTGTTTGCCTCTACACATAATCATAAGTGTAAGTTATATATTTGTTGGCGACCAGACCACTATGCCATCGCAAGAGATTCTCTCACAATCTCATGGACGTTTTCCATACAGGACTTTTTACAAATATCATTCGTTTTCCACCCTTTTCAATTATAATAAAGCTTTTCTAAATTTTGTAACAAGGCACCTAGGGTAATTATAGTTGGCTCATATTGACCATTGCAACCATTGCCTGTAAGTGCAGGTGCTTCATTGTCAATAACATTTTGAAGCAATGTAATACATACCTAATAGTAGATTATTGTAATAGTAAAAAAAATAGTATCACAAATATACAGATACATTACACTTCACAGATAGATAAGATTTCTCTTATTTATTCTTATTTATTAACCTTTTTCTAATACTTCTAATAAAGGCTATAGTTATAATTCAGTAAATTGGTATATTCAGCAATAGCCCTCATTTACCAAATGAACTTACCACTGACATTTGTGTTAAGATACTATCTAAGAGATTTTTAGGTTTCGCCCACAAACTCGAAAATATGATTTAAGAACCCAATGTTTGTTAAGAATTATTATATAAATTATATCCAAATGAAAATATTTCACTTAATTTGTTATCCAATGTGATAACATTGTTAGCTCTTGTCACCGCTCATAAAGGATAATCCTCATCTTTAATTAAATATAATAATATGATTATTTAAAATATTGCAAGTTAAAATATAAATAATAAATTTCAATAAACCTAGGGCCAGGTCGTACACAACCAACTTTATTATTGCCTCTATTGTATAAATCCTAAAATATCTTTTGTAAAAGAGAGTTTATCTGCCCTGCACAAAACTCTTTCAGTTATATAAATGAAAAAAAAAAACTTGTTCGTTAACAAACTTTAAGCAATTAAAATAAAGATACACTTTATATCTTGATATCTATGACATACACTTGAAAATCATAGTAATGGTCATTTGTCAACATCTACTATTTAAACATTAGGAGAGAATATTGACACTATTCGTAGAACTGTTGGATGGTCCGAAAAATCCAACACTTTTGCAAAAATTGATTTTAAAAAAAAATATATTATATATATATATTTATTACTTGTACTAGATCACTGTAATGACTTAGAGGACGCATAATTATATAAATTTAAGAAATAATTGTTATAGAACTAAGTTAATGTGATTGAGGAGTTCTGATCATCCAAATGTCTGGTAATACTTCCATTTCAGTCCACAAACCTTCAACCTTTAAATATCTACTTTGTTTAAATACGGAACAATCGGCGGAGCACTAAGGAATTGAAGTACAATTGAGAATCAAACGAACTTACCTGTAAGTGAAGTTCGATGATAATTGTACGAACTTCCTTAGTGCTCCGCCGATTGTGAAAGCCACACCCTCCCACCTCTACATGTAAATAGGTAGGTGAGTTTCAGGTTTGTAAGCACAGGAACACTATAAACAGAATGATGTCTTAAAGAAATCGAGGCTTGGACAACCGTACATTCATCCAAAAAAAAAAAAAAAAAAAAAACTGATTACTATTAAACGTGTGAGAGTAGCCATCGAATGCGAATACTACTTTGTTTAAATACGGAACAATCGGCGGAGCACTAAGGAAGTTCGTACAATTATCATCGAACTTCACTTACAGGTAAGTTCGTTTGATTCTCAATTATAGTATATTTATATTTACTGTAATGGAATTGTCTGTAAGAAATAAATCTATTCCCAAAAAACTATGAAATTGTTTTATTATAAATTCTCTTACCATTTCGTACCTTTAACAAGAATACCTTAAAATATATATTTTAGGTATCTTGAATGTTATTCAAAGTAAAACTTTGTAGGAACTATCTTAAGGATTCAAATAAATGCCAATTTCTTTGAAGAAGCGCTTTGTTTAGAAAATCCAAATATCCCAATCATAAGGACGAAGCCAAAGTCTTCGGTAAATCGTCAAGTCGAAGTCCTCGTTTCAAAATCACCGTAATTTCATAGGTTTTGCTTTCTTAACCAGACTACCTCCAGCGCCGGCCTCGCTTGCTTATATAGGTATAGTAATATTGGAACTTCCACAAAATTCTATTTGGATCTAACTAATATACAGCTTTTGTTTACGTTGTTGACACGACACGGCTTTTTATTCCCTAACAAAAGAAGTTCTAGTTCTTTTGGTTATGTGACCACGGATGCTATTGTGTCTAGAACCAACAAACACTTTTTTGTTTATCTAATTGTACTGGGTGCTTTCGAGGGCATTTTAGAATAACACGTAACTGTCTGTGGGTACACTGACAAGTACTTTTATTTTTTATTTATATTTACATAGTATTTTCTTAGATTTTGCGCGAACATTGATTAATGAATTAAACAAATTTTATGCGGCTTACTATCGCGTTTATTTTGGTTTTGAATTTACAATTTTTTATTATTCCGACGTTTCGAGAGCTTTGCAGCCATCGTGGTCACGGAGAGACTGAGGTGTTGGTCGTCCTATTGGTTGATGCTGTTATTGTTTCCAAAACTACCCTGTTTCATATTTTGTTTTTCTGTTCCCGGTTTATTTCAAATTTTTGCAAAAATAACTGACGGTGTCATCTGGTTTGGCAGTTTGCTGGACTTGGGACTTGAGTTTGTGAATTATGGGGTCCCAGGTGTTAGATAATCGCCAACCACCTTCTCTATTGAAATTAGGATGTTTTTTAATCTCAATAGCCTCGCGTACCATCCTGGGTATCAGTCGACTTTCCTTTGCGAGGATCTTCGGTTTGTCGAAACGGATGTAGTGATTGGCGCCGTCCTGTTGATGCTCACAACTGCAGACCAACGTAGTGGAAAGTCGATACTAAGCCGCAGGAATTTATAAATCTGATGTGGACGGATGCGTTAAACAAGGCGGGCCCAGGAGAGTGTTTTCCGACCAAATCGGAGACATCCCCAAAAAAGCTAGGTTGCCTAGTGCCCATAACCACAGAGCCTGTATGAAGAGAATTGTGGACGTGAAGGAAGCAAGGGAGCTGTGTAAGGATCGTGGTAAGTGGCGCTCCATTGTCTCTGCCTATCCCTGTGGGAAAAAGGCGTGACAATTTGTTTGATTGATTGATGTTTTAGTAAATAAGAGGCAGTATGTATGAACAGACGTAGTAGTAACAAAAGTCCACAAAATTTAATTTGTTATCATGGGAACTGACAGGTGCACCAAACGCACGTTTCCCTCGTTTTGTGGCGAATTCCCAATTTTCATTAAGTTTGATGGCACATTCGATTTATGGATCACATTGTACGTGTTGTTAGCCCTATATTCATAGATATAAACACAAGGTATGGATAGGTAGAGTCGTTAGAAATGTACAAATTACGAGTAACTAAATTATTCTGACTAATTGACAACTCAATTTCTCAATTTCATTTTTAATAGCTTTAAACTAAATATATTTTCCTAACAATTCATCAATAATAAAAAATCTAATTGTCACGCCTTTTTACCACAGGGGTAGGCAAAGACAATGTAACGCCACTTGCCACGATCCTGACACAACGGAAAACACCCTTCTGGGCCTGCCTTGTTTAACGTATCCATCTCCATCAGATTTATAGATTCCTTTCGTCAATTCAATAAATTTATTTCTTTAGATGCTATTTGTGTTATCTGTTAAATAGTATTGCCAAGGTAGGATGGGCTGGTAGAGCCACAGGGATAGGCAGAGACAATGAAACGCCATTTGTCACGATCCTGACACAACTCCCTTGCTTCCCTCACATCCACAATACTCTTCATGCAAGCACTACGGTTATGGGCACTAAGCAACCCAGCTTTCTTGTAGTGTATTAAAAACATCGATGATTAAAAGTCATTATGAAATAAATAAATATCCTTTAAACAAGGAATCGATTTCTCATTTCTCTTTCCAACGGTACCACACTCCACTATGGACAAGTCAGGCGTGGCAAATTAAATTAATTGTTTCATGTGTTGTGTTGTGTTGTTTCTATTTATTTTATTGCTTCATCTTCAAGACTTTTACTATTTATCTATAGGTAAGTAGAGACTGTAGACTTATTATTTGACTTATGTCCATAATTTAGGTAGGCAATCACAACAGCGATAGGCAATGACGACAATGTATTTATTTGAATTTCTATATTAAACTACTAAAGTGCTTGTATCATAGAAACAAGACAACCAAGGTATATATGTATATCAAGGATACATTGGTATCGGCGAGTGGTTTTTAACCCGTGCTCTCGGTTTGCGTAACCATAGCACTGCCACTACACTTCAGTGTTTCATCCATTACATGAGGGTGAAGATGATGACGATGAAAACTCTTCCGACGGAGTCTTGAATCGTCATCATCTTGTCTGTACTCGATCAACTTAAAAATGATTATTGACTAACAATTCCACCATTATTACACATTAATATTTATAAAAAACTGACGGAATGACTGTTGGGCCATGGAAGCTTGGCAGGTCTTTGGTGTGGGATGCGACTTGTGTAGACACATTAGCCCCATCTCACATCCAAGCGACTTCGTTAAGCGCGGGAAGTGCGGCGATTTCTGCTGAGAACCTCAAGTTGCGCAAATACGCTAACCTCGGTACTGGTTACGAATTTGCGCCGTTTGGGGTCGAGACGATGGGCCCTTGGGGACCATCAGCTAAGCGCCTGGCCAGGGAGTTGTCCAGGCGGCTGACGGAGAAGTCTGGAGACAGGAAGGCTGGCAATTATTTCTGCCAACGTATTAGCCTTGCTATACAAAGGGGAAATGTTGCCAGTCTCCTTGGGACTATCTCTGATGCGACGTCATTGGATGATATTTTCTATTTATAGTTTAATTATTACTTTTAATGAAATTTAATTGTAAATATTTATTTTGTTTCTTAACTATTTTATAAATATACAAATTTCATGAATAAATAATTTATTCAGTAATAACACAATGTACAGTATGAAGAACTTTTAAAATAATTCAAAATTGCGCGTCTTTTCACTTGCAGTTACCCGCCAAAAACTTCAAAAGCCCACCTGTATGTATTACGTTGACATGTAAGCTTCTATAGTTTACAAATTGTCAACACGATCACGACTCGTTGCGCGTGAAAGGGTGGACAGAAAGACAGTAATGGGCGAACACACGCAAATGTCACGTCGATCAAGCCGATCCCTTCTGGCATTTGATAATTTTAGTATTGAAGAAACTACAAGGAGTCATTATTATTTGATTGAATTTCGTAGAGCTTGTATAAAGTGGATTGACGAAAGGAATTTATAAATCTGATGTGGCGTTAAACAAGGCAGGCCCAGAAGAGTGTTTTCCGACTAAATCGGAGACATCCTCAAGAAAGCTAGGTTGCCCAGTGCCCATAACCACAGAGCCTGTATGAAGAGAATTGTGGATGTGAAGGAAGCAAGGGAGCTGTGTAAGGATCGTGGTAAGTGGCGCTCCATTGTCTCTGCCTATCCCTGTGGGAAAAAGGCGTGACAATTTGATTGATTGATTGTATAAAGACAATTTTGGATTTGAAGGAAGCGAGTTGTGTCAGGATCGTGGCAAGTGGAGCTCCATTGTCTCTGCCTATCCATGTGGACGTGACAATTTGATTGATTGGGGCACCAAACTATGTTGATGCGGAGGTGGAGTTGGTGTTTCGTGGAAATCAATCCCTTTTGTTGTACTTGATGAGACTTTAATGCGTATTTTTACATATTATTTTAAAATTGTAGTCAGATGAATAGTACTAGGCCGGCATTGTGAATAGGGCTGCTACTTGCTATTATTAAACGGTAGTAGAAGCCGCGTCCATTTATGGACCGCATTCCAGCCTGACATTAGACGGGATGTTTTTATATGTCGAGTCCTAATAAAAATAAAACTCCAATAAATGTAAGAATAAGGCGCAATGATAACGAACGCATAATCGAGAACACCGGGGATGATCACACGACTCCCCTTCGACCACGAACATGGCATGTGGTCACGCGAATGCCATCCAAAACCACGTGTTAATACACAAAAATAACACTAGAATTTATTATTTATTACCTAATAAAAATATCCATCAGCGCGTACAGGTAGGTAAATAATAATCCACGATTGCATTTTACACATTTTACATTCACACAGAATAGAATCTGTGCTAAAATAAGAACTAATTCAGTGTTATTTATCTCATGTATACTATTTCAAAGGTTAACACTACTTTTTTGCAAAACCAATAGTCAGATCGAATTAGCTTTTTGGACAAAGAAATTCCTATTGGAGCGAAAAAAAATTTTAAATGTACATTCAATTATCAGGAATTAATGGCAACTAAAATGACAACATATCCAAATCTCAGCTTTTTATGACTTTCAAAACGCGAGTTATAAGATTTCAAAATTTCGCAAAAAAACCGTGTATTTTTGCAAATTGCGATCGACCCACTGGTCTGATTTTGCTCTACCAGAGCTCATTCTTTTTATGTTCTTAATGCACTTTAACCTTTTTTTTTTGTAAAAACTTTAGTTTTCACTTCAGATGCAAAAAACAGGTTTTCACTATAATACTTTTGACATTGTTTTTTCCAGCTTGCCTAGAAATATCATGCTATAATTTTACTTGCAATCAATTCCTGATAGCTAAAACTATGTTAAAAATGTTTTTTCGCTCCAATAGGTTTTTTTTTTAATTATAGAGGATTTTTTCGCTAATTCGATCTGACTACAAATGTAATTGACTTTTAATACTGCTTAATCAAAAGGGCACTCGTAGTGGCGCTCCATTGTCTCTGCCTATCCCTGTGGGCGTGACAATTTGATTGATTGATTGATATTTATTTTAAAACAAGACAAAATTCATGATAATATTAACATCATAAACATCATTAATAAAACAAAAACATTTTAAAATCCTTTATTTTTTCTTTGCGAATACCACGGGAACCAAACCTCCGTCTGTTGGGTACTACCACGCCCACACTTGTACCCCAAAACACAGATCACTCGCCTCTAGACGCCTTTATCGTTTTTATGTAAAATAATAATAATCTTCAATTTTCATCTACTGTATACTTGGATCCTGGAAGTAAAGTCCATTTCAAAGATAATTTTGTCATAATTAAGCTGTACAGAGTCAATTTAAACCAAAACGTTTGTTTTCCCCATCTGTAGGCTTACTCCGCATCGGCAGACTGGATACCATTGATAACCAGACTTTTGTACATGCATAATAGGATAACAATAACATTGCTGAAGAGATGGTGGTACCCCATAGTCCTCTCGGCACAGGATCTTACTGTGATTTTATAATTGTAAATTTTGTTTGGTTATTTTTTATTGTGACTTGAACTGACTTTGACTTGCCTGATGGAAGGATGCAAGGGGAAGTTCAAGAGCGATGACTAAAATAAACGATACAGCTTGCCTTAGTCGCGTCACTATGCCGGCCAAATTTGTTTAGTTGAGTAGTTTTATTGAGAATCGACATCTGACCACGAGTTGCCTGATATTGCATTAGGAAGTCCAAGAGTGCTGACGACTGAAAAGACCATTTATAACTTGGGAATAGACGATTGTCTCAGTCGCCGTCTACTCGGTGATTGTTCTACAAAAAACGACGCAACAAACCTTTAAGTTCGACTGCCGATGCAGACTGTTTTATTTTTATTTTCGCTGTCTAGCAGTTTATTGTCTGTAACCCAAAAATATCCTCACCTAATGTCATTCCCAGTATCTTAATGTCAAAGAACAAAAGTAATTAATCGTTCATATATTATTTATTTTAAACTATTTTTCATACTAAATTATGTTTAAAATATTTTAAGAATTAAATGGTTGAAAAGATGAGTTTTTTATACTACAAACTGTGTAAATAATAATAGAAATTGTATAAAAAAATTACGCGTAAATGGCGTAAGGCGACCGTGGCGTAGTGACAGTGCAATGGTTACGCAAACCAAGAGCGCGAGTTTGAAACCACTCACCGGTTCCAATGTATCTTTGATATATGTACTATGGTTGTCCTGTTTCTATGATACAAGCACTTTAGTGTCCTGTTTCTATGATACAAGCTTAGTATAGAAATTAGTATCGACTGCGACCAACTTGTCAACGTGTAAAGTCAAGTGGAAGAGTGGTAGGCAGTGGTACCCAGTCTGCCGATCCGGGGTAGTACCACCACAAGTATACAGACCGTGAAGTGATTTAGTCGCGTTTCGGTACCAGGTTGTAATATAATTATTAAATATTACAAATAAAAGCTATGAAACAAAATTTGCTCCGACCGGTAATCGAACCCGGGACTTTACGCGCAACAATCCAATCGCTAAACCGTTCGTCCGCGCCTATCGTCAAAAAAAATATTACGAGTATTGAGTATTTACACATTTGTAATTTGTGTATTTACCGCTTCCATTTGTGAATTTACCGGTTTTGATAAAATAATGTATATATGTATCTGATTTTAATAACTTTTATGCATTTTTATACATATATGTTTATTAGGAAACTGTTTACTATTATACAAAATAGTAGTAAACAGTTTTCTTAGATAAAGGGCATGAGAAATGGCGGTTTTCATGTTTGTTTACAACTTGCCAGCCCATGTGTTCTCTCCATCCTATGACCTTGGATCCTTCAAGCGATGCGTGAAGAAGCACCTTAGGCCGGCATAGTGGCGGCGGCTGGGGCAGCCGGGAACTGACTCGGTTATTCCAGTCGTCGTCACTCTTGGACCTCCTCTTGCTTAGCATCAGGCGAGTCGAGGTCAGATGTCGTGTCACAATAAAAAAAACTTGTGTCAAATAAGAAAAAACACAGTATACATATATATTTCTTAAATTAGAAAAAAAAGCATCAAAGTCAAAGATATAAATGTTTATACGATTTAATGTTGTCAGACACACTATAAAGTACCAGGTTCGAGCCCCGGGGCAGTACAAGACTGGTTATTGTTACCAGCGTATTGAATTTATAGATTATTTTTCATAATAATGTTGTTACGTAATTTAAGGTTATTGAAATTATATTCTGAATAAATAAACGATTGTGGCCTGGCCTGAAAGGATGATTATTCAGGTATTTTTAATGTGCGTTTTTATTTACAGCACCCCGCCTCATGTTAGGCTGGAGTGTGGTCCAAGGATAAAGGCGACTGCTACTAAAGTTTTAAATAATTCGAATAACTCAGTCACCTTTCACCTCATGGTCGGTAAGATGACTGGCAGACTCGGCACTACTCTTAGACAACCAGATCCGGATCAAAATTTTCTAAAGCTATAAAATATATCTTCGGAGCTTCGAACCTGAGACTTTTTGCGTAATAGCCAATGCGCCACGCGTCTCGTCTTAATATAGCAGGGGTTCTTAAGCTTTTTATTATAATGGACCACTTGCAAAATTTAAACTATCTGATGGACCCCTTATTTACAAACTTATGTGTAGGACCTATACGACACTTATATTATATTTATTGCCATATCGCTCAAAGAACCGACAACCGATGGGGAAGAAAGGTTCTAGAGTGGAGACCACGAATCGGAAGACGCAGCGTAGGTAGGCCTCCCACTAGGTGGACTGACGACATAGTGAAAGTCACAGGTAACCGGTGGATGCAACTGGCATCTTGTCGTTCGGAATGGCGTTCTAAGGGGGAGGCCTATGTTCAGCAGTGGACGCATTCTGGCTGATGATGATGATGAATAAGATAACATTAATAAGACGGTTGCTACTACTTGTTTTCCACAAGTAAGTTAAATTGCGGGATTGTCTTAGACAACGCACGCGTGAAGGTGTTATACAAGATACAGCTCACTATTCAGGACCGCGATGTTTAGCGTAATAGTAACTCTCAAGTAGCGATCAAGCGCAGTATTGTAAACGTCTTCATAGACCCCCAGTACTCTCGGGACCTCAGGTTAAGTACCCCTGAAATATCGCCATGTCTTGCAGAATATTAAAACAATAAGGTCTATTTTTGCTTAGCAACCTTACAGTACCAAACTAGTTTTTTTTCTCTTTTTTTAACCAATTTGTGAGCTTGAATTTTCAGCCTCGTTTATAACAATACCCACAAAATGCAAGAAACATGATGTTAATAAAACTATTGTTCTTATTTCAATATAAATTATGTTTTTGGTAGTTTTTTTGTTTTTGTTATAATTTCGCGGGCATGCCTCGAGGGCCTTTGCGAATATGAATATTAATTTTTTTTCGGCGGTCCATTCGGCCGTGTTTCCTTTATTCGCTTTTAATAAATAATAACTGGACGGTAATAGGAGTGTATGTGGAATGACGATAGCGGATAAAATAAGGAATAGCACAGTGCGCGATAGATGTGGTTTGAAAAAAAGATGTAGTGACAAAGATTGACAAAGGAATGCTTCGATGAATAACGAAATGAATTTATAAATCTCATGTGGATGGATACGTTAAATAAGGCAGGCATCCTCAAGAAAACTAGGTTGCCTAAAAAGCTTGGATGAAGAGAATTGTGATTGTGAAGGAAGTGAGGGAGTTGTGTCAGGATCTTGGCAAGTGGCGCTCCATTGACTCTGCCTATCCCTATGGGGTAAAGGCGTGACAATTTGATTGATTAATTGACCATTTCGGCATGTTTGCTGATGCTCAGGTGGATGGCTTTCATGCTATGATGCGAAGAAAAATATATTCTATCAGAAATAGAATGCTGGGTAGTTCCAACAGTATCTTTAAGGTGCTGGTTAACATACGGCATACGTAAGTTGCAACGGCACTGTACAACGGCCCTGCATGTCGACCGCGTAACTCAATGATTGTGAGCTTCGTTTTGACAGTAGAACTCCATTAATGAACTTCAAAATTAAAATAGCGACCGCACAACACACTAAGAATCCATCTTCATTTTCATTAACCATTCAAGCTAATTGAAACTCATTGTCTGAATGAATAAAAAATGTTTTTTGACAATAACAGCGACCGCGTAACTTTTTTACAAATGAGAATGAATTTCATTGTCAATAACTCATTACCATTGAAGTTGCGCGGTCGGCCCTCTGATGAACTAAAAACCTTATTTTTTTCTTTTCTATACTATTTTATTTTACTAACGATTGATTGGGCCTAGTAGTTTGGGAAGCTTAACACTAGGCGGGGTATAGTCTTCGGGCCACATTAAAATAAATAAATAAAATAATACATATTTTAGAAATTGGTTATATGGAAACGTGCCCTAAGCTGTGAGCGCGCGGTCTCGCTTGACGGGCGAATGACTTAAATTTATGACCGCTTCTAGTAAAGGAGTTAGTTTTAATTAAAATTCTACAGAAAATATTATTATATGCATTTTTGATTTTTTTAATATCAATCAATCAAATTGCCACGACTCAATTTTGACAGGGATACACAGAGACAATGGACCACCACTGTCCACGATTCTGACACAATTTTGTCACTTTCTTTACCTCCAAAATTATTTTCATACAAGCTCTATGGTTATGGGTACGGCGCGGTGGACCTCTGCATCTTCAAGAAATAATCTTCTTGTCTTCGTTTTATCATCCGACTTAATAAATCTATTTTGTTATTCTTCTTTCTTTCATCCTTTCAATGCGTTTGGGCACCAACGTATCATCCAAAATTCTCTTTATACAGACTTAATGGTTATAGGCACTAAAGACCCCAGATTTTTTAAGAATGTCCTAGATTTTTTCATCGAGACTCTATCTGACCTCACCTGCTTGATGGAGGCCCAAAATCGCCCACGTCTAAAATTACCGACTCAGTTTACTGCTGCCTCAATCGCCGTCGGTTAGCTGGCTAAAGCCATAGTGCCTGGTGGTAAAGGGAAATCCAACTTACGGTTGTCTCAGTCACCGTCACTATGCCGGCCTAAAAATCAATGAATGTTTTATACTCGTAGATATCTTCCACGAGTACAATAACGAAATAATTGACTAAAAATAGTCTAACAAACGAACGAGATATATATTTTTTTAATGGTATATTTTCGTATATCACGAATGCCCTGAGGCGAATGGGGGCGGGCAGCTTCTTTATAATGAAACCCTGGTATACCTTCAGGTTAATGTCAGTGAATGGAGATTTCATTTTAATTTCTAATTTATTAACTTTATATTTTAATGTTTTGTTTTAATTATAATTGTTTTTCTCATGTTGATTTGGAAATAGTTGTACCTATATACATAAATCCCACGTTTATTTTTATACTTTTTATTTATTTATATTGCTACGACATTTAACCTCAACCCACCTGCTGATGAGCAAGAGGAGATCTAAAAGTGACGACGACTGAGAAAACCGAGTTGGTTTACTATTCACCATAGGAGGTTATGGCTGGATATAGGAGGAAGAGAACACATGGGCTGGCAAAGTTGTTCACTTGTCCATTGTTCTACAAAGAAAAGACGCATAATTTTCGAGATAAAGGCGACCGTTGTGTAGTGGTAGTGCAATGGTTACACAAACCGAGAGCACGGGTTCAAAACCATTTACCGGTATCAATGTATCTTTTATAATGTACTTTGGTTGTCCTGTTTCTATGATATATTACAAACACTTTAGTATTAAAATATAAATAAAAAATAAAATAAATTTGACCCGGTCTAATGTGAAGCTGGAGTGTGGGGTCATTTATTTATTTGACCCCGCCTGATGTTAAGTGGAGTGCGGTCCAAACATGTCGGTTTAGTTGAAACCGGCAATTCCCAAGCTGATCCTGAAACGCGACTAAGTCAATTCATAGCCTGTATACTTGTAAGTGGTGGTGCTACCCCTGATCGAGACCACTGCTTACTACTCTTTGATAACCAGACGAGGAACTGATATTCGTGTTATTTTTAAATCTTAAATCTTTGTAATGAACAAACTTTTAAATATTACAAATAACCCTATGAAACAAATCTCTGCTCCAATCGGGAATCGAACCCGAAACTTTAAAAATATAATCTAAAAACGCAAAATCTAAAAATATATAAATCTGTCTTGTCAATCTCCCTTTAATATGCCCAATCTAACGCCACATACATACTAGTAACATACCTTTCCTAATCAATCAATCAAGCTGTCACGCCATTTCTCACAGGGATAATCAGAGACAATGGAGCACAACACAACTCCCGCGCTGCCCTCACATCCACAATTCTCTTCACACAAGTTATGGGCACTAGGCAACTTTCCTGATTCCCTAATCGTACAAATATAATACATAAAATATAAATAACAATAGAATAATTTAATTACCAATTAAATTATAATTAATTCAGTTAATATTTATTAATGACAATTAAATATTTAATTACATAAATTCCAAACGTTATTGTTCACGCGAAATAATAAAATATATTAATTTAATGATATAAATAAATCTATAGTCAGAAAGATTGTGTCAGGATAAAGAAAGATCAATCAATCAATGATATTGTCATGCCTTTTTCTTACATAGATAGGCAGAGACAACGAAGCGCCACTTGGTACGATTCTGACACAACTCCCTCGCATCCCACGCTTCCTTCACGTCCACAATTCTCTTCATACAAGCTCTAGGGTTATGGGCACTGGGCAACCCAGATTTTTTGATAGATCTGTCGGAATAATTTATTGCTAAAGGAACTTCTTTTTATTAAGTTCAGTCATCTGATGTCGACTTGCCTGATTCAGGCAAGTCGGGAAGCAAGGGGAAGTCCAAGAGCACTCACGACTGAAAAACTGCTTTATTTTACGGTTGCCTTAGTCGCCGTTACTATACCGGCCCTATGTACTTTTTCAATCTTCACTTGAAGGATACAACATGACAGAATGGGGAGAACACATGCTTTACTTATCACTTGTCGATTGTTCTACAAAGAAACGACGCAACGAACCTTTTAGTTCGACTGCTGATTCAGTCGACAGATTGCGGTTGTTTTCCCCAACCTGTGCGGGTATTACAGATGTGAAAAGACGAGGTAGGAACAAGGTTGAAAAGCTCCTCGGAACATTCTCCGTGACATAGGCGATAGAGGACGCACAAAGCACGCACCTGTTTACACCTGTTTCGGGTTGCCCTAAAGCGTAGGCGTCGCATTCGGCTACCAGATAATGTTGTGTTTTCGAACACGCCTGCCTACCCCCAGGCGTAGTCTTGAAACAACTGAGTACTATAATTTAAAATTTATAAAAACGAGTTAGTTTCGTAAAATGGATTGATTAGAATAGTGCATTTGTTATATTGTATACTTACACAGCTACAAGTGCGTACTATTTATTTATTTTATTTATTTATTTTAATTTACATTTTAAGCTACTAAAGTGCTTGTATTACAGAAACAGGACGACATATATCAAAGATACATTGGTACCGGTAAGTGGTTATGAACCCGTGCTCTCGGTTTGCGTGGCCATTGCACTAACACTACACTACGGTCATCTTATTTAAAAAATGACAGTTGACTTACAAGTACTTGCTTCGGGCTGACTTTAGTCATAGAAACATATTTTTAGGAAATGTTAAGAAAATTATACCATATTACCTCACAAAAAATTAAATGCGCTTTAGACAGACGTTAAACATGTTTAAAGTCTATTTAGTACCACAAAATTACGTTGACTGCACTTAAATATTTAAACACTGTTTTAAATGATTTCGTAGTAAAACCGATATTGTTTATAATTTATTATTAAGTTTTAAGTTTGTATAATCTTATTAGTGGATTTGTAATATGTCGAGCCACAATAAAAAGGTAAATAAAAATTTGTGCGTGTCCGTCCATCTCTGGACAATTTCCACCATTACAATGTGCCCAATAATACTATACCTGATGGTAAGTTGGAGTACGATCTATGATCTATTTTAACTCCAGCAACTTTAAAACTAAACCTAGAACTCGATATTATATTTAGATAAACAAAAGCCGAAGAACTTATAATCGATGGGGAAGAAAGGTTCTTGAGTGGAGACGATGGACCGTAAGTGGACGCCTTCTACTAGGTGGACTGACGACAAAGTAAGAGTCACAAATAACCAGTGGATGCAACTGGCATCGTATCGTTCGAAATCACGTTCTAAGGGGGAGGCCTATGTTCAGCAGTGGACGTCTAATGATGATATTTAAAAAAATATTTGTAGATACACGTTGTCACTATGTGGCGAATTCTAGACGTCAACAATAAGAATATGGAAAGAATAGAATCTGTGCTAAAATAAGAACTAATTTATTGTTATTTGTCTCATTTATATTATGTTTATACCACGTGTGACTGAAAGAGACAACTACTTGTACTTCAATTCCTTTCTTTCAAAGGTTGGCCCTACTTTTTGCAATTATAACCACTTGGTTGACTTTTAATACTGCTTAATTAAAAGTCACGTGGTAGCAAGAGTAGCGGAATAATTGTTCCGCCATCCTTTTTTCATCCTTTTTATGTTATTTGTTATTGTGTCAAATTAGGTTGTCAATTGATCATCAAAACTAGTGACAACCTTCTAAATTACGAATGATAAAATGTATATTCATCCCTTTCTAACTCATTTTTAACGCCATAAGTGAAAATAGTATAAACGGTTGTATTCTGTAGCTATTTTAGGGCCCCTTCTATCTCTTAAGGGTCTAAAGGGTCCAAATTCTTTGCGTCAACATGTCTTGAAATTGTCGCAATCAAGCGTGAGGGGAGTAGCCAAATCTTGTCTGAATAACCACGTTGTAGATAGAGGACTGTGCCCAGTAGTGGGACGTAATTATCTGACGTTTAGAAGCACAGCAGCGTAGTTAAAACACAAGATAGATGCAGAGGTTAAAGATTATAATTAAGTAACATTAGCGCAAGAAAAAAACGCTAGTAGATAAATCCGTTAATATCAGATGTGGAAGCGGTCGGTTCCCACACGTACCCTTGCCCGTCCTCGGTTCAAAGCTAGCCGGTGGAGGAACTTATGTTTTTCTTTTTTGTTTTTAATAATAATTGTCTTAGGTTTACGCGAATTAAATATCTTAGTGATATTTTAAATAATAAAATATCTCGACGATTAAAAATATTATAATTTATTTATTAACCGTAAACCCGCAATCGTTACAATGTCAATCATGCCTTTTTCCCACAGGGATAGGCAGAGACAATGCCACGCCACTTACCACGATCCTGACACAACTACCTCGCTTCCCTCATATTCACAACTTAATTTAATTTATTTATTATTTACTTCTAAAGTAAGCTACCAAAGTTCTTGTATCATAAAAACAGGACGAGTAAAGTACATATTAAAGATACATTGGCACCGGTAAGTGGTTTAAAAGCTACATAGTGGACAAATGAATGACACAGGCGACAGGCGTGGACGAACGGTTTAGCGACTGGTTAGTTGCGCGTAAAGTCCCGGGTTCGATCCCCGGTCGGAGCAAATATTTGTTTCATAGCTTTTATTTGTAATATTTAATAGTATTAAATATTGCAAATATTTGTTAATAATAAAAAAGAGATGGATATTTGCTTCGGGTCTGGTTATCAAAGAGTGGTAGGCAGTGGTACCCAGTCTGCCGATCCGGGTTAGTACCACCACTTACAAGTATACAGACCGTGAAGTGATTTGGTCACATTTCGGGATCAGCTTGTAAGTTGCCGGTTCCATCTAGGCCGGCATAGTGGATGTGATTGCTGCTCACAGTTATTAAATTGTAGTAACAGTGACATCCATTCATGGACCACACTTTGGCTTAACATCAAGCGGGGTGCTGTAATATGTCGAGGCACAATAAAAAAAATAAAAAAATATCAAAGTAATAATTAATATTTGTTACAAGTTAAATTTAATTTACTTATGCCTACTCGTATAAAAAATAAACCAAGCGCCAAAACCACTTGCCGGTACTGATTTATCTTTTATATGCGTACTTTGGTCGCTCTGTTTCTGTGGTACAAGCAAGTTTAGTAGCTTAGTATAGTCGTATACTTATAAATGATAAAAATAAAATACAGTATATTTGCTATTTTTATAATACTTTTTAGCAATGCTAGCTATTTTGAGTGTAAAAGATGAGAATGAAGAAAGCGGGAAAGTTGTGTCGGAATCGTGGAAGGTGTCGCTCTTTTGACTTTATTGAATCAAAGGACATCATAGATTTTGTATGGGGACTTGGGCTTAATTGTATTGACAGTTGCATATTTAAATATAGTTTTATGTACAAAGATTACAATGTAATTGGACTGTCTTTTATTTCACATAGTTTAGATGTGCAAAATGATCAAACTATAACTATGACATTTCAAAGCAAAACTGTTAATATGGCGTGTCTTTGTGATTGACAGGCGATACAAAGTCCATATCTTATTTTCCAAATAACTCAATTGCACAGGAATTAAAAGCAAAATTGTTATTAGTTTTATCAACACAAGTATCAAGTATCAAAGCCCAAAATGAATTACCTATGTCATTTGTCCATCTCAATTCCTATCTGTGTAGATCGTATGCTATTTGATCTGATGTTTTTTTTCTGAACAAAGAGCGATGTTATATATTATGTAAGTATATATATATATATACCTATATGTACAACATGAATACTACAGAATAAAGGGTAGTAAAAGGAACAAGAGTGAAGGAATGCCATGGGCGTTCCCCTACATCCAGGAGTTTATAATTACGGAAGGCGGGGTAACTTCCTCAGCTTCTGCCCTCCTGGTGCATGGGAATCAGCCGTGTTATTAACTTACGAGTTATTATTATTAAATATTTTATTTTTAGATGCAAACTATGCTTTGATAGGCCTCAGATAATTTACTTGGTTGCTAGCTACGTTTTCTTCCTTCTTTTATTGCTCAGTACAAAGAATTTGGAATTAAGAAATAGAAGGAGCCCTAAAATAGCTACAAAATTTAGTTTTATACTATTTTCACTTATGGCAAAGTGATTTGGAAAGTGATTTGGTCGCTTTTCGGGATCAGCTCGTAAGTTGCCGGTTCCAACTAGGCCGGCATAGTGGATGTGGATACTTACAATTGTTGAATTGTGGTAACTGTGATATCCAATTATGGACCGCAGGCCAGCTTAACATCAAGCGGGGTGCTGTCAAATGTCGAATCACAATAATAAAAACGCTTTGAATGAGAACAATGCTTTGGATTTTAGCTAAGCGGCAAAAAGATGTTCGGAGTCTTAAATGGAAACAAGTATCAAGTTTTAAATGACTTATCTACACACGATGACATGTTTAATAATTACTGAATGTCAATTCCACTATAACATTAATGAAAACACATGTTTTACAATAAAAAATATCACGACCTGTCACATGCGATTGGTTGCCAAAACCTCAATTTGTATAGCCACAACGATAAACTTAGAAGGTTTAGAACCAAAACCTACCAATTTTTATATCTGCCGATATCTAATCTTCATTCTTTTGTGTATACAAATTCTATAATAAAGCTACTAAAGTGCTTGTATCATAGAAACAGGACAACCAAAGTACATATATCAAGTGGTTTGGAACCCGTATTCTCGGCTTGCGTAACCATTGCACTGCCACTATACCACGGTCGGCTTAATTTGCCTATTTTGTTTATTTTTTTTTTATTGTGACTCGACATATGACAGAACCCTGCTTGATGTTAAGCCGAAGTGTGGTCCATGAATAAATGTCACTGCTACTACAATTCAATAACTGTGAGTAGCAATCACATACACTATGCCGGCCTAGATGGAACCGGCAACTTACAAGCTGGAAACGTGACCAAATCACTTCACGGTCTGTATACTTGTAAGTGGTGGTACTACCCCGGATCGGCAGACTGGGTACCACTGCCTACCACTCTTTAGTGTTAAACTTTATTTTGACCTATTTTGTATTTCCTTAAAAAGAGTCAAGTAAAGCAGCAAACCTTGATCAACACAGATCTCTAACAATAACAAAAACAAGAACTTACCAAAATTCTAATCAACCTCTATCGCCAAAACGAATAAAAACTTATAAAATAAAAGAAGAAAGGATATTATGATTGTATGTAGTTAACCCTTAAAAAACACTCGAAAACATTACCACATTTATTAAACGTACGAGTATATTATTTGACGATAGCGAGGCTGTCAGAGCTTCAACAGCTCCTCTCTGTCGTTTGCTGTTTTCGTTATTGTCAATTTAAAATCAAATCAAATTGTCTTGCCATTTTCCCACAGCGATAGGCAAAGACAATGGAGCGCCACTTGCCACGATCCTTACACAACTCCCTTGCTTTCTTCACATCCACAATTCTCTTCATACAGGCTCTGTAGTTATGGCAACTAGGCAACCCTGCTTTCTTGAGAATGTCTCCGATTTGGTCGGAAAACACCCTTCTGGCCTGCCTTGTTTAACGCATCTATCCCTATTTATAAGATTTATAAATTCCTTTCGTCAATTTACTTTCACTTGTTCTTTCCATGTGCCCAAAGCATTCCTTTGACAATTGTCAATTTACGGTCATTATATTGTGCGGTGAATCATTAAAAAAAATTTACTGTTAGAAGATCATCGTCAGTGAAGTCATGATCCTGAAAGACATTTCTGTTAACTGCATATATCACAGTTATACAAAAACCATTATAGGCCACTTCTGCACGCTGAGCTCTTAGATTGAGGAAACTCTTAGACAAGTGGCAAGTGATATAGTGACAAGGATTGACAAAGGAATGCCTCCATGGTTTGGAAAGGATAAGTGAAAATAAAATGACTTAATAAATCTGATGTGAATGGATAAGTTAACGAGACAGGACAGGAAGGTGATTTCCGACCAAATCAGAGACATCCTGAAGAAAGCTGGTTTGCCTAGTGCCCATAACCGTATAGCTTATATGAAGAGAATTGTGGGTGCGAGGAAGCGAGTGAGTTGTGTCAGGATCGTGGCAAGTGGTGATCCATTGTCTCTGCCTATCACTGTGGGGAAGAGGCGTAACAATTTAATAAAAAAAACTGTTGACCGCTGTGCCTATAACCATAGAGGCTGTGTAAAGAGAATTATAGATGTAAAGGAAGCGAGAGATGTAAGAGAATGGCCATTATCTCTGTTTTAGGAGACAATTAGGAGACAGGTATATATAGAAGACAATTTGTTAATTATCATTTAAAAACTTAAGGAATTTTGTTGATTATTTATCAGACAAATATACTAAGAGTGGTAGGCAGTGGTGCCCAGTCTGCCAATCCGGAGTAGTACCACCGCCTACTTACAAGTGACTGACGATTAGCTTGTAAGTTGCCGGTTTCAACTATTGGATATAAATCCTACTTGCAGTTATTTACCTTTAGTAGCAGGTGCCTCCATTCATGAATAGCACTCCAGTCTAATAGCTGTCTAATAGCTCCAGTCACTATAGCTAGCACATTTTTATAGCTTAACTATTTGTTTTTTTTTATATATTTTATTATGTAGTGCCGTAAATTCAGCCTACTGGTAATAAAAAAATTCATTGATTGATTGATTAATTGATATAATTAAATAAATATATACGTCTGTTTTTAGCTTCAGGTAGTCTTAGGTATCGTAGTCTAGAAGCATATAAGTGAAGTGAACTTTTAAGGGTTAAAAAACAAATCAATGGGAGCGGATGAATGGGCTCGGCTCTCGTACATAAATCATTGGACGCGACGGGATTCGAACGCTGGACCAAGCACTTAATGAGTATCTCCTATCTGTGTACCCCTTATGACTATGTTAGGGATCATTTATCAATTTCAAAATGGTAGCCTCTGCCTATATTAGTGAGGAAAAAGACAAGCGTAACGATATGGCTTGAGCTGTCAAAAATCTAAGAGTGGTAGGCAGTGGTGCTCGGTCTGCCGAACCGGGGCAGTATCACCACTTACAAGTATATTTACCTGTATAACAATCGACAAGTGGAATACTTTGCCTGCCCATCTGTTCTCTCGATCATATGACCTTTCATTTATCAAGCGATGCGTGAAGAAGCACCTTCGGCCGGCATAGTGACGGCAGGTCTGAGCAACCTCGGATTTTCAGTCGTCATTACTCTTGGATCAACTCTTGCTTATTATCAGGCGGGTCGAGGTCAGATGTCGTGTCCCAATAAAAAAGGTAATTAAGGATAAGTGAAAGTAGCATTTCGAAATTAATTATTAAATCTGATGTGGATAGATGCGTTTATCGAGGCAGACTCAGGAGGGTGTTCTCCGACCAAATCAGAGACAACCTTAAGAAAGTTAGGTTGTCTGGTGCCCATAACCGTAGAGCTTATAAACAGAGAATTATGGATGTTAGGGAAGCGAGGGAGTTGTGTCAGCATCGTGGCAAGTGGCGCTCCATTGCCTCAGCCTATCCCTGTAGAGAAAAAGCGTGACATTGATTAATAGCAGTCGCATCCATTTATGGACGGCACTCTAGATTAACGTCATGCGGGGTGCGGTCATATATGGAGCCCAAATATAGGACTTGTTTACCCTATCTTTTAACCCTGGATCCTTTAGGCGTGTAAGAAATCCTCTCTGACCAGCATGGTGACAGCGACTGGGGCAACCGTAAACTACATAAGTTTTTTTCCAGTCTTAGACGCTCTTGGACTTTCTTTTGTTTATAAATCGCAGGGCACAAGCTATAACGTCGGAATAATAAAAAATTGTAAAATCTAAACCAAAATAAACGCAATAGTAAGCCGCATAAAATTTGTTTAATTCACAAGCTACTATTAAAAATAAATGGTGAGATTTCAAACACCTATAATTAAAAATAGTATAAGTGCCAAAATGTAATTTTACAGTTTTTCCTCCAAAAACAATATAATAATAGGTTTACAAAAAAACTTACGGCGCCGATAACCACTTTTATATCGGCTAACAATTATTTTAATCGTGAACAGTTACCCGGGTGTCCGTCTGTTTCGCCGGTAATAACCTCTAATCGGTCACTAATCGGGCCATCATTTTCAAAATTGTCGATGTTCGGCACGGTCACCGATCATCGGTTATCGAGGCTGTTGTTTTTAGTGTTGTGTTTTTTATCGATGTTATTTTTTTTACTATTTGCAGGATTTAACTTAATGTTACTTAAATATATGTTAAATGTATTTATGTGAGTATGTTGTGTATTTGGGTATAATATAGTCTCGTCGATGTACCTCTATTGCCTATTGCCCATAACCTTAAAGCTTGTATGAAGAGAATTGTGGATGTGAAGGAAGTGAAGGAGTTGTGTCGGAAGGAACAGAAGGCGTCCCCTGCTGAACATAGGCCTCCCTCTTAGAACGCCATTTCGAATGACAAGATGCCCATTGCATCCACCGGTTATTTGTGATTTTCAACAATATATACTGGCAGAGAATATCCAAGGACATTAACTTTGTCTACTTTAAAATAAAATAATAAATAATTTCTGTAAAGTTATTAAATAATTTATACAATCAATCAATCAAATTGTCACGCCTTGCTCCCATGGATAGACAGAGACAATGGATCGCCACTTGCCACGATCCTGACACAACTCCCTCGCTTCCTTCACATCCATAATTTAATTTAATAAATTCGAGAAATAGCACAGTGCGCGATTTAAGTGGTTTCAAAGAAGATGTAGAGACAAAGATTGACAAAGGGATGCCTCGATGGTGTAAGGATGAGGATGAGTGAAATTAGCTTGAATAAAGCGATTTATAAATCTGATGAATGGATGCGTTAAACAGAGAGCGTGTTTTTTGGTCAAATCGGAGACATCCTCAAGAATGCTAGGTTGACTAGTGCCATCTTAGAGCTTGTATTGTGTTATATAACAAGCTTAAATAAAGTTTAAAAATATATAGTCATGTGGATCATGTGTTAAAGTGTTTTAAAGTGTCATGAAATAAAAACAATCGCGTTCAGAGAGGAAAACTAAGTACCTTAAATTAGTTAAAGTATTTGTTAATTAACTACTTTACCATAGTAACAATATTAATCGATGGCACAAATTCTTAGGAAACAATTTTAACAAATAGTCAAAACACGTACACTTATCCCAATGTGCGCAGAGCGGATAAGTGTACGCAATATTAAAACTCTGGAATTTACAACTCTTACATAGTCAAACATTCTAATTACTAAAAACAAATTCTAATTACCCAAAAACAAATTCTAATTACTTATGATTATCATATATCAACAACTAGTCTATTAACTACAATAAGGATGCAGAAATATTATTTTTTGTGCACGATACAGAAATTAATTATTTTTATAATATTACCAGTTCACTATCAAATAATAAATATCTGTCGTTTAAATTGTATTTTGTAAAACAACAGAAACGACAGCTGTTGCAAAAATTTCGTCGACAGATAATATCGATATTTATAAAATAGGAAATTTGACAGCAAATCGATTCTAACCCCAAAGTATCGATCACAATAATCGATCGTGTGCCGAGTAATTGCGCAGGGATCGAACCGACGACCATTATGTCATTATATCGAATTCAACCGTCCGCATCACTATTGTTTACCAACCAATCAATTTTCATCTGTAAAACAATAAAGTTAAAATTAATTTTAGAAAATCTAATTTCTTTCACTTATGACATTTTTCTTTTGGCGGGATTTTTTATGCAGTTCTACTTCCTTAAAACAATTTGGACCCTATTATTAGTAGTAATAAAAACTATTTCTCTGTAAAGATTATTATTAAGACTTTTTGTGGTAAATATTGGAAATCGTCAGCCGGCGCCTGCGCAGCACCTGTGACGTCATGACACGTGACTAACGAAAAGTTGCGGTCATAAAAATTACCTATGATTGTTTAACAAATTATTTTATACAACAATTTTGGGATAAAGCCTAAAGGCACACAACACTTACGAGGTTCGGGAAGTTGTAATTAAAGAATTACAACTTTAACCACGACAGGCGTGGACGAATGGTTTAGCGATTGGTTTGTTGCGCGTAAAGTCCCGGGTTCGATTCCCGGTCGGAGAAAATATTTGTTTCATAGCTTTTATTTGTAGTATTTAATATTTATATAAAATATTGCAAATATTTGTTAATAATAAAAAAGAGATAGATATTTGCTTCGGGTCTGGTTATCAAAGAGTGGTAGGCAGTGTTACCCAGTCTGCCTATCCGGGGTAGTACCACCACTTACAAGTATACAGATCGTGAATTGATTTGGTTACGTTTCGGGATCAGCTTGTGAGTTACCGGTTCCATCTAGGCCGGCATAGTGGATGTGATTGCTACTCACAGTTATTGAATTGTAGTAGCGGTGACATTTATTCATGGACCACACTTCGGCTTAACATCAAGCTGTCATAAGTCGAGTAAAAATAAAAAAAAATATTTAAAAAAGTTGTCTCGAAAAAATTCTTATTTCGTCGCTCGTAAATATGTGAGAGAAGCGATGGAGTTTTGTCAGGATCGTGGCAAGTGGCGCTCCGATGTCTGCCTATTACTGTGGGAAAAATGCGTGACAAAATGATCGATTGATTGATAAAAATATATTTTTTTGCAAAATCTATTATGCCTTTAATAGGTTTTTGGGGTAGATAGAACATTGTAAATTAAAGCCGTAAACATCTTACCCCAAGAGAGAACCTCCAAAGTTAAATATGAAGTCATATTTGGACTTAACGTGAGTCCCTGTGTCCCTGTGCCCATCCCTGGGGACGGAGGACACCGCCGAACCTCATTTCACGCTCCAATGAACTTAACAATTTTGATATCCTAAGGGAGGTTAGGGATAACGAATTTTGGTGTTATGTCGTTCCTTAAATAATGCTATTTATTTATTGTGTTATTTTGGCAAGTGTTTTGACAGTCTTCGTAAGTTTAGCAGACAGTACCACCACTTACAAATATATAGACCGTGATGTAACTCAATCGCGTCACATCCATCATCCACAATTATTATTCATTTTATACAAGGTATAGGATATGTATAGGTTTTGCAGACTGTCTCTTTAGAAACACAATAAAACTTTGACCGTAACTCGGTCGCGTTTCAGGATCAGTTTAAAAGTTGCCGGATCTAGCTAGGCTACTAAAAGATATGTACCTAATTGTAGTAGATATTGTGGAAATATTATATTGATTACGAAGAAAACTAATTTTTATAAGTATTTGTTTTTAATATTTTTCATTTTAAAGAGTTTTTGTCAAAAATTACATTTGGCGTCAACATCTTGGTGCTGTTTTTTTTTGTTGTGACTCGGCATTTGACAGCACCCCGCTTGATGTTAGGCCAACGTGAGGTCCATGAATGAATGTCACTGCTACTACAATTCAATAACTGTGAGTAGCAATCACATCCACTATGCTGGCCTAGATGGAATCGGCAACTTACAAGCTAACCCCGAAACGTGACCAAATTACTTCACTGTCTGTATACTTGGAAGTGGTGGTACTACCCCGGATCGGCAGACTGGGTACCACTGCCTACCACTCTTTGATACCCAGACCCGAAGCAAATATCCATCTCTTTTTTTATAAACAATTATTTATAATATTTAATATAATTATTAAATATTACAAATAAAAGCTATGAAACAAATATTTGCTCCGACCGGGAATCGAAGCCGGGACTTTTCGCGCAACAAACCAATCGCTAAACCGTTCGTCCACGCCTATCGTCAAAACGCTGTGCAACGAAGTCGCATTCAAGTTTCGTAGTCGATTCCATTTATAGCCGCACTTCAGCTTAAGGGGTGCTGTCAAATGTCGACCAACATTAACAAATAAAAACTCCAAAAGCAATTTACATTATCTTCAATCACAAATAAGTATTATACAAAGTAATAACACAATTACTTGTTACAGTTTACCGTTCAATGATGCTTGACCTTAACCACATATTTACTTGATGGTATCAGTTCGATTCCCGTTCCCCAATATTAAAATGGGAGGCACACGCATCCTTTTAAATAATAAATATAATTATAGTTATTATTGCTTTAACTACGAAGTTTGGGGTAAAATAAAACTAAGTATATATGGTTATTTTTATTGTAAATTATATATATTACATCTATATAGGTTCTCACGCATTTTTTTTTATTGTGACTCGACATATGACAGGACTTCGCCTAAAAAATAGAGGCCTAGGCCCTAACTAGAAGCGGTAACTTTCAAGCCGATCCCGAAACACGACTAACAGCCGGTTGTACCAAAAAAGTTTCAATTTACGAATTTAGTTTTACTTTATACTTAATTTATTACGTTTACTATTACGAAATCGTGAATTGGGTTGTTAATAATTTTATATCGAAACTACCATTTATATATGTTTTTATCATAAGAAATAACAAAAGTAATACATAGAAACCCAAAATGAATGATGTCCATTAGCTCTGTATAAAATATCCGTTAAACGTAAATGTAAAATGTGAAGTTAAAGAGTGGTGCAACGCATTTTATCTTTTTTCTTTTACCTATACGATACTTTTTACAAATTCGTAAATTATAATTTTTAGTACAACCGGCTGTAGACACTTTACGGACTGTAATTAGATTTGTTGGAAGTGGCGGTACCGACTCCGGATCTAATATCCGCTTCTATTTTATCCACTTGTTTTGTTTTATATAGTTTAATTTAAATATTACAAAATAGCAATGAAACATTTTTTTGTTTGGACGGGGAATCAAACCGGGACATTACAAAATATGAAGAAGAATAATAAAAAAACTAAATTATTTTAATTTTCTTAAAGACCTTTTTATTTTATTACACTATTATATTAATTTACAGAAAATGTGTCAGAATCGGTGGCAGTGAGCAACCAAATTACAAAATATATCAAAAATACATTGCTAAAACATCCAATTCCAGTTTATTTCAATCAAAAATCTAACTGAAGACATTGTACATTTCCTTTGTTCGCCATAATTCGTTATTTGTGGAATGGGTAGTTACTAGTTAGGTTTTTTAATCAAGTCGTGGAGTAGTGGATTGGCTACCTGCATCTCTAATGGAGAGCGGCAGCAGATGAGATTACACAGTAGGATTGCGGTGTGCTGCGTCGCCGGCAGATTGGGTGGCTACGTGCTGGGTAACGTAACCAATTGCGGACATAAAGCCTTTTCCACACTTTGCATAAGTTTGATTAATCAATCAATCTAATTGTCACGAGGATAGGCAGAGACAATGGAGCGCCACCTGCCACGTCCTGACACAACTCCCTCGCTTCTCTCACATCCACAATTCTCTTCATACAAGCTCTACGGTTATAATAAATAAATAATCATTTATTCGCATCGTTAACCTTTATTAATCGTTAGTAATACACAGTTATGAACTAAATTAGTATATAAAAGGTTATGGGCACTAGGCAGCCCAACTTTCTAGAGCATGTCTCCGATTTCGTCAAAGGACAACCTCCCGGGCCTGCCTTATTTAACGCATCCATCCACATCAGATTTATAAATTTCTTATGTCAATCTACTTTCATTATATACTATTAATCTGATCAAGGCTTTACTTTCAGGTTCAACCTTAACATTATATACCTAACTTAAATTTTCGTCCGTTTCTTTCTAAAATTAATGTATTTTTAGACCTTTTATTGTAACTCGACAAAGTTGGTTGAAGAAAGTAATATTATTTACAATAAGCTTACTTTTGTACGAAAAATTGATCTCGACTCGCCTGATAGTCAGAAAGGGAATGTCCAAAGGCACCGATGACTGAAAAAAGTTAGTTCACGTTAGTTTGTACGAGTTGATTCTTCTAGAAGCTTGAGGAACAGTTTTTAATCAATCAATCAATCAATCCTATTGTCACGCCTTTTTTCCACAGGGATAGGCAGAGACAATGGAGCGCCTCTTTTCACGATCCTGACACACCTCGCTTCCCTCACTTCCACAATCCACATTCAATTCCAAACGTTGCCTCTGAAGAATATGATTAGGAAAATTAGGTTTGTAAGTTGCCGGTTCCAACTAGGCCGGTATAGTGGATTGCTACCCACAGATATTGAATTGTAGTTGCAGTGACAACCATTCATGGACCACACTCCGGCTTAACATCAAGCGAGGTGCTGTCATATGTCCAATTACAATAAATAAAAAATTAGGAATTAGGAAAATAAGTACATAGTATGAATAATATAGGAGAACACGAACCAAACCTCAAGGTTCGCGCAAAATCTCAGGCTGCGGTTGATTACATGCGAACCATCACGTAATAACTACTCACTTATACATTTTGTAATTTGCCCCGTAGTGATGCTCTAGGAAGAATGCCAGCCTACGCCGCAACACGTCATTGGCTATCGCCGATACGTGGGAATATTGAAATTTGTGAATTATACGTATAACCGTGGTGGTACTGGCGCACCCACTACACTATTAATCAATCAATCAATCACCGAGGCGACTGTGGGGCAGTGGCAGTGCAATGGTTACGCAAACCGAGAGCACGAGTTCGAGACCTTTGATGGTACGTACTTTGGTTTTCCTGTTTCTATAATACAAGCACTTTAGTAGCTTAGTATAGAAATGTAAAATAAAAACAATCGCTTAACCGTTTGTCCACGCCTGTCGTCAAATAACTTACTAGAACTGTGTATCAAAAAAGATATTTAAACGTTCTGTAAAACTTTACACAAACGAGGCAAATACTGTATTTATGTATCTCTTTCTTTATTGTTACTTGGCATTTATAAATCTAATGTGGTCCATCCATCTATAGAGGCGATCGTAGTGTAGTGGCAGTGCAATGGTTACGCAAACCGAGAGCACGAGTTCGAGACCATTCACCAGTACCAATGTATCTTTGATATATGTACTTTTGTTGTCCTGTTTCTATGATAGAAGCACTTTAGTAGCTTAATATAGAACTGTAAATAAATTAAAAACTTTAACCTGCCTGATATATAAAGTAAGCATCATTGTGGTAAATAGTGCCGACACTATGTGCCCCAGTCGTCATCATTATGCCGGCCGAAGCTAGAAACCATTTATTTTTATTTATTTATTTATTTAACAGAATATTGTACATTACAGACTTAACCCAACTAATACAATATATTTCTTACAAAAAATCTTAATATTAAGCTTAATTTACTAACCTAACTTAACCTAATCGCTCCAAGTAATTCAATACAATTTTATCGCTTTGTGCATCCGATGATGCGAAAGCGTCGAAATTCATGTTGCCATGTAGGATCCCGTTCAACAAAACGATTGCACGGGAGACAGGGGCGCTCCGCAGTAAGTGCGTACGAGCACTCTCCTCTGCGAATAGTCGATGCCCGCGCGCGCGTAGATATTGGTTAGGAACGAACAGTGAGATACGCTTTAACACCTCAGGTAGGTACAAATTACCCTTTAGGATTTTTAAAATAAATAAGACCAACGTCCTATTTCTTCTAACCTCCAAGGAATTGTAATTTAGCATACCAAGAATGAATGCCGTAGGGTACAAAAAGGGATAATAGCCATAGACCTTCTTGTATAAAGCTCTTAGGAACAATTTCTGCACCTTTTCTATCATTAGCGTGTATGTGCTTTCTCTGGGATTCCATATTATGGCATTAAACTCCAGAGCGCTACGGACATACGAATTGTACAACACAGTTATTGTAGCAGGGTCAGAAAAATCCCGTGCTTGTCTCATAACCCATCCCAAATTTCTCCTGGCCTTGGCACACACTTTAGTAATATGCAAGTGGAAGGTCAGGTCACTAGAAAATAGAACTCCTAGATCCTTCACTACATCATGACGTGTGAGTGGGGCTCCAGTCAGTGTGTAAGGATGACAAATAACATTCTGAGATCTGGAAAACGATACGACTGAACATTTTTCGATATTTAAATCAAGGTGGTTTTCCACACTCCACAAATGCACCTTATCTACGTTGTGTTGAAATATGAGACAGTCCTGCTGATTTTCAATTGACTTCACCAGCTTCACATCATCAGCAAATAAAAGAATTTGGCAATCGTTGGTGATAACGTTCGGGAGGTCGTTTATAAAGACGAGGAACTCTAAGGGGCCCAAATTTGACCCTTGGCTTATTCCTGACCTAGTATAGAAGGGTTCCGACTTCGAATTACCATAATGGACATACTGCATTCGATCTGAAAAATAGCTTGCAAACAAGCGGAGAAGTTTGGGTGTGAAGCCTGCCAAAGCCATCTTCCGGAGCAATATGTCATTATCCACCCGGTCAAACGCTTTCCTAAAATCGAAATACGCCACATCCACCTGTCTACGAGCATCCACTGCCGATGTGGCATAGCTGAGGAAGGTTAATAAATTAGTAGTTGTAGACCTTCCAGGCAGAAATCCATGTTGGGCATCTGTAAACCAGGGAACTAGTTGAGTTCTAATACCATTGTATAAAATACTCTCAAATAGTTTACCAAAAGGAGACTGTATAGCTATTGGTCTATAGTTACTTACACAAGACCTCTCACCAGATTTAAAGATTGGGATCACCCTCGAAACTTTCCAGCATGCTGGATACACACCGACCTTTAATATTAAGTTAAAAATAAATAATAAGGGGTTAGCCAGCGCCATGCGACAATCACGCACAATAAATGGCGGAATGCCATCTGGACCACATGAAAACTTTGGCTTAAGGCACTTAAATGCAGCTTTAAGATCATTAAAGGAGATCGCCTCAATGGCGACGCGGCTTAATCCGCTGGTACCTTTATCCTGCTGTAAAAATCTGTCAACATCCAATTTCGGTTCCCAGTTCAGATATACACTTTTAAAGTGATTAGCAAAATCTTTGACAACTTCAGAGTCAGGGTCTGAAAAGTCACTTTTATTTAAAGTTTTCTGCTTATCCTTAATATAAGACCAAAATTGGTTACTATCTCTTTTAATCGACATTTCAATTCTACGAACATAATTTTTAAATAGAATTTTAATTTGACTCTTAACTGATTTCCGTAGCTCAGAGAATTTAACAAAATCAGCATCCAACTTATACTTTTTATATTGTTTAAAATGATTATATTTATTTTTTATATCATTAATTATTTTACCGTCATACCACACGGGGTAATGGTACCTGTTATCACACCTAGACTTCTTCTTCTTAGGAACACTCTCTAACAGACATGTGTCTATTTTTTTATAAAAGAAGGAAACTGCCGCTGTGCTATCAGTAATATTGAACAGCTCAGACCAATCAGTGTTTAATACCTTATCATAAAGTACTGAAAAATTAGCTTTTCTAAAGTTCCATTCCTCCGGTACAGCCTCGCTAACATCACGGTCAGTAACAAGTCGGCGCGCGCGCGGTACAGTCGCGTCGACCCAGAGTCATTTAGTCATTAGACTGAACACAACAACTATTTGACCGGTTATATTACTCGTAAAATAGTTTTTCTCCGGACACCTGACTTAATAAAAACCATAACACAAATAATCTAACTTTGCGTGCGTCGGGGAAGTCCGTGACAAATATGCCAGCACGTGTGGAAATAATAATTGACAATTTTATCACTTGAATGATTATGATTGACCGGAACGAGCGTGAATGATCAGTAACATTTTTATGTCTCTATTATAACTCTGTAAGACAGCCTTTCCAAACCTTTTCAAGGACAGACCCCCTATGGCCACCTTACCATGATCCGCGGACCCCTAAAAACTTGCATTACTCAGGTCAATCTATTTTATTCTCAAAATCTCAATTAAACTCTAATGCAGTGTTTTTTGTATGCAAAAGGCTAGCCACCTATAACTTGACATAGATATTAAAGCTAGTATTATTTTATACAGAAAATTTTGCGCGTGTGACCGAAGATGGAACCCATCGTCTGTAGCTTTCACGACACCTTCAATTGAATATTGATAATTAGTTATCCTATATATATCTTTATATACCTACAGATTTATTATATTATATTGTGACACAACATTTGACCTGACGACGAGCAAGAGTGACGACGACGACTGAAACAAGCGAGTTAGTGCACGGCTGCCTCAGTCACCGTCACTATGACGGCCAAAGAGGGAGAGAACACATTGGCTGGCAAAACATTCCACTTGTCGATTGTTCTACAAAGAAAAGACGCACTAAACTTTTTAGTTCGACCTTCCCCCCAGTGTGGTCGGGGGAAGCATTATGGGTGTGAAAAGAGCTCCTCGGAATATTCTCCGTGGTATAGGCGATAGAGGACGCACAGAACCTAAATCAAGTTAAAAGTGGGCTTGGCTTAGTTGGCGACTAGATACCAAATAGTCGCAGACCGTAACAATGGCCGGATAGTTGCATATCCCTACTAGTCGGTATTTCATAAAAATTAATAACTTTTGCGCAACGATTTGATGTTTATGAAAGTTAATAAATTAAGTTAAAGATAATAGACATTTAATATCGTTAGAAGGTCATTATTATACGACCTTGCATTTTGACGTAAACAGACTTCTATTCTTCATAGATTTAACGACATACGTGATACCATGTCGTAAATACATGTGAATGGCCTAGCTGCCGATTCGAAAAGAATTATTGCGCGATGTTTTAATATTTTTACATGGAAACATCTTTTAAATTAATCATTGTGCATGTTTTATATTAATATTATATTTATTGCAATACAAGTGACACTTTTTATTCTATTCTCTATAGATTCGACCATGACAGCACCCCGCCTGATGTTAAACTCAAGTTCGGTACATTAAGGCAAGTGCCTGTTACAACAGTAAAACATCTACAAGTGGTCGCCGCCAGTGCCAGCTTAGTTGGACCCGGCAACTTACAAGCTGATCTCGAAACTCGACTAATTCACTTTACGGTCCGTATACTTGTAAGTGGTGGTTCTACCCCGGTTCAGCGGCAGACTGGGCACCACTGCCTACCACTCTTAGTATTTAGGCACTAGTATTTTGTGTCCATTCTTTGGAACTCAGAATGTAACTGACTTGTGTATTACCTAATACTTTAAACGTGTCGTCGTCGCTTTTAAAGGACATCCTTCATTTTTGACTTTAATGTACTACTTTTGTAATGCCAATGATGAAAAAATATACTAATCGTAGTTTCGATACTTGTATTGATAAAACTAATAACAATTTTGCTTTTAATTGCTGTACAATTAAGTTATTTGGAAAATAAGTCATGGATATTGTATTTTGAACTGTCATAATTATAGTTTGATCTTTTTGCACACCTATGCAAAATAAAGGATTACATTACATTGTATTGTAATTACATTGCAATCTTTGTACATCAAACTTTTTAAAAATGACCAATTAAGCCCAAGTCCACATACAAACTGAATGATGTCCTTTATTCGTTAATTGCGCTAACGAATTTGTAGTTAAATCATTTAGTGAATACATGTTATGCTTAGCAAGTAGTATATGAAATTCCATGAACTGAACGCTGATGTGGGATGGCGTGTCCTGTCACAACTTGTGATTGACAACTAACCACTCATTTAAATGTGTTACCATTTTTGCGAACTTATTAGATTTTATAAATTAGTGAAGTAAATTGGATAGATAAACGATTTTTTTCATTGTGCCTCGACTTGACTGATATTAAAACAAACGACTTAGTTTACGGTTGTTTCAGTCGCCATCACTAGCTTAGAGGCTTTTACGCTTGAAGGATCCAAGATTTAGAAAGATTCTATTCAAATTTCTATTCAAATATGTATATTTTTTTATATTTTTTCTTAAAATATATATAATAATTTTTATGTAGTAAACATTATTTAACCGAAAGCACGTGTTTAAATTATTATTATAAAACTACTTTTAATAATAATTAAAGGTGACCGTGGTGTAGTGGCAGTGCAATGATTACGCAAACTAAGGGCACGGGTTCAAAACCACTTGCCAGTACCAATGTATCTTTGATATTATGTACTTTGGTTGTCCTGTTTCTATGATACAAGCACTTTAATAAAAATGATTTTAATTCCTTGTACAATATATTCTAATAATTACATACTGTGGAATCACTAAGCCACTAAGTAGAACTTTGGCAGGCGGTCGGTTGCGTATGCGCAGGTCACGTGCCTGTCACGTGACCTGCGCAGATTTGAAGATTGACAGCGATGTGACGTCACCAGATTGATTAGCACTTTGATTAATGCGATTCATGACTGGTTACGCCTTTTATAATCTATAATCACGAATCACAGTTAATGTTTAGGGATTAGTGTACACAGTGCAGTTGCGAACTAGGCCGGCATAGTGGATGTGACTGCTACTTACAGTATTTAACTGTACCAATAGTTACCTATTCTATTCATGTATCTATATGATTGTCAGCCCTTAATTAGGTACCATTGCACCACAATGGAGCGGCTTACGCGCTTCCTTCACATCCACAATTCTTCTTATGATTATGATCCTTTTAGGAGTGATACCTAGTCTGCCAATCCGGGGTAATACCACCACTTACAAGTACACAGACCGTGATGTATACTTGTTAACTAAATCGGGTTTCGAATCCAGCTTGTAGGTTACCGGTTCCAACTAAAACCGATATAGAGGACGCGACTACTACTCACAGTTATTGAACTACTCACTACTCATCACTACTCACCTCCATTCATGGCCTACAGTCCAACTTAACATTAATCGGGGTCATATGTCGGTCACAATAAAAAAAAACGAGTATGACTACTGTGAATCAATATATATCAATCAATATATTGTATATAATTATATATCAATAGAATAATTATATATCAATCAACTAAACCACGCCCATTTTTCCACAGGGATAGGCAGAGACAATGGAGCGTCACTTGCCACGATCCTGACACAACACCCTCGCTTCCTTCACATTTACAATTCTCTTCATATAAGCTCTATGGTTATGGGCACCAGGCAACCTAGCTTTCTTGAGGATGTCTCCAATTTAATAGGTCCAATCCAATGTCTCCAATCTCTACTTTCTACATTTACTTTTGTAAATACGAAATAAACATAATAATTACAAAAATAACCCCAAAATTCCAACATTGCCGTTACGAGAAACATAGCTCAAGGCGTGAAATTTAAATTCTGGCTATTCATTGTGGGCCTGCGCTTGTAGCCCTTGCATGGAGGGCTCGCCACCCTTTCTTATTGCCCCTACGTTGGGTACTGTCGCAAGCAAACCTTTATAAATTACTTATTTAAGAATTTAATTTATTTTTTATTGTGACACAACATTTGATCTCGGCCAGCCTGATGATAAGCGAGAGGAGGTCCAAGAGTGACGACGACTGAGAAACCGAGCTTGTTCACGGCTGCCTCAGTCGCCGTCACTATGCCGGCGAAAGGTGCTTCTTAACGGATCGCTTGAAGGATCCAAGGTCATAGGATGGTGAGAACACATGGGCAGGCAAAGCATTCCACTTGTCGATTGAAAAACATAATAATATAATAAACTTTAAATATTTTAATCTTTATCGAGAAACAGATAAAATTAAAAGTACGAGTACTAACTATAATTAAACTATAAATAAAAAATATCATCTAATGACGTCGCATCAGAGATAGTCCCAAGGAGACTGGCAACATTTCCCCTTTGAATAGCAAGGCTAATACGTTAGCAGAAATAATTGCCAGCCTTCCTGTCTCCAGACTTTTTAAACTTTAAAAAATATACGCATGGTAAAAAGTGGTAGGCAGTGGTACCCAGTCTGCGATCCGGGGTAGTACCACCACTTACAAATATACAGACCGTGACGTGATTTGGTCACGTTTCAGGATCAGCTTGTAAGTTGCCGGTTCCAACTAGGTCGGCATAATGGATGTCACTGCTACTTACAGTTTTTGAATTGTAGTAGCAGTGACATCCATTCATGGACCACACTCCAGCTTAACATCAAACGGGGTGCTGTCATATGTCGAGTCACAATGAAAAAAAACCTTCGCTTCAAATGAAACTCATATAATTGTATTAATTTGTTTTATTAAGCACTTTTCTAGCCGATATTACTCGTAGCAACTGCATTGCTTTTGCATTCCTCGCGAGTTTCAGCAAATTATGTTTCAAGCTTGGCTTGATACAAATGTTTTTAACACACCGCTATACTCACCCTAATCTGTGGGCTAATTTCTATGTGTAAACAACCCTCCGGTACCACTCGTACTCAATAACATGTTAGTTTGTTATTTTGACCAGAAGTTTATTAGAATTTTCTTTTACATTTCTATACTAAGCTAGCCCATGTGTTCTCTCCATCCTATGAATTTGGATCCTTCAAGCGATGCGTGAAGAAGCACCTTTGGCCGGCATAGTGACGGCGACTGAGGCAGCCGTGTACCATCCGGTTTTTTAGTCGTCGTCACCTTTGGACCTCCTGCTTATCATCAGGCGGGTCGATCTCAGATGTCGTGTCACAATAAAAAAAGCTACTAAAGCTATCACAAAACAGGATAACCAAAGTACATAATTATATCATAGATATATTGGTAGTAGTTTTGAATCTGTGCTCTCGGTTTACGTAACTATTGCACTACCACTACACCACGGTCGCCTTATTTAGAAAAACCAAATTTTATGTAGAAATTCTAAAAATATATTCTGCATAACTTTCTTCTGAATGTTTTCTGAATGTTTTTTTTTTATTGTGCCTCGGCATAAGTCAGCCCTCTCCCTGCCTGATGTTACATTGGAGTCTGGAGTACGTTATACTAATAGAGAGAACTGCGCACACACCTTTTTCTCACAGGGATAGGCAGAGACAATTAAGCGCCACTTGCCACAATCCTGACATAAGTCCCTTGCTTCCTTCACATCCACAATTCTCATCATACACGCTCTACGGCTATGGACACAACCCATTTTTCTTGAGGATGTCTCCGATTTGGTCAGAATACACACTCCTGGGCCTGCCTTGTTTAACGCATCCATCCGCATGCACGAACCAAAGATTAACTGGCAGATAAATTGTATTATTTTGAGTATATTCTTCGAAAGCTCTTTAACCTTCTTCCTACGCACAGGTCAGGGAAAGCATCTGCATTCTGTAGACCGAATCTTTAGTGCAAATAAAAGGTTCAGCGCGTCGTTTCTTTGTAGAACAATCGCAAATGGAATGCTTTGCCAGCCCATGTATTCTCCCCATTCTATAAACTTGGATCCTTCAAGATAAGCCTGAAAAAGCGTTAAGGCGACTGAGGGAACCGTAAAATGAAACTGATTTTCAGTCGTTGGCGATTTTAAATCTCTCTTGCTTACCATCAGGCAAGTCGAGGTCAAATGTCGCGTCTAAATGGGAGAAAAAAAACCTACTAGTCTTGTATTAATCCCTTAATCTAATAGACCTAACTAATCTATTCTAATAGAATACCTATACTAGTCTAATGGGAACTAATAGTCTAGTAGAATCAATGACGTAACTAGGGTATGGCAGGTAGGGGACGTGTCCTGGGCGCCATTTAAAGGGGCACGATTCGTAAATTATAAATTTGTTATAAATAATAATAAATATTAATAAACCAAGGAAAAATCAGTTTTTTCTAGGTTTCTTCCAAATATTTATTTTATTTTTTATTGTGACACGACATCTGACCTCGACCCGCCTGACGATAAGCAAGAGAAGGTCCAAGAGTAACGACGACAGAAAAAACTGGTTTGTTTACGGCTGCCTCAGTCGCTGTCACTATGGCGGCCAAAGGTCGTAGGACGATGGATGCTTAGTTAATGAATATCTTAAGCTGGATTTAATATCTTTTATTAATAGGTATA
The DNA here is from genome assembly GCA_905220615.1 of Tinea trinotella. Classification (NCBI taxonomy): domain Eukaryota; kingdom Metazoa; phylum Arthropoda; class Insecta; order Lepidoptera; family Tineidae; genus Tinea; species Tinea trinotella. The sequence continues at coordinate 1,918,789 of HG992325.1, forward strand.
TGTTTATTATCCATTTAGGTAACATACGAATGATTGCATCCTCTATGCTTGCCCTGGACGTTGTATCCTATCGGTACGCCACTAAGTAGAATAGTAGTCCCCCTTCCATTACAAATAAACTATGAAATTTGCAACTAAAAGTATTCTCACACAAGCCACGCGTTCTCATTGGTTGCGCTACGGTTAATCAGCTCTTTTATTTGCAACCTATTGTCACTCCTGATTCTACCAAAATAGGACACAAATTCGTTTATTTTAGAGTCTATATTAAATTGTAATTTAGAAGCCGTGAAATAGATAAATGCATTTTGGATAATTTCAGCTTTGAATTTGTTATGATTGGGGCGGGCAGGTCGTGTGTTCCTTGTTAGGCGCTTTTCCCGTGACTGACTCAATTTTGGTATTATTAAATTGCATATTAATAACAGAATATTAATATTATGAGATATTTATAATCTATTATTATATTATTAAATTAACCAAATTTTATGCGGCTTACTATCGCGTTTATTTTTGGTTATTGATTTTACAATTTCCGTCTCTCCGTGACCACGATGGCTGCAAAGCTCTCGAAATGTCGGAATAATAAAATAAAATTGTAAAATCAAAACCAAAATAAATGCGATATTAAGCCGCATAAAATTTGTTTCATTCATTAATTAATGTCCGCGCAAAATCTAAGAAAATATTAAAATAGTAGAGAAAGAAAAGAAACCCCAAAATACTTTAAAAAGTAAAAATGAAATCTAACACTCACTTGCCGTTAAGATTGTCACATTAAAAGCCTCATCATTGACAACGAAACCATATCTCACAACCAATCTACACACGTACAAGGGGAATTAACATAAAAATAGTAGAAAATAATCTTAAAAATATATAAATTTGTCATATTCATATTCAAAATTTAGTACTAAAGTCGGCCCGATGTGCGCCCTGCTGTGAACAAATATACCGCCATAGTGGCGCTTAAAATTGGTGACCACAATGCTTCGAATATTACGGACAAGTCAGAAAAACTAAGTAGCCATTTTTGTTTGCAATTAGAAATAAATAATATTAACATATTTTTATATGGGTCAAACTACATCACTCAATTACGACAAGGATTTTTTTACATTTCTATACTAAGCTACTAAAGTGCTTGTATCATAGAAACAGGACAACCAAAGTACATAATATCAAAGATACATTGGTACCGGTGGGTGGTCTTGAACTCGTGCTTTCGGTTTGTTTAACCATTGCACTGCAAAGACAATGAATCGCCTTTGTTACGATTCTGATACAGCTCTCTCGCATCCCTCATATCTTGCATCATCGCATATCCACAATTCCCTTCATATAAGCTCTATGGTTATAAAAAAAGAATTATTTTGCAAAACTAAGTAAGTAAATTTCCCAGGTGCATTGCTGGATTATTAAAGTTTCCAATATGATAATGTCAAACAATACAAGTATACTTACAAGTATACAGACCGTGAAGTGATTTGGTCACGTTTTGTAAGTTGCAAGTTGCCGGTTCCAACTAGACCTGCATAATTGATGTTATTGTTACTAACAGTTATTGAATTGTAGTGTGACATCTATTCATGGACCACACTCTGGCTTAACATCAAGCAGAGTGCTGTCATATGTTAAGTCACAATAAAAATGAAATGTCTTGCAATCGATATTGAACCAATGTTTTCTTGATATATGTACTTTAGTTGTTCAGCTTTTGTGATACAGGTACGTTTAGTAGCTTAGTACCTATAGTAATTTAAAAAAAAGAAGTATTAATAGAAGGCAGAATAACAGCATTATCCTGTCCCACAAATATTATATTTTATTCAAAAATAAATTTAAAAGTTCCGTTACCTCGTGGTCATCCTAATACGGAGAGATCGACTTTTTACTTTTCTAACACATAAAAAATATTATACATATATTTTTTGAATGTCATCGGGAACTAATTTCAAGTTATTTTTTGTGATAAACTTATTGTTAAGGTGGTAATTATTTTGTTAAAAAGCCGCCGGCGCCGACCGATCACCGAATTACTAATACCGTAGTTTTTTTTGAAAATGTAAATTAAAATACGAAATTTCGAATACGAATACGAGAAAACCCCATTGTAGTTGACAAAGTGAAATGATAGAATTGTATTAAAACAGTATCGTCATCCACCGTCGTCATCCATCCAACGTCATCCCACTATCGCACTGTGGGAATAAAAGGATTCATCACTTTCAAATTGTCACACCTTTTTCCCACACGGATAGGCAGATACAATAGAGCTCCACTTGCCACGATCCTGACATAACTCGATCGCTTCCCTCACATTCACAATTCTCTTCATACAAGCTCTACGGTTACGGGCACTAGGCAAGCTAGGTTTCTCGAGGATGGCTCCGATTTTTGTCGGAAAACTCTCTCCTGGGCCATCACTTTACCTTCTTAATAAGGCGACCGTGGTATAGTGGTAGTATAATAAATTCATAGAAACAGGACAACTAAAGAACATACAGATACATTGGCAAGTGGTTTTGAACCCGTGCTTTCGGTTTGCGTAACCATCATACTGCTACTTCACCATAGTTGGCTTAAATAATCTAGAAGATAAAATTCATTTTGTATGGGGACTTGGGCCTAATTGTATTAACAGTTGCATATACATTTTAAAAATAATTTGATGTACGAAGATTACAATGTAGTTGGAATATATCTTTTATTATGCAAAGTTTAGGTGTGCAGAATGATCAATCTATAATTATGACAGTTCAAAGTAGAACTGTTAATAGACGATACAAAATCAATTATTTATTTTCCAAATAACTTAATAAATAGTTAATAAATAAGCTAGTTAAGGAATAAGGCTTGAAAGAAGATGTAATGACAAGGATTGACAAAGGAATGCTTCGATGGTTTGGGCACATGGAAAGGATGAGTGAAAGTAGATTGACGAAAGGAATTTATAAATCTGATGTGGATGGATGCGTTAAACAAGGCAGGCCCAGGAGAGTGTTTTCCGACCAAATCGGAGACATCCTCAAGAAAGCCAGGTTGCCTAGTGCCCATAACCACAGAGCCTGTATGAAGAGAAATGTGGATGTGAAGGAAGCAAGGGAGTTATGTAAGGATCGTGGTAAGTGGCGCTCCATTGTCTCTGCCTATCCCTGTGGGAAAAAGGCGAGACAATTAGATTGATTGATTGATTAAAAGCTAGTTTTATGAATACAAGTATCAATACTACCGTTTATCATAAATAACTGTGCTACATATATGCTATTTATATTTTTTTTTATCATTGGGCATTACAAAAGTAGTACAAAAATAGCCCAAAATGAGTTCAATTCTTGCAATAGTGGATTGTTAGTCTGTGGAGGGTCCCAATATTAGGCATGTCCGATGTATCATGAAGCATCATCAATCATTGACAAGAGGGTTGCAGGTGAAGATAGATCACCAGGGGTCTACAACTCACACTAATCATTATTTAGTTTTTAGGGGTTCAAATGGGATACTTCAATATGACGTAGTTCAACAAGTTGTTTACGAATAGATGAGACTTAATACTTTAATTTTTCATTGGTTGACATTCACCGGTCATGTATTGCGACGACCAGATGACCATGTCGTGAGGAAGTGCCTAGCCATGGCTACAAAAAAGAGGACGACCTCAAACTAACTGGATGACGGTCGTCCGTAAAGATATGACGGATCTCTAACTTGACGAGGAAGATGCACAGGAGAGAAACAAGTGGCGCCGCATGATTGCGAAAGCCGACCCCGCGTAACGGGATAAGGCGAGGCCAAAGAAGACTTATGTCAACTTAACTTTTTTTTTGCTGGCAACCCCAGCACCGTAAGGAACGAAAAAAGTGCTCCTCAACTAACTTAATTAATATAAATATATAAGTAATTCATTTCTGAGAATTTCTGTGAAAATAGCTATTTCTGTGAGTGAATTAGTGTGCGGACAAATTGTGAGACATCAATCAGTGTTTGACTATATGAATTTTCTATTTACTATCTTAAAAAAAATTGGATCACATTTGTATTGTCTGTTTTGCTAGTTTTTGTGACTTTGACCGACACTAGTCGCGTTGGTGCATAAATTTGTGTATTTATATTTGTGTAATTTTATTTGTAAACAGTGGTGGAATAATAATATAATAGTGTAAACAAATAAAATAAAAAAGGGTAATTCTAAAAAACATTTAACGTACTATTTGAAGTCATAGTCAACAACAATGTATTGTATATCTTAATTTCACTAGGACTGGGAAGCGCGTGAATGGTCTAACTGTACGCGCTGTTTGATCAAGTGTAGATCGATTGCAACGCGGGTTCGAAACCGCCCTGAAGTGACCAGATATTTTTTATATACAATTTTTTCTCCGAAAACACTCAATTTATTAAACTGTATAATAACATCAGGTAACGCGAGCGACATCTACCGGGACTATTTAAATTTATTCATCCGGAGGACATAAGTAAGCTAACGCCATCTATTAGCAAATAGCGTCAAGCAAAAACTGACGCATAATGTCATTACCGAGACCACGATTAACATGTTGCGATAAAACGGCCACTTCCACTAACGCTATTCCATGTTACTCGTGTAAATTGAAATTTCACTTGAATTGTATGAACATTCCCCAGCGATCTGCTAAAGACCTAACCGAAGAGTTCAAGTGTAATTGGCAATGTCCTTCCTGCCGCTCGAAAGTCCCGAGGAATGATAACACTCCTATAAGGGCAGCATCAACTCTGTCACCATCATCTAACACCGAAAACGACAATATTTCAGCTCCTATTGTTATTGTATCAGAGTCTCAAAGCTCATCAGATTTACGGTCTGTTGTGCGAGAAGAGCTAGAGTCTATACTTAACGATTTTAAATGTAAAATTGGTCAGCAACTTAAGGATATCACAGAGCAAGTACTTCAGAAGATTAAAATATTTACTGAAAAAATTGATTACATGGAACAAAAGTACGAAAAGCTTACTGGCGAATTCAAGGCAAATTCTGATACTATCAAATCTCTTGAACAGGAAAATATACAATTACGATCATCACTGGTCGATCTTCAATCCAGATTAACACTAACAGAGCAGCACTCACGGGCGAGCAACGTGGAACTCCAGTGCGTGCCTGAATTTAAAGGAGAAAACTTGCCATCAGTGATCAAACAAATAGCTTCTGTATCCAACTTTCAGCTCAATGATCAGGATATTCATAAGTGCACTAGAACATCGAAAATTAATCCTGACAATAAGCGGCCAAGATCAATAATTGTTAAGTTTAACTCGCCCAGAACACGTGACTCATTTTTGGCATCGGCAATTCAGTTTAATAAGAAGGCAAAGAGTCAGTCTGACAAATTGAATACGTCACATATTGGGATCGCTGGCAACAATCAACCTATTTATATTGTTGAACACCTTTCCCCGGCACAGAAGGCATTGCACGCCAAGACCCGAGCTAAGGCGAAGGAGTTGAACTACAGATTCGTCTGGATAAGGAACGGCAAGATCTTTATGCGCAAAACCCCGACATCGGAATATATATTTATAAGAGATTGCGAAACTCTTAACAATTTGTCCTGATTTTGTTTTATATTTTGTCTTAGTAACTATTCAATAAGTTAATTTTAATTTGTATAGGTAATTGCGATAATAGTTGATGGTTGCAGTGTCTGTTAAATGCTACTACCAAAACGTCCGAGGTTTAAGATCTAATGTTGCTTATGTACGGCAAGAAATTGCCTGTAATGACTATGATGTCATAGTATTCACTGAGACATGGCTTAACTCCAGCATTTTTGATTCCGAAATATTTGATAATCGTTACACTGTTTATAGGCGCGATCGAGAGAGCTCTCCCTTTCAAAATAATAAAAAGGGCGGAGGAGGTGTCTTGGTTGCTGTATCTTCGCGATTTGTATCTCAAAGAATTTCTGATTGGGGAAGCGACCATGAAGATTTATGGATTTCACTTCAAACCAATCAAAAAATCAGTAACAATGCCACAACATTAAAACTATGCGCTGCTTATCTTCCACCTCCAATAACACCAAACATACTTAAATCATTCCTTGATAGTGTAAATGATGTACTGGATGGAAATGATACACAAGTTATAATGATAGGAGACTTTAACTTGTGTAATATTAAATGGTTAAGAGTACCCGATGAATCTTACTCCAAGCCCGAGGTTCATAATAATGACATGTTAAATGCATTTATTGACTTTCTTACATTTCATGACTTGAAACAATTTAATCTTGTTGAAAACTCAAAAAATAGGATTTTGGATCTGGTATTATGTAACAAGGCAATAGTAACGGTAGATAAAGTAACGAGTCCTTTAAGAAACATTGATAAACATCATCCACCAATTGTAATTTCACTTACTGAAAACCTTAAAACTTCGTCTCTTTCTAAACACCGAACAGCTGCACACAATTTTCATAAAGCGGACTATGATTCCATTTCTAAATCTTTAGATTGCATTAATTGGTCGTCTGAATTTAAGACATGTTTTAAAGTTGATGATATGATAAATAAATTCTATATAATTTTAAGGGCCATCATCAAACAGCATGTTCCTATCATAAAAAAATCAAGTGATAAATTTCCAATATGGTACAATCGTCACCTAATCTATATGTTAAAACTAAAAAATAAATTACATAAAAAAATAAAGAAATATAACAACCCTTTAGACGTTGTAGAATTTCAGTATGTTAGGAAAGATTGCAAAAAAATGATTAGGGAATGCTACAATAAATATATTGAGTCAATTGAGGAGGAGATATCGAAAAACTCTAAATACTTTTGGACACATATTAAGAATCTTAGGAAAAATGACAACTATCCCCAGCAAATGGTGACAGGGGCCTCATTAGTCTCTAATACACAAGATATATGCAATGCATTTGCCAATCATTTCTCTGCGGTCTATGAAGATAGTGATAAAATGGACAACTCGCATATTGATCTTACAAATAACTTTCCTACACTAAACAATATTAACATTACTACTACTGATATACATAAAATAATCTCCAAATTAAATCCCACTAAAGGTAGAGGTCCAGATGATATCCCCCCTATGTTACTGGTGAAATGTGCTAAAGCACTCTTGACTCCACTGTCAATTTTATTTAATAGATCCTTAACCACTGGCACCTTTCCCAAGCAGTGGAAGGAAGCTAGAGTAGTGCCTGTGTTCAAAAATGGTAGAAGGGATTTAATCTCAAACTATAGACCAATATCGATTCTATCGTCTCTGTCGAAAGTGTTTGAGTCTATAGTATATCATAGAATATCCAGTCATGTTAAAACATTATTGATACAAGAGCAACACGGATTTATGGCAAACAGATCAACAAACTCTAACCTATTACATTATGTCACCACTATCGCCAACGATGTAGACAGAAGATACCAAGTCGACGCTGTCTATACAGATTTTTCAAAGGCGTTCGATAAAGTTCATCATGTGATACTGATACAAAAGCTTCAAAAACTAGGCATAACAGATCCGTTATTGTCGTGGTGTAAATCATACCTTGAAGATAGACCTGCTAGAGTTGTAATAAATGGTTCAAGCTCAGATCCATTTGTAGCGAGTTCTGGAGTCCCTCAAGGATCTATAATGGGTCCTCTCTTATTTAATATTTTTATTAACGACATCACCAGTAGTATTTCGCACTCTAAGGCATTTTTATTTGCTGACGATCTTAAGTTACTACACATTACAGAAAATGCAGACGACATATGTTTACTTCAAGATGACATTAATTCCTTGGTTCATTGGTGTAAAATTAATAGAATGGCCCTAAATCCCGCTAAATGTACCCATATTAAGTTTACTCGTAAACATAATGTCATCCCATCTGAATACAGTATAGGTAATACAAGATTAAATGAAGTTAATCATATAAAGGACCTTGGAGTGTGGATAGATAGCCGTCTTTACTTTAATGTCCATATAGAAAAAATAGTTTCAGACGCTAGTAAAGCACTTGGTTTTGTACTGAGATGTTCCAAAGAATTTAAAAAATATTCAACAACAAAACTTTTATTTAACGCCTTTGTAAGAAGTAAGCTGGAATACTGCTCATCAGTATGGGGTCCTACGCAAAGAAAACATATTGATAGAATCGAAAGTCTGCAAAGGAGATTCATCCGCCATCTATCAATCAGATTTAAAGTTCCACGTTTGATAAATACTTACCAAAAGCGACTTGAGCATTTTAATTTGCAGCCTTTACATAAACGCAGAATCATCACCGACATGACAGTGCTTCATAAGATAATGCATAATCAATTGGACTGTATACCATTGCTTGAAGGATTTCAATTTAATGTGCCGCGTAGGCTGCCGAGGTCGCCTTGTCCGCTGTTTCATATACCATTCAGGAAATCCAACTTAGGACTTAACTCTCCCTCGACACGATTGGCTCGAATGTATAATGAGTTAATGCGGAGATGCGTCAACCTTGATATCAATCACGACACACTCTCTAAATTTAAGCGATCTCTCGCGGATTACCTCAAAACTAATGATATTTCACTGCAGCCATTAGCTGTTATAACATGTAAATGATCAAGAATGAGTTTCTTTTAAATTTAGTCTAGTCTTATGTAGTTTATGTTTTTTTGTTTTTTACTTACTTTAATGGTGCATGCTGTGGTTGTCTTAATTAAATAACACTTAGTTTTAAGATATTTGTATGTATTACTTTGTAAATAATTAGTGTATATTTTGTCGGCAACCCTTATATAAATAAATAAATAAATAAATGTAAGTGAAGTCCACAAGTAGCAGTCACATCCACGCTGTCGAACTAAAAGGTTTGGCGCTTATTTTTTTATTAATAAAGTACATATACTTATTTGTTTTTGATTCTTATTAATTCAATCCCTATTCAGTGACGTAGCGTGGAAGTCAGCCGCCCCCTTATTTAGGAGTTTCAATCATAGGTACAACAAAAATGTGAATTTCAGGTTCAAATTTTAACGGTTTATTTCAGTTATTATAAATTTTGCCGCCCCTTAAATGTGCCGCCCGGGGCGGGCTGCCCCCTCCGCCCCCGCCACGCTACGCCACTGTCCCTATTGAAATAAAATTAGTAATGAAATTAATGACCGTAGGTAATACTACGACTGGGAATTGAAACCTTCTCTGTCGCTTAACGCGTGATAATAAGTAACCCAGGAATTTAATCAAAACAATCAAATTGTCACCCCTTTTCTCACAGGTATAGGCAGAGACAATGAAGCGCCACTTGCCACGATCCTGACACAACTACCTCGCTTTCCTCACATCCACAATTCTCTTCATACAAGCTCTACGATTATTTTTATTTATTTTATTTTATTTTTATTTCTTTAAGAATAACTTACAGCTAACTAGATATATATATATATATATAAATAGAAAAATAGATTATGGGCAGCTTTCTTGAGGATGTATACTATTTGGGCGGAAATCACAAATTTCTATAGTAAGCTATCACTTTTAGAATCATAGAAACAGCATGACCAAAGTATATACTAAATTAAAATAAATTACAAAAATGCTTGCTCTTCTTTGACCAGGAATCGAACTCGGGAATTACGCACTATGCAAGTTTTATTTAATTTAACATTGTCCAATTCGTCTAAACATAAACTCATTGATAGAAGTAATAGAGCCTTACTCTAAAAAAACAGCCACGGACGTAAGCTATGAAATTTATGAGTAAGGCCGTAAAGTATAGTTTGAAAAAAAGTCCCGCTCAGATGTTTCGCCGCTAAAGAAAGACGCCATAGTAAAGTAAAACTATAAAACATTAAAGTGGGACATTTTACTAAAAAATACTATGACACTTACTGTCTTACGTTTTGATGTGTGTACCACTGTGGTGTGTTTAAAACGAATATACATCTTATATAAACCATAATTTCTCATCATTACAAAGGTTAGTTGTCAGAAAATGCTAAATTATTATGCTACATAGGCATTATACTCGCCTATGTACCTATTTTTAGGTTTATTTTGGTGCAATTGAGGATTTAAATAAATAAATAAATAAAAACCTAAATAGGTTTTTTATTGTGACTCGACACACAGACCTAGAAGATGTAAACTGCATCCTAAATCCCGGGTAGTACCAAATTATTATGACAGCACCTCGCCTGATGTTAAGCTGGAATGCGGTTCATGAACGGAGGTAACTGCTACCACAGTTAAATAACTGCGAGTAGCTATCGCATCCACTATGCCGGCCAAGTTGGAACTGACAACTTTCAAGCTGATCCCGGTCTGCTGCGTCCCGGAAGCTGATTACTAGACACAACTCTTAGAAAAGTCTCAATAATAAATAAAAATAATAGAACTCTCAAACAATTTGTGTTCAATATATATAACATAAAGAGCAACCTAATAAATGATTAAAAAAGTAGTTATTTTGAAAAAGGAAATTTCCTTTTGCCTTGACTATAGTCAGCGGCAAACAGAAAGGATAACGTTAAAAGTCATACGAACCAACTTAAACTGTGAACCAAACATAAATTATATAACTTTATGACTTATACATACATATTTGTACATACATATAGGTAGATATATCCTTTGATTCTGAGGTATATTACTAAGACATACAAGTATACAGACCGTGAAAAGACTTAGTCGCGTTTCGGGATCAGCTTTTAAGTTGCTGGTTCCAACTAGGCCGGGATAGTGAAAGTGACTGCTACTTCATGGACAGCACTCCAATGTAACACCAGGCGGGGTGCTGTCATATGTCGAGTCACAATAAAATGACACAATTTTTATGAAACATAAATAACTAATATGTCTCATAAAAATTATGTCTTTTTTGCGCATTGCCACCAGATTGCGCATAAAATACTGGGTTCGATTCCCGATTAGAGCAAAGGTTCGTTTCATCGATTTTACATCTTTTTATTATTATTTAAATTTCTATACTAAGCTACTAAAATGTTTGTATCATAGAAACAGGACTACCAAATTACATATATCAGATACCTTGGTACTGGTGGGTGATCTCGAACTCGTGCTCTCGGTTTTTATAACCATTGCACTGCCACTACACCACGGTCGTCTTAGACAATTTTTTTTTATAAAAAGGCGGATTTGTGCTCCGGATCTGTTTATCTAAAAGAGGTAGGCAGTGGTGCCCAGTCTGTCAATCTGGTAGTACCAACAATTACTAGTGAATAACACAGCAGTATAGATCCTCGAAGAACCGACAACCGATGGGGAAGAAAGGTTCTAGAGTGGGGACCACGAACCGGAAGACGCAGCGTAGGTAGGCCTCCCACTAGGTGGACTGACGACATAGTGAAAGTCACAAATAACCAGTGGATGCAACATGCATCTTGTCGTTCGGAATGGCGTTCTAAGGGGGAGGCCTATGTTCAGCAGTGGACGCCTTCTGGCTGATGATGGTAATGATAGATCCTGGCAGATAAAAAAGCGCTGTCATTGAAGATGCGCAGTATCTTGTTTTGTTATCTACTTACTTTTCGTTTTACGCATGTGTATACAATTTTAAATATTTTTTTTTTTAGATTTTGCGCGAACATTAATTATTGAATTTATTTTTATTTTAAATATTATTAAATACGTGCACGACTTTTTTTATTGTGACACATTTGACCTCGACCCGCCTGATGATAAACAAGAGGAGATCCAAGAATGACGACGATTGAAACAATCGAGTTAGTACACGGCTGCCTCAGTCGCCGTCACTATGCCGGCCAAAGGTGCTTCTTCACGAATCACTTGAAGGATCCAAGGATATAGGAGGGAGAGAACACATGGGCTGGCAAAGCATTCCACACGTCGATTGTTCTACACAGAAAAGACTCGGTCGTCACAATGCGGATGCATCCCCCGAACAGGGCGGGTATTACGGGTGTGAAAACACGAGGTAGGAACAAGGTTAAAGAGCTCCTCGAAACATCCTCCGTGGTATAGGCGATAGAGGACGCAAAGAGCCGCCATGTCTCTGCGTAGTTGATAGATGGAAATGCTTCCACCGCAGTCGTCCAGAGCTCTTCTAATTCTAAGGATTGGAATCCTTACAGCGCAGCTTAAAAGTCAGGAGTATTTTTATCTTCCCGTTTCTACACCTTCTTTTAAATAATTATCTTAAGCTTTTATATTACTTTAAATAATGTGATGTTTCTAATTTCTAAGTCAATAGGGAGCTTTTAAGCCATTGTAGGAGAGCTTTTGTTCTCGTGAACGCCGCGAGCTTTGTATTTAACTACTTATTAATTATTCATGTGATAAACGCTGTGTTTGCATAACTTATAGCAAAAAAACGTTTTTCTTATTTTTTATTTTAAGTAATATATTAAGGCGACCGTGGTGTAGTGGCAGTGCAATGGCTACGTAAGCACGAGTTTGAAACCACTTACGGTACCAATGTATCTTTGATATATGTACTTTGTTTGTACTGTTTCTATGACACAAGCACTTAAGTAGCTTTGTATAGAAATTTAAAACAAAAAATAAAGGTGCTGGTATAGTAGAAACTTAACGACCAAGCTACATACCATCACTTATAAGTATACAGACCGTAAAGTGGTTTAGTCGCGTTTCAGGATCAGCTTGTAACCTTTGACGACAGGCGTGACCGAACGGTTATCGATTGGTTTGTTGCGCGTAAAGTCCCGACTTCGATTCCCGGTCGAAGCAAATATTTGTTTCATAGCTTTTATTTTTAGTATTTATTAATTATATTAATAAATACTAAAAAAGGGGGTATTTGCTTCGGTTGTAGGGAAGCAAAGAGTTGTAGGCAGTGGTACCCAGTCCGCTGATTCGGGGCAGTACCACCACTTACAAGTACACAAGTATTACAAGTACACAGTGAAGTGATTTGGTCGCATTTCGGGATCAGCTTGTACATTACGTTGCCGGTTCCAACTAGGCCGGTACGGTGGTTGTGATTGCTACTTACAGTTACTGCATTGTAGAAGCAGTGACATCTATTCATCACACACACACATTCACACTCTACTCCAGGACACTTCACACTCAAGGGAGTGCTGTCATATGTCGAGTCACAATAAATAAAAACATCAGGCAAGGTTAGATGTCGCGTTACATTAAAAATAGACGTATATAAGTAATGTATTATATATATATTTATACTTATCTAAAATTACTCTAACATGTTAAGGTTGTATTTATCATTTAGTTTGGACAGGTGGCTATGTTATTAATTAAACTTTATATTTCGAAGTTTTGTCCGGCAACTGCGACTGCGCACGGCTACGCGACTCCGCCTCCCACGGACCTGTTCACTTGCTGCACAAGCTACAGTATCCAAAGTTACTTACGGACTTTCTGTTATATACCATGTTTGAATAATAGATTGACAAGAGGAATTTATAAATCTAAGGTGGATGGATGTGTTGAACAAGGCAGGCCCAGGTGGACGGATGTCTCCGACCAAATTGGAGATATTTTGGTCGGAGTTTTTTTGTCAGTCAATGGCTCTCTTGGACCTCCCCTTGCATATCAGGCAAGTATAGATAAAATATCTTGGCACAATAATAAAAAAGGACAATGGCTATTTAAAAAAACACAGCCTAAAAACATTAAAACAGAAACATTAGGTGGGCGTTACAAAACAGATGCATATCAACAGATAAAGAAGGCGTTCTACAGGAGTTATTTTATACTGTGACAGTAAAGACCAGCCTACTCTTAATGAGTGAAACGCCTTCATAATAAGTTAAGGAACAGCTTTTAAAAACTACCCCCTTTGTTTTTGTTTCATAATTATTCATTTTGTACCACAATTAGTATTAGGGTTTTTTTTTTAATGAAAACCGTAGTTCGAGTGGTCATTAACAGTCTGGTAGTACCTCCACTTACAAGTATACAGACCGTGAGGTGACTTAGTCGCGTTTCGGGATCAGCTTGTTACCGATATCAACTAGACATAGTGGATGTGACTGAGACTAACAGTTAATTGACATCGTGGACCGCACTTCAACTTTACATCGGGCGGGGTGCCTTCATATTTTTTTTTGCATTTTGACTTAGCATGCACTTGCTTATCGCCTGAGTCTACCATGGCTTCGGAAAGGCGAAGTTTTATATGTACAATTATAGCCTGTACATATATATTTTTTTATTTACATTTCTATACTAAGCTACTAAAGTGATTGTATCATAGAAACAGGATGACCAAAGTACATATATCAAAGATACATTGGTACAGGTAAGTGATTTCGAACTCGTGCTTTAGGTTTGTGTGACCAAAGCACTGCCACTACACCACGGTCGCCCTATTTCATATCAATCTTATGAAATAATAAAATAGACCGGCATACGAGTAGTGGATCCAACTGCTACGTGCACTCGCGTCGACTCCACTTTAACATCAGGCGGAGTGCTGTCATATGTCGAGCCACAAGAACAAAAATGAAAAAATAAATATTCCCAATAGTATACACCTACACAAGACCATTTTAAAATGAACATCTTAAAAAACACCGAAGCAAAAGCTATTAGCATAAAAACAATAAAATATAAACTCATATTTTCTATAAAAAGCGGCCACAAAACTTGGAATAATTAACGTTTTCATAGATAAATAAGTCAAGTAACACATAAAAAAATATATTTAATATATTTCGGAAGGCGGGAACGGACACTGGGCGGGCGGTTCCATGCGAGATTTATTACACTCCATTGCAAAGCCCTGCTATGGTAAAACGAAGTAACACAAGCGACAGACGTGCGGTTGACCGCTTTAATCCAATTTTCAATACTGAATAGCAAAGAACCATTATTAAGTAGTTTAAAAAAAATGGTCTAACGTAATACACAAACCTTGTCAGCCATAAAGTCGATTAATCAGAGTAAAGTACTCGTAAATATAAACCTACGACTTTTATTTTCCTAATATAAGAAAACTATTTGCTTTAATTCAATTCGTAGTATGTCTGGGTATTTACTCTGTCAACCGTTCGGGGATAAGACGTTTTGATAGGACTTTAATTTCATAATGCTAACAGTAAAAATATAATTAAATAAAATAATAAAATATATTTGCTCCCTAATTAACATTTCACGCCTTAATTCCCACAGGGATAGGCAGAGACAATGGCCGCCACGATCCCGAAATGCGCTTTGAATTAGGAAAAAACTTAGGAATACGATAATAAACATATAAATTATTCGTTCAATACTTCGTTTTGCCATACAACATCACAGTAGTAGAAGGATAAATGTTTTTGTTTTATGCATCGCCCTTTTGTATAATTATTAGCTATGTTTTTATAATAAATGCCTACTGTTAAATTGGTGTAGGCAGTGAATATATATCCTTGGTTAACTAAAAAATGTGAAAACTGTACGAGTATTTTTAGTTTGACACATGGAAAAGATTAGTGAAAGTAGATTGACGAAAGAAATTTATAAACGAGGCGGGTCTGCCGGTCTGCCGGTGTTTTCTGACCAAATCGAAGACATCCTCAAGAAAGCTGGGTTGCCTAGTGCCCATAACTGTAGAGCTCGTATAAAGAAATTTGTGGATGTGAAGGAAGAGAGAGACTTGTGTCAGGATCTTGGCAAGTGGCGCTCCATTGTCTTTGCCTATCCCTGTGAGAGAAGGGCGTGACTATTAGATGAATTGATTTATTGTATTTTTTAGTTAGAATATCTGCCGAAATGCGTTCATATACACCTTTGTATATCGAAATGCCTTGTTCAGAGAAAAGTCAGATAGCTGTTTTTTTTGCACTGTACAGCAAAAGACTGTCCCGGCGTGGCTATAAAACGACGTAGAGTCCTATTTAATTATTTAACCAATTTAATATTTTAAATTCCCTTTTAAATAATAAAATGTTTATAATCTCTATTAAAATCAAATTCAAAAACACAAAACCTTAGTATATCTAAAGCAATCACTTCCATAGGTGAACAGCGGGTAGATTGACAAGTGGTAATTCCGTGAGGGGGTCACCTGTCAGTCGCACGCCAGCCGTCGCCATGAGCGGTCGTCTCGCGTGCCCCTCTTACAATACTGCGTTACTTAGGGAGATGAATGTTTTTAAGCATTATTAAATTTATTGTAATAATTTAAAGATTTTTTAGGACGACGCCAACATTATTCTAAATTATATTTAGATATACTCGTATGATGCAATTAAAATAAGAATAGGACCAAATCGGCGCCATTTTGTGACGTTTAGCTCTGCAACCAACTTCACTTTAGTATGGTGTCTTTTTCTTTGCGGAACAACAAGAAAAAGACACCTTGATAGACGGTGCACGTCTAATATCCAGCGGTAGCTTGTTTCACTAGCGGGCTGCAGACACAGAAAAAGTATCTGAATATCTGATTGAGGAGTGGGAAGGAATTATGTCATATACCTACTGTTACGCCTTTATATGCATGTGAATTTATTTTGTAACTATCATTAGTTCTTAAGTTTTAGAATAATCTAAAATATATTTTTTTACATTTTATTTTTATTGCAGTGTAAATTGGTGGAGTGTAAACAGTGGAGGCTACTTTTAAATAGGTAGAGGTTTGGCAACAGAAAAATCTTCCTGAAAAAGCAGATCGATGATGGAGCGTATGGAGTAAGGATTTTATGGATATGAAATTTCGGATATGGATACGGATATAGGAATGAATTCGGTTCCGCCCCTATCCGAAATTATCCGAAACTTTTATAATGGATTCGGTTAGAGTTACGAATAGGTTTTTATTTCGGATATTCGATAGTTTGTTACGATTAAGGCTTTGGATACTGCACGTTTTAAAGGTAAGCCACAGCGTCTACCTCCCTGACTATATCGTACTTGAGTTTGAGTGAAGCGATCGAGGGTTTGGTGGAAGAATGAAAATAAATTAAACCCATTTTAACGGTTAATGGAGGTATTGCTCTGTTTTTGACGTATTGAATGGTTTTACTTATTACATGACATTATTGTAATATTAAATTGCTTGTCAATTAATTTGTGACCCAAATACATACGAGTATACAGTGGCGTAGCGTGAGGGGGGGGGGGCGGAGGGGGCGGCCCGCCCCGGGCGGCACATTTAGGGGGCGGCAAAATTTAAAAAAACTATAATAATTCGTAAAAATTTGTACCTTAAATTCACATATTTGTTGTACCTATGATTAAAACTCCTAAATAAGGGGGCGGCAAATTTTTTTTCCGCCCCGGGCGGCTGACTTCCACGCTACGCCACTGCGAGTATATTTATATTTTTGCGAGTATATTACATAGTATTGTGGTTTGACATAAGACAGCGTCCTCTCTGATGTTATGCTAGAGTGTGATCCGCTAATGGAGGCGACTAAAGGATTTTTTATTTATTTATTGTGACACGACATCTGACCTCGAACCGCCTGATGATAAGCAAGGTCCAAGAGTGGCGACGACTGAAAAAACCGATTTAGTTCCCGGCCGTCACTATGCCGGCCAGAATCTACTAAAGAAACAAAATCATGCATGGGAAGCGAGGGCTTTGTACCAGGATCGTGGCAAGTGGCGCTCCATTATATTTGCCTATCCCTGTGGGGAAAAAGGGTGACAATTTGATTAACTGATCTTGAGGTAGTCGCATCCGTTATAAAGACCTGCTTATTGAATAAATAAAACAAATATATTTATTTTAAAAAAACTTGTAGCTGGGAGGCCATATTGGGTACGACTGCTACTTGCTAGGTGTAGTAGCAGTCGCTCATATTTATTGACCGCACCCAATCATAACATCAGGCGGGCTGCCCATTTCTTATATTTCTATACCAAAGCACTAACAACGCTTGTATTATAGAAATAGGACGACCAAAGTACATAATATATCAAAGATACATTGGTACTGGCAAATACGTTTTATCTGGGAGCTCTCGATTTACACGACCATTACACTACGGTCGCTTCACGTCGAGTCGAGACTCAATAAAAAATTAATGGAAAATACACTGATTTTGGGTTATTATTATGAAGTTCTTTTAATAAACAAAATCCCTGTAAATATGTGGTGAATTTTGGCGAGCATGCAAAGTGTGGAGTGGACTCCCGCAGTACCAAGCGAGGCTAATGATCTACCCGCCAGATAGAAATGACGCAGCCTCCCGACCTCCCAATTTAGGGTTGTCACTTAACGATTTTTAATTCTATACAATGTGTGATTAAATTATATGACTTTTGTTATCTGATGACGACAGACGTGGCGTATTGGTTACCACAACAGTCTATTACGCGGAAAGGCCCGGATTCGATTCCCGGTTGAAACAAATATTTGTTTCATAGCTTTAATTTGTAATATTTAATAATATTACAATATTTAATAAGTTTTTAAATAATAAAAGAGAAGGATATTTGCTTCAGGTCTGGTTGTCAAAGAGTGGTAGGCAGCGATGACCAATATATCAATCCGGGGTTACATTATAACTTAATCTCTTATTAAAATTTTTTTTTAGGATTTAACATCTGACTATGACTGATAGTAAGCAAGGGAAGGGCCAAAAGCGCTTATGACTGTAAAACTTAACTCAAATCACAGGTGCCTAAGTCGCCGTCACCATGATAAGCTTTTAATATCTTAACGTATATTTGATAAAAACAAAATACATATTGTAGTTGATAAAAATCTATCTTACAGTAAATTAAACCCTAAGATAACCAACTTGCATTCAACAACAAAAAATATATATTCATCATATAACTAAACCCCGAAATTTGACTAGCAACATTACCCTTAAACCTTGCAAAATAAATTGTCCCTTAAGACAACCCTACCTCTCGACGTCTAGTTCGGTAATGAAGCAATTTAAATGCATGAGGCAGGGCGCGCGCGGACCATGGAGGGGGAAAAGTCCTTTAACACGAAAGGTTACAACTACCCTCATATTTATAAATTAATTTAAACTCTATTTTATTTGTGAAAAGGGTTATATTTGATTATTAATTCATTATGAGATATGTGTATTTGTCTTTTAGTTTGTTGGTAGTAGGTAAGAGATAGTGGTTGTTGGGTGCTGCTGTGGCGTATCTGCAGGTAAGGATTATATAGATAGGGAGTGACTTCGTCGCGAAAATGTATCAGAGGCTGGAGGAGGGAAAGTATTTTTTCGTAAATACACTCCGGGATATGTAGAGGCTTTGATGTGATGTATATAGATATTTATAAAATGAATTTTCATGTCAATATCTTTACGTTTGTGATATTGGTCAACCATTTTTCAACCCAATCTTTTTAAAACTCAAATTTTCAAGTCGAATATAGCATTGCAAATTTTTGTAATAATAAAATATTTGGTAATAAAAAAGAGGCGGATATTTGATTCGAGTCTAGTTGGGCACAGAGGTACAGAGTGATAGGCAGTGGTGCCCAGTCTGCCGATTTGGGGTACTACGACCACTTACAAGTATACAGATCGTGAAGTTATATTGTCGCCCTTCGGGATCAGCTTATAAGACGCCGGTTCCAACTAGGCCGGCATAGTGGATGTGTCAGTTATTGAATTGTAGTAGCAGTGACATTCATGGACCGCGCTCCAGCTTAACATCAAGCGGGGTCATATGTCGAGTCACAATAATAAAATCGAATCTATCTCACTTTCACCTTCTGAAGACCACACAGAATGATATATTTTTTGTCCTTGTCACACAAACAACTTAACAAATTCATTGTCATTCAGTCAAGTGGAAAGTATGAAAGCATTGCTTCAAATTGTGTGGTTTTCGTGGAATTGTTTTTGATTGACATATTTTGGAAACTTGGGGTGGATGGAGATTAAACACTATAATAGATAAGGCGTTTGTATGGATACGAGTGTCGGTTCAAATCCGGATGATCTTTTGACTAGGATTAGCTTCGTGTTAGACTCGCGGTAAAACTATTTCAATAATTATTATCAAAATACCTTAATACCCTAAAACATAAATAGACCATGTAAGATGTAAGGTCATCGTCGTGACAATTAAAAAAAACTGGATCTAGGAGCTATATAGATATCTGCATAATTGTTTTCTTAATAAATTAAACAAATTTATGTGGTTTAGTGTCGCGTTTATTTTATTCCATTATTCCGACGTTTCGAGAGCTTTGCAGCCATCGTGGTCAATTTTATTAATCTTGGATAAACGTTTTTCTACTTGAAACAACTCTTTTCTTCGCTTCGCTCTTCCTTTCTTTTTAGGAAAATTGAGTCCTTAAATTGGACGAAGTTTGTCTCCAAAACATTGGTAGCGTCCAAATCACAGATAATGATAATCTGTCAGCAATTTTTAAGCTAATGCAGAAACGCGACTGGTTTGCTTTGCGATCTCTAGAGTACACTTGAAAGTGGTGATACTTTTGGATCAGCAGTCTGAGTTAATATAATAACCACCAAATGTGTGACCGATCATAAAACTATTTTGTGTAAATTTATATTTCAATTATATTTTATTATTGTCAGTATTAGTGTATTGTTACATTAAATATTGCAAATATTTGTTAATAAATAAAAGAGATGGATATTTGCTTCGGGTCTAGTTATCAAAGAGTGGTAGGCAGTGGTACCCAGTCTGCCGATCCGGGGTAGTACCACCACTTACAAGTATACAGACCGTGAAGTGATTTGGTCACGTTTCGGGCTTGTAAGTTGTAAGTTGCCGGTTCCATTTAGGCCGGTATAGTGGATGTGATTGCTACTCACAGTTATTAAATTGTATTAGCAGCGACATTCATTAATGGACCACACTTCGGCTTAACATCAAGCACGGTGCTGTCATAAGTCGAATCACAATAAAAAAATAAAAATAAGTCTCCTGTAACAATACTGGTCAGAGGTACTTTTCACGCTTCACTTGAAAGATTATAGGAGGATGTTCCTCCATTTGTTTTGACAAATAATATAATCGATTCTTCCTCCTATATTGCTAAAGGTAAACCTATACTTTTAATATATGTACTAACCTTAGAATATAGGTACTTTTTATAAAACTAAACTAACAGACAATAAAAAAGCGGTCATGAAAAAGTTTAGAAAGTAAAGTTTTTTCAAAAGGCTCAGACGTCCGCCTGTCAAGTGACGTCAACCGTCAAAGATCGATTCACAATGGACCACCAAAATCACAAACCAAATAGCATTATATTATTTGCACATTTCAAGCTTAAAGTGCTCTTTATAAAATACACCTTTCGCTTTTCTTAAAAATTAAAATTGATTCTATTATTTAACAACGACGAGGCGTTGAAATCCATACCCTGTGTTGAAATTAAAAAAAAAGATAATCCCGCCTTTTACGAAAACCATAGACAATCGCAATGCTTAGAATTTGACAAAGGATGCCTCCAAAAACAGATTATAATAAGCCTTATTTTGGGTGTAAACAGAAATAAACTTCTCCACAATAGTTCGCCGTAATGCGACACCTTTTTTTTTAACCCCTCAGAAAAAAATACAATACATTAACTTTTATTTACATTTCCATCAAATCAGTAACAGAACAAAAACATCAATGTATATCGGGAACATGTATCTATTATCGAATTTATTGATATTGATATTTTTTTCCTAATACCAATGAGCCAGTGATTCAACGCTCACTTTACCGGGTATTCTGTTAATACTTAAGTTTGAAGACTAAGGTTAGGGTTAAACAACGTTTAATTGCAGTTTAACTTTAAGTAAAACTTAATGTTATTCTAGTCACAATTTTTAAAACTTAGTTAATAATACTCGTAGTTTATCTTTTTAGAGAATATTAGTATTGTAATTTTAGATTTCTCAAATAGTATATCATGAGATGATTTTAATGATAATGTGTTTTTAGTATTTACTTTGTTAACTAAGACCCCGTTTTTCATAATTCATTTGCTTTCCACAGATTCAGATCTGGTTCCCACAATTCTCTTCAGACGAGCTCTATTTTATGAGCACTAGTTACCAACTGCCCGTAAAATAGAATCCCCCTTTTTAAATCAATCAAATAATTAAATTGACACGCCTTTTTACCACAGGGATAGACAGACACAATGGAGCGCCACTTGCCACGGTCCTGACACAACTCCCTCGCTTCCTTCACATGTACAATTTTCTATAAATCTCCCTGTATAACCAAGAAATAATTTCTATCGTGCCCGTTTGATCTGATTTAAAAATATTAAACTTCGTTTAAAGGTTAAGGGACTTAACCTTAGAGGTACATTAAGTGTGGAATAATATACCCAGCCGTAGTGTAAATTGTCGGAAGCTCGAAAGGTAGTAGCCATGAATGACAGGCATCTGTGGGCACCTATTCTTAGTATTGTTATGATTTAATTTGATTATTATTTATATAACGGATATAGATTTAAGTGATCCCTTCTCAATTTTTGACAAATTTAAGATCAATTCACACTATGTTGCTATATTCGTACTTAGTTTCGTTTTTTTTTATAAAACTGCCTAGAAACCAGGTAAAATCTAGTATTATTTGGTCTATAGATTTGTGATTTTGTGAATTTGATGATATGTTTTAGGCTCTATGGAGCTGACATGTCTTAATAGACAAAAGCTCCCAATAAATATAGATTAAAAAAAAAGATTTGTGATTAATGACAGAAAAGGAACACAGTACAGTGACTTGTTGAATCTAGCACAGTAGAGTAAGAATTTTTTTTAAAATTATAGTGCCACATATGACGTCGACTAATGGTCAGCGCCGATGACTGACTTGAAATATTCTGAGACACAAAAAAATTAATGGAGGTCACTGCTACTACAATTTAATAACTGTTAGTAGCAGTCACATCCACTATGCCGGCCTAGTTGGAACTGGCAACTTACAAGCTTAGTCCTAAAACGCGACTAAGGCACTTCATGGTCTGTATATAGTGGTGGTACTACCCCGGATCGGCAGACTGGGTACCACTGCCTACCATTCCTTGACAAGCAAAGCAATATATCTGCCTCTTTTTTATATCCGCCGACCGGGAATCGAACCCGGGACTTTTGCTTAACTGACGGGTGTGCTAACCACTACCTAAGTAACGCTTGTCGTGGATTCTGTTTTTTTCCTTTTACCTAAACTATAGTTTACAAAATTGCATATATACATACCTTCATACTCAATTCCCACATATATCTGAACGCACGTCAAAAATTACCATCGGAGCGTTGGTCCGTGTACACACCAAAATGTGCTTTTTTTCCGAACCCATAGACTATAAACCACTACACGACTCATTTAAATAATTTTAGAGTAGTAGACAGAAACGAGGCAGACCCAGGAGGGTGTTTTCCGAACAAACCGGAGACATCCTCAAGAAAGCTGGGTTGCCTAGTGCCCATAACCATAGAGTTTTCGACGACAGGCGTGGACGAACGATTTAGCGATTGGTTTGTTGCGCGTCAAGTCCCGGGTTCGATTCGATCCGGTCGGAGAATATTTGTTTCATTACTTTGTAATATTTAATAATTATATTAAATATTGCAAATATTTGTTAATAAAAAAAAGGTGGATATTTGCTTTGGGTGTGATTATCAAAGAGTGGTAGGCAGTGGTACCCAGTCTGCCGATCCGGGGTAGTACTACCATTTACAAGTATACAGACCGCGAAGTGATTTGGTCAATTTTCGGGATCAGATTGTAAGTTGCCGGTTCCAACTAGGCCGGCATAGTGGATGTGATTGCTACTCACAGTTATTGAATTGTAGTTGCAGTGACATTCATTCATGGACCACACTTCGGCTTAACATCAAGCAGGGTGCTGTCATATGTCGAGTCACAATAAAAAGAAAAAAAAGTTTGAATGAAGAGAATTGTGGATGTGAGGGAAGCGAGGGAGTTGTGTCAGGATCGTGGCTAATGGCGCTATATTGTCTTTGCCTACCTATGGGAAAAGGCGTGATAATTCGATTGATTAATAGTAGACAAAACGTTGATGCTCTTTTAACCAGTAATCTGCCTTTTAAGATAAAGGTAGCAGGCAGACAGGCGATGATCCCAGTCTGCCGATTGAGACAGTACTCGTACCGACACTTTTAGATATACAAACCGTGGGGTAACTTAGTTGCGTTTCGGGATCAGCTTTTTATGATTAGACTTTTAAAAATGTAGTTATATTCCAAACTTTGCTTTATATGTTTTTTTATACTTGTTTTTGGACTTGTAAATATATTTAAGTTTTTTTTCTCTGTGTAAAATCCTTTTAAGGCTCTATATAGGTCTGGCAATGCCTAGTGTGAGACCACCAGACTTATTAAAAGATTTTTGTATTGTATATTTGTATTGTATATGCTAAGATTAATGATTAAAAATTTAAGGCGACCGTGGTGTAGTGGCAGTCCAATGGGGACACAAAACCGAGAGCACGAGTTCAAGACCACCCCCCGGTACCAATGTATTTTTGATATATGTACTTTGGTTGTCCTGTTTCTATGATACAAGCACTTTAGTATAGAAATGTAAATAATAAATAAAATAAATAAAACGCCATTTATTACTTTTTTTTATTGTGACTTGACATAATTATGACAAAACCCCGCCTGATATCAAACTGTGCTGTCCAAGAATAAAGGCTACTGCTAGTACAGTTAGATAACTGCAATTACAGTCGCGTCCACTATGCCGGTCTAGTTGTAAGCGGCAACTCTCAATCTAATACCAAAACGCGACTAAAACTTGGTGCAATAAGGCTTGGCGTCTACATTGTATATAGTCTGTGTTCATACCTTAATCCAGCACCCAGGATTAGTTGAAAGCCCTTTTTGATTGGCAGCTGAGTGCGGTTATTTGGAATGTATGATGTGGTGGAATTGGATATAGGGTAGGCAGTAGTGTTGGATGTATATATAATTGAAGGGAATTAAATAAATATTTTTTGTGTTTCTATGATACAATCACATTTAGCAGCTTAGTATAGAAATTAAAAAAAAAACAAAGATGGAATAATTTATTTTATTTACTTTTGTGTACTTATATATTTTAATTTTAGATGTGAGGGAAGCGAGGGTGTTGTATTAGGATCGCGGTAAGTGACGCTCCTTCGTCTCTGCCTATCCCTGTGGGAAAAAGGCGTGACAATTTCATTTGAGTTAATATATTTTAATACTTTATGCACTATGTACAAATACGAAGTTAATGCCGATAGACGTTCTCTGCCAGTTAACTTTAGGGACCAAAATAAAGAACAAAGAGCAAATAATATTAAGAATCAGAATAAAAGCTCCAATAATAGGAAAATACATAATAAAAGTAAAATAAAATATACATAGGTAAATATTAAATATAAATATTTTATAGGTATAGCGACGATAAAACAAAAAATGTCCTAACATCTCTATCTCATAAAACAAACAAAATGATTTCACTTTTTTTCTTTTGTAGCCTAACTTTAATTTAAACTTTAAATCAAAAATCAAATCAAATTGTCACGAACTTTTCCTACAGGGATAGGCAAAGGCAATGGAGAGCCTCTTGCCACGATCCTGACACAACTCCCTCGCTTCCCTCACATCCACAATTCTCTTCATACAAGCTCTACGATTATGGGTACTAGGCAACCTAGCTTTGTTGAGGATGTCTCCTAAATCTAAATGCACTAAATCATAAAAATCGTTAGGAAACCGTATTGGTACTTCATCGTCGATTTGAGATTATTTATTGTAACGCAATACTTATCCACATTGCTTGATGAACCAACAACCGACGGTGAAGAAAGGTTCTTAAGTGTAGACCACGAATTGGAAGACGCAGCGTAGGTAGGCCTCCCACTAGGTGGACTGACGACATGGTGAAAGTCACGAATAACCAGTGGATCCAACTGGCATCTTGTCGTTCGTAATGGCGTCCTAAGGGGGAGGCCTATGTTCAGCAGTGGATGCCTTCTGGCTGATGATGATGATAATTTATCTGACTTCGACTTGTCTAGAAAACAAAGTTTACAGCTGCAGTCGGCGTCACTATGCCGGCTAGATAATGATAAATATATATGGTTATAAATATAAATAGTTATAGCTAAATAGCAATAAATATAATAGTTAACTGATTATTAAAATAAAACTATAATAAAATGCTCGTTCTATAATCCAGTATGGATTCGTCATGGTTTGTATGACGGCTGAGTTTCCCACGCGCTACCCGTCTTACTGCCATCCATGATCCCTGCGTGGATTAAAACTAACCAGGGTAGGGTTGTCAAGTCAAACACATAAAAAATGTATAAGGAGACCGTAGTGTAGTGGCAGTGCAATGGTTACGCAAACAAAAGAGCATGGGTTCGAAACCACTGACCGGTACCAATGTATCTTTGATATATGTACTTTGGTTGTCCTGTTTCTTTGATACAAGCAATTTAGTAGCTTAGTATAGAAATGTATAATAAAAAATAAAAAAATAAAAATAAAATTTTATGATCCAATCGGTCCAACCTTTTCTTTGGCTGGCATAATGACCACGACCGTGGTGTAGTAGAAGTGAACCACGACGACTTGAAAACCACTCACCGGTGCTAATGTATTTTTTTTATTGTAACTCGACATATGAAAGCATCCCGCTTGATGTTAAGCTGGAGTGTGGTCCATGAATGGATGCCACTACTACTACAATTCAACAACTGTGAGTAGCAATCACATCTACTATGTTTCGGGATCAGCTTGTAAGTTGTCGGTTCCAACTAGGCCAGCATAATGGATACGACTGCTACTTATAGTAATTTAATTATAATCTCAGTCACCTCCTTTCATGGATCACACTCCAGCGAGGCAAGTCATGTCATTGGTTCAATCAAATTTAATTAAAGAAAATGTATTTTTTTTGTCAACCCTACACTAATATGTCAACGAGTAGACATTGACAATTCATTCAGCTACCTGCGCCCGCGCATGAAACTGACACACGATACTACAAAAAAAACTATCACGCCTATAATCCTAATCGGACATAGACAGCACTTATAGAAATAACTTTATATTTTGACGCGATAATCGTTTTGCATATGGAATATTACCTTTATATGTATTTATATTTTATACAGACCGTGAAGTGATTTGGTCGCGTTTCGGGATCAGCTTGTAAGTTGCCGGTTCCAAGTAGGCCGGTATAGTGGATGTGATTGCTACTCACAGTTATTGAATTGTAGTAGCAGTGGCATTCATTCATGGACCACACTTCGGCTTAAAATCAAGCGGGGTGTTGACATATGTCGAGTTACAATAAATAAATAAAAAGGAAATTGGCTAGTCTGCTTATCCGGGGTAGTACCATTAGTTACAATTTACAAACCGTGAAGTACCTAAGTAACAACGGGATCAACTTCAAGCTAGGCCGGCATAGTGGGTGCGACTGCTACTTGAAATTATACTGTAGTTGCAGTCGACTTTATTTATGAAACGCTGACCATTTTGTCTCATGTTTTTTTTATTGTGACTTGACATATGACAGCACCCCGCTTGATGTTAAGCCGAAGTGTGGTCCATGAATGAACGTCACTGCTAATACAATTCAAAAACTGTGAGTAGCAATCACATCCACTTTGCCGGCCTAGATGGTACCGGCAACTTACAAGCTGATCCCGAAACGTGACCAAGTCACTTAACGGTCTGTATACTTTTAAGTGGTGGTGCTACCCCGGATCGGCAGACTGGGTACCACTGACTACCATTCTTAATGTATAGCTACAATGCCAAAAATATTGTCAGGATCATGGAAAGTGGCGATCTATTGTCTCTGCTTATCCCTATGGGAAGTAAGACGTGACAAGATTTGAATGTAGAAATGCCTATATGAATCCTATAATAAAAAATCCAATGAGAAAAAAAATAGAAATGCATGATTATGAAGGGTAGATAGAAGCTATAGAAAAGTACATTTGACAAATTTAATGTGACCGTGGTGTAGTGGCAGTGCAATGGTTAAGCAAACCGAGAGCACGGGTTCAAAACCACATGCCGGTACCAATGTATCTTTGATATGTGTATTTTGGTTGTCCTGTTTCTATGATACAAGCACTTTAGTAGCTTAGTATAGAAAAGTAAATAAAAAAAATGTACAATGACAAATGTCACTTTAATACAATTTCACACGGTTATTAAATACACGAGATATGAGTAAGGGTGAAAATACACGAGCGACTAATTAACTATTAGATTTAATGTTTATTATAGGTGTTGAGAATGAAGGCGACTGCTACTACAATTCAGTAAGTGTAAGTGGCAGTCACATTCACAATGCTGGTAGTTGGAACCGGCAACTTACAAGCTGATTGTGAAACGCCACTAAGTCACATCACGGTCTGTTTACTTGTAAGTACTACCCTGGATTGGCAGGCTACCACTGCCTTCCACTCATTAAAATCAGTGCCTAATTAAGTTGCTAAAATTCAAAAAAGAATGCTTGTATACCTGTCAAATTGGTATTTTTGTATGGGAAAGATAAGGTGAAAAATCGTACTTAAAAAATATTAAGCGTTAAGTAAATGTTGAGAAGTACTTGTAAAGACAAGGCGTCCGTGGTCTAGTGGTAGATTTTTTTATTGTGACACGGCATCCGACTTCGACTTTCCTGATGATAAGCAAGAGGAGATCCAAGAGTGAATACGACCGAAACAACCGAGTTATTTCACGGCTGCCTCAGTCGCCGTCATTGTGCCGGCCAAAGGTGCTTTTTCACGCATCGCTTAAAGGATCCAATTTATGTATCTACGTACATTTGTTCTTAGCATAGAAAATGTAAAAAAAAAACTATAATAATACATAGTCAGAATAAGTTTATATTGATATTATAATATAGGTGCTTTACAGTAGGGCTTGTATAAAGAGAATTGTGGATGTGAGGGAAGCGAGGGAGTTGTGTCAGAATTGTGACAAGTGCCGCTCAATTGTCCTATCCCTGAGGAAAAAAGGCGTGACAATTTGATTTATTTATTATTTAACAATTTATTGTATTATTTATGTCTCTGTGCGTCCAAAAATAATAAGACTAATGTCACTAAATTACGTCCAATTAAAAAAACCCCTTTTAATGTCAAAATAACTATTCGGTCGTCAGTCGTTCGTGTACGGTGGCCTTATGCGATATTGTGTTAATCCGATTTGTGATATACATTTGATAACTAGCTACTAACTCTAAAATACAATCGTCTGCATAATTGTATTAAGTGCGGTTTTTTTATTGATGATAAAAAAGATTATTGGACTCTATTCCATACATTCCTTCATTCACATTGAGAGGGAGTACACAGTTTTATTTAATTTGTTGTTGTACCAATGTATGTTTGTTATTTGTACTTTGATTGCCCAGTTTCTATGATACAAGCACTTTAATTAATATAAAACACTAATTGGGAATTATGAAACTTTTTATATCAATGATTAGAAGATTCCTATTTTCATGGACCGCACTCCAGCTTAACATCACGCGGGCTGTTATATTATTATGTCGATCCACAATTTTTAAAATGCGCTATAAGCGACAGACACCGGGTTCGTATGCCGGTCGCAGTAGTCATTTATACATTTAAAGTTTTAAAACCTTTAAAAATATTAAAATTAAACACCGGAAGCTTGAACAAACAAAAATTAGTACAATCACAAACATAATAGCCTTGCCCATTACCAACACAACCAATCATATCCGAAAAATCGTTACACATTATTTGAATATGGAACAATGAGAATTGATACAGATCGAGACCGGATGGCTTAGACGTCGTCACATAATCGTGTTTTTGTATTTAAATATGGAATATTAGAGTATTCCAAATTTGAATACAATGATGCTACTGGTCTGTTTGTGTGAGAATTGAATGGGATGGGTTAGACATTATATTTTTGTTGTCTACACAAGTTTTCGCACTGTTGCGCGCGACTGTACTTTTTATTGATATTTTAATTATTTTAAATGATACATTGTTACTTCTAAACGGTTGTTTATATTATTTATATATCTTACATTTACTTTTATACAGAATGTCTCAAGAACGGTTGCGAAAATAAAGTCGGGGGGCAGGGCCGTCTTAAGCATATCAGCGCCGGGGTGCGAAAGTCAAGGCTCTGCTCGCGTGTTCTCAGTGTAGTAGGTACCTATCGAAGTTTATGGCGGTCGGCATGCGCCCCCTAGGACTCTGCGCCCGGGTGCACCGCACCCCTTGAACCCCCGGGTAAAGACGGCCCTGTCGGGGGGGTTTGTGAGGGAAGCGAGGGAGTTCAATTCCCGGTCAGAGCAAAGATTTGTTCATAGCTTTTATTTGTAATATTTTATATTTTTAATAGGTGCCCATTACCGTAGAGCTTTTATGAAGAGAATTGTGGATGTGAGGGAAACGAGGATCGTGACAAGTGATCGTGTTATTGTCTCTGCCTATCCCTGTGGAAAAAATGTGTGACTTTTAAATTTGATTAATTGATTGATAATATAAATATATACATAAATAAATACATAAGTACAATACATATAAGCAAGTAAGCCGCAAAATTTTAATTCATAAAATAAAAGTAAATTATCTACAGAGACATGACCTCACAAGTTTACACAGGGGTAGCTTTTTGAAAAAAGCTGCGGTTTAAAGTTTTAATGAAAAAACAATTTTGAATACAGTAGTCCAGGTGTGACACGATATAGTTTGTGTTTAGGGTTCTTTAGGACAAATTAAATAGGAAAATTGTTTAATTTAGTAGGTACGAACTGAATTGGATTTATATTTTTAAATTATAATAAATTAAAAATATAGAATTAAATATAAAAACAAAATATAAAATTAAAAATATAAATTTAATTTATTTTTAATGTTAGACGATTATTAGTTTTAATTAATGCTGTGATAATAAATTATAGATTTGTATTAGGTAGGTATCCAATCATTTGGCCGGCATAGTGACGGCGACTAAGGCTACTCAGTTTTATCAGTTGTCGTCACTCGTGGACCTTCTTTTTGCTTATCATCAGGCGGGTCGAGATGTGTCGTGTCACAATAATAAAAAATAAAAACTTTGCCAATGTATCTTTGTACTAATGTACCTTTGAACCAATGTATTTTAGTACCAATGTACCTTTGCACCAATGTATATTTGTAGATATCCTCAAGAAAGAAAGCTAGGTTGCCTAGTGCCCATAACTATAGAGCAAGATCGTGGCAAGTGGTGCTCCATTGTCTCTGCCTATCCCTGTGGGAAAAAGTCGTGACTAATTTACTTTTCATTTTATATATTTGTAGCATTGTATCTTTGTACCAATATTTAATATTTCGATACCCTAAAGAAACGGTATTTGAAATTTTTAAGTTGCGACTTTTGTGATAATTAGCTTTAAAACATTTCTCATTATTATATTATAATTAAGAATGATTTCTCATATTGTATACTCGTAAAATGTCACATACAAATATATCGTTTCCAATTCTGTATGACAACTCAAAACTATGTACTATTTTTTCAACAAATCTCACTATTTCATTGAGGTAGGCATAAAGTAGTCCTGTTTCTATAATACAAAACAATAGAAACAAATCTACAGAACCCACGAGTATAAGAAAACGACAAATCGTTGTCAAAATATTTTTTACACCTTTTTTTCAAATGGAGGTGTCACAGATTTTTATCTGAGTGGATTTTGACGATCATATTTAAAGATCGTCCCATGTCCGTGTACCCAAGCTCTTTATTTTTTCCCCTGTCACTCCGAATTACGTAAATCTCGTAAAGGCCACGGTGTGACTTTATTTTAAGTTTATTTTTTATAAATTAAAATACATAAGTACCTAAATAATTTTGTATACAATTATGAAATAAACAAAATAAGTAAGAGTAAAGTGATTCCACTGCAATTAATGACATTTAAAGTAAAGACGTAGATATGTTATACGCGCCCCGAACGAGGCAACTTAAAACTATGCTTATGGGCAAACCTGAACTCAGTGTCGCGATGCAGAGCAACATATATTTGTCTCTTTTTCGCTCTCAATAACTATCATTCCGTCCTACTTCCACTTGTGTGTATGCCTAGACGTGGAAGATCTTTTAACATTGTGCCATTTGCGAACACTAAAACTCGTGTAGGTGTCGTATCTAACTCATTTCAAAAATAATAATAATAATTCTCATCATCAACACAAACTAAGGAAAAATCAGGTCATGTTAGAGGGTTTTTTCTTGGTTTCTTCCAGATACGAGTATGTCAAAAGGACGGTTGAAGCTTAATTGAAGAATGGTATTTTCTTAAATTTTGCGCGAACATTAATTAATGATATATATATAAACAAATTTTATGCGGCTTACTATCGGGTTAATTTTGGTTATGATATTACATTTTTTTATTATTCCGACGATTCGAAACATCAAACAGAAAAACAAAATTAAAACATCAAACGTGGAAGTTTTGGAACCAATAACAGCATCAACCAATAGGACGACCAACACCTCATTCTCTCCGTGACCACGATGGCTGCAAAGCTCTGGAAACGTTGAAATAATAATAAAAAAGAAGGAAAATCAAAACGAAAAAAAAAACGCGATATTAAGCCGCATAAAATTTATTTAATTCATTAAATAACACATAAAATAATTGAAATTAAATTTTATCAAATCAAATTGTCACGCCTTTTTCCCACAGGGATAGGCAGAGACAATGGAGCGCCCCTTGGCACGATCCTGACACAACTCCCTCGCTTCCTTCACATTCACAATTCTCTTCATACAAGCCTTATGGTTATGGGCACTAGGCAACCTAGCTTTCTTGAGGATGTCTCCGATTTGGTCGGCGAACACCCTGCCTTGTTTAACGTTTCCATTCTCATGAGATTTATAAATTCTTTTAGAAAATATTAATATTACAAATTAAGCATCGACCTCCAATTATCTGAATTATTTTTATTAGTCATCAACGCTCTTGGACTTCCCCTCGCTTACCATCAAGCAAAACAACGTCAAATGTCGTGTCTTAATAAAAACAAACATAATAAACGATAACACATTTATTTAAATATCCTAATCGCTAGTTTTTTCCTACGTGCGAAATGTCACTCGGTTGGATGCGCACTGTCACGGCGACCGTCTGATGTCTTCGAGCTGTCAACTCATATTAAAAACACATCAAGACATCCTTAACTTATTCAATTGGTCGATCAAACCAATAATTAAACTAAGTTTAATTACAATGTACGTAATACAAGTTCGTTAATTTAATAGATTTTTTTATTGTGGTTCAACATTTAATTTAAAAAAAACTATGTCAGCACCCCGCCTGATGTTAAGCTGGGTTGCTAATTTACACAATAATAATAATCTAGTATAAATATGCCAAAACATAATGCAATAAAATCAAAATTAAAATTTTAAAGGAACCCCCGAAACGCCTGGAACCACTTTAGTCATATCACCAGCTTTATAGTAATAAATAACATTAGTCATGGCTCAATAGTTATATCCCTTGGATCCTCATGGTGCATCATCAGATAACTACTCCAGGTCTTCAATTTGATAACGGCCCAGCTAATGGCTCATAGTGAGTAACAATTTTAGTTAAAGCACTATGATATTATCTGTTGTTGATTTGCTGATCTGAGAGGATTCATGATACTCCCGATCTTCAATTTGATAACGGCCAATTATTTTTATACAAATTCTTTAAATACTAATTTACAATTCTTTTCATATAAGCTCTACTATGATGGGCACTAGGCAACCAAGCTTTCTTGAGGATGTCTCCTATTTGGTCGGAAAAACCCCTCCTGGGTCTGCTTTAAATAAAACTATATTTATATTAAAGAAAATTATATTTAATAAAAGAAACGCTCCAATATTTATCCAAAAAGGATTGTGCTAAGAAGCCAGATACGTTTTTCTATTCAATAAACATAATAACATTATTGTCATGGTGAAATTAAATAGAAAAAAGTCTTTTATAAATCTATCAGTTGTAGCGATTCCATTTGTCACCGTAGTCGAGGGCTGAGGGGGCGCGAACTATTTAAAATTGTCCCTTTTTTCTGTAAAATGACACTTGTAAGGGTTGTCATATCAGCTGTCCTATAATTAAATACACAACTGACTTATATTTTATTTTAATGATGAATTAAACTAATTTTATACGGCTTACTATCGCGCTTATTTTTGGTTATTGATTTTACATGTTTTATTATTATTCCGACGTTTCGAGAGCTTTGCAGCCATCGTGGTCACGGAGACTTATTATTATTATGAAATGGTTAATTATTATTTTTTTTGTAAAATTATTAAACAAAAATAAACGCGATAGTAAGCCACATTTAATTAGTTTTCTTTGTACGTTTGTTTTTTAATATAATCCACGTATTTTTTAATTCATTTCCAATTATTATTGGCTTAACAGGGCCGAACAATGTCCTAAACCGAAACTCTACGGGTGAGTTTCGATTTAGGACAATGTTTAGTGTACTGTTTTTGTTTTGTGGGAAATTTGATTCACTATAGCTTCCTTTGTATCAAAGACAGAAGATATATACTTCTTTATTGCGACAATAAAAACGCCAATTTGTTCCTTTAAAAGAAATTATAAATTTATACGAAACTTCATGAACGGTTAAAACGTCAGAACGTCCGTCATAGTGTGCCGCTGGTATAGTAAATAAAGTATTATTATTATTATCAAAAAAAATAAAAAATCAAAAGCATTTATTCGTTGAGCAACGGGTAAATAAAAGGATGTATATACAATATTTTGCACAACCGTGCTTTACCCTACCCGGTATACGAATTTCAATATACAAAATTGATAAAAAAAATAATAGAAAAAATTGACAAAATCGTAAAATTAAATTATAAATCAAAACTGAGTGAGTAGGCAGTGGTACCCAGTCTGCCGATCCGGGGTAGTACCACCACTTACAAGTATACAGACCGTGAAGTGATTTGGTCACGTTTCGGGATCAGCTTGTAAGTTGCCGGTTCCATCTAGGCCGGCATAGTGGATGTGATTGCTACTCACAGTTATTGAATTGTAGTAGCAGTGACATTCATTCATGGACCACACTTTGGCTTAACATCAAGCGGGGTGCTGTCATATGTCGAGTCACAATAAAAAAAAAATAAAAAAAAACTATATTACAATATTTAACTATAAAACTATTAGTCCCCAGTACAACGAACTAATTTTTTTTTGATACATACAAATGTAAAACTTTGTGAGTGCCTTTTTTGTGACGAGTCCGACAACTTTTTAATGCGACAACTTTCAGCGCTACTGCGTTTTCGTATGCCTGAGTCCCGGAATTGTCGATATAACGTCACTATGACTCTCCATACATACAAGTTTGATTTTTTGAGAATTGTTTAATAAAGTAAGTTTAAAAGTAGTGGTCAACTTGTCCGACAAAAATCATGCTGCGTATGGCGTGTCCACCACCCTGAAAATGTCGATATAACGTCACTATGACTCTTCATACATACAAGTGTGATTTTTTGAGAATTGTTTAATAAAAATAGTTTAAAAATAGTGGTCAACTTGTCCGACAAAAATCATGCTGCTTATGGCGTGTCCACCACCCTGAAAATGTCAATATAACGTCACTATGTCTCTCCATACATACATGTCGGACAAAAATAACAATGATATATAATACTATTTTAAATGCAAATATCGACTTGTCCGACAAATATATTCAGTTAAATAATCAGTCCGACAAAAAAAAACATTATTAGTGGTAAACTTCTTTTGGTCGATTTCTGACTGAATAAACTTAAATATTCACGTATATTATTTAAATATATTAAATTAACATGTAATTTGTGGTATGAAATTACAATTATAAAATAATTTTAATTCAAAAATCTGAAAATTAAAAAAAAAATAAAAAAAAAATCTTGATTGTAATAATAGTACGGGAGGTAGCGTGAAATTTGACCGGAGCATTTTGGCATGGCTTTTCTTTTTTTGTATTAATAATAAAAGATGTGTCAGCTGGCCCAAGACCGGGGCATAAGATGAGAAAATGCCAGGAAACTTGATAGTAAAAAAATATTCTTGGAAAAGATGAAAAAGTATTAATGATTAATTTATGAATGGTGGATCTTAAAAAAGTGTCAGTTGCATCATGTACTTGACATAACATCTGTCAAAAAAAACAACAGAAAAAATTGAAAGTATTAGTTATAATCATAATAATTTATTTATGTCAGCTAATTTTTTTTTCATTTTTCAACAACTTTTATGTTGTTACAACTTTTGCAACTTCTGTAAAACTATGCTAAACTACACATAAATTAATTAAAAAAATAATGTATAAGTTATAATTAGTTGGAAAAAACACAGTAGGAATATGGTAACACAGTAAACACATACCTTATATGGTATATCAGATCTTTTTTTTAATATTATATATGTATTATATCATCATCATCGGCCAGAAGGCGTCCACTGCTGAACATAGGCCTCCCCCTCAGAACGTCATTTCAAACGACAAGGTGCCAGTTGCATTCACTGGTTATTCGTGACTTTCACTATGTCGTCAGTCCACCTAGGGGAAAACCCTACCCTTCAGGCACTGTGGGATGTTTGACGAGAAGATATAACACAATTTCCTGAACGCCGCCCATCCGAGTTGGATTCTTCGAGCGAACTCTTATTCAAAGTCGGACCTACCTAACTCGGGAGGTTGGAAGTCATCAAACCTGCGTTTGAGACGGTTCGTAATGACTCTCGAAAACAACTTCTACACATAACCGAGATTCGAGATTCACATCAAAAAAGTTTTATAATTGCATATGTGGCAAACGAATTCTTCTAAAGTCTCAGCGTAAGTCTCTTCCAATTTTTTAGGTGTATTGCTAGATATTAATCAAAGCTTGAATAAATTTAGAATGTTATTTCAATTTTATTTTTAAGAAGAAACCTTCTTTCCTTTTCTGTAAAATGCTGGATTATAATCACAGCCAGTCAAAGCATAAAAAGCTGGAAGAGCAAGACACAATTTTTAGAGTCGGAATATGAGTCGGCCGCACTGTAATTTGAAAGTCCAGCTAACAGCTTTTGACTCGTTAAAATTCCAGCTGACATGAATTATTATGATTAATAAATTATAATCTTTAATATAAACAATTTTCAGCTTTGCCAAAATAATACGAGTTTTTAGTCGCGCCAGCTAACATCAATTTTAGTTCTCATACAAGTACTAACCATCAAAATAAGTTCATAGAGTCCGTGCCAAAATCACCGTAAAAATTTGACGCTATCTCCCGGACTATACTAATAGGTAAAAAAAATACGTATTTTTACGGAAAATTTATAGTATATCTGATTAGGATATCCAGGAATAAGTTTTTTAAACCACTACAATTTCAGCGTGTATTTGACGGACATATATTTTTTTACAATTAGTACTCTATTTTAAATCGATAAAAAATAATTTAAAGTTGTATGTACGGAGAGACATAATGACGTCATATCGACACTTTCTGGGTGGTAGAAACTCCATACGCAGCATGATTTTTGTCGGACAAGTTAACCACTATTTTCAAAATAATTTTATTAAACAATTCTCAAAAAATCAAACTTGTATGTATGGAGAGTCATAGTGACGTTATATCGACATTTTTAGGGTGGTGGACACGCCATACGCAGCATAATTTTTGTCGGACAAGTTGACCACTATTTTTAAACTTACTTTATTAAACAATTCTCAAAAAATCAAACTTGTATGTATGGAGAGTCATAGTGAC
Organism: Tinea trinotella; assembly: GCA_905220615.1. Classification (NCBI taxonomy): domain Eukaryota; kingdom Metazoa; phylum Arthropoda; class Insecta; order Lepidoptera; family Tineidae; genus Tinea; species Tinea trinotella. The sequence continues at coordinate 1,956,436 of HG992325.1, forward strand.
GTTATATCGACATTTTCAGGGTGGTGGACACGCCATACGCAGCATGATTTTTGTCGGACAAGTTGACCACTACTTTTAAACTTACTTTATTAAACAATTCTCAAAAAATCAAACTTGTATGTATGGAGAGTCATAGTGACGTCATATCGACAATTTCGGGAATCAGGCATACGAAAACGCAGCAGCGTCAAGAGTTGTCGCATTAAAAAGTTTGTCGGACTCGTCACAAAAAAGGCACTCACAAAGTTTTACGTTTGTATGTATCAAAAAAAATGTTGTTCGTTGTACTGGGGACTATATAACATAACTATAACATAACTGTTGATAGTGTATTTCACCTTATGGCAGCTGACATAGTTAATTGCTTGTTTACAGTGACAAATGTTAGCCTGTTAACATAAAGTGCGGCCATTGTAGATTTTAATTTGTAACAAGCGTTGTGGGTTCAAATCCCTTCCATTTATTGAAATGTAAATAATTTTGTATTGATTTGTTTGTATCATGTGAATGGATGCGTTAAACGAGAGGCAGGAGGGTGTTTGCTGACCAAATTGGAGACAAGGAAAGCTAGGTTGCCTAGTGCCCATAACCATAGAGCTTGCATGAAAATAATTGTAAATGTGAAGAAGCAAGGAGTTGTGTCAGGATCGTGGCAGGTAGCGCTCCATTGTGTCTGCCTGTCCCTGTAAAAAGAAGCGTGACATTTATTTTTGTTTATCTTTTTTTGAAGAATTCAGATAGTATGTTATTTTACCAGCTATCTTTACAGCAAACTTTTTTATTGTATTATTAGTCCATAAATAGAGACGATATATAATTTAACTGTAGAGACTACTACAGTTAAATTATAGCGAGTAGCAGTCGCATCCACTATGCAGGTCTACTTTGTACTGGAAACTTTTAAGCTGATCCTGAAACGCAACTAAGTCACTTGACGCTTTGTACACTTGAAAGTGATGGTACTACCCCGTATGCGTGGCTATCACTTTAAACCTCCGGACCAAAAATGAGACAATTAATCTAATTAATAAATAATAATACAAATACTATGAAACAAATCTGCTCCGACCGGGAATCGAACCCGTAGCCAACTAATAGTCACCAAAAATTTTTTAACATTTCTATACTAAGCTTGTAAGTGCTTGTATCATAAAAACTGAACGACCAAAGTACATATATCAAAGACACATTGACACCAGCAAGTGGTTTAAGGCGACCGTGATGTAGTGGCAGTACAATGGCTACGTAAGCCAAGTGGCACGGGTTCCACTCACCGCTACCAATATATCTCTGATATATTATATGTACTTTGATCGTCCTGTTTCTATGATACAAGCACTGTAGTAGCTTAGTATAGAAATGTATAATAAATAAAATAAATAAACTAGGGACTCTCGATTTGCCATTACATTACCACTACACCACGATCGCCTTCTTGACACTTGAAACTAAAATTAAAACAATAACAAAATAAACAAAACTAAACAAAACAATAAAAAATAAACAAAAAGAATTAAAACCATAGTACGTACTTAATATATCATAGGAATAAATCTTAGTCGTTGGACCCTCCGTATAGTGGCACCAGCCGCAGGGTCACAGATGTGCAAACCCATCAAATGGCGATTTAGAATGTCTACATTGTTACTAAACTACCACATCAATTCACGCACCCCACACCATATCACCCCACTTGCAACTAGAGAAAAGAATAGAGAAATAATATTAATATAAAATATTTGCTTTAAACCCAATGCCTTCCAGATACCAGAAGAAATCCTCTAAAATAAATCATTACAATTGATTGGAAACAATGACAGCATCGATCAATGGGACGACCAACACCTCAGTCTCTCCGTGATCACGAATACATCTAAGATTCCTAGCAAAAGCATTCAAGTAATAGAGAAAAGTCTATCTCATTCAGTCTATTCATCTTCATCATTGCAAACCTGAAGAGCTGATAATTATGAGCGATGTATAAAAGCTGTGTGTACGTATCCTTTGCCTTTAATTTAACAATAATACGCTAGAAAAACCCTTTTTTTAAATGAGTTTTATAAAATACCGAACATTACCGATATTATTATAACTAAAATTCGATTAAACAAGCATACTGCATTACTGTATATACGAGTATGTTAGTAAAGAAAGGACATCATTCACGTTGTGGGGACTTGGGCTTAATTGTAAACAGTTACATATACATTTTAAATTAGTTTAATGTACGTAGATTACAATGTAATTTATTATTACTTATTTTGCATAGTTTAGTATGCAAATGATTAAACTATAATTATGACAGTTCAAAGCAGAACTGTTAATATGGCGTGTCTTTGTGATTGACAGACGATACAAAATCCATATCTTAATTTCCAAATAATTCAATTGTACAGCAATTAAAAGCAAAATTGTTATTAGTTTTATCAACACAAGTATCGAAACTACCATTTATATATATATTTTCATCATTGGATATTACAAAAGTAGTACATAAAAGTCCAAAATGAATAAAATTCTTACCAACATTTCGTCACCTTTTTAATTTAAAAAAGAAGCCACAATCCTTCTTAACGCAAACATAAAAATCAGTACCTAAACACGCAATAGGGGTTCATACCCCAAACTGTTGTTATGGAAAGTCCCCTCAATAATTCTGAATTAAAATACTAGTTGGTGTTAAAAAGGTACCCATTGTATAGAATTGTACCCTTTCACCTTTTGTATAGCAATTACCAGACAAAATTGTGTACAATGTAATTTTTAATATCATTAATTTTGAACTTTAACTGATATAATTTAACTATCATTACTTTCATCAATATAACTAATCTTTCAAGTCCCCATAACTACGGAGTTAGGTTGGTGATAAGAGACCATTATTTTAAACCATCCTGAAAATAACTCTCCTTTCTTTCGCAGCGAAATCTACGAGTACAATCTATAAAGAAGTCGCTTTTAAAGTTTAAAGCTGACTTTCATCGTACATCGTTTTTTTTACTTACCTTTCTAGGGAAGCATCCGTAATGCTAATACCGTAACTATGCTCGTAACTCTGGCTAGTAATAGTGACGGCGACTGAGACATCCGTAAACTAAAGCGTTTATTTCAGTCTTCAACACTCTTGAACCTCTCCTTCGTCAGATTTAGAGTATAAAAAAATACCTCTACATTACAATACACGCAGAAAACACAAAAGATATCAATATCGGAACAGTTGTTACAGATGCGTTTGTAGATGAATAAACCGCCCTCAAGGGTGTACTCAGCTGGAAGGTGCAGGCCTTGGGGTGCCATCCAGCGATAAAATTCACCTTATGTCATGTCCAAAAGCACCCTCCACATGTTTACCAAATACATTTTATTATATTTTACTTTCTTTTTTTATAAAGAGTTTGCGCATTCTTTTATTACTTAACAAAGGTCTTCATGTATCTTTAATTTATATGTTTGTTTGTTTTTTTAATATTTTTTTTATAAACAAATCAAATTCAAAGTATATTAACTATAATTAACTATAATTAAACTAAAAAAGAGATAAATTATGAATAAAAAACGCATTAATATTTAAAAATACGAGCTTTTTAAATAATTTAAAATTGTGTGTCCTATCACCCCGCCACCAACTCTTGTTGACATTATTGAGATTATTAAGCACATTGTGGACCGTTTTCCGGCCAGCATAGTGACGATGACTTGACAACTGAGCAAGCTTAAATCAGTATTTTTAGCCTTACTATTAGAGAAGTGGAGATCAGATGTCGCGTCTCAATAAAATAAAATGAAACTATAATTAAAGAGATGGATATTTGCTTCGGGTCTGGTTATCTAAGAGTGGTAGGCAGTGGTACCCAGTCTGCCGATCCGGGGTAGTATCACCACTTACAAGTATACAGACCGTGAAGTGATTTGGTCACGTTTCGGGATCAGCTTGTAAGTTGCCGGTTCCATCTAGGCCGGCATAGTGGATGTGATTGCTACTCACAGTTATTGAATTGTAGTAGCAGTGGCATTCATTCATGGACCATACTTTGGCTTAACATCAAGCGGGGTGCTGTCATATGTCGAGTCACAATAAAAAAATAAAAATAATAAAAAAACTATTAAAAACACGCTTATGAAAATGTGCACTATATTGCTTGAAAAAAACGATCAGTTCACGGTTGCCTTAGTCGCCGTCACTATACCGGCACATTGAAAATACAGAGCCTGTATGAAGAGATTTGTGGATGTGATGAAAACAAGGGAGTTGTGTAAGGATCGTGGTAAGTGGCGCTCCATTGTCTTTGTCTATCTCCGTGGGAAAAAGGCGTGACAATTTGATTGATTGATTGATAAATATTTTGTGTATAATTTTTCAAATTGTTTAGACCTCTAGAAGTGGATGAAAATTAATTTGAAAGAATCCGTTACATAGTTACATACAATTCAAGCCAACAGAAGCGTGTTAAAAAAACTAATTCATCATGATTACAATCCGAGGTAGTACCACCACTTTTATGTCTACGCATTAAGACGCGTATTGAGATCTGAAAATTTCCGGTTTGAACTTGGCCGGCATAGTAGATGAGACTGCTACTTGCAGCCTCTATTTATTAAGTCCACACCAGCTTAACATTAAGCGGGGTGCTGTATATCGAACTACAATACAAAAACTTTACCTAGATTATTTTTTAAATTACAAAATCATCATTGCACTATGACTTTTAGAGATTAGAGAGTTTTTTTTAAATCCAATCCTGATAAATGGATTCCCCATCATTTGCATGTCAATCAGGGTGATTGATGATGCAAACTGTCGACCATTGATGAACACACTTCACTCGTCTCTATTTATATTTTTGTTTAGAGTGTAGCGCCATTTTGTTATATATCGAGTTATATTTATTTATTTTATGTCATGTCCTTTTAGTGCATTAAAGAATATTTAATATTACTTTTGAATTGAATATTTGCAAGTTACAAATAATAATTCAAAATAGATATTAAAATTTATAACCGAAAATGCGACAGCTTGCGTTTAAGAGGAGCGAGCATCGGGGGCGTGCCGGCACCCCGCAGTGGCCGGCTGTCAGTGTTGCTATACACAAAAGTTTTCATAATATGCCACAAATTTAACAATTGTGACTGGCAACCCCGATGACAGGTCACCGCAGGACGTATGTTTAACACATTCACGGGGGTAATTTTTACCCCTAATTGCTACTTTTATCATTGTTATTTATGAAGGAGGGATGCTTTAATTGGAGTATGCCTCTTTTTCAAAATTAAGCCCATAAATAGGCTTATATTTATTTTAAAAGGTGAATTAAACAAATTTTATGTGGCTTGCTTTCGCGTTTACTTTTAGTTATTGATTTTTCATTTTTTTTTATTCCGACCTTTTGAGAGCTTTGCAGACGGCGTGGTCAGACGCATAAAATATGTATAATTCATTATTTAATGTTTGCGCAAAATCTAAGAAAATACTATGTTAAAAGGTGTTGATGTAAATGTTTAGAAAAATAGAATCCAATGGATGTAAGGAGATTAACGAAATAGATTTATAAATCGGAGACAAGTGAAAATCCAAACGAGGACGAGCCAGAAGAATGTTCCTTGATCAAAAAAGGTAAGGGCCACAGTATGTATGAAGTAAATTGTGGATGTATAGGACGCAAGACAGTTTTGCAAGACGATCTGTTGTCTCTGCTAATCCCTGCGGGAATAAAGGCGTGACTATTGATGAAGATGACGATGTAAATCGGCCTTAATCGGTAGACTGGGCATATTACCACCACCTGTCTGCCTACCACTCCTAAATTTTGTCGCTAACTCTCTAACCTATTGGTATTTTTAATTTCTCATACTCATAGAAATACGAGAATCAAAAGAAACTAGTGATCTGAATATATCTGAAAAAAATAGAAATAGTAAAATATATCTTTGTCGGCTAACACCTACCCTAAACAAAAGAGGGTTAACTGTCACCGCTAGTGACAAATATCATCCCTTATCTTGCCAAAAGTTATATTTTAAAATTAAACTACAATGTGAGTCAAAAATGACCCTTTGAAATGCGAAACCCGTTTCTTATCTGCCCTCGATACACGTCCATCCAGCTAGTGTGTTATCAGACGACTGACAGAAACGGGAACAATGCTTCCCCCACTCTTATCTCAACCGCTAATCTGTAGGGTAGATTTAAATCACAATTTTTGCGTCGTCACAGATTATTTTTCTATTTCATTTCTTCTTGGATACTGCTTGTTTTAGTTTAGTATTGAGATAATTTTTTTATTCTGTGGTTTGATTCATTTATTGTATTTAAAAGCTTTAATGACAAGTAAAACTATAAGTCATGTAGTATTTATAAATAAGTTCAATAGAATAAGGAATAACACAGTGCGCGATAGATGTGGTTTAAAAGAGGATGTAGTGACAAAGATGAAAGTAGATTGACGAAAAGTACTTACTAATCTCATGTGAAAGGATACGTTAAACAAGGCAGGCCCAAGGCGGTGTTTTCCGACTGAATCGGAGACATCCTCAAAAAAAGGTAAGTTGCCTAGTGCCCATAACCGTAGAGCTTGTATCAAGAGAATTGTGGATGTGAAGGATTGATTGATTGAAATAAGTAAATAAAAATAATGTGTAATCCAGGAACATAATATGAAATGTTGGGATGCGATATCAGACTACCTCCTCGTGTAACTGTCTGCTTTTCATATCGCTTCGGTGATACGGAAAGCAGATAGCCGGCGCATCCTGGGCATTAGTCAATAACCTTCCTTGTTGGCTAATGACTACGAGTCTGATTTGTGGCGCTGCTCCACGTAAGTTGGTAATATTTTTCGCCATTTAGGCCCATACTTAACATTCGCGAAGTGTTTTCATCGGTTTTTGCAGTCGTCGGCACTCTCGGATCTCTTCTTGCTTGCCATCAGGCGGGGCGTAGACAAATGTCGAGTCACAATAAAAGAAAAAATACCCGTGATTCGCACAAATCCTCGTAAAATACGATATTATTCTCGCAAACTTAAACACAGTCCACCCTTAACAGTACATATACCAAAAATATTATGGAAAAGCGCTCTTGAATTAAAATACCCTTTAAACCTTATTGTAACATATTTTGAAGAATACTTAAAACTATATTTCGTCCTGAGGGCTAAATACGAGCCCCGCTATGCTATGAACATTTTGCACGTTAACTCAAGTAGTTTCCCATTGGGGTTTAAGTGTAAATAACAAGTGTACATTCGAACGCTTTGTTAAATATTTAGTACACATAGAATGTATCAAATAAAAAATAATCCTACTTTATAAATTAGAACAAATAAAAATCAAATTGTCCCTTTTTGAATTAAAAAAATTTTATGCGGCTTACTATCGCGTTTATTATGGTTTTAATTTTACAATTTTATTTATTATTCCGACGTTTTGAGAGCTTTGCAGCCATCGTGGTCACGGAGAGATAACCTGCAAAGATCTCGAAACGTCGAAATAATAAAATAAAATAAAATTGTAAAATCAAAACCAAAATAAACGCGATAGTAAGCCGCATAAAATTTAATCAAAGTTCGCGCAAAATCTAAGAAAATATTATTGTCCTTTTTTCCAAGGGATGACTGTGACAGTGTAGCGCCATTAGTCGCGATACGGACACAATTCCCTCGTTTTCCTCACATCCACAATTCTATTCATGCAAGCTCTACTATTATGGACACTAGGCAACTCAGCTTTCTTGAAGATGTCTCTGATTTGGTCGGCAAACACCCTCCTGGGTCTGCCTCGTTTAAAGCATCTATCCACATCAGATCTAAAAATTTCCTTTTGTCAGTCTACTTTCACTTATATTCATTTCATTCATTCTATAAAATAATCTTATATAAAATTATTTGTTTATTAAGTTTTCTTATTTGGTACTGTTTGTAGACATAGACTGCGCCGACCATATTGTCGATTCTATTACAAAAATCACTTCAAATTTCATTTCAATTGCACAGTTGGTGTCCACTTACAAGTGTAATGTACGGAAAAATACATTACAAAACTTTCATGTGAAGTGTAATGTAATTTGTTGTGTTATTGTTGTATTTTGAATCTTCATTTAAATACAAAATCTGTATTTATTGTTCCTAATAATTCAAGTAATACACTTAAAAATCAATCATATCATCACGCTTCTTTCTCACACGGATAGGCAGAGACAATAGAACGCCATTTGCCAAGATCCTGACACAACCTTTACATCCACAATTATTTTCATATAAGCTTTACGGTTATGAGTCTCCGATTACATGATTTTGTAATACAAATTTTGAACAATTCTTTGTCTATTAGAGGCAAAAAGATGCCCATACAGATAAAAGGTTAATCTAGAAAAAGATTTTTTGATGTTAAGATAATAGAATTACTTTCGATCCTTTTCCTAACCTACACGTCCAATGTCCTTTTGTATATGATTTGCGATGGACGGTCCAGACTCTACCGACTAGCAACATTTGAAGAGAATTATTGCAGTGACAAAGTTGCCGAAATTCCGATTTAGGTTTTTTTTGTGACACATCTGACCTCGACCCGCCTGATGATAAGCAAGAAGAGGTCCAAGAGTGACGGCGACTGGAAAAACCGAGTCAGTTCCTGGCTGCCCCAGCCGCCGCCACTTTGCCGGCCTAAGGTGCTTCTTGACGCATCGCTTGAAGGATCCGAGGTCATAGGATGGAGAGAACACATGAGCTGGCAAAGCATTCCACTTGTCAATTGTTCTACAAAGAAAAGACGCACCGAATTTTTTAGTTCGACTCAAGGGCGGTTGTCCCTTAAGTGCGCTCGTGCGTTGAACCACCACATTTTAATAGATTAAAAATATATTATATTATTTTATGAAGAAACAATTTAAACTCTTTGTTAAACTATTAAGATTTATTTTCGCTGTAAAGAATTTGTAGTTTTTCTATGAACCATCTTTTGTCCCACGCGTAAGGCCCATTAGCTCGTCTCCCATACAAGTTGTACTAGCAGTTCTCGTGCGCTCGCCGAAGCGCACGAGAACTGCTAGTACAACTTGTATGGGAGACGAGCCAACAGGCCCGACGCGTGAGACAAAAGATCGTTCATAGAAAATGTACTAAGAAAATAGTCTATTCTCGTGCGCCGCACGCGCGAACCGAAGATTACCGAACGAGCGAAAACGCCTAAGGTTTGTTTGACAAAACGGCGTGGGCGGCGAAGCAACGGCCATGTTGGATGACCACTCGTTATCAGTATAGTATCGCTGTAAACCCGTGACGTGTTAATTATTGTTTGTTTACCTACGTAATAATTACTTTTTTTTTGTTTTCTATTTGTTTAAATTGAAAAAAATTCAAACAATACCAGATTTTAATAAAAAAGTGAAAAGTGGCCTTCGGAAAAAAGGCCAAATCGATTTAATTTATAAAAAATAGAAAGAACTTTAGTATACATACAAAAAATGTTGTAATATTGCAATTTCTAACCCTAAGACTTAGTGAGCAAGTAAAGTGCACCACCAGTTCGATAATCCACCAGCCGCCACTGGTTCAGTGGCGTAGCGTAAGAGTCAGCCGCCCGGGGCGTAAAAAAAATTGCCGCCCCCTTATTTAGGTATTTCAATCATAGGTACAACAAAATTATGAATTTCAGGTTAAAATTTTAACGACTTATTTTAGTTTTTTTAAATTTTGCCGCTCTCTAAATGGGCCGCCCGGGGCGGGCCGCCGCCTCCGCCCCCGCCACGCTACGCCACTGCACTGGCTCGACTGCCGATTCGGTCGATATAATGCGGATGCTTTCCCCGACCTGTGCGGGTATTACGGGTGTGGAGTGTGGAAGGACGAGGTAGGATCATTATAACCACCAGTACAATGTTTACAGCAAGCTCAATAACATAACAAAATAAGTTGCAATGATAATGATGAGAACAAGCGAGTTTATTTCCCATAAAAAATGTCATTCATTGGTTTATTCGCTTAATCAATGAAACCGTACTTCGTCTAGTATAGGTACTAGATTAACAGCCGGTTGTACCAAAAATTATAATTTACGAATTTGTAAAATGTATCGTACAAGTAAAAGAAAAATAGGTTGCATCACTCTTTACCTTCACATTTTACATTTACGTTTAAAGGATATTTTATACAGAACTAAAGGACATCATTCATTTTGGGTTTCTATGTACTACTTTTGTTATTTCTAATGATAAAAACATATATAAATGGTAGTTTGGTTATAATTTTTTTAACAACCCAATTCACGATTTCGTAATAGTAAACGTAATAGAATAAGTATAAAGTAAAACTAAATTCGTAAATTGAAACTTTTTTGGTACAACCGGCTGTAACAATAGTCAAAACATTTTTCTAGAATAATGTACGATAGATTACTTATTATAATATCAACTATATCTTACTATGGTGTGCGCATTCAAATCCTGCCCTTGATGTACAAACAGTGTCCCTTCTGCACACCCTAATCATACTTAGATTATCCTAATATCATTTTAGTAAACGGCAAGGAAATTGAGTAAGAACATTCATATAGAAATACTTTTGGATGTGGTAATGTGGTCACAGAACTGGGTAGACAGATAGTTGGTTGCTATTTGCTCAGTCTGCCAGTCTTTAAGTGACTCTGTCGCGTTTCAGGATAAGCTTGAAAGTTACCAGTTCCAACTAGACCAGCATAGTGCAGTTATTTAACTATGAAAGGAGTCGCCTCCATTCTTGGACAGCACTCCAGCATAAAATCAGGCGGGGTACTGTCATATGTCAACCCACATTATTTTTTTAAATGTGAATAATTCATTTTTTGCAAAAATAACTGACGGTGTCATCTGGTTTGGTAGTTTGTTGGACATGGGACTTAAGTTTGTGTATTATGGGATTCGAGGTGTTAGATAATCGGTTGGCGATTATCTATCAAAACAAAATCAAAACATTAAACCGAGTAGTTTTGGAAACAATGACAGCATCGACCAATCGGACAACCAAAACCTCAGTTTCTCCGTGACCACAATGGCTGCATAGCTCTCGAAATGTCGGAATGATAAAAAATTGTAAAATCAATAAAAAAATAAATGCAAAAGTAAGCCTGACGATAAGCAAGAGTGAGTCCAAGAGTGATGACGACTGAGAAATCCGAGTTTGTTCACGACTGCCTCAGTCGCCGTCGCTATGCCGGCCAAATAACTTATCCAAAACTTGGTAACTTATATATTTGTATATATCTGGTATACACATCCATGAATAGACGATCAGGTGGCGACCCCTTCAACAGTTGAAGCGAGAAATTCCCCATTTATATTCAAGGGGTCAAAACGATTCATTTTTGCAAACTCCTCGCTGGAAAATCAGGGTCACTGTTTTACATAAATTACAACACTTTCACATTTTGACAATCAAAAACATCTTTTAACTAATCTAGAATTTTATTTTTCAGCTGACTAATATGCGTTTTTTTTATTATTTAATATACATTGTAGTATAAATATAGTACATTGTATTTTATTTTAATACAATTGTAATTAATTAAACATTGTATTTTAACTATTGAATTAAACAAATTTTATATGTTTTTTTTTCATTATTTTTGAAAAACGTTTTGAGACGTTTTGAGAGATTTGCAGCCATCGTGGTCACGGAAAGATAGTAAGCCGCATGAAAATTCAATAATCAATGTTCGCGCAAAATCAAAGAATATTCCATTTTAACTAGTACCAGAATTTTTATTTTACATTTTTAACATTAAGCTACTAAATTTGCTTGTATTATGAAAAAAGAACGCCAAAAGTACATAATATATTAAAGATACATTTTAGTTCGGATAAGTGGTTTTAAAGCGGGAGGTACTTGGTTTGCCTGACTATTGAACTACCTACTACACCATCATAACGTTCGCTTTACTGTCCGTCGCGTTTAAATTTTATTTAAATATTTTTCTTTATATTATTTCAATCAATCAATTAAATTGTCACACCTTTTTTCCACAGGGATAGGCAGAGACAATGTAGCGCCACTTGCCACAATCTTTACACAAATCTGTCGCTTCCCTCACATCCTCAATTTTCTTCATACAAGCTTTTATTTAATTTTGTTTTTATATAATTTTCTAGTATGAATGTTATAGTTTAGTGTGTACATTTTTCACAAAGAAAATTAATAAAGTTGATCTTTAGGTACCTAGTAACTTAACATTATATCTATAATCAAAGTTAATAAAACTTATTACCAAAAACCCAATAATCAATGTACAAATCCCCTCACATTGATACTCGTACAACAAAGCCAATAATTATTATGTAAAAATTTTACCCAAAAACACCCAAATGTAGCAACAATAGAAATTTGAGATGGATGTAAAAACTCCAATTTCCGCGACCACCACGCCTTCCTACCAGAAAAACTCAATGCTATAGTCAAACCAGATAATCTTTTCTTAGACTGCTAACATCGTTATCATTTATTTAAAGGACATCATTCACTTTGTATGGGGACTTGGGCTTAATTGTATGAACAGTTGCATATACATTTTAAAATAGTTTTATGTGCGAAGATTACAATATAATTTTAAAAAAACCTTTATTTTGCATAGTTTAGGTGTGCAAAATGATCAAACTATAATTATGACAGTTCAAAACAGAACTATTAATATGGCCCTTATTGTTCGCTAGTTTGCCCTGTTCACGGTTTCCATCACGGGTCTGGTTTCACTATATAGGATTATATTTCTGTTTTCGATATGTCATACTATAACGTTTGAGCACAGATTAACCAATCAGTTAAGATAAAAGAACACGCTTTTTACAGTGCGACAAAAGAAAGAAAGTTGTACGCGCCAAATCAACTGTCAAAATTGCAACGTTCCGTTCTACGCATAGAGTGTACTTTTGATTACTTTTTTTAGTTAGTTGTGATTTTATTCCTAGCTGGTTGTCGTGTGCAGAAGTGAAGACACGAGCCGGCCACGTGACCAAGATTAGGTCGTGAACACACGTCGCCAACATAAAGAGCCGGGGGTACATTGTGGATAGGTTTGGGGAGATGAATTCGCTAAGTTCGGTCGGATTTAAATTATAAATGTGAAATTCTAGTCGTATTTGCATATCCCACGGGGTTTGCACATATTTTTTTGTTATCACCTTACTGTGTTTTTTATTATATGTATATAGGACACTAATACTATTTTATTGTACATTTATGAGTGGGATTTAAATTTAAGTCCCATGTGATAATTTAAAGTGTTAAATTTAAATCCGATCTACGAGTATGTATTCAACTTTAAATGTGAATTTGTAGTAAATTGTATTTTATTTTCATTTCTTAATTAAGCTACTAAAGTGGTTGTATCATAGAAACAAGAAACAGGACGACTAAAGTAACATATTATATAATATTAAATATACATTGCCACTTGCAAATATAAATTACAAGACAAGTGGTTTTGAACACGTGGTTCTCGGTTCGCGTGGCCATAGCACTACCACGACACCACGGTCGCACATCCTACACATCTCCACACATCCTACAGATCCCCACATCAGACATTCTCTTGCCTGGTTGGCTTATGAATAATGACTTATTAAGTAGATAGATACATAAATTCTTTATTGCACAGTATAATAAAACACATGTTCATATATGAGCTTAATGACATTTTCTACCAGCTCACTCGCTTCCCTTATATCCATAATTCTCTTCATACAAGCTCTATGGCAGTAGTTATGGGCAGTAGGCAACCCAGCTTTCTTGAGGATGTCTCTGATATGATCGAAAAAACCCCCCTAGGTCTGCTTCATTGACCGCATCCATCCACATCAGATTTATAAATTCATTTCGTCAATCTACATTCACTCATCCTTTCCATGTGCCCAAACCATCGAAGCATTCCTTTGTCAATCCTTGTAACTACATCTTTTTTCAAACCACATCTATTTACTTACTCTTTTTTTATTATCAATCAAATAATTATAGATACACCGAATAAATAAATAAATAAGACAAGTGTAAATCAAAATAAATAAAACAAATCATGTAAATAATAATTAAACAGACTGTAAACACTGTGACACCATGATTACATTTAATTTTGTTTACCTACGATCAAATTACACATTGCGTACGAAAATAGCACTTAGTACGTAGGCAATAAGGGTTGTTATATTAGTCTAAGGGTAGACTTATGGACACAATGGCGACGAGCAAATAAATCAAAGTTGGAAGCTGCTTGGGGACCTTAGCTCCTGTGACCAGGTCCCTTGAGATTACATCAGAGTTAGTATTATTCTGTAATATGGATACGGCAAATTATAGTTTATGATTTCTTTTTTGTTTTTTGACGGCCTTTTTATTTTTTTTATTTTTTATACATTTCTATACTAAGCTTCTAAAGTGCTTGTATCATAGAAAGTCTTTGATTTGCTTATTGTTACCAATAAGCATCGGAATGACAAGGGGGATAGTTGTATTAAATCTGCTTATGTAATACTTGGAGAACCCTCAACGTTTTGATGTTTTTATTACATTTCTATACTAAGCTACTAAAGCTTGTATCATAGAAACAGGACAACCAAAGTACATATCGAAGATACATGGGTACCGTGAAGTGTATTTGAACCTGTGCTCTCGGTTTGCGTAACCATTGAACTGCCACTACTCCACGTTCGCCTTGTTTGCGAGGTTATCCCACAACCACGGTCGGCTGGTGTTTTAGTGCCGCATCCATTTGAGCAGAGTTATATCATCCCACATCGCTTGCATCCATATTACATTCATTTCATTATATCAACATTTCCGTGCATCCCACTGGGATTGGTGTTGTCTACAATTTGTGCCACACTTGCTACTACTTGTAAACACTTTAGGCAGATGTGGCGTATGACAGTTAAGTTAGGAAATTTAAAAAAGAGTCAATAGAATCAAGTAAACTCGTGGATTCAAAGCAGTTTTCGTTATTGTGGCTCGAGTTATGATAGCACCCCGGTTGATGTTAGGCTGGGGTGAGGTCCATGAATGGATGTCACTGCTACTACAATTCAATAACTGTGAGTAGCAGTAAGATCCACTATGCCGACCTAGTTGGAACCGGCAACTTACAAGCTGATCCCGATACGCGACTAAGTAACTTCACTGTCTGTATACTTGTAAGTGGTGGTACTACTCTAAATCAGCAGACAGGATATTAACCAACGGTCTGTCTACCATTTTTGTCACTTATATAATCTGACTTATTGTGGTTTTAATAAGCATAACCTTAACATATCGGATAGCCCCCTCTGTGGGGGCTGCCTGAATGAGGAGGAGACAGCTCTTGAGGTGCAGGAGTAGTCGAAGCAAGACAGAAGTTCCTTGGCAACGCGAGGACGCTTCCGAAAGTCTGCAGGAACGAGAAGGGTCTCCTGGCCTTCCTTGAGGAGATCGGGTGGCTCCACTGAAGGAGAACCGTTGAAGAACGCATAAAGAAACCGAAGAGGACTTCAAGTGCGGATACGAGCCCGCAAATAACAGTAACAGTAATCTGACTTATACTTTTAGTTTTACTACTTCAACGACTTATACTTTTATTTCATGGTTCTTAGGTAGAGATAGCTTTTTAGTGATAAAACAATTGTAGCTCGAATATCAAACAAATTGTCACGCCTTTTCCACACAATGATAAGCAGAGACAATAAAGCGCCACTTGCCACGATCCTGACCCAGCTTTCGTGAGAAATAATAATGTTAAAAATATATTTTTGAAGGTATATACGAATACCGAATAGGCTGGGATTATTTTGACGGTGTGAGTAGGGTTACCAACCCTCCCGGAACGCACAGGTCGGGATAAGCATCCGCATTTTGTCAAAAGAACCGGCGGTCAAACTAAAAAGTTCGATGCGTCGTTTCTTTGTAGAACAATCAACAAGTGGAATGCTTTGCCAGCCCATGTGTTCTCTCTATCCTAGAACCCTGGATCCTTCAAGCGATGCGTGAAGAATCACCTTTAACCGGCATAGTGACCACGACTGGGACAACCGTAAAGACTCGATTTTTATCGAATATATTTGATTTTCATTTTTTTTTTTCACCTCCCGGATTAATAATGAACTGAGTTGCCAACCCTAGGTGTGAGTCGTAGAGGGAGTTGCGCGTCCCTTAAGTTATTATAGATCAGTGAGCCGGCAAATATACCTACCCTTAAACGAACAAGGGGTGACACTAAACGATTGCGTACACAGAATTTCGTTTTTTTATTGTGACTCGACATATGACCCGCCTGATGTTAAGTGCGGTCCATGGATTGAGGTGACTGCTACTACAGTTACATAACTGTTAGTTGCAGTCTATATCTATCTATCTAACCAGTTGAAACCAACAAATTACATGAGCTGATTCCCAAACGTGACTAAGTCCCTTCACGGTCTTGTACTTGTAAGTGGTGGTACTACTCGGGAAAAGTAGTAAACATACTGAAAAAGAAAAACAGTTATTTTCTTTTTCAGTATTTTTTTATATATATTTCTATATTAAAATTCTAAAGTAACAATGATTGAAACAAGACAACTAAAGTACAAACACATATTAAAGATATATTGATACCAATAAGTAGATTTAAACCCATGCTCTCGGTTTGTGTAACCATTTTTATTTATAGTACATTTTTTATACTAAGCTACTAAAGTGCTTGTATCATAGGAACAGGAAAACCAAAGCACATATATCAAAGATACATTTGAACCCGTGATCTCGTATTGCGTAACTATTGCACTACCACTAAACCACGGACGCCTTAATACTATTGTTTATTTGTTTGTTGGAGCCTAACCTAACGTAGATTAATCAACCCTTCTACTATAGCTATATGTACATATATGTATTGATGTACAACGAGGTTTCCCTACCCTTGGCGTGCCGGTGACGTTCTCGCAGACCGCAGGCTTTGCGTGTTATGTCACTCACGTTCGCAAACATGACAATTGGTACAAACTAACACACAAATAAATATTAATATAACTTTTTTTTTAATATTATTACCTAGTTAAGGTTTATCGTAACTATAACAAGAATTGTAGAGCTTCTATAAAAAGAATTAAGGATGTCACACCTTTTTCCCACAGGGATAGGCAGAGACAATGTAACGCCACTTGCCACGATCCTGACACAAATCTCTCGCTTCCTTCACATTCACAATTCTCTTCATAAAAGCTCTGTGGTTTTGGGCACTAGCCAACTTAGCTTTCTTGAGGATGTCTCCGATTTGATCGGCAAACACCCTCCTGGGTCTGCCTTGTTTAACGTATCCATTAACATGAGATTTATAAATTCGTTTCGTCAATCCTTGTCACTACATCCTCTTTTAAACCACATCTATCGCGCACTATTCCTTATTCTATCCTACTTCCTGTGCTATCGTCACTCCACATATACTCCTTAACGACCGCATTTCTATAGCGTTAATTCTACTCTCATGCTTCTTCTGTCACACCCAACATTAACCTCCAAACATTAATGTAGGAACAAGAACCGAATTATGAACAGCCATCCGTGACATTATTTGGCTGTTCATTATACTACGTTACCCTTTTGCACTCTTCTTTCAATATCTTTAAAACACAAAAAACCTTCTGATTTTCAGACCTTCCTTTATTCACTATTGCAAATAAATACAATTCTAATAAAGCTCGAAAGTTTATCCTTCTGGTGCATTCGGTTCTTTTTATAATAAAAATAAAGTTTAAAGTTTAGTCTCTAACTGTCCGTGCGCCCGTGGTTTTGTGTCTAAAGGCAGGCTTGCATGTTACCTGTCAAGCGAACCAGCTCACCACCACGATAATGCAGACACGCACCACTGATGCGCAGATGAACACATTCACTTAATAATTGGATATTTTACTTAAAACGAGGAAAAATTGTCAATTTTCGCATATCAGTAAAAATATATTGTTCAAAAACCTATGTTGTATTATTATGTCGAATTATATATAAGTTATATATTTTTTTTTATTAAAAAACTCAATTTACAACAAAGATTTAAATCAATTAATATTATTGATTCACCCAACTTAAGTTCGGCTAATTATTCATTCACTTTTAGGCGATATGAAGATTCAGTATATATCAGCTAGTATATATATATGTAATTGTGACTCGACATATGACAGCACCCCCCATTTTAGTGCGGTCCATTAATGGTTTTCACTGTTACTACAATTCAATAACTGTATGTAGCAGTCACATTTACTTTGCTGGCCTAGTTGGAACCGGCAACTTACGAGCTGCCGAAACGCGATCCTGAAACACTTCACGGTCTGTATACTTGTAAGTGGTGGTACTACGCCGAATCGGCAAACTGACTGGGTACCACTCTAATCTAAAAAATAAATAAAAGGATTAATGAAAACTTTTTTTTTGAAATTTTATCTAACTTGATATTCTTTTGATTGGATATTTATTTAAAATTAATTTTAAACACTTTAATATTTATACAATAATAGATAAATTTTGGGCATCCTCTGCCGGTGTACCTTCGGAATTACTGCAAAGATTAGAAAAACAAGCCCACTTGTTTTATATTATTTAATAAACCCAATTTGATAAAGTAATTTGGGGTAAAAACTAAACTCCTATAATTTACCCCAAAACGGCAATTTCCTCAATAAAACTACACCGATTGGCGCACCATCTGTCGACCAAACATAACATTGCGATCAAATGCAATCAAATTACCAAGCAATCGCAATGTTGTAGTAAATGTGATTTTTGTGTAAATTGCTTCTATTAGTCAAGTTTGAGGGTAAATAAGTAGCTTTTATTTTCGTTCAAGCATTATTCGATAATATTATTTAGTATTGATTTTAAGTTAATTTATTTTTGATATTGGAGTGGAGTGTGGAGTAAATATGTGGAGTGACGATAGCGGATAGATTAAGGAATATCTCGGTACGCGATAGAAGTGGTTTTAAAGAAGATTGACAAAGGAATGCTCCGATGGTAAAAAGATGAGTAAAAGTAGATTAACGAAAGGAATTTATGTGAATAGATGCATTAAACAAGGCAGACCCAGGAGGGTGTTTTTTAGAACTAAATCTGAGACATCGAAAGCTGGCCTAGTGCCCATAACCGTCGAGCTTGTATTGAGGGAATTGTGGTTGTGAGGAAGTTGTGTCAGTGGCAAGTGGCGCTCCTTTGTCTCTTCCTATCCCCGTGGGAAAAAGGCGTAACAATTTGATTGATTGTTAGATATTAGAAAAGTGATATAAAACTCATAGCGAATCATAAATCATTGGGTCCTTGAAGATTTGCTAGTGTGTCTGCTAAACCCAGCAGCGTGAAGAAGCATAGTGCATAGTGACGGCGACTGGGGCAGCCGTGAAGACTCGGTTTTTGCAGTCGTCGACACTCTTGGAACTCTTCTTGCTTCCCATCGAGCCGGTCGAGGTCAGATGTCGAGTCAGAATAAAATACAAATGCAACAATTTTAAATACCTACTTTAAGAATTGATTAAAGGAGATTGACAAAACAGATTTATAAATGAAATCTTAGTGGGACGGCCTAAAAGATATTCCTTGGTCAAATCGGAGATTTCCTTGAAAAATCAGGGGTCCGCAGCGCCTATAACCATATTTCAGTATCGAGGAATGGCGCTCCGGAGTCTCTGCTCGTCCCTGTGAGCATATTTGCGTGACTACAAATCGTCATCATCATCAGCCAGAAGGCGTCCACTGCTAGACATAGGCCTCCCCTCTAGAACGCCATTCCGAACGACAAGATGCCAATTGCATCCACCGGTTACCCGTGACTTTCATTATGTCGTCAGTCCATCTAGTGGGAGGCCTACCTACGCTGCGTCTTCCGGTTCGTCTTCGAGCGATGTTCGAGCGACAACAAACGTCCTAAGTAATTATTCCTCTTTTTTCTATTAAAAGCTACAAAAAGGATACCTAAGTAAACTTTTGCGCGTAGCCGCGAGCTTCTTACACTCGTCGTGTTATTTGCGAAGAAACTCCTTTTTTGTACTCCTCAGTTGTAAGAAAAAAGTTTTCGTAAAAAGAAAAGAAAATACGAAATTGATGCGACTCGGCTTGACAAATCCTCGCTTAGGGTTAGTTCCTGTCCTCATTACTTATCCTGTATTATTACTGTTGGTACTACTAATTATTGAGTATTAATAATAAATAAATATTCTTTTAATACATCTGACCTTTACTAATAACTAAAAATGCTGTATTATTTTTTGGTTGCCCCCGACGTCCCGTCGCGATTCCGGCCAAAGGTGATTCTTACACTTCGGTTCTAGGATTAGGTATAGGAAGAAAACATGGGCTAGTGAAGCATTCTACTTAACGTTTTTTCTACTAAGAAACGACGCGCTGAATCTTTTAGTTCGACCGCGGTAGACAGAATGCGGATTCTTTCTCCGACCTGTGCGTTTGCGTATAGATTCTTGCAGGGAAACGTACCGCAATTTGGCGCTTAAATAGTCATGAAATAAATAAATTTTATGCGGTTTACTATCACTTTTATTTTGGTTTTCATTTTACAATTTTTTATTATTATTTTACAATTTGTTTAATTCATTATTCAATGTTCGCGCAAAATCTAAGAAAATATTAAATAGATATGTTTAATAAATCATTCAAATTGTCACGCTTCCAATCCCACAGACTAGTCGTAGACAGAAACAATGGAGTACCATTTTCTACGATTCTGTGACTAATCTCTCGTTTCCTCCCTCACATCTATAATTCTGTTCATACAAGCTACTCGTGTATGTATTTTCACCATCCTATAACCTAGATCCTTACACCAAAGTGATTTTTTTTAGTCGTCCAGTAGTGGGAGCCGCACAGCATTCATGCTTAACCCGAAACACGTCTGAATCACTTTATGCCTGTTGCACCTAAAACTGACACTCGTGGGACAAATACAAAAACATTTTGGTACCTACCAGTAGAACCACAAGTAATACTAGTAGGAATTAACAGCTCTAGAAAGCACACTGTCTTATAGAGCTATCTCTTTTACACAACAAACTACTGTGTTTTATATTTCACTCTTGCAATTTTCTTTAGTATAGGAGCCATTGGTTTATTATAGTCTGGTTATCAACTTACATGTATTATACAAACCTTGAAGCGACTTGATCGCATTTCGGGATCAGCTTGTAAGTTGCCAGCATAGTGGGCGCGACTGCTACTGCAGTTATTTATCTATACTGCTGCTAGTCCATGCCAAATGCCATTCATGAACCGCATTTCAGCCCAACTTCCCGTATCTCCCTTTCTACTTTTTGTAACACCTCCATTGACCACATTAATCAGGCTTAAATTACTAAAAAGAAAACTTATAAAAGGCTCAAATTCGCTCTTGTGCGAATTACTGTTCTTCTCGATGCCCTAGATTCATTGCAGCGCTAAGCTGTCCGAGTTCTAGGAGATGCAGAGATCACTCAAACCCTGGAGCCCCTGCAACTTCGCAGACATGGCGGCTTTATGTTTTCTCTATTCTATAACAAGGAGTCAAACCACCGGTTCAAAACCACTTGCCGGTACTTTTGATGTAATTTGGTTGTCCTGTCTCTATTTTACAAGCTTAGTATAGAAATGTAGAAAAACGTTCAATCGTTTAAATTGCGCGTGAGATCTGGGTCTATTTTTTTTGTCTCCGTATGGAGTAGGGGTCGTTTATTTTTCATTTCTCTCGGGTGAGGAAAAATAATTTTCCTCGAGCTTTGAACCAGGGACCGCGTCGAGGTCGCGAGAGGTGGGAATTTAGGTATAAAAATCTAATTGGATTCTACTTTCATCACCAACGCCTCGCCTAGAGAATACATTTTCGAAAATGATTCTGAAAGATTGCGCGTTCTTTTTTTTAAAATAAAAATGTGCTACAAGTTTTTTTTTAAATGTCTGTATGTATTTATTTATTTACCGTTGTTTTTTTTATATTGTGACTCGACATCTGACCTAGACCTGCCTGATGGTAATAAGCAAGAAAAGGTCCAAGAGTGCGAAAACCGAGTCTTCACGGCTGCCCCAGTCGCCTTCACTATGCCGGCCAAAGGTACTTCTTCACGCATCGCTTGATGGATCCAAGGCTATAGGATGGAGAGAACACATGGGATGGCCGCACCAAACTTTTTAGTTCGACTGCCGATTCGGTTGATAGAATGCGGATGCTTCCCCCGAGCAGTGCGGGTATTACGGGAGTGAAAAGACGTTTGTAATCTTATTGTGTATAAGGTTAAGATACCTCAATTCATAGATATAAACGTATTATTTCCCTAAAATAAAGTGACTCAGTCGCGTTTCGGGATCTGTTTGTAAGTTGCTGGTTCAAAGTAGATTTGACCTAGTAGATTAGGCATAGTAGATTTAACAGCTACTTGCATTTAAATAACTGTTGTAGCAGTCGCTTTAATACTTGTACCACTCTCCAGCTTAACATCAGGCGGGGCTGTCATTGTTTGAGACACAATAAAAAAAATGTGAACGCCATCTTTGGGCCAACAAATAAAAAATAAATACAACTAATTAAATTATACTTATTCTTTCGGGCTCTGCTATAAAATACCGCCCGCACTGCAGGTAGAAACGTAATTTGTAGAAGCTCGTATTATTGTAACAAAAATAATACATTAATACCAGTTTGTACAACTAGATGGCGCTAATAGTTCAATTACCTCAAAGAATTTGGAATGAATAGAATCTGTGCTAAAATAAGAACTATTTATACCACGTGTGACTGAAAGAGACTAATTGTACTTCAATTTCTTTATTTCAAAGGTTGGCACTGCTTTTTTGCAAATACAACCACTTGTAATTGTGGTTGACTTTTAATACTGCTTAATTAAGTCACGTGGTAGTAAGCGTAGCGGCATAATTGTTCCGTTGTATTTGTAGCTATTTTAGGGCTCCTTCTATGTCTTAAGTCCAAATTATTTGAATTACCTATAGGGCCACGTGACTTGTCGACTTTCGAAGAATTGAAAATTTGAGAGCGAAAGAGCAAACGTCAAGGAAGAAAAGGTCGAATTTTATGAAATTTAGCACAAAACACTGAATTCTCGAACGGCTCCAAATATAACTAAAGAAAATCAGTTTTGCAGGTGACAGTCTGCATGCCTGCCCATAAGCATATATGAAGAAACTGCGTCATTTCGCATAGAACTGTGTCAAAAAGATGCCTAGTTTTCGCTGCAATTAGGCTTTGACGCAAATGAGCATCTGGATTAAGTGAGGTAATAAAATCACAAATAAAAAACACAGAAATACATGTAAATATTTATTTTAAATTACTATTCATAGACATAAAATGGTAACCAATAGTACAGTCGGGCTCATAATTGTTAGACTGAAAACTGTAATAATGCGTCATATATTTTTATAATGAAACAACTGTGTTCACGGCTGTACATGATACTCCTCCTTTCCGCTCATGTCACCCGACTCATATCACTTTCAGTTATATAAACATCTTAATTTGATAGAATACATAAATCAAATGTGAATGGATGCGTTAAACAAGGCAGGCCCAGGAGGGTGTTTGCCGACCAAATCAGAGACATCCTCAAGAAAGCTCGGTTGCCCTAGCTAGTGCCCATAACCATAGAGCTTGTATGAAAAGAATTGTGAATGTGTAAGAAGCGAGGGAGATGTGTCAAGATCGTGGCAAGTGGCGCTCCATTATATCTGCCTACCACTGTGGGGAAAAGGCGTGACAATTTGGTTAATTGATTGAATTTGATAGTTCAGGCGAGTATAAGCTGAGTATACGACATCTTTAGCCGAAGAATTCTTCAAGTTATTTTTATTACTTTTAGTAGGCCATATAATGCCTAAAATAGAAAATTAAGCGAGGACAACAAATTCGACGACTTGGGCAACAAAGAACTAGTTTTTGGCTGAAAATATTGTTACGCAGGAAGATCCCAATATTATAAATTTCTTTAATAAACAAGTAGAAAGGCGACTATGCGATTTGGTACAATGACACACAGACATAAGGTTGTTTTTGTAATAATTCAAACATTTTAAAACGGCTCTAATTATCCCTGGTTGCTAATGCAATGGAACTTTGTCAAAGTAACAAAAGGTGACGTATTCGAGGAATTGTTTTGCTGATGGTATAGGCTAATGACAGTACAGTATTACGTCACTATTACGTCATCCCGTCGTGTGACGTCACGATTCATGCCTTAGCAACCGTCAGGAATAAAGTTTATAAACGTTTTTTGTAGGGGTTCATATTAAATAGTATATACGCCAGAATATCCTCGCCATAGTATAAAACGAACATTGTTTAGTATTAAACAAAACGTTACGCCTCGTTTCCATCATGGTGCGCTCAAAACTTGAGCACAAAATTGAGATCTGAAATTTACTGAAATATATTAAATCCAAATCAATACTCGTCCTATAATACCAACAAAATATTTTAATTAAAATATTTTCATAACAAAGTCAGAATCAGTTAGTACAGCCTGGAATATTCTATACATTTTTATTATTGAGTACCGACAAATGACCTCCAGTTGGCTGATGGCGGGCAACTGGAGATCCAAGAGCGCCGACGACTGACTACGCCGTTCTAAAAAATCCTTATTCGGCTGCGTCAGTCACCGTCACTATGCCGGCCAAAGGCATCTTATAGACGCTAATACCTATATTAAATAAAATTTGTGGAAATACTCTATAGGCGGTCCTCCGACCTCATCATGTGACCAGAGACAACTAATACAAATTTTTCCTAATAAATCAAATAAATGTGATAGGTGATCATAATCTGATTTTGGTAGGCCTAGTGACGGCAACTGAGGCAGCCGTGAAGAATGATTTTTCAGTCGTCGGCACTTTTGTTTACCCCCTTGCTTACCATCAAGCAATTAAAAAAAAATCTCTGTGCGAAATCTTCATTTTTTAAGTATTGCTGCATGCCATTACAGACATTTCCACGGGGGTATTCCCCTGTGAGGCCAGGATCTACCAGAAAATTAGGTCGTGTGACTTTAGACAATGAATGTGAAGAGTGCTAGAGGGTATATATTATGCTGAGGGTAGATGAGGAAGGCCCGGTGGTCAAAGCCTATTTCTGCGGATCTCACAAGAAGCAGACTTCTCATTGGCTGAAGGGCTGTCAAAATTGCAGCGCCATCTAGTTGTGTCGACGTGTTTTAAAACGCTTTTTTTTATTAGAACGCGACATTTGTCCTTAACTTGCCTAATGGTAAGACAAAAAGGGCCAAGCATTGCAAAAAAAACGATGCAGCTTCAGGTTCCACTTGTCGGTTGTTCTACCAAGAAACGACGCGCCGAACTTTTCCGTTCAATTGCCGATTGGGGATGACGGAATGGGAAAAACGACATTTTATTTTGCCGGCAAGTGTGGCAGCCGTGAACTGGTTCAGACTTTTAGTCGTCGGCGCTCTTGGACATCCATCATGCTTGCTATCGACCAGGTCGAGGTCAGATGTAGTCACAATAATATATTATATATTTATATATAATATTATTGTCCAAGAGTGCAGACGACTGAAAAAACTGAGCTAGTTCTCACAACTGCCACACTTGCCGGCCAAATAATATATATATATATATATATATATTGGTCTTCGCACCAGGGCACCATTTGCAAATCAAGATCACATATCACAATTATTCATTTTATTAATACATGATATCGAAAAAACGGCGACTAGAACTAAAAGTTACGATCTAACATAAAAATAAAATTAAGAAAATAATACAAATTAATCATAATTATTATTAACGAAATTTACAATCGACATTATTATTTATTTCATTTAGTAATCGAATTTTTGACCCCGCCTTAATTGTATCATAAACAAGTGGGGTATCAAACCGGGAGCTCTTGGTTTGAGAAAGCATTCCACTGCCACAAGACCACAATCACTTTTTATCTAATTAGGACCTTATAAGTGATCTTAGTAACATAAAAAAACGGGGTCGAAAATTTAACAACAAAGTGAAATAAATCGAAAAAAAAAACATATAATTAGAATTGATCGAAGAAAAATAATTTTTTGTAATAAATTCTTACATATTTAGCTAATAATATATATAGTAATTATTTTCTTAAGATAAATTTAAAAAAAATACAAAAAACGTATTACCAAATACTTGGCGCATATATAATAGAAGTGGGAAATCCACCCAAGTTTTATTTAAAATATTTATTCAATAAAATAAAACGCATGCTTATAAAACTAAATAAATTTATCGTATGTTTCAATGTTAAAAAATTAATTATTAAAAATTATTTTCCTTCCAAGTCAATATTATATACATTTTTAAAATAAGAATACATAACAAAAGAAGGTCTAATCCCAACCGCACCTCGTAATTGAGACCTGCAGGTCGAAAATTACAAATTGGGACTAAGCCTAAAATAAAATATAGAGCTGATGATAACAGTAGACAATATAATATATACTTTAATTTATTCACAAAATACATAATTATTGTGCAAAGAAAAATGTGTTTTATTAACATTATTTTTTAAAAGTAATTAATTAATTATTACATTGGTAATAATAGTTTAGATCAACGGGCAGTAACTATAGATGTTTTTTCTATAGATACATTTATTTTATTTTTTATTTAAAAATAGTCAAAACGACATATTTTATCACGTTAATGTATAGAACAATACTTTTTCTAAAGCTTGCAAATAATATATTGACACATTCATTATAGTAAAAGAAAATGCCTGACACTTGCTTTTAATTGCAATATTAGGCTGCTGTTAAGCTGGAGTGCTGTCCATGAATGGAGGAGAGTGCTACCAGCCTAGTTGCAATTAATACTTTAGCCGCAATAGACGTATATATATAGAAAAATTTGGTTTGAAATAAATCTTTGGATACTATAAAAAATACTCGATACATAATTATTGGTCCAAGACCAAGTTAGGCCGGGACTAAATTTGTATATCAAGTGAATATAGTCAAAAATGCACTAATTTTATAATTTTAGTCTCGGTCTATAATAGTCTCAGCCTATACAATAAATATTTGTTCTGGCAAGAAGTGTTAACTAAAAAGTCGCCTATTGTAAACCTTTGGTTCCTGATTTTCGAGATGAAATTATGACGAAATTGTGACCCGTGTACTTATCATTGACACTTTGCAACCAAAGTACCTATATCAAAGATACAGCATACCTTGTTATCAAAAGTCTAATCTTGGTTATTTATTCTGCAATCTTAATTATTATATTATACACTGAAGTATTTAAGAAACCGTGCGTTAATAAAAGTAATTAACGGTTAAGTACACGGGTCGTAACATACACTTAAACAGTAATCAAACCTTATTTTAAACTATGTTCGAGTTAATCATGCAAAAATACACACATATTTTTAAGCATACCTCAAAACTTCCTTGAATCAATTGGATTTTCGAGTGGTATACACAACTGTCATTTCCAAGATATGTTGACAGTTATGTCTTTCAAACCATTATAATTATATCCGTATTACACTAGTGCTTCAAATGGTACGTCAAACTGAAGCTCTCAGTCGTAGATACTAGATGGCGCTAGTTGAGGCATAAACTGTCGCATCCCAATCCGCATTGGGCACCGTAACTCCGATCCAGGCAGAGGGCTGGCCTTAGTAATGGAACGTATATTGCCTCAGAGGTTTCTTTGAGAATCGTCCTCGGTAAATTTGAGTCTAGGAAGGTTCGAGGACGCAATAAAAAATACGGTAGTTAATTTTCTTATATAATAAACATTTATAATGCAGTGCAACCTCTTTTAAATTACCAAATTAAATATGGCAACATCTTGTGGCAACACTTAATGATAGCGACTTCGGTTTTCGTGAACTAAGTTGGTACGTCATCATCATCGGCCAGAAGGCGTCCACTCCTGAACATAGGCCTCCCCCTTAGAACACCATTCCCAACGATAAGATGCCAGCTGCATCCGCCGGTTATTCGTGACTTTCACTATGTCCTAGTAGGAGGCCTACTAGTTGGTACGTAGCTCGTGGTAATACGGTTGAACCGCTCGTATAATAGTTAACCCGGTTGGTGGTCGGTGGTCAATTTTTGAATGACTTTTAAACATACTCACGCCTCAACATTTGATCTCCACTTGCCTTATGGTAGGCTATGGGGTCCAAGAGTGTAAAAAACTTACCCAGTTCACGGTTGCCTCAGTCGCCGTCACTATGCCGGCCGTATTTCAACTTGCATTGACGTAATGCTACACAATTTAATTCGACACGAAACACAAAAACCCTTCAACTGCATCGCCGCAATAATGTTCATAGACACAAAAATACGTTACTCTAATACTTAAAAACTATTGTTTTGTCCAATGCTTACTGTATGCGAGACATTCTTAAAATTTAAAAAGAAAAGTCGATCATAGTAATAAGAATAAATAAATAAGAAGTGCATTAATAAAACACCTATACTAGCGGCACGTATAACTAGTTTCGTATAATTTAATAATTTCGTTTCGTTCGTTTGAATGATTAACCCTTTTATTCGCAATGTTAAGTGTACTTAACATCCAAAACAAAAAAATTCCTTCGTATTTATAACTGGCAGCCTAGTATTAATCTTACTACTCAAAAGCGCATTTATTCAAGTAGTAAGATTAATACTAGGCTGCCAGTTATAAATAAGCGGGAATTCTTTTTTGTTTGGGATGTTAAGTACACTTATCATTGCGAATTAAAGGGTTAAAATGCTGTTCTTTATTGTAACTATTAAGAACAATTGTTCCTTCTAACGTAATGATTAATTTATACGAAACTTCTTGAGCGGGCCAAACGTCAAAACAACCATCATAGCGGGCCGCTAGTATAGGTCTATAATTGTTCAGTTTAAAGTTCAAACGTTATTTAAATTTATAGGCTAAGAGGCCTATACATTTTTTTTTTCATTATGACTCGACATCTGAGTTTAACTTACCGGATTTTTTATTTTATTGTGACACGACATCTGACCTCGACCCGCCTGATCATAGGCAAGAGGAGGTCCAAGAGTGACGACGACTGAGAAAACCTAGTTTCTTCACAACTGCCTCAGTCACTATACCGGCCACTGTCAAGTATAGAATTAAACAAAATTTTATGCGGCTTACTATCATCGATTTGCAGTTATCGTGGTCGCGGGTAGACCGAGATGTCAGCAGTCTCATTTAAAATATTCCAAAAAAGGGTAAATTAAAGGCAAGTTTATTCTTTGTAAAAAAACACCTTGTGCCTGCTAAAGAATATATATTATTGACTAAATGACTTGATTAATTAAAATAAACTTATTATATAATGATCGACTTTAATTGCAAAGTGCAACTTTTACCTAAAATCTCTCAAATGAACTGTTCATTTAAACGTTTAAATTATATTTAAACACTTGGTATTTTATAAAATTTTGACCACAAACGTGAATGCCTTGTAGGGGTATAGGTCGTAGGTCGTCGGCAGGGAGCGTCGCGATGAGCCAATCACCGCGAAGCTAGCTTGCGACGGCCTGCGACCTGTACACCTACAGCCTTTTTTGTTATTTATTTGATACATTTTAAATAGGGACGTTAGACTGTAAAAATATATTTAAATACCCATAGGTAAAAATTTTAATATGTGTGCATTTCATATCAAATATTTAATATTTTTTAATTACCTGTGTTTTTAACAAGTAATAAATATATATGATTTTCATTTAAATATAATTTAAACAACAGTTTAATACTTTCATAAGTAGGATCGAATTTTCAACATCCAACAGGCTTTTATTTAACCAATCAGATTTAAGCACGTTACGCAAATTCTAGGTGTAAATTATTAGTAACCACAAAACAGCGTCATTCCATAATTTGATTGGTTAAAAATTGAAAATCGAACGTCAATTTTTTGTACTAAATCTAAAATACACAAAATCCATTCATTCAAGTAAGAAAAGCAATACAAATTTCGTTCTAACGGGGATTCCGAATCCATCTTTTTTTTTCAAATATTTATTCTAAATATTAAATATATCCAATTTATAATGAAAATTTTGACCAGTCCATTCATTTACCATTTACACTACATCTATCTCTTTCTCTCTTTCGTAAAAATGAGAGGGAACTATCGCGATTCTTTAAAAAAAAACACATAACGTGTAATATATTTAGGTATGTCTGTAACTCGTCCTACAAAAATCGGTCCACTGGGTTTTCTCGATTATTGAAGACAGTTTTTGTGGGTCCAGTACGAACAAACCCTTATTCTCCATAAATTTTAAAACTCATATCTCTCACACATAAATGTTATACGTAATTTTATATATAAAAATATATATTTATAATAATAATATAATTAATCGCGATAGAATATTTTCGACACCAATTATAGATATAATAATAAGCACATTTTTATATAGATTTTCTTTATAAAAAAACTGAATAAATTTCCAATTAAATAAACATTCGTATAAGTTAACTAAAGAGGCAAGCTATTGGTAAAAAGATATGCGGAGACGCTAGTGTCGTTATCATTGGTTTTATTCGAGACGCGACCCTGACTTGCCTGAGCTTACCGCACGAGCGCCAACGACTGAAAAAACTGTTTTAATATACAGTCGCCTTCACTGTTTGTTTCAAAAATGGCCAAAGTACACTATCGGCAATGTAAACATTCTAACTAGGTACTCCATTATATATTATTTGCTTAACAATGACCTCTAAATATTTAGATATAAATACTTTTCAAGATGGCGATTTAGTTCCATTGTACGCCGTACGCACAGATAAGGAGGTTTGACTGTAATTTTTTTATGTATGACTTTTGTGATATTAGATATTTCACTTTATTTTGTTCGGAACCAATACAAAATTATGTATAATTTAAAACAATTATAGACTATATGTAAAATGTGCTTAAATAATGTTTAATCGGTGTCTGTGGGCTCCCTGTCAGCATTGGGAGCCGGTGACTCGCATCAGGTGTCGCGTACCTCTACCAACTTGACATCTTTGACGTGAAGATTATGTTTGGAGTTGGCTGCAAACTTGATCACGGCCTGAGTGCTCACCATGGGAGCGTGGCGCAGATCCAACCTAAATCAAAAAACAAGTTTTTATTTTATTAACTCGACATATGACACCACCCCGCTTGATGTTAAGTTGGAGTGCGGTCCATGAATGAATGACATTGCTACTACAATTCAATAACTGTAAGTAGCAGTCACATCCACTATGCCAGCCTAGTTAGAACCGGCAAATTACCCAGCCGAAAACCCAGCTTTCTTGAAGATGACTTATCTTTGGTTGGAAAACACCTTCCTGGCCTGTCTTTAACGCATCGATCCACATGAGATTTATAAATTATATTTATAAAGAGTGGTAGGCAGTGGTACCCAGTCTGCCGATCCAGGGTAGTATCACCACTTTTTCGTACGCGTTTCGGGATGATTGTACTATAGTAATTTAATTTAGCAATTTAGTAGTTTAGTATAGATAGTAAACAAACATATAGTTGTTTACCTGATGAGATTGGGACACCTTGCGAGGTGCTCCAGTGCGGCCTCGGTGAGCAGCCGACAACCTGCCAATGACAACCGTTGCAATGGGTGAGCTGCTAACTGTGCAGCACCAGCGTCCGTAAGACGCGCGCAGGACGACGCGTCCAATTCATTCAGTACCGGCAACGCCTGAAAAATATCAATTAGTGAGTCTCCCTCTTCGTTCTTCTTTTAATAATTAGCTTAAAATCCCTTTTTTTATTATCGACATATGACAGCACCCCGCCTGATGATGTCTTGGTCCAAGACTTCTTGGATAAAGCCTAATTGCGGTCCATGGATGCGACTTGTACTATAGTCAAATAACTGTAAGTAGCAGTCGTAACCACTATGCCAGCCGAGTTGGAACCAGCAACTTGCCACATTAAATAAAATTATATATTTAAAAAACTAAGAAAACATGATTATACAAAGCAATGTGAACTAAAAAGAAAATAATCAACATCTGACCTTCGCCAAGCTTGATGGTAAGCAAGAGAAGGTCTAAGACAGCCGACCGACTGAAAAAACCGAGCCAATTCACGGCTGCCTCAGTCGCCGTCACTATGCCTTCCACCAAAAATTATTTATTGAAATTATTGTATTGTCAATGGCTTTTAATACGTGTTGTACTTTCAAATTATTCAGACCTCTAGAAGTCGGTAAAAATTAGATTAAAAGATTACGTTACAAGCTAATAAAAGCGTGTTATTAATTTTATTTAAGGCGACCGTTGTGTAGTGGCACGGTTACGCAAACAGAGCACGGGTTCGAAACTACTCACTGTACCGGTGCAGTGAGTAGTTTCGAACCCGTGCTCTGTACCTTTGATATATATATACTAGGGTAGTGCTTGTCTATGATACAAGCACTTTAGTACAGTAATGTAAATAATGATAAAAATATACAAGGCAGGCCAAGGAGGGTGTTTTCCGACCAAATCGGAGACATCCTTAAGATGTGTGATGTTGCGCCTAGTGCCCATAACCAAAGAGCTTGTATGAACAGAATTGTAGATGTGAAGGAAGCCAGGGGGTTCATTGTCTCTGCCTAAGGCGTGACAATTTGATTGATTGATTGAAGAAAAATATTTACCTGTACAACATATCTCATGGCGACATCGGTGATGTCCGTTCCTGGTAGTCGCAGTATTCTCAGTTGTGCCAGACGTGATGGCTCGGCACCACTGCGTGACCCACCGCCGGGACGCGAGTTCTCTGGCGGCGCTAAGATACCGCGGAGTTTTGCGTCATCGAGAGATCTACAAATACACGAAAATAATTTTATTCGTTCATTATTTGTATTAAGGTGGCCTAGTGCCCATAACCATTAGAGCAGTGTTTCCGAACGGTTTAAACCTTGTTTAAACCTTACGCTTTGGGTTATTTAAATGCAATGCTAGATATCGGTGACAAATTTAACAAAATAAGGCAAATTCTTAAAAAGATGCTGTAATCATTTATATTTCTCAGAGGAACAAAACAATTTTTGAAGTTTATTAATTATGTATGGCAGCATAAAAATTTTAGAAATGTTAAGGTGGCATGGCCTAATAAAGGTTGGGAAACACTGCCGTAGAGCTTGTACGAAGAGAATTTAGAATTTGAGGGAAGCGAGTTGTGTCAGGATCGTGGCAAGTGGCGCTCCTTTGTCTCTGCATATATATCCTTGTGGCAAAAGGGCGTGACAATTTAATTGATTAGTTATTATTATATTTTAGCCGGCATAGCGACTGAACCGGTTTTTCAGTCTCAGGTGTTCTTGGACCTCCTCTTGCTTTTAATCAGGCGATCCGAGCCTCAATAAAAAAAAAGGTAATAGCTTATAGGCCTTATTATTCTCATTAGGCCAGGATAGAAGATACCAGTGCAGCTTGTAGTTTATTTTTATTGTGGCTCGACCTGATGTTAGGCTGGAGTAAACTCCATTGATGGAGGTGACTGCTACTACAGTCTATTACCTGTAGGTAGAAGTCACGTCAACTTAACCGGCCTAGTTGAAACAGGCAACTTGATCCCGAAACGCGATTGTAACTTCACGTTCCGTAGACTTGTAAGTGATGGTACTATCCCGGATCGGCAGACTGGGCACCTCTGTCTGCTACCTTATAGGAATGTATGTGTCGGGGTTATTTACCTGGCAAATGACAAATCGAGACACGTCAACGGTGGGCACGTGGACGACCGCAATGCTAAAGCTGCCTCAGCAGGAGATCCAGCCAGAGATAGTGATCTGAGTGCGGGCAGACGAGCGACAAGCCTGCAAGCAATATTCATTAATTCATCGTAGGAACACGTATACACGTCAGTTCAAACACTAAAGTTCAAGGCGACCGTGGTGTAGTGGTTCAATGGTCACGCGAAGCGAGAGCCCCGGGTCCGAAACCACTTGCCTGTACCAATGTATCTTTTATATATATAGTCACTCTTTGTTTCTAGATATAAAATATAGGACCTTCTTCAAAAACAGGTAATATAGTTGTTTTAGATTATGGTTTAGCTAATAACCCTAGATTCTATGGGCGCTGTTTCGATTGGTTGGGGATAATCTTTGCTGTTTATTTGATGCTCGTAACTGGCTTGTTTTTTTTTTATTATTATTATTTTCTCTTGTATTGTTTTGAATCTGTATTCTTATTTTTTTCTTGTTATGCTGTATGCCCTGCTTTGGGTTACAATCTCACAACTTTGTTTTTTCTATTTTATTTTGTGCACACTTAGGTTGTAACCTGTTTGGGCATCTATCTATTAATAAATAAATAAATAAATAAAATTATTAAAAATTAATATATTTTTGTAATTTGTTTATAGAACAGAATGTCCTATAGAAATTTAGATTGGGTATATATTTATCAGTATTGCCACACGTGAATAAAAATTATTAATTGTTTTGACACATGTCTGAATAAACAAGACATAAATATGATTTTGTGGTCACAACCGCTAAAACTTTGTTTATACTTGTTTTGTTTGTTTATATTTAGTTTATGTTCAGCTAACCACATAATTAAATATATTTTTAATATCTTGTAGCAAGACCATAAATGCTCAACGCTACTGCTATAGCTTGTCTAACTATAAATGACGCGCCCCTCCACTTTATTAGTTCATTTAAATGTGAGAATACAAATATTACTAACTATACTACTATACTTTATCAACGTGCTCCACCTTTTGTGTCCAACCAGCTACTGAATGACCAATTACAATTGCATTTTCGGTGTGTTGCATTCATATTATATATTCGCGTGTGCTTAAATGCAGTGGAGGGGCGCGTCATTTCAACTTAGACAGACTTTACAAACAAACTCTTTTTGCGACGCCATCGGCATGTTAACTTACCATGCTAGTTGTCTTCGTGCCAAATGACACCATTCAAGTCCGAGTGACCTTGGCTGCCGTCGAGCAATGCCGGCCAATTGAGCGCCTGACACGCGCACTTGAACGAATGACATACTGCGCCAGAGAACTGGGTCCGTCTAAAAAAATATGCAAATAATAATAAAATTGGCCTTCCACTTTAGGGCGACCGTGGTAAAGTGGTATTGCAACGGTCACACCAACCTGGGAGCCTTCGCCTTCAATGGTAAGGAAATTCCATTTGTCAAAAAGTTTCGCGGTCGCTGTTTGTGTTAAAAACAACTTTTATTCATTTATTCAAACTCTAAACAATAGGCATTGAGTTACGCGGTCGGCCCGCACATGGGGTTCGAAACTATTTGCTGGCACCAATGTATCTTTGATATAATGCGATTAATGTAAGAATAGGACGGAATCGGCGCCATTTTGTGACGTCTAATTCTGCAACCAACTTCACTTTAGTATGGAGTCTTTTTCCTTGCGGACCGTCAAGAAAGACACCTTTGAAGAAGTCAAGTAAAGTTAGTCAACAGCCCGTCCTATTCTTATTCTAAAAGCATAATATATGGTACTCGGGTTGTCCTGTATAAAAGAGGATTATTCCTAATCGTTGTATAGTTCTGACTAAACTACTCTGTCACTGTCGCGTAGCGTTAAGAAGCTGTTTTGGTCGCAGATATATCCGTATGTTCTGAATTTCAACGGTATTCGTAATTTTCTTTTAGCAGTTTTTAAGAAACGAATTGTACCAAGGCGGAGTAACCAAGGACATCCAAGACGAAGGCGACTGTGGTGTAGTGGCGCAATACTTCACGGGCTGAAAAACCACTCACCGGTATGTTTTCTTTGGATGTCATGTTTCTATGATACAAGCACTTTGGTAGCTTAGTATAGAAGTGTATAAAATATTTTTGGAAACACAAATCAAAAACCAGGACATGTCCTTTTGTCCAGGGTTGGCAACCCTAGTTTAAGCTAAACAAATTACACCTTACCGAATAATCAGCCCAGGCTTTGCAGACTAGGGCACAGAGAGCGAGCTCGTGCGGCGATAACCTCGCGAATACGCATAGCATCGCATCTCTGTCCAGCCATTGAGATCCGCCCATTACTGGGGATGCAGAGGCGGGCGGGGCAGGCCGGATTGGGTAGAAGGGCTTTTTCAGTTGCTGAAAACAAATCAACTTTACTGTTCATACACATTAATTCTACTTTGAAATGGTTAGTGTGTTAGTACATCGGCAGAAAGCATCAAGTTAATATATTGTGACAGCACCCCGACGTTAGTATAAGAATGGTAGGCAGTGGTACCCAGTCTGCCGATCCGGGGTACCATCACTTACAAGCATACAGACAGTGAAGCGGTTTGGTCACGTTTCGGGATCAGCTTGTAAGTTGCCGGTTCCATCTAGGCCAGCATAGTGGATGTGATTGCTACTCACAGATATTAAACTGTGGTAACAGTGATATCTATTTATGGACCACACTCCAGCTTAACATCAAACGGGGTGCTGTCATATGTCGTGTCACAATAATAAAAAAGCTAAAGCGTGGAGACAAGTGCTACTACAGTTAACTGCAAGTAGCGATCGCCTCCACTATACTGGCCTATTCAGAACTTTCAGGCTGATCCAAAGTCACTTAAGGGTTGGTAAACATAAAACATAGTGATGATATACTATGGCAACCAGCTACATTTGTTTAATATATGTACATTTTAACAATTATTATTTCTTATGTGTGATCCCAAAATGGAGGTGACTGCTACTACACGTAAATAATTGCAAGTGACCGTCGCATTCACTATGCCGGCCTACTTAAAACCAGCCAGCTTTAAGCCGAATAGGAAACGCGATTGAGTCACTACAAAGTGAAAATAGGGGTATACCGGGAAATCGGCAGAACAAGCAAATGTGCAATTTATATCATCATCAACCAGAAGGCGTCCACTGCTGAATCATAGGTCTCCCCCTTAGAACGCCATTCCAAACGACAAAATGCCACTTGCATTCACCGGTTATTCGTGACTTTCACTATGTCGTTAGTCCACCTAGTGGGAGGCCTACCTACACTGCGTCTTCCGGGTCGTGGTCTCCACTCTAGAACCTTTCTTCCCTATCGGTAGTCGGTTCTTTTTTTTATTGTGACATGACATCTGACCTCGTCCCGCCTGATGATAAGCAAGAGGAGGTCCAAGAGTGACGAGGACTGAGAAAACCGAGTTTGTTCACGGCTGCCTCAGTCGCCGTCACTTCGAGCAATGTGGCCAGGCAAGGCAGGATGTGTCAATTTATATAAGGTACCTTATTTGTATGTAAAGTCAGCTGGTGTGCCGATTGTGCTCTGAGCGCTTTCTTGGGGCCTTCCTCCTCCGAGCTGCTGCGACTCTTCTTAACAGCAGGCTCCCATTCGCCATTGCCGTTCAATTCTTCACCATCTATTTCATTTTATACAATAAATATATAATTTATACACAAAATAAGATAAACACACAAAAATGTGTGAAACTGTGAGTTAGTTTGGACAGGCGTAGCCGAACGGTAAGGAATTGGTTTGTTTGTTGCGTAATTTGTGCGCATAAAGTCCCGGGTTCAATTCCCTGTTCACTTCCAAATATTTGTTTCATAGCTTTTATCAGTAATATTTATTAATTATTGCAAATATCCGCCTCTTTTTTTAATTAACTATATTTGCAATATTCAATATAATTTTATTGATAAAAGCTAATATAGATCTATTGTTTTATAATATTTTAATACAATTACCATGCTCCCTCTTTCGTGGTGAATCTGATTTATTCTCGCCGTCTGAATTCGCTTCAGTCTTCACTGCCGCCTGCGCTCTATCCCGCGCCTAAAATACAAATATATTTTGAATTAAACAATTTCATGCGGCTTACTATCGCGTTTATTTTGGTTTAAATTTTAATTTTTTTTTATTATTCTGATCTTTCGAGAGCTTAGCAGCCTCTCCGTGACCACGAGCCATCGTCGTCACGGGGCAGGTCGCCGTAAACTGACGGTCGGCACTCTTGGACCGTCGGCACTCTTAGACTTGCTTACCATCAGGCGGGTCAAGGTCAAATGTCGAGTGACAATAAAAAAACATTTACCTGATGACTGAGTTGACTAGCATCGGAACTTGCGCTCAATCGGCGCAGGTCACTTGACTTCTGACGCGCGCGGAAATGACGCGGCTGAAAAATAATAACAATCAATCAATCAAAACAACAGTGGTAGGCAGTGGTACCCAGTCTGCCGATCCGGGGTAGTACCACCACTTACAAGTATACAGACCGTGAAATGATTTATTCGCGTTGCGGTTTCAGCTTGTATGTTGCCGATTTCAACTAGGCTGGCATAGTAGTAGCAATTACGTCCATTCATGACACTTAAGCTTAACATCAGATAGGGTGCTGTCATATATTGAGTCACGATGAAAAATAAACACTTATTGTATAGTATTTTCTTAGATTTTGCGCGAACATTGATTAATGAATTAAATTTTTTTTTATTATTATTCCGACGTTTCGAGAGCTTTGCAGCCATCGTGGTCACGGAGAGACTGAGATATTGGTCGTCCTACTGGTTGATGGTGTTATTAATTCGAAACGTCTGAATAAAAAAAAAATGTAAAATCAAAACCGAAATAAACGCGATAATAAGCCACAAAAAAATTGTGAACAATTTTTGAAATCGACTTTATAATATATTTTTTAAAACATTTTTTATTAGTTAAATCACGCACAACAAATGCCATTCTCATTATAAACTAAACTTACCTTATAGTCGTGATTGAGCCCCATTGTGGTGCAAGTGGGACATTCCCAGGAGTTAGGCAAATCCTCATTGAGCTGTCCACCAAGTGGAACACAAGACGGATGAGAAATAGTATAGCAGACAGCACACTCCATTAGAGAAGAAGGACCAGCACGACCTGCAGATTATATATTATTATAAGTTTTAATCCAGTTTTGGGAATATGGTAGAATGAAATGTCTCCTTTATTTTGGCTGGCATAGTGACGGCGACTGAGGCTGCCGCAAACTAACTCGGATGTTTCAGTCGTCGTCACTCTTGGATCTCCTCTTGCTTATCATCAAGCGGGACGAGGTCAAATGTCGTGTCACAATAAAAAAATATATATATTGTCTATTCTTGTGAAAAAAAGGCGTGACAATTCGATTGATTGATGCAGCTACATCAATCAATCGAATTGTCACGCCGTGAACCCCGCCCAACAAGGGGTTCACTGTAACCAGCAAAATATTTAAAGTGGTCCGTATGCTCATTGGGGAAAAAAGGTCCTTGAGTGGACGAACCGGAAGACGCGGCGAAGGTAGACCTCCTACTAGGTAGACCGAAGACATAGTAAGACATCACGAATAACCAGTAGATACAGCTGTTCAGCAGTAGAAGACTTGATGGCTGATGATGATAAACGAATTTTCTGATGTGGAAGACGACTGACAAAGAAGGGAGATTAAGCCAAATTATCCCGAAACGCG
The DNA here is from genome assembly GCA_905220615.1 of Tinea trinotella. Lineage (NCBI taxonomy): Eukaryota > Metazoa > Arthropoda > Insecta > Lepidoptera > Tineidae > Tinea > Tinea trinotella. Next base: position 1,995,797 of record HG992325.1, read on the forward strand.
ACGACGAAACACGGTATGTACATTTGTAAGCGGTGGTACTACCCTGGTTCGGCAGACTGGGCACCACTCTTTGATAACCAGACCGGGAGCAAATGTCTACCTCCTTTTTTATTAACAAATATTTGCAATATCTAATTATTATTAATATATATAAATATAAATATTACAAATAAAAGCTCCGACTGGGTGTTGAACGCGTGGCAAACTGGTGTGCCACGCCTTATTCTACATAGTTATTTGTACCAGCATTACCTTTTGCTTGTGGAGCCACTGGTGTCTGCATCCATCCGTCCAGATGGCACACGGAGCAGGAGGCCGTCACTGGTAACATCGGCTAAAACAAAATATTTATTTTTAAATATTAAATATTTTATTACAATCCAATTACAACTACGCCTAGTTGAAAACGGAAACGTTTAAGCTGGTTACGAAACGAGGTCTGTTCACTAGTATGTGTTGGTACTACCCCGGATCGCCAAACTGCGCAACTGGTGGTCAGGCAGACAGGTGGTCTGTCTGCCTAGGACTCTTAATAACAAAATGTAACACAGGTTTAACATAATGAGACAGCACCCCGCCTGATGTTAAACTGAAGTGCGGTCTCTGAATGGAGGTGACTTCTAACACAGTTAGATAGCTGTAAAGAGTAGTCGCATCCACTATGCCGGCCTGGTTAAGACCGAAATAATTGAAAACTTACCTGCAGACATTGTCGCATAATACACGTCTGCTTGGCTCTGCCCTGACCACCAAACTTGACCATATCGTGACAGAACAAACACTCCCCGCAGTCAGTACGCTGGCAAGCTTCACATCTCTTGCACCTAGAACAAAAAATAAAAGTTTGTAAGGTTTTTACGAAGAAAACCTTGTTTGAGACTCAGGGCAAGGGGACGACCGTAGAAGCCGATTAAGTTTACGGTTCTCTCAGTCATTGTCACCATGTCGGCTAATAGTGATTGTTCGTAAAAGTTATGCTTTACTTTTACGAACTATCAAGGTAACATATCTTTCTTATCACTTGATCTAATGAATTCGTCTAGAATCTAGACTCTAGATCTTATTAACGCTATCTGGATTGTACCTCTACCTAATAATAAATTGTCCAGAGTGACGGATTATATAGTATATTTTTAGAAGAACATTAACAATTAGGTCTTTTTTAATAGTTATTTTCACACTAGTAAGAAAAATTACAATTAATATTTTCTTAGATTTTGCGCGAACATTGATTAATGAATCAAACAAATTGTATGCGGTTTACTATCGCGTTTATTTTTGGTTACTGATCACAGTTATTGGTTCAGTTTCACCTTGACCACGATGGCTGTAAAACTCTGACAACCTCAGAATAATAGAATATTGTAAAATAAATAACCAAAAATAAACGCAATAGTTAGCCGCATAAAATTTGTTCAGTTTAATTACATATTAATTCTACCAAGTTCATTACCTGGTCCTACGTCTCCTAGGTGTTCTGTTAGGATTTTCCGTCCTTGGTTTAGAGCAGCCTCCTCTACCACCGCCGCGACCACCACGGCCGCTGTGCTGGCGACGTTCAGATGTCAACACTTCATCGGGAGCTGTTGAACAATAAACATAGAATAAAAATTATACTTCAAGGTACTTAACTGAGGCAGTAGTGGACATGTGGCATTTCAAAGAAACCCCACAACCCTCCCCCCGCTTCATTAGCGCGGGAACCCACCCAGTTAGGCGCTATGTATCACTATACATATATACTCGTCTTTTCACTCACGTAATACCCCGCACAGGTCAAGGGAAGCATCCTCATTTTGTCGACCGAATCGGCAGTCGAACTAAAAAGTTTGAAGCGTCATTTCTTTGAAGAATAATCGACAAATGGAATAATGCTTTGCCAGCCAATGTGTTCTCTTCATTCTATGACCTTGGATCCTTCAAGCGATGCATGAAGAAGCACCTTTGGTCGGCATAATAACAGCGACTGAGGTAGCCATGAACTAACTCGTTTTTTTCAGTCGTCGTCACTCTTGGACCTTCTTTTGCTTATCATCAGGAAGTCAGATATAGTGTCACAATTAAAAAAACATCTAGCCCCAGTAAAAAGGTTATGAAAATATTTGAGACAAGACTTACCTTGAAGTATAGGCACTCCAGTGATGGCCAGCGATTGTTTATCATGCCGATGCTGCTCCACCAGCAATCTCACGTCGCGCACAAGTGCAATAGGCTCCGAGAGCAGATCAGGCACCGACTTGCGACCAGCCGGTAATTGGTGTAGATACATCACTATCGCCTGTAAAAACATAATAGCTTTTGTGACTCGACATCTGACCTCGACTTGCCTGATGGTAAGCAAGGAGAGGTCCAAGAGCGACTCAGTTTACGGTTACCCCAGTCGTCGTCATTATGCCGGCCTATGAAATATATTAGGAATCTTTGGGGGGTATTATTCGATTCTCTTAATGCCCGGCAGCGAAATGGACTTGCACTGATATTTGACATCTTCGTAACCAATCAGTGAATTACAAATCAAAAGGTAAACTACGTTGATTGGTCATTGCGACCGCGACGCAGGTTCACTGCTTTTCGTCGCCATAATCTATTAAAAATATCGGGGCCTTGGCGTCAACGACTTCATTATAAAGTTTTATATATATAACGTAAATAAATAAATTAAAGGAATGTATTGAAAGAATGGATGAATAATAAATTAGGATATATTTATAATAATAAATGTATAATTATTAACCACAAAGAAATCTTTGCCACGACAGAGAATCGAACCCAGGACTTTACGCTTAACGAACTGATTAGCTAACCAATGCGCTATGCCTGTCGTCAAATTTTTCAGTTGCTTACATCAGGCAAATCTATATCAGGCATTTTCTACCAATAGCATACCTTGAGTCCATGTAATTCATGTTGCGTGAGATGTAAGTGAGTTTCTGGCGGCGGTGGCGGTGGTTTGTCCAGCGTCAAGTGTGTACGTCCAAGTAACACGCACACGTACTTCTCCAGTACATACCACAGCATCTCAGTGAAGTACGGGTAGCGGAATTTTTGAGGTACCTGTTACAAAGAAAATAATCTTTTTAAAATAGTTTTTTGTTTTTTTTAAACATTTCTATACTAAGCTACTAAAGTGCTTGTATTTAAGAAACACAACAACAAAGGTACATATATCAAAGATACATTTGTACCGGTGAGTGGGTTCGAACCCGCGCTCTCGGTTTGTGTAACCATTGCACTGCCACTACACCATGGTCGCCATCTAAAGTATAGAAATTATTGAACTGTAGTAGCAGTCACCCCCCTCATTCATGGACCGCACTCCAGCTTAACATCAGGCGGGATGCTGTCCGATGTTAAGCCACAATGGAAAAGCTCGTACCTTAGTGATATCCTCAACTTGTGCTATATTCAATTGCTTCTCAATGCCAAATTGATGCAGGAAATTGCCACCAAAAACCAGTGAGTCACTCGGCGTGTACACAGCGTGTATCCAGCCGGTCGGTATGAAGAATGTGTTGCCAGCTTGCAGCTAAAATTATAATAAAATATTATCAATCAATCAACTTAGCGCCACTTGCCACGATTCTGACACAACTCCCTAACTTCCTTCACATCCACAATTTTCTTCATACAAGCTCTATAGTTATGGGCACTAGGCAACCTAGGTTTCTTGAGGATGTCTCCGATAGGAACTTAGCCAAAAAGCTGTCAAACTGAAATGGGACTGGGCACGTCAACTCTGCCGCATGTCAGATGCATTATGGGCAAAGGTTGTGAGTCATGGAAAAAGAAAGCAAAGCTTTTTGCACAGCAGTGGGATAAAGAAACTTATAAAAATAACAAGAAGAAATAAATTACGAATATACTGTTATGTACAAAGGTTTCGAAAAGAAAAGAATGAGGCTCAGAGCAATTATAAGGAAATCAAATGATCGAGTAAGAACTTTGTACTCAGAGAATAAAAAAGCTGAGCGCCTACAAAAAACTTATTTACGCTTTTCTCGTTCGTTGACTCCGAATATAAGTGCATAAATCCATAGTGCATAAATCCATACTCTAAATAAATGAAAAAAAAACGTACATAATCCATAAACATGAAGTAATGCCATTAAGGCATCTAATTTAAAATTATAATTGTAACTGACAGCACTCCGCCCAGCACATGTTAAAATGTAAAGTGGAATAGAAACGACTGCAAATACAGTTAAATAAATGCAAGTAGAAGTCGCATCCGGTATGCAGGCCAAGTTATAACTGACAGCTTTCTAGCTGATCCCTAAACGCGACTCCATCACTTGGAAGACTGTGCAAATTGTCTACCACTTTTAAAATGAGAAACAATCTAGAAAAGCAAATACAGGGGTCTCCGAGTATGATTTTGTCCCATTCGGTGTCCGCATAAGGCTTTTTAAGGGAATAGCAAAAAGGTTAGTAGACATCACAGGAGACCGAAGAGTTGGCAGCTACTCGGACAAAGAATTAGTCTAGCTATTCAAAGGGGGAACGCTGCCAGTATCTTCGGAACCTTGCCTAAAGGGACTTCTTTTATTAATGTATTTTAGTTAATTTTTTATTATATATATATATATATTTTTATTATTAAGGTTTTTAGTATTAGCAGAATAGAGGTGTAGTTAGTATAATTGTATGTTTCCTTAATAAATTTATCTAGAAAATATGTTAGGATCGTGCGGTTTTGACAGGTGAACTTCATTAATGAGCTTCAAAATTAAAATTGCGACAGCGCAACAAGGGAATGAAATTCATTTTCATTCTCATTGAAGTTGCGCGGTCGGTTCCCTGATCCCGAAAAGCAACTAAGTTAGTTTACGGTGTGTATAATTATAAGTAGTGTCACTACCCTGGCAGTGTGTATGTCTAATGTCTCTACCTATCCCTGCCCCCCTAGCACGGCAATTCAAGAAGCAAAATAAGGGACTGCAAGGAATATTATTGTAACTTATTTTAAATAACGTACTAGGCCGGCACATCAAAATGTTTAAAAAAATATTTATTCAAGTTTTCAACGTTGTTTTGTGTAAAGTTTTACAGAACGTTTTAATATCCTTTATTGATACACTGTTTTTTTTTATTGTGACTTGACATATGACAGCACCCCGCTTGATGTTAAGCCGAAGTGTGGTCCATGAATGAATGCCACTGCTATTACAATTCAATAACTGTGAGTAGCAATCACATCCACTATGCCGGCCTAGATGGAACCGGCAACTTCCCGAAACGCGACCAAGCCACTCCACGGTCTGTATACTTGTAAGTGGTGGTACTACCCCGGATCGGCAGACTGGGTACTACTGCCTACCACTCTTAAAAACACTGTTCTAGTAGGTTATTTAAAATGAGTTGGAATGCTAGTATTTATTTTGCTTCTTGGATTGCCGTGCTAGAGGGGCTGTGAGAATAGAGACGTGAAGCTCCTATAACAACTTACATGTACACGTATACATTTGTCGACTGTATCACCAAAGAACACATCGGACTGTTTGCCAGAGAGCACCCATTTCTCATACTTCTGGAGATTCTTCTCAGTTGGCGGTATTAACCAGAATACTTTTGCTCCTGAAACACATCAGTTACTTTAACATTTCTATACAAAGCTACTAAAGTGCTTGTATCATAGAACCAGGACAACCAAAGTACTGGTAATAACAGGCTCGCCAACGTATTATGCCACGAGTCTGCCCTCGTCAAAGGGCAGTCGTGTACTGCCGATACGCTCGAGACTGTGTCACGTGCATCTAGTAATAGTACGTGTATATATGTGTGTATCTCTCATACACTACATAGCCCAATTAATAATTAACTCACCCTTTAATATATGATACCAAACGGAGGTGCCTCCGAAGTCAATATGAAAGTCAGTGTAGCACCCCTTCACGGACATGAGGCAGTATTTCTGCACTTTGGGATAATACATGTCGTCAAGTGCATTCGTAGACTCGGTCTGAAACAATTTAAAATATGTTAAAAACATTTATAAATCTGATGTGGATGGATGCGTTAAACAAGGCAGGCCCAGGAGGGTGTTTTCCGATCAAATCGGTGACATCCTCAAGAAAGCTAGGTTGCCTAGTGCCCAAACCTTAGAGCTTGTATGAAGAGAATTGTGAATGTGAAGGAAGCGAGGGAGTTGTGTCGGGATCGTGGCAAGTGGCGCTCTATTGTTTCTGCCTAGCCCTGTGAGAAAAGGCGTGAGACAATTTGATTGATTGATGTTAAAAACATTAATTTAATGTTTTTAATTATTATCATTTTACATTTATCTACAAAGCTACTAAAGTGTTTAGTGCTTGTATCACAGAAACACGACGACCAAAGTACATATTAAAGATATATTGGTACCGGTAATTGGTTTTGAATCCGTGCTCTCGGTTTGCTTGACCATAGCGTTGCCACTACACTACGGTCGCGTTACTGTATTTTTTTTTTAATTTTTAATTTGTTTTATTTATTCACATTTCTCTACTAAGCTACAAAAGTGCATGCATCATAGAAACAGGACAACCAAAGTACATATATCAAAGATACATTGGAACCGGAAAGTGGTTTTGAACCCGTTCTCTAGGTTTGCGTAACCATTGAACGGTCGCCTTAATTCGATTATGCACATATGATTTTATATCGCATTCGTCCTCGTTAATCGAGTGATTGCATCCGCTTCTCGTCTCACCAATTTCCTGCAATAATTCGCCAACAGCTCGCTGTCAGGGGTTAAAGTCTCTATACAAAGTTACTAAACGCGCTTGTATAACTCTTTTTTTTATCGTGACTCGAGTTATGTCAGCGTAACAGACATAAGAAAGTATAAATTATAATTATAGCTAGAAATAGAATGTGAACTTTGCCCTTAGTCTCCGGACTCTTTGGGAAATAATAAATAGTTTTTATCACTAAAAATAATGAATTGTCTTCTCGTGTATTTTGTAACTGTTCGAAACACCAATATATAAACCCTTGTAAATAAGAATTAAATCAGTGTAGACCTAAACTTCGTGTTGTTATTATTTAACCAAAGTCCTTCGTCAGGTTAAGCACGACCCCCCATAACCTTAAAGCTTTTATGAAGAAAATTGTAAATGTGAAGGAAGCGAGGGAGTTGCGTCAGGATCGTGACAAGTGGCGCTTCATTGTCTCTGCCTATCTCTGTGGGGAAAAAGGCATGACAAATTAATCGAATGATTGATCATTGATAAAAGCAAACTTTAAAATCCCGGAATTACCCGACAAAAAACAAAAATTGCCGAACGTTCACCATTTAAAAATTAATTTACATTGTAAGTTCGTGGCGTCATGTTATGTCTACATGCAAAATAAGGTCTCACATTATATCGACGGCGAAGTGTTTAAGATAAATTATTATTACCACACATTCAAACATTGTTGGGAGTTTCATATTTCATATTCCTACAAATCTTATTACAGACACGTGCAGGTATAATTCTTATTTTATTAAGGTGCTTTATTTGCATACAGGGCACCACTGCCTACCACTCTTATAGACAGTGGACATTCAGCGACCTGCACGTGCAGTATAACAACGTATTCATGGTGCTGTGCTGTTCTTGAGGGGGTTACTGTCAGTTGCGGGCTAGTTTCCACACTTGAGTCCTCTGCGCCTCGAGGGGGTTATTGGAAATGCTGGTCTTCATCGGACTTAATGTACCACCCATTCATCCCCTAAGAGTGGAAGGCAGTGGTACCCAGTCTGCCGGTCAGGGAAAGTACCACCACTTACAAGTATACAGACCGTGAAGTGACTTAGACGCGTTTCGGGATCAGCTTGTAAGTTGCCGGTTATAAATAGGCCAGCATAATTTATGTGACTGCTACTCCATGGACCGCTCTCCAGCTTAACATCAGGCAGGGTGCGGTCATAGGTCGAGTCTCTATAAAAAAAAATGTCTCTGCTGCATCCTATTATAATAAACGTGTTCGTCACCTGTTGCTCCTTCAAATGCCTGGGCCAAACCACGTCGACCCAATCGATCTGCCTCACGATCCGCGGAGCCTGCACATAGTTCTCAAGGCGGGTGTGGGAGAACTCGAGCGAAATCACATTCAGCAACCTCTCCTTGTCCGGGTCGTCGTAATAGCGTTGCCATTCCTGTTTGGAAAAAAAATTAAACAAATAAAAAACATTTAAAAAACAATTGATTGTGACCTCGACTTGCCTGATGGTAAGCCAAGAGTGTCGACGACTGAAAAAAGCGTATCAGTTCAAGGCTGAATCAGTCTCCGCCACTTTGCCAGCAAGGGGTGCTTGTTCACGAATCATTTAAATTAAAGGATCCAAGTAGAATAATGATTTAATAAAAACGCAATGGTAAGCCGTAAAAATTACTTATTTCGCGCAAAAATGTATCCTTAATTTAATTCTTTCTGTTTAATTCACTTAATTTTCTACATTGTGCATTTTGAAATTCTTTATGTAATTTACCTATGTTTTGCTTAGCTGTAAGATACACTTTAAAAAAAAAATAGAAAAAATAAGTATGTATATAGTTTACTAGCTGCGTAACTTGATCGAACGGTCGAATAGATTTTGAGTTAAATCAAACAAACAAAAAATCATATTTTTCCTTTTCATATATTGTTTTTTCTTTTTATTGTTACACGACATCTGACCTCGATCCGCCTAATGATAAGCAAGAGGAGGTCCAAGAGTGACAACGACTGAGAAAACCGAGTTTGTTCACAGCTGCCTCAGTCGCTGTCACTATGCCGACCAAAGGTGCTTCTTCACGCATCCCTTGTAGGATCCGAGGTCATAGGATGGAGAGAACACATAAGCAGGCAAAGCATTCCACTTGTCAATTGTTGTACAAGGTAAAGATAAATAAGAAGCTGTGATATTCCGATAAATAAATAACTATGTACTATACAGTGGAGTAGTGTGGCAAGGCGGCGGGGGCGGTCCGCAAATTTACGGGCAGCAAAATAAATAAAAAAATCGTTATTTATTTTGTATGGGGACTTGGGCTTAATTGTATTTTTAAGTTTATTATGCATTTTAAAATAGTTTGATGTACGAAGATTAAGATGTAATTGGAATATATATCCTTTATTTTGCATAGTTTAGGTGTGCAAAACGATCAAACTATAATTATTTCAGTTCAAAGCAGAACAAATATGGCGTTGATTGTCTTAGGATACAAAATTCAAATCTTATTTTCCAAAGAGCTCAATTGCACAGCAATTAAAAGCAAAATTGTTATTAGTTTTATCAATGCAAGTATCGAAACTACCATTTATATATTTTTTCATTATTGGACATTACAAAAGTAGTACATAAAAGCCCAAAATGAATGATGTCCTTTGAACCTAAAATTCATATTTTTGTTGTACCCGTGATTGAAATTTCTAAATAAGGGAGCGGCAACTGACTCCCACGCTACGCCACTGGTACTAAAGTACAATCCTTATCCTCATTATACCAGTCCGTCCAATGACTTGGCAATGAACATGCACTGCTTAATCAACGTGACTTTTATACTTATTTAGGTAATAATATTTATGGCGACGGAAAGTCAGTGAATTGCGTTTCCCGCAGGTAATTTATTTTATTTTTTATTTTATTTATTTAATTGCTACACCATTAGCACATCACAAAAACTTACATAATATTACAATAATTTCGATATTTATGTTCCGTATGATGTACCTTTACAGGTGTATCCAACATTCATTATACAAAATAAGAACACCATCAAATTAAATTACCTTAAAAACTATTGAATTACAAACAAAATTTAAAAAAATTAAATAATACTGATTTAAATTAAAATAATAATAATAATGAGTATAAATTAAAATCAATTAAATTAAATAATTTGGGAAACATCATATAATTAAAATTATAAGTTACTTTTTAATTTACATATATTAATAAATTCATTGGGCTTGTTATGAAAGGAACAAATAAGATAACTACGTTGAATGGTACCAAATATCAACGCAAAGTGGTACAGGTGGACCCTCAGGGTTCCACGGGAGACTCGACGGGGGTTTACGTTAGAGTGACAAAAAATGGGGGTTCACAATTAGTAAGCGGGGGATCTACGAATGTGGTTTTGATAGTGAAGAACTAAAATGTTGGCTTGACTTTACCTATCAATGTAGGCAGATAATATTTTAAGAAGCTTAGCAACTGTTACTTGTAAAAACCTGCATTATCCAAGTTCAGTATAACGTGTCAAGACTTGCAAAGGTTTATGTCGAGTTTTGGGAACATGGTAGAATGCAGGACCAGCAAAATGAGTAAAAAAAAGTTTGGAAACCTCTGATTTAGATTAATTCAAAAGCCACATTGATCTTTGCTGCCACGTGCAATATATTTTGAGTCAGCTTAAAATATTGTTTTCAATTTAACGGACCTTTTTAAGTAATTGTAATTTTATGATACATCATAAGTAGCATCTTGTTTTTGTTTTTTTATTTGTTAAATAAAATTTTATTTATTTGTTAAATAAAATCTTATTTATTTGTTAAATAAAATCTTATTTATTTGTTAAATATTTTTTATTTATTTGTGACAACTTCTAAGTGGCCCTGTTGTTATATATTTATTAGTTCTATTTGACTTTCTAGCCGTAAGTTGTCCTGTTAATCTTAAATAAATAAATAAAAAGCGTTTGTCTTGTCTCCCCTGTAAAATTTAGCCTTGAATGGCACGAAACGCATTCGCAAGCAATATCAAGCGACGTAGTTGCGCTCGTATCGGGGCGCGCACAATATTTACCTTCATGGACATTTCAATATTCTTCTGTGTGTTCACGTCCATTACGTCGAGCAAACGGCGGGAACCGACGCACATGCGCACATCGTTCACGGTGAAGTTCGTCGTTGGAACTCTGAGAAACAATAATATTATACAAAATTATTCTGTTGTGTAACGACATATGATAGGACCCCGCCTGATGTTAAACTGGAGTGCGGTTTATAAAAAGAGGTGACGGCTACTACAGTTTAATAACTGAAATTTTAGGCCGGCATAGTGAAGGCGACTGAGGCAGTCATGAACTTACTATGTTGTTTCAGTCGTCATCAATCTTGAATCTCCTTTTGCTTATCATCAGGCGGGACGAGGTCAAATGTCGTGTCACAATAAAAATAAAAAAGTAGCATAGTTGGAACCTGCAACTCACAAGCTGATCAAAACGCGACTAAGTCAATTCACGGTCTGCATACTTGTAAGTGGTGGTACTACCCCGGATCGGCAGACTAGGTACCACTGCTACCACTCTGACAACCAGGCCCGGAGCAAAATATCCGCCTCTTTTTTTATTAACAAATATTTGTAATAATAAATTTAATTAATAAATGTTACAAATAAAAGCTATGAAACAAATATTGAATCCGACCGGGAATCGAACTCGGGACTTTACGGGTAACGAACAGGTAAACTGGCCACGCCTGCCGTCAAAATACAAATATAATTTAAGAGAGCGACACAGTACATTTAAGAAAAACAAGTCAACGCTGTTTACCTATACTAAAATTCAATCAATCAAATTGTCACGCCTTTATTCCACAGGGATAGGCAGAGACAAATACTAAAAATACTGTTATTAAAACGAGATAGATATAAATTTCAGTCAAGACGTAGTTATTCGCAATTAGATTACGGCATAACTTTTTCATTAATTGTGACTCGACATGTGACAGCACCCCGCCTGATGTTAAGCTGAAGTGGAGTCTCTGAATAAAGGTGACCTTTAGTACAATTGATTAACTGCAAGTAGCAGTCGCATCCACTATGCCGGCCTAGTTGAAACTAGCAACAAACAAGCAACTGAGTCGCTTCACGGTCAGTATGCATTATGGCAGACTGGAATGTAAAACAAGTCACTTATAAAAAGGAGATAGATATAATTTGCAGTTCGTGGAACGCATTTGACGACAAAACATTCCATAAACCAATAAACGATAACGCAAAAAACTAAATCGACAATTCTTTAAAAATTAAAAACAATTTCTGTTCGACGTCACAAATTGCTACAACTGCTACACTTTTAACGGGTTGCCTAGTACGCTTCTAAAGCGTAACTTCCTCCGTACAGAAACATTCTCGGTACCTCGCTCATTCGAGGCTGGCCCTCCGTAGAGGGAGGGCCTGTCGCTCGGCTCCGCGTAAATATTGAAAATCGATCTGTCTTACGTTATTATGCTAAAATGTTTCCCCTTACATTTTAACCTTTATTCTTTTGTATTGATCTGGAGATAATGCTTAAGAATTATGTATTTATGGACAAAGAGAGCCTAATTGAATGAGTTTATAATTTAAGTGGATTGTTGACTCGGCTCAGCGGACGAATATTTATCTGCATTGGAAATCTAATTTGATTCATGTCGTACAAACAATTTCATAACTTTATTTTTCGTTTTCGCTCGACATGACCGCTCGCTATGACCGCACCCCGCCTGATATAAAGCTGGAGTGCGGTCCATGAATGGAGACGACTGCTACTATACTTGAATAACTACAAGTGGCAGTCGTACGAGATTTTAATGTTTTTTTTATGATTTTAATGTAATGTAACTTTTATTATTCTTTAGCCGGAATAGTGACGGCGACTGAGGCAGCCGCGAACTAACTCGAATGTTTCAGTCGTCGTTTCTCTTGGATCTCCTCTTGCTTATCATCAGGCTGGTTGAGGTCAAATATCGTGTCACAATAAAAAAAAATGTTATTTTGAACAATGGTAATTCCAACCTGATGGTAAGGTCAGCGGCAGTCCATCAGCGCTGACGAATAAGAAAACGAAGAGCACGGTTTATATCTAGACTGTGTTTTAACCTTCACCTACGTCATTATGTAACTATTACTGTATTAGAAATTCTAAGTAATACTGCTATCTTTCAGTAACCACGGCTGTTATAATATACTGATTGCTAATACATATAGTTTTACCAGCAATTAAGCGTTATCGCTTGTGTAAATTCATTGTAATTTCACATATTTTAATCAATCAATCAATCAAATTGCCACACCTTTTTCCCACAGGATAGGCAGAGAAAATAGAGCGCCACTTGCCACGATCCTAAGTCAACTCCCTCGCTTCCTTCACATCCACAATTCTCTTCATACAATTTCTACGGTTATGGGTTCTAGGCAACTCAGCTTTCTTGAGGATGTCTCCAATTTAGTCGGAGAACACCCTCCTAGGTCTACCTCGATTACCTCACATTTCTCACTGTGCTTTTTTCATTTTTATTAATCAATAAAAAGCTTTCGAATTGAGTGGAAAATGCGGCGTTTATTAAGACTCGACATCTGACCTTTTACTTGTGCTTTTACATAGATTTTTTTACTGTCGTACATTTTTCTACTGTTCTATTTTTTTTAAATTTCGGTCCAACATGACATCACCCAATTTGATAGCATGTGGTGCATGTATGGAGGCGACTGCTACTACAATTAAATAACTGCCAGTAGCGGTCACAAGTAGGCCGGCATATGCGACTTTCAATCAATCAATCAAATTGTCACCCCTCTTTCCTACAAGGATAGGCAGGCAATGGAGCCACGATCCTTAAACAACTCCCCTGCTTTCTTCACATCCACAATTCTTCATACAAGCTAATAAATGCTACTTTTACAGTTATTTAGCGACTGCTACTCACTTCCACAATGTCGAGCCCCAATTATTAAATAGGTCAAAAATAACTTGCATCTCTGTCTACACTTGCAAAACACATATAAAACCTTTGTCTTTGTGTTATTGTTTCGAGTAAATATTTATTATTTTTGCTACTAAAGCGTATTTTATCTATTACGTAATAATCTTGTTAGCAACAAAATACAATATTTTCATCAAGGCGACCGTGGTGTAGTGGCAGAGCAGTGGTTACGCAAACCGAGAGCACAGGTTCAAAACCACCGATACCAATGTATCTTTGATATACGTACTTTGATTGGTCTGTTTCTATGATACAAGCACTTTAGTAGCTTAGTTTACAAATGTAAATTTAAAAAAAGTTGCGCATTCCGTCGATCCGGGGTAGTACCCAACGCTTTCAATCGTACAAACTACAACTACACGGTTAAGTGACTCAGTCGCGTTTCGGGATTAGCTTCAAAGTTTTCAGTTTTTTTTTATTGTGACATCCGACCTCGACCCGCCTGATGGCAAGCAAGAGAAGGTCCAAGAGTGCCGACGACTATAAAAAACGAGTCGTCACGGCTGGCCCAGTCGCCGTCACTATGCCGGCCAAAAGTGCTTCTTTACGCATCGCTTGAAGGATCCAAGGATATAGGATGGAGAGAACACATGGGCTGGTAAATCATTCCAATTGTCGATTGTTCTACAAAGAAACGATGCACCGAACCTTTTAGTTCGACTGCCGATTCGATCTAGATCTGTATAGTGGCTAGGATTTTTTTAAATTGAGATTCGACTTGCCTAATGCAAAAGGAGGTTCTAAGAGGGCCAGCGACTTAAAAAATAGCCGCCTCAGTTCACGGCTGTCTCAGTCGCCGTCCCTATTCCGGCCGCTTCTTGCAATATAAAAACGTAAAGATAGACCACGCATAACTACCTGACGACGGTCTAGTATCAGAGGTAAACACGTGCAAGATAATCACAACAAGAAAAATAACGAAATTCTTGGAAGCTTGGTAGGTATGAGATCCTGACAGATGAGGTAAATATGTTTCACAGAATAAAGAAACAAAACAATAAACAAATAAGCTATTTATTAATTTCGGCAACTTATTATAATTATTAATTCAGGCGTAGAGTATTAGTTCGTTGTGCGTAAAGTTCCGAGTTCTATTTCCGGTCACAGCAAATATTCGTTTCATAGCTTTGATTTGTAATATTAATTATAATTAAATATTACAAATTTAAGGGGGCCGTGCTGTAGTGGCAGTGCAATGGTTACGCAAACCGAGAGCACGAGTTCGAGACGACCCACCGGTACCAATGTATCTTTAATATATGTACTTTGGTTGTCCTGTTTCTATGATACAAGCACAACCCGTTACACACAACTAAATGTTAATAAATTAAAAAACGGTAAACGGTATGTTACAGAGTTAGATGTTATAGAAATTGAGTGATTAAAAATATGTTATTGATTAGATTTATTTATTGATTTACATTTCTATACCAGGCTACGAAAGTGTATAATAGAAACAAGACAACCAAAAATACATTGGTACCGGTAAGTGGTTTTGAACCCGTGCTCTGGGTTTGCGTAACTATTGCACTACCACTACACCACGATGGCCTTGTTAAATAAAAAGGACTGCCTGAACCTTTGGGTTAGGTATCGTAGTGTGATAGTTAATATCTATTTATACAAAATTAATTGGATGTTAATATAGAATATAATTTCTTTGTTATTTCGTTGAACAAAATGGCGTGTCGGGTTGCCTGTTGGCGTATATAGTGGGCGAAATTACAAAGAGCCTTTATTCTAAAACTATTAAACGACGCTGAAAACCATTTTCTTAGTATTTATTTATCATTTATGTTATTAGCCTTTATTTTATTCATTTCTTATTTTCCTTTCCATACTAAGTTCCTAAAGTGGTTGTATTATAGAAACGACACGACTAAAGTACATTATATCAAAGATACATTGGTTGGTACCATCACGGTTTCCGTGTCCATTGCACTACCACTACACCATGATTGCCTTAACTTTTTTTCGTAAAATAGATTGTAGAAAATTGTTCACCTATCAAATAGCGGACATTCTTAATGAAGCAGGGGTCTGCAAGTGCCCATAACGATAGTCTATATGAAAAACATAGCTTTGATAGTCTAATAGTTAATTATTAATCAATCAATCAAATTGACACGCCTTTTTCCCTCAGTAATAGGCAGAGACAATGGAGCGTCACTCGCCACGATCCTGACAACACTCGCTTCCCTTACATCCACAATTCTCTTCATACTATCTCTATGAATATACAACCCAGCTTTCTTGAGAATGTCTCCGCTTATAGTAATAGTTTTATTAACATTTCTATACTAAGCTACTAATGTGCTTGTATCATAGAAATAGGGCAACCAAAGATACATTGGTACCGGCAAGTGGTTTTGAACCCGCCGCGGCGCGCTCTCGGTTCGCGTAACCATTGCACTGCCACTACACCACGATCAACTAGGTCGGTAGTAATAGTTAAATAGCTTAATATAGAAATGTAAATAAAAGATAGAAAAGCGTAAACTAATTTCTAAAATGTGACACAAAATGGCTGAGTGAAAATAATTTACACTTAGCAACGAATTTCAGGGAATTTCAGCAAAGCTCACAAATTAATACAAATTCAAACATCTATTGTAGGAAGTTTCCGAAAGGAAAATAGTTCCCGAAATTCAACGTTAATTCTACTTAGTAATTTAGTTATGATTTAATTATTATTACATACTAAAATATTAGACATTTGAACGAATATTATTGAGTAAAGGATGAGTGGTAAACGGTAGTTTTTTTTTAATGTGACCCATCATCTGATCACGACACGGCTAATGGCAAGCAAGAGGAGGTCAAAGAGTGCTGACGACTGTTAAAACCCGGTCTTCACGGCTGCCCCAGTCGCCGCCATTATGCCGGTCAAAGGTGCTTCTTCACGCTTAGCTTGAAGGATCCAAGGCTATAGGATGGAGAGACCACATGGGCTGGTAAAGAATTCCACTTGTCGATTGTTCTACAAAGACGCGTTAGTTTTTTTTTTTATTGTGACTCGACATATGACAGCACCTCGCTTGATGTTAAGCCAAAGTGTGGTCCATGAATGAATGTCACTGCTACTACAATTCAATAACTGTGAGCAGCAATCACATCCACTATGCCGGCCTAGTTGGAACCGGCAACTTACAAGCTGATCCCGAAACGTGACCAAATCACTTCACGGTCTGTATACTTGTAAGTGGTGGTACTACCCCGGATCGGCAGACTGGGTACCACTGCCTACCACTCTTTGATGTTGGGGCACATCGGATTATTTTTTGTGGTTCGTCACATAACAGCATGGTCACGCCCTTTTCCCACATAGGCAGAGACAATAAGGCGCCACTTGCCACGATCCTGACACAACTCCCTCGCTCCCTCACATTTTTTTAATAATTAGTTGTTTAAATATATTATAATTATATAATACAGTATAGACATCAAACGAGGCAATTGGTTAACTGATATAATTTTTATGGCGACGTTTGGTGGATGATAAGCAACTATGAGCGGTCTATAAGCGCTGACAGCAAATTTCCGTTCGCGATTCCACAACAATCCTTATTCCCTATCATAAAAGAATGATAAAACAATTTATAAAGAGTTGTAGGCAGTGGTACCACACTTACAAGTGTAAAGTGATTCAGTCGCGTTTTGTAATCAGCCTAAAAGTTGCCGGTTCCAACTAGGCCGGCGTCGTGAATGCGACTGCCACTTTTTTTTATTGAGACTCGACATATGACAGCACCCAGTTTGATGTTAAGCTGAAGTGCGGTTCATGAATGGATGTCACTGCTATTGCAATTCAATAACTGTAAGTAGTAGTCACATCCACGGCCTAGTTGGAACCGGCAACTTACAAGTTGATCCGGAAACGCGACCAAATCGCTTCACGGTCTGTATACTTGTGAGTGATGGTACAACCTCGGATCGGCAGACTGGGTACCACTGCCTACCAATCTTTGATAACCAATACTTGCAATATTTAACGCCTTCATTCATGGACCGCACTGCAGCTTATCATCAAGAGGGGTGCTCTCGAATGTCGAGTCACATTAAAAAATAACCCTAAATAAATTAAAAATAGAGTTTCATTTTGTTTACTCCCAGACGTGAGCTAATTTACATATAATGAATAAAGCCGAACGGGCATAAACATACATCCCCTTCTACGTTTATCGATAAAGGGTGCAATTGTCAGTTATCATCAGTCAGATTTCAACGATATTAACTGCAGAGATATGTTGAAAAAAGAGAGAAAGGCCTTTACCCAGCAGGGATTATCAAATGTTCTAATAATAAACAACTTATTTTTATCAATCAATCAGGGTGTAGTGGCAGTGCAATGGCTACGTAAGGCGAGTGGCACGGGTTCGAAAGCACTCACCGGTACCAATGTATCTTTGATATATATGTACTTTGGTTGTCCTGTTTCTATGATACAAGCACTTTAATAGCTTGGTAGAGAAAAGATAATTAAAAAAAAACAATTTGTCAAGCCTTTTCCCTACAGGGATAGGCACAACTCCCTCGCTTCCCTCACAGCCACAATTCTCTTTATACAAGCTCTACTGTTATGGGCACTAGGCAACACAGCTTTTTTGAGGATGTCTCCGAAATGGTCGAAAAACACCTGCCTCGATTAACGCATCCATCCACATGAGATTTATAAATTCCTTTCGTCAATCTACTTTCACTCATCCTTTCCATGTGCCCAAACCATAGAAGCATTTTTTATTATTATTTATTTATTATAAACTATATAGTATATAATAATATACATTATATATGAAAATGTATAGTAATTTACTAAATATCGATGACGGGCATCGCAAATTGGTTATCAAACCAGTAGCACCACCACCTACGAGTGTACAGACCTTAAAGGGACTTAGTCGCGTTTTGGGATCATCTTGTAAGTTGCTACTTGCAGTTACTTGACTGTGGTAGCAATCATCCTCAATTGCTACCACACTTACATTAGGAGGGGTGATGTCATATGTCGATATCCGATAAAAATAAAAAGACACGAGAAAGTTAATAAAAAAATATCTCTTTCAAATCGAAATGTAAAATTTACAGTTCAGTGAAAAACATCTATTAATAGACACTAGTGAGTGCGCAACACTCTCTCTCCCTAATAAGAAAATAACAACTTTTATATTTATTCTGAAAATATATATAAAATCCAAACCTGACTTTTTTTAAAAATCAATTAATAAATCAAAACGCCTTTTTCCTACGGAGATAGGCAGAGACAATGAAGCGCAACTTGCCACGATCCTGACACAACTCCCTCGCTTCCCTCACATCCGCAATTCTCTTCATACAAGCTCTACGGTTATGGGCTTAATTATATGAAAAAGTATTTTACGGTCTGTATACTTGTAAGTTGTATACCTACTCAGGATCGGCAGACTGGGCACCACTTTAAAAATGGCAGAGGAGATCCAATTCCCTATGCCCTGACCTATTTACATAGTATGTACTTGACATTTGTAAGGCGACCGTGGTGTAGTGGCAGTGCAATGGCTACGTAAGCCGAGTGGCACGGGTTCGAAACCACTCACCGGTACCAATGTTTCTTTGATATATGTACTTTGGTTGGCCTGTTTCTATGATACAAGCACTTTAGTAGCTAAGTATAGAAATCAATAATAATAAAAATAGACAAATAGGAAATCAATAGTAACGTATAAACTGCGTCTATGATACAAGCACGTTTCATATCGTAATATTGGTAAAGTTTTGCCAGCCCATGTGTTCTCCCCATCCTATAACCTTGAATCCTTCAAGAAATGCATTTATTAGGTCGGTATAGTCGCGGCAACTGAGACTGCCGAAAACTGGGTCGTTTTTGTTTCAGTCATCGGCACTTATCATAGGACATGCTTATGATCATGCTTATGATAAGACCTGCCTCTCTCATACCTGTTTAAAACCCAATGATATTTTAAGAAAAGACGTAGACATGTTATAGGCGCTTCGAACAAGGTACGTTAATACTATGCTAGTAAGCAAACCTCAACTAAGTGTCCAGATGCAGAGCAACATATTTGTCTCTTTCGCTCTCAATAATCTCAATATCATTCCGTCCTACTTCCACTTGTATGTATGCCTAGTCGTGAATGATCGTTTAAACTCGTTTATTTGCGAACACAAACTCGTGTAGATGACGTATCTACTCATTTGATATCATTCTTTAAACCTATTTAAATTGTTACTTAATAAAATTAGGACACATTTAATTCCCTAGGAAATGTCCTCTTGATAATTCTCTTACCAGTACACGCGACCTTTTTCCAATAAGAAAACACCGTGGGCGATCACAACGTGTCACTACTTCACATTCCTTATTATTATTACCCCTTATCTTGCTAAATGTGACTACTAAGAAACTAAGAACAGGTGTTATACTCGGAAAGGACATCATTCATTTTGGGCTTTTATGTACTACTTTTGTAATGTCCAATGATGAAAAAATATATAAATGGCAGTTTCGATACTTGTGTTGAAAAAACTAATAACAATTTTGCTTTTATTTGCTGTGCAATTGAATTACATATTTAGAAAATAAGATATGGATTTTGTATCGTCTGTCAATCACAAAGACACGACATATTAACAGTTCTACTTTGAACTGTCATAATTATAGTTTGATCATTTTGCACACCTAAACTATGCAAAATAAAGAATATATTCCAATTACATTGTTATCTGCGTACATCAAACAATCCTGACACAACTTGCTCGCTTTTCTCACATCCACAACTCTCTTCATACAAGCTCTAGCCTAGCATTCTTGAGGATGAGAACAAGTTCGACGAATATCGTATTTTATTTATTGTGACTCGATATCTGACTATGACTTGCCTAATGGTAAGGAAGAGGAAGACCAAGAGACCAAGAGTAAGTTTACGGCTGCTAAGTAATCACCACTACGACCGTCACAGAAAGGATCCTAGTTAGCCTTGAACAATTTTAAATTCTAGGATGAGAAGAACACATAGGTTGAAAAAGTATTCCACATGTCGATTATTCGACAAAAAAACGACGCGACGAACCGTTTAGTCCGAAGTTGATTAAGTTAATAGAGTGCAGATGCTTCCTCTGATCAAATCCATTTTTAAATCATCAATTTAACGTCATAAGTCCACAAATGCTTCTTAACTCTCTCGCTTCCTTCATTACCAGAATTCTCGTCATACAAACTCTATGGTAATATTAAATTAAACTTACCTCAAACCAAGGCCGGTCTTCTCTTTAAAAAGCAATGGTGTGGTGAACCCATGCTTCTGCAGGTAACCGACAGTCAGATCGGCCCCTTGCATCTCTATTACGCCATCTGGATATTCAAAGCGAGAACTCTCCAGCTTGTCAGCAAGGGAAAAACCCCGTCCCCCTTCCACCTCATCGTCCCCGAGAGCCCACTCATCAGAGTACAGCTTCCTGTGCTTACGCTCCCTCTGTGGTACAAAATATTTTTATATCAGTAATGGCATAGGGTTGTAGATATGATAGGAGTCAAATAGTTTTGCTAGAATAGTGGAAACTAAGTAATTTCTTTGTCTCTAGTCATCACTAGAAGGACAGATGTATATGAGTTTAGTTTCTGACAGGAACCTGCATGATATTAAGCTGGAGTGTGATCCATAAAATTATAAGCGTGGCTCATTGATTAGCTCATGCTACGCGTAAAGTCCCGGGTTCGATCCCGGTCAGAGCAGAGATGTTCTTTAACTTTTATTTGTAATATTTAATAACTAGATCGAAAATTACAAATATTTATTTTATTTAAAAAAAAACGACTATATTGTGACTGCCAATCTCTGTGGGAATGAAGGTGTGACAGTTTATTAAAGATGGCAGCATTCTTAGTGTTTCTGATATTAGCAACTATAATATGAGTATTATTCTTAAAACAAATATATTTAATTTGTTATCCAGCATGACTAAGTGGTTCATTGATGTAAAATATTAATAATAAAATCTGCTTTTGGTAGTACCTATCAATAGTATAATTTATTTTATTAATATACAAGACAACCATGGTCTAGTAGTCATAATGTGGTTACCCAAACCAGGAGCATCAAAACCATGTGTATCTTTGATATTATGTATTTTGGTTGTCCTGTTTTTATGATACAAGCAAGTTTAGTGTGGAGATGTAAAAAATAGTTGCGCTAAATATTATCTTTTTTTTTATATTTGTATTTTGTAACATCTTATTTCACAAGTTACAGTTTTATCTTGTTCTTACATTTAATCACAAAAAAAACTTAGTGACAGTGTTACTTAGAAATGATTAATGAATAGTATTTGGATAAATTTAACTATTATTAGTATCTATTCGCTGTGCCTATTTCACTTTCAATACTTGAAGAATGTTTGAATATTTTGTTTCAAACTATGTGCAAAGTACCTAAGTCACATTAAATATTTACTATTGCAGCTTTAAAATATCAGCTACATTGTTATATTATGAGAGCCAGTTATTTAAAAGGAGGTCGGTTTTTATTAACATTGTTCAAGGAAACTTGAAAAAAAAAATAAAAGTTATACAGACTTGAAAACAAAAGTTAAACAGAGATCTTTGTTTACTTTTGGCAGTTTTATAACAAAGAATAATATTAGAGATTACTTTGGTCTACATAGGTGCGTTATCAAACCTAAATCGGCAGATCGCCACTTGATCGGTAATTTATTAGTCAGGCTGTGTATTTGCGAGCGGTCGTGTGGTCGCGCACGCCCTTGTATGAACAACCTATACCAAATGGGAAACGCCTTCGCTCTACCAGATGCTGGACCATTTGCGGCGCACACACCTAGGTCCTCTTCATTTAACACAATCATCGTATCGCTATATTGCGGCCTACGGAACTATTATAGATTTCGACGTCCCCTCGCATGCGCGAATGCATACGACCGCCGCGTTCAAAACGCGGTCGCGAACAATCTACCAAAAATTTCCTATTAATGACTAACGAAACTTTACACAATAATTACGCCGTCTGTTCATAAACAACATGAAAGTTGTCCTAAATAAGTTTCATGAATCGATACACGATGCAGCCGATGCACCATTTCATGTTTACGTGATCCCAGATAAAGCCACCATGGCGTCACCCGGGACTAAATACGTAAAAGTTTAATAAATTGTACTCACCAGCTGCCTTGCGAGTTGTCTCTTGTTATTCGGCAGTGTTTCCGACATGTTTGAGTTAGTCAGAAACACTGCGCCACGGAATTTACACTATTTTACGTAAATATTTTACAGAGAGCACGAGAAAAAGTAACGCGATCCACCATTTGCAAAATATCACACTGATGCCAACATGAAAAAGCGAAATCACTCCGATTCATTTGTTTGAGGTTGGCATGACTAAATCGTCCTTATTGGTTGGTTTAAGTGAATAGAAATGGCCGAGTGGCGCTAATTTTAAAACATCGCGATTTGAACTGGTGTATTTTTAATTGCATATTTTGCTTTCTCAATGAACTTGTATTAAAAAATGACACAGATTGGTATAATATAGTATAAAACGAATTATGGTTACTTTTTTAGCATCCTTTTAATACAATTTTGTTAAAATAACAAGAATGGAAAATATCAATTTCCGCTTTGTGGTGTTGCTTGTTTTTATGTGAAAACATGTGGTAAACAACCACGAAAATACATAATAAAGCTATGAATCAATAAATTTATGATTATAAACATGTAAGTTATAAAAAAAATGATAAGAAATATAATTAAAATTAACTTTAAAAACCTATAAATATTATCAAATCTTAATCATTAGCTGCCAACAAAAAATTAATTATGACGCAATTATTACCCACATATTTTTTAATTGTAGCGACTTTTAGGGCCCTATTTATATATATTTAATATTGAATGAAGACACTAATATTTATGACTATTTCGGATTAAAATTATAACAATAACTCCTGATTTTTAATAATGATAACATAAATATTATTCATGTCTAAATATATCAGGCGTTTTCCATCTAATAAATTTGAGGTTTTCTTTACTTAAAACGCTACTTTACTTCTGACCTCGATTTGACCTGACTGATAATAAGCACAGAGAGGTTCAACAGCGCCAACGACTGACAAAACCGTTTCATTATACGTTTGCCTCAGTCGATGTCACTATTGGTTTGTTAGACAGGGTTTAAAACATGTTTAAAACGTGAAATCGATTTAAAAAACCGCATGGTATTTATAACACACGCCTTTATACAATACATCATTTCAACGTTAAGAGTGATAGGCAGACAGTTGGTGGTAATTTTCCCAGTCTATTTACCGGATTTACCTGAAACTTTAATTAAATCGTGAAGTGACGCAGTTGCTTTTTGGGATTAATCTTTGATTTGCAAATAGGTTGGCATAGTAGACGCGTCTGATAATTAAGGATATTTTTGTAGGTATCACCTCCATCCATTCCTATCACAATAATAATTTAAAAAAATTACATGTGATTTACTAGCTAGTCACTATTTCCAGTTATATTGTTTTTATTATTATTTGGGCCGCTCTATGTTAGGGTCTAAAGTAAAATCTCCAGATGTCCTAAGACCCAAGCCGCTTGCCAAGCGTGGGGATTATGCCAAACCCAGTCATGTTGTTTGTAATGGCGTTCTATGTTCAGCAATGGACGTCCTCCGGCTGATGATAATCATGATGAAAAGTAAAATCAATTAAATTGACTCGCCTTTTCCCACAGAGATAGGCAGAACAATAAAGCGCCATTTGACAATAAATATTAACAAATGTGTGAGTTATGTATTTTTTTACTAATAAGACGCGTCAACTGAGTACAACTTGCCTGATGGTAAGCTAGGGGTCTGAGAGTGCCTACGACTGAAAAATCAGACTCAGTTTACGGCTCCATCAGTCGCCATCACAATACTGGCTAGAAGTGCTTTTACGCCTTTTATTAAATTGGGGATTGATAAATAAAACTAGTTTGTTAAAATCATATTGAAAAATAATTTATTTAAAGTTTAATTTATCAATCGATCAAAAAAACTGTCACGCCTTTCTAACACAGGCATAGGCAGAAACAATGAATGCTACTATCCTGATCCCTCGCTTCCCTTCCATCCACAATTCTAACATAAGCTTTAGGGTTAAAATATTAAGTGGATTTTTTAATAATTTCAAAGAAATTGTTATCATTGTTTATTTCTTCACCAATTTTATTTTCTACAATATATTGATTTTTATATATTATATTTATTGTATAGTCTGTAACTCGATAGCTTTGATTCGTTGCGGCCACCGAGCTGACTGCGGCATAGATGATGCAGAGGTCACGCGAACTCTGGAGCCCCTGCAACTACGCAGAGACATGGCGGCTCGGTGCGTATCTAGCTCTAAGGGGCGCGCGTCGTCTTACAAAATTTTAGGAGTAGCTCTTCAACCATGTTCCTACCGCGTAATTATACTCCCGTGATTCCCGCACAGGTTTTTTTTTATTGTAAATCCACATATGATAACACTCCGCATGATGTTAAGCTGGAGTGTGGCCCATGAAGTGCGACTCCTACTACAGAAAAATAACTATGGGTAGCAGTTACATCCACTATGCCGGCCTAGAAAAGCAACTTTGTTCATTGTAACTTATTACAAATTCCTATGAAAACAAGTTCACGAAGAGAATTGTGGGTGTGAAAAAGGCTAGGTTGTCAGGATCGTGGAGAATGGCGCTCCATTGTCTCTGCTTATCCCTGTGGGAACTATATTTATTTTGTTTGAGGAATCGCGCACATAAACTGGCAAAGCCATTTCCAATAAAAACAAAGATTAATCCTTAAGTAAACTTTTCATTCAAGACGTTGACGTTGTCTCATTCTATGTTTCTTGATTTAAAAGGACATTTGATTTTGAGCTTTGTTGTTGTACTACTTTTGTAATTACCAATGATGAAAAACTATCATTTATTTACCAATAAATGATAGTTTCGATACTTGTATTAATAAAACTAATAACAATTTTGCTTTTAATTGCTGTGCAATTGAGTTATTTGAATAATAAAATATAGATTTTGTATCGTCTTTCAATCAACAAAGACACGCCAAATTAACACGATATAACGCCATATATCTGCTTTGTATTGTCATAATTATAGTTTTATCCATAGATTAATGATTCGTAGCGTCAGCGAGGCCAATCATAAATCTATGAGTTTAATCATTTTGCACAACTAAACAATATTCGTAGATCAAACTATTTTAAAATGTATATGCAACTGTTAATATAATTAAGCCATTCTCCATACAAAATAAATTATGTCCTTTGATGGACGTTCCTTGAGTAAAGGGTTGGGTTCAGGATACAACTTACTCGTATAATACAAAATAAAAACTTATAATATTATTTATTTATATTTTTATAAAGTTTGTACAAAACGTATAGTATTTTCTTAGATTTTGCGCGAACATTGATTAAGTAATTAAACAAATTTTATGCGGCTTACTATCGCACCCCAGTCGCCCCGTGACCACGATGGCTGCAAAGCTCTCGAAACGTGGGAACGATAAGAAAAAATTGTGAAATCAAAAACCAAAATAAACGCGATAGTAAGCCGCATAAAATTTGTTTAATTCATAGATACGTATAGAAATTTAAGCGATCAAATAAATCGTTCAACTGGCGACCGAACCGACAACACCGACAAATTCCATCGCCGCAGTGTACATGATGTGACCGATGTATACATGATTTTTTAAAGTGAATTTTCATTACCTACTAATTTAAAGTACATGCTAATATTATATATAAATTAAGATATAAAAAACCATTTTAGTTTCTTTAACAGAGCTTACAAAATGATTTGTGAAATTAACACGATTCTTAAGACAGACTAATAAACATCGATGCTAATAAGAGATATAATGCG
Source organism: Tinea trinotella (assembly GCA_905220615.1). Lineage (NCBI taxonomy): Eukaryota > Metazoa > Arthropoda > Insecta > Lepidoptera > Tineidae > Tinea > Tinea trinotella. The sequence continues at coordinate 2,022,405 of HG992325.1, forward strand.
ATTAAAATAAGAATACGGAATCGACGCCATTTTGTGACGTCTAACTCCCAACCAACTTCACTTTAGTATGGTGTCTTCTTAAGAAAAATACACCTTTAAATCAGTCAAGTAAACTTAGTCAACAGCCCGTCCTATTCCTATTCTAATAGCATTGTACTACGTATGTCGTATGTGTACTTTTAATAATAGATAATAGTGTACACTGCCAAAATTAAAACGAACTATTTACACATGCTAATACACGACCAAATAATAAAACACATAGGTAATTTTGCAATAACCAAACTATTTCCCCACCTTCAAGGACAAATTGTAATACTTTAAAACCGGGTCTTCAATAACACATTCAGAGTCAACAATACTCGTATCTTCTAAGTACTCCGTATGAGATCTTAGCCAATCTAAATACAACCTTAAATACCTATCACTAGGATCTATATCTGTGTGACCTAAGCAGAAGATTCTATATGCGTCTTCACCATATTTTCCAACGCCATACAAATCGCTTGCTCTTTCCCATTTAGCTGATATAAATTGATAAGTTAACCTCCAAATAATATCAGCTCGTTTTTTTAAACCTAAATTATCGAAATAAAATTCTAAATTAGTAGGATTTTCTTCCAAAACGTGATATGGTGTGGGATACGATTCAAAAAAATCCTTTAAATATGGCCTAGCAACTTTACCAGACGTTTTATTTAGGAAAACAGTGGTAACCAATAAAGCCCAAGGATTTTTTGAGAAATCCTCTTCGAAAATATAATGTGGAGATAAAGGCAAAGATCTTGGTGTAATGTTATAAAATTCCTGGATTGCTATTGGTTGAACTTCTTCTAACGTCAATTGTGATAGGCTGATTGTGTCTTCGATTGAAGAATCGTGTGGTTTTATTGGTTGGTTCATTTTTGTTGTTGCCTTTCGGAAGTAGGTGCTGATGCATGTGTCGTCAGCCATTATAGAGTCCTGCAACAATAGAATATTTATAAATACGATGTTTGATCTCAATCAAAATTTTAGAGTGGTTGGTAGGCAGATAGTTGGTGGTGACTACTACTTACAGGAATTGAACTGTAAGTAGCAGTCACCTCTATTCAAGATCCGCACTCTTGTTTAATATCAGGCGAATACAGTTGTATGTCGAACCACAATAAAAAAACCTTTCATGAATTAAACAAATTACTATATATGCGGCTTACTATATATCGCGTTTATTTTGGTTTTGATTTTTCAATTTTATTATATATTTGTCATGTCATCTGGTTTTGCAGAAAACTACCAAACCAGATGAAACCTTCAGATATTTTTGCAAAAAATTCAATTAAACCGGGAACAGAAAAACAAAATCAAAACATCAAACAGGGTAGTTTTGGAAACAATAACAGCATCAACCAATATGACGCCAACACCTCAGTCTCACCGTGACCACGATGGCTGCAAAGCTCTCGTAATGTCGGAATAATAAAATAAAATAAAATTGTAAAATCAAAATAAACGCGATAGTAAGCCGCATAAAATTTGTTTAATTCAATGTACGCGCAATATCTAAGAAAATATTAAAAACCTTTCAGGCAAAGCGTTAATAAGCACTTCAAGCCGGTATAGTTAGTAGGCTATAGCAAGTGCCGTAGTGTCTGTAGTAGAAAACACTTGAATTGATTAAAAAATACAAATGACGTCAGATACAAAGTGTGAAGCAAAACACTAATTTTCCAAGTACACATACAAAAACTAAGCATTTTATAGACCAGGGGGCCGACCGCGCAACTTCAATAGGAATGAAAATGAAAAAAAGTTACGCGGTCGCTGGTGTCAAAAACAACATTTATTCATTCGGATAATGAGTTTCAATGAGATTTAACTGTTAATGAAAATGATCATCGATTCTAAGTGTTGCGCGGTCGCAATTTGATTTTGAAGCTCATTAATGCTCATTCAACTGTCAAAACAAAGCTCATTCTCATTGAGTTACGCGGTCGGCCCGCAGGCGTTAAAAGTAACCTTATTAGATGCTTATTAGTAATAAGTATGCTTATTAGAAGTATAATGATTATAAAACTCTTTGTGACTAACGCGTCACGGTATTATACCCTCACAATTTTAAGCGACCGTGGTGTAGTGGCATTGCAATGGTTACACAAACCGGAGAGCACGAGTTCGAGACCACCCACCGGTACCAATGTAACTTTGATATATGTACTTTGGTTGTCCTGTTTCTATTATACAAGCACTTTAGTAGCTTAGTATAGAAATGAAATATATAAAAATACCTCTAGCGCTTGGTTTATTTATTAAAAAGGTGACGAGATGCTAGACATGTGAGGTAACAAAAAATCTTTTGTATCGTGATTATTTTTTTATTGGTAAAGTATATGAAAACCCCATTTAAAATTATGACCAGTTGAAATGATCACATCAACATAAAAGATTTTCAAAGGACATCATTCATTTTGGGCTTTTTTGTAATGTCCAATGATAAAAAATATATAAATAGTAGTTTCGATACTTGTAATTATAAAACTAATAGTAATTTTGCTTTTAATTGCTGTACGATTGAGCTATTTGGAAAATAAAATAAGGATTTTGTATAGTCTGTCAATCACAAAGACACGAGATATTAACAGTTCCGTTTTGAACTATCATAATTATAGTTTGATCATTTTGCACACCTAAACTATGCAAAATAAAGGATATATTCCAATTACATTGCAATCTTCGTACATCAAACTATTTTAAAATGTATGCAACTGTTAATACAATTAAGCCCAAATCCCCATACAAAATAAATTATGTCCTTATGGCTTTGAATGACGATCTGGGGTAGTAACACATAGAGATCCACAAAGGTCCGCTCCATCTTTGTGGATTGTTCTACTTAGTCATGTCAACTGTAGTAATAACTAACATATATCTCTATGTAGTAACACCACTTTTAAGTGTACAGACCGTAAAGCCGGCATAGTGGACGCGATTGCTACTTGTAGTTATTTACCTGTAGCAGCATCAGGGCTCCGATTCTCTTAATACATAATGGCGACAAAAAAGCAGTGAAATTGCGTCACGGTGACCAATCATCGTTGTTTATAACCTATATTGATTTGTTATTCGCTGAATAATAAGAATATTTTATTTTTATTTCTATACTAAGCTACTAAAGTGCTAAGCTATCATAGAAACAGGACAACAAAGTACATAATATATCATAAAGATGCATTGGTACCGGCAAGTGGTTTTAAACCCGTGCTCTCGGTTTGCGTAACCATTGCACTGCCACTACACCACGGTTGCCTTGGTTATGTCGATTGTTTACGAAGATGTCAAATATCAGGGCGCAGGCGAGTATGTAAAGTTAATGTATTTATTGTGTAAAAATCTTAATAGGACCACGATTTTACATTGTATCAGTTTTCTCCTTGAGTATATGTTTGTTCACATAAAATTATTTATAATATTGGGTACAGGTCTTGCGTAAAGTCTAGATAAGGAAAAAGTAAGTCAACGGCACTAGAATGCGGTTAAAGGTGAGATGGGTAGTACATAATTATGGGGCCGGTCTAACAATTACACTTAATTAAATTAAGTACATATATTTAAACTTTATAGTTGTTAACTTTTTTGAGGCGACCGTTGTGTAGTGGCAGTGCAATGGTTACGCAAAACGAGAGCACGAGTTCGAGACCACCCACCATTACCAATGTATCTTTGTTGATATATGTACAACATATATCAACTTGTTTCTATGATACAAGCACTTTAGTAGCTTAGTATAGAAATGTAAAAAAAGATGCACAGAATACCAAGGCTAGATTCCAAGAGTATGTTCCGACATTTTGGTCGACATATCGATGGCATAATTTTTAGCAAATAAAATCCGCACTTTTCTTCTCTGTAATAAACATTGAAATAAAATAATATCTTTGATTAATGAATTAAACAAATGTTATACAGCGGAAACTTTAGAATAATAAAATAACATTAAAACCAAATTAAACGCGATAGTAGGCCGCATAAAATTTGTTTAATTCATTAAAATAATATCTCTCTTAATTGTTTTGTTATCTAAATTTGAAATCCTGATTCTGTCACCGGACACCTTTTATTATATTATAGGAAATGTAAAATTATTATTCAAGACTATCGAATATTTTAAGAAGAATCCATGACTAGTCTTATTCACTACTTTTAATTTGGACAACCTTTATAATTTGAAGAAATCCCGCGACCCAAATTTAGGTCGCGACTTAATCTTAACAATTACTCCTTTAAAGTAAGTATTGACAAAGCAAGCCCTTATAACAATATAAGTAATTAATTGCTACTCAATAAGAACAAAACATACAATCTTGTATTACTAATCAATAGAAACAATGGACATGTCATTATAGTAACGTACTCATTTTATCGATATCTTTAATATTTCTCCTGTCCTATGGAACGAGAGTAGAGTTAACGATGTAGAAATGCGGTCGTTAAGAAGTGTATGTGGAGTAACGATAGTGGGTAGAATAAGGAATAGCACAGTGCGCGATAGATGTGGTTTGAAAGAGGATGTAGTGACAAGGATTGATAAAGGAATGCTTCGATGGTTTGGGCACATGGAATGGATTAGTGAAAGTAGATTGACGAAAATAATTTCTAAATCTCATGTGAATGAATGCGTCAAACGAGGCAGGCCCAGGAGGGTGTTTGCAGAAGAAATCGGAGACCTGCTCAAGAAAGCTAGGTTGCCTAGTTCCCATAACCATAGAGCTTGTATGAAGAGAATGTGAAGGAAGTTGTGTCAGGATTGTGGCAAGTGGCGCTTCATTGTCTCTGCCTATCCCTGTGGGAAGGGGGCGTGACAATTTGATTGATTGATTGTTAAGCGGTTCCCTGACTGGTATAGATTCACCCGGTAGGTGGCGCTGCAATGTGTATTTTTTACTTTCGGGCAGGACAACGTCTGTCGGGTTAGCTAGTATAGATATATATTTATGTTGTTTGGAAAATATACGGCCTCCAAGTTACAATAAAGAATATTACTAGGCATTTACAAGTTATCGCACATAAGTAGGCCAAGCTTGCAATACTCGTATACACTAAAAATTATATACACACACAGACATGCACACGTACATATGTAAATTTTTAATAGGTTTTATTGAGCTGATAGTAATGTAATTTATATTGAACTGTATTTGACTTTAGAAATGTAAAATTGTGTAAAATATAAAAAATAAAAATAATACGAAATAAATCAACAAAAATAACATTGATTATAAACTATAAACGATAAAACACACCAAACAAATAAATTGTATTTGTAATATTTAATTGCATGTAGTCGTATAAAAATTTGTTAATTAAAAAATAGCGGGTATTACCTAGCTCCGGGTTCGGTTATTAAAGAGTGGTAGGCAGTGTCGGATTAGCCACGTAGCAAGAGTAGCAAATGCTACGGGCCCCGCGAATTTGGGGGCCCCGCACTCAAACGCCTATGACCGTAATAAAAAAAAAATTAAGATAGGAGCGTAAAATATTTTGCATGCCTTAAACGCAAAGTTTTATTTGTAACAGTTTCGTTTTATTTAATACCCTAAACTTAAGAACCTAAAGCAAACCAAGGGCCCCATGACAGAATTTGCTATAGGCCCCGGGCTGGCTTAATATGACACTGGTGGTAGGCAGTAGTGTCCAGTCCAGTGTAGTGTACAGTCACTTAGTCGCGTATCGGCAATCTAAGAATCAAGATAAAAAGCTGCAAGGAATATCATAGTAACTCATTTTAAATAACGTAATAGGCCGGCACATCAAAATGTTAAAAAATAATAATAAGTGTTCAACATTGTTTTGTGTGAAGTTTTACAGAGCCTTAAATATATTTTTTGGACATTTTGATGCACTGTTCTGGTTAAAATGAGTTACAATAATATTCCTTGCTTCCATCTTGCTTTATGGATTGCCGTGCTAGGGGGGCTTTTTTATTTTTTTTATTGTGACACGACATTTGACTTTGTTCCGCCTGATGATACGCAAGAGGGGGTCCAAGAGTAACGACGACTGAGAAAACCGAGTTTGTTCACGGCTGCCTCAGTCGCCGTCACTATGCCGGCTTCTACTTCTTCACGGTACTTCTTCAAGGTACTTCTTCACGCATCGCTTGAAGGATCCAAGGTCATAGGATGGAGAGAACACATGGACAGGCAAAGCATTCCACTTGTCGATTGTTCTACAAAGAATTGTAAGTTGCTGATTGTAAGTTGTCAGTTCTAACTAGGCCAGCATAATGAATGCGACTGCTACCCACAGTTTTTGAATTGTAGTAGCAGTGACCTCCATTCATGGACCGCACTTCAGCTTAACATCAGGCTCGTGTAGTCATATGTCGAGTCACAATAGAGAAAAAGTCAACTTTAGGTACTAAATAAATTATATAGACTATAAAACACCCATCACTATATCTATTTGTAAATTCTACAAATCAATAGACAATTAGTAGGTTTTTCCGCTTAGAAATAAACATAAAAATAACTTAACTAAGAAAAAATATTAAACTGGGCCATTCTTGTACATTGAGCCCCGTTTCTCCTAATACATATAGTTGGGGAATGACTTAAATGCATTCGGGGCCTGAGGGGCGGCGGGTGGGCAAATACCTCCCACCCGTATCATACTGGCCGCCATTAGTGACGCGCTTAGCTTGGCGGTGTCACTTAATAGCGCACTATCGATAAAAACGTGTCATCAATTATTTTGTATGTTTATTACAAAATGAGCAAGTTAACTCAAAAAAAGAGAGTAGTCATCCGTAGCCAGGCTAGAAACATTATTATGAACGTGATTAAAATGTGTGAAGAAGAAATATTATCAAATATAGTAACTATACCTTTATGTAAAAGTATTGATAGATCATGTTATTATACCGGTGTACCTAATAGCACAATTAATAATATAAAACGTGAGTCGACTTTAGCTGGATCATTACTTTTGAAATCACCCACAAAAAAAGGCAAAAAGATAAATTTTCAAACGTAATGTTAATATTGACGACTTTGACCTTGGCGTTATAAGAAGATGCATAGAAGATTTTTATTTAATAAAAAAGATTGTACCAACGTGTCCTAAACTTTTAACTGCCCTGCGTGAAGTATAATAGTATAGTTAGTAATATTTGTATTCACACATTTAAATAAACTAATAAAGTGGAGGGGCGCGTCATTTATAGTTAGACTAGCTATACTTTTCACTTATGCTATCGGAATCATCAAGGTCATCACATTCATCGCATTCGTCCTCGTTAGAATCAAGTATAGTATATACCGACTTCAAAATTATAAAATAATTATTTAATAATTTCTATTTAACTAAATGAAAATACGTATTACTTTGTGCGTAGTAAATTTATTTTTTGCTAGTTTCCTGATTAAAGTCGTATTTTTTGTTAAAATTATTTTATCGGTGTGTTTTATTCTTATTTTATATTTGCTCGTGTGCGTAAATGCAGTGGAGGGGCACGTTATTTCGGCTTAGACAGAATATACTGATTTATGAATATGGACACCTTAAAGTTTCGTAAGCGTTGACGACAAAAAAAACTTATTTAGTTTTTAGTTTAGTTAAAAAGTTAGGTTAAATATATGATTAAATAATTATTATTGTTGTTAATGTATAAACATTTATTAAATATAAATTTATAATATTTAATAACTAAATTAAAATACGCAAGTAAAAAAGTGTGTGTTTATCGTTATCAACATTTTGCATGTTACTTCACTATTCATGATAGACACGTGACGATGACGTCACAACCGCATTCCACGCACGTTTCTTTAAGTCGTTCCCCTACTATAACAGCGAAATGACTTGTGACGATCCATTCTCTCTGCCTATCCCTGTGAGAAAAAGGCGTGACAATTTAATTAAAATAACTTATCCACGAACTGCCACTGCAAGTATACAGACCGTGAAGTGCGTCAAGGCGACCGTGGGGTAGTGGCAGTGCAATGGTCACGCAAACCGAGAGCACGAGTTCGAGACCACCCACCAGTACCAATGTAACTTTGATATATGTACTTTGGTTGTCCTGTTTCTATGATACAAGCACTTTAGTAGCTTAGTATAGAAATGTTAATAAAAATGCCAAATGTGGACTTAATGCCAAAGACATTCTCTACCAGTAAAACCTTATGATGTTGATCCGACAATGTAGATAAGAGGTAGGGTGCAAAATAAAAGTAACTAAATACCTATGAAAAATGTAATAATTAATTCATATATACATAAATATACTCATAGATACATAGTTAACACATATTCCATAACACATTTTAAATCCTAATAAAAAAAAATTAAAAAAAAACAATCAAGTTGTCACGCCTTCCTCCCGTAGGGATAGGCAGAGACAATGGGGCGCCACTCGCCACGATCCTGACACGACTCCCTCGCATCCTTCACATCACAATTCTTCTCATACAAGCTCCATGGTAATGAGCACTATGGAACCAACTTTCTTGAGGATGTCTCCGATTTGGTCGGCAATGGGCCTGCTTTGTTTAACGCATCCATTCACATGAGATTTATAAATTATTTTCGTCAATCTACTTTCACTTATCCTTTTCACGTGTCCAAAATAAAATAAATAAAATACCACTAATTCAATTGCAAGACAAACACAAACAAAAAAATAACAATTTTTAAAATAATAAAAAAACAAATTAATTTCCAAGTTTCCAAGAAATAATTTAATACGTCTTCATACGCGGACGAGAAAGGTCGCGTCGCGTGTCCTCGATCGTACGCTCTATCGGTCGCACAACAAACGAACTAATCGAACTAAAAACTGTGGCAGTGTGTGTTAATTTTTTTAATAAAGTGATAAACTTGTGCAAGAAAATTCCACAGATCCTCGTGTATAGGTTAGTAAATTCAAAGTATATTCGTGTTAAGAATTAAAGGTGAAAAATGCTGATGGAAAGTGGCGGTCTACTTTGTCTGTCTATCCTTGTAAAAACTGTGGCGTGCTTATACGAGTATTTAAAAATATATGCACTTTAAATCAATTACAACGTAAGTACCAATGTTATTGAGATTTTCTTAAACACATCGTCCAAGTCCTATCCATGTCAGGTCTTCTACAGGGATAGGCAGAAACAAAATAATGGGCACTTTCCACGATCCTTACATCTTTGACGTCGTTTACTTATTTTAATCGTGACATAATATGACAGTCCCCGCCTGATTTTAAACTGAAGTGCGGCCCTCGAATGGAGGTAATTGCTACTATAACTGTAAGTAGCGGCCACATCCATTATGCCGGCCTAGTTGATACCGGCAACTTACAAGCTATTCCCGAAACGCGACTAAGTTACTTTACGGTCTTACGTTTTATCAAGATAAACCGCAGGTTTATAAAACTTACGGTTTATCAATCAATCAAATTGGCATGCACTCTACCCAAGAGGGATAGGTAGAGGGAATCAAGCGGCAATAAATTATAGGCCAGTATATGTTAATAACAAAACATACAAGTACATAGGTCTGATAAGAATAGTGGTTAAAGAAAGGTTAGTAATCCGTTGAACTTTTATTGAATATGTAGGTACATTTATTCTATTTTTATTAGATTAGAAGAAAATCTTTGTGTTTGTAGCTTTTTTATAATTAAAGAAAACAATAAAGAAGTAGTTAGTTTATTTGATAACATTATTCGAAACAGTTTAACTTACATATGAATTTAAACTAATTAGAATTGTGGATGTGAATTTGAAGGGAGCGGGGGAGTTGTGCCAGTACCGTGGCAAATGACGCTCTATTGTCTCTGTCTATCCCTGTGGGAAAAGGGCGTGACAATTTGATTGATAGATTGATAACTTACATAAAAAGAGTGGAAGGCAGACGGTTGGTCATGTACTTTGGTTATCCTGTTTCTATGATACAAGCACTTTAGTAGCTTAGTATAGAAATGTAAATTTAAAAAAAACATAAAAAAAATTACTACATCAATTAATCAATCAAATTGTCATACATAAATTCTCTTCATACAGGCTCTGTGGTTATGGGCACTAGGCAACCCAGCTTTCTTGAGGATGTCTCCTATTTGGTCGGCAAACCTTGTTTAACGCATCAATCCACATCAGATTTATAAATTCCTTTCGTCAATCTACATTCACTCATCCTTTCTATGTGCCCAAACCATCGAAGCATCCCTTTATCAATTCTTGTCACTACATCTTCTTTCAAGCCACATCTATCACGCAATGTGCTATTCCTTATTCTATCCGCTATCGTCACTTTACATACACTCCATTACATTACTACATTTTAATCGCAATTACAAAATGCAATTTATAAAGTGTAATAACTCAAAGATAGTACTTGTATTTTGTAACGATATCATTGCTTATAGGTACACAGGTACGTGAACGATTGTTTGTAAACTTTAAGTAGACTACACACATTGACCAAACGCGGACGACCTCTAACACAGCTACAGCATCTAGCCTATTTTTATAGCTTAACTATTAAATAAAAACCTTTAAAATATAATATAATAACTAAAATATATTATTAAAAGGAGTCCCTTTAGGCAAGGTTCCGAAGATACTAGTAGTGTTATTTAATAGTTAAGCTTTCGGTTCGTGGTCTCCAATCAACAATCTTTCTTGATTCTTACCCATTGGAAAGAAAGGATCTTTCCCCGATAATAATTTGATTTATAATAATTTCATTTCCAGATAGTTTGTAATGCCATCTTGTCTTTTTGAACTGTCTAAAAATCACTAAATAATCAATCAATCAAATCATTTATTCTGCGTAAGCTAAGCCCGTCAGAGGCCCGGGGCGGCAAAGCTGAATAAGGCCCTCAGTCTAAGAAATTGAAGTAACTCAAAATTATCTATTAAGTAGGTTATGAGCATATTTTACAACCTAGTTTAGATTTTAATCAAGGGAACTTTTAGACATTTATAGGCCCCCCAGAACCAAAGGCCCGGGGCGGACCGCCTCTTCTGCCCTCCCGTTAAACCCCCTTTGGCATAGGCCCTTTTAGTTCTTGCGTATTGTCTCTGCCCTCCCGTTAGACCCCCTTTGGCATAGGCCCTTTTAGTTCTTGCGTATTGTCACTCTACCCTAATTTCAGAAAGGCATAGACGAGGAGACAAGAAACTCCTACTAAAACCTGTACTTAATAAGTTAAAATTAACGATAAAAAAACCGGACAAAACTAATTTAAAAAATATACTCACCAAACAAAAGAAGAGAAAAGAAAAAGTTACAAATAACAAAACCGTCAAATAAAACAAATGTCATTAGACCCCAACATTTAGTTATCTGGTTTTGTAAACATTTAACTGATATGGATGCCTTTAACGAGGCAGGCCTAGGAGGGAGGGAGAATGTGAGCTGGCTTGTATGAAGGAAATTGTGAATGTGAAGGAAGCGATGATTAGAACCGGGCATAAGACAAACAAAATGTTTTGTGCGACGCATGTCAAAATAACGATTTCACCAAGAAATTGAACTGAACACGTTGACGCCATTTAACACAGCTTTAATGTGGCGCTCCATTGTCTCTGTCTATCCCTATGGGGAAAAGGCGTGACAATTTGATTGATTGATTGATTAAAGTGAGGCGAATCCTCACGAAGCAAACAAAACAAAATGGCCGTATGAACAAAAGATCAAAGTATATCACTGGCTTTACAATGCTTATTTAAACGATATGCTCACGTATTGTATAGACTATAGACACACGATCATGTTTTGGATTCCACACGAGACCGTTTTAATGTTCCAAGTATTTACATTACAATACAATTTGGCCGGCATAGTGACGGCGACTGGAGCAACCGCGTAATTTACAGTCGTCGGCACTCTTGGACCTCCTCTTGCTTACCATCAGGCAAATTGTATTTTTGAATTTTTTTAAATAATATTTTGACAATCTAAAATATATTTTATTTATAAGTTCCCAAAAAAATATATTTATAATTTAAATTGCAAATGAAAATTAGCGCGTCAGTCAGGCCCTACAGTTTAACAACTGTAAGTAGCAGTCACATCCATTATGCCTAATTGAATACGGCAACTTACAAACTGATCCCGAAACGTGACTAAATCACTTTACGGTCTGTATACTTGTAAGTGGTGGTACTACCCCGGATCGCCAGACTGGGAACCGCTGCCTACAACTCTGACAACCACACCCGGAGCAAATATCTGCCTCTTTTTCTTTATTAACAAATCTTTATTGTAAATTTTATCTTACTATTAAATATTACAAATAAAAGCTATGAAACAAATATTTGGTTCGACCGGGAATCGACCCCAGGACACCTGCGCAACGGACTGGTAGCAAACCACTACGATTATTATAGGTGTCGGGGAGTGAATAAAACCAAAGTACATAATATCAAACCCGTGCTCTCGGCTTCCGTTTATTTTTTTCTTCTTATTATTTTGTTCTGTTATCTTTCTCAAATATAGCACTTACAAGTATACAGACCGTAAAGTGATTTGGTCACGTTTCGGGATCAGCTTGTAAGTCGCCGGTTTCATCTAGGCCGGCATATTGGATGTGATTGCTACTCACAGTTATTGAATTGTAGTAGCAGTGACATTCATTCATGGACCACACTTTGGCTTAACATCAAGCGGGGTGCTGTCATATGTCGAGTCACAAAAATACAAACACTAGTAGTTTAGTAGATATTTTTAATATAGAAATGTAAATATAAATAATATACATTATATACATAAATAATAGCTTGTTTGAGGAGAATTGTGGACGTCAGGTGGCGCTCTATTGTCTCTGCCTATCCTTGTGGGAAAAAGGCGTGACAATTTGATTGATTGACAATTTTGTTTGCTTACTTTTCTAATTAGCCTTTTTTATGTCTCATGTATTGTTATACTGAGCTAATAAAGATATATTGTTAGTATTGAATTACTGTAAATATGTTATTTTAATTTTAAAGTTCATTACACTGTTATTTTCTAGTGTATCACTACATAAGAAAATGAGACTAGTAGTGTTATGTTCTTATTATAATTGTATTTTGAATTAAACAAATTTTATGCGGCTTACTATCGCGCTTATTTTGGTTTTTATTTTGTTAGTCCGACGTTTCGAGAGCTTTGCAGCCATCGTGGTCACGGAGAGACTGGGGTGTTGATCGTTCTATTGATTGATGCTGTTATTATTTCCAAAACTACCCTGTTTGATGTTTTGTTTTTTTTCTGTTCCCGGTTTAATTCAATTTTTGTAAAAATAACCGACGGTGTCATCTGGTTTGACAGCTTGCTGGACCTGGGATTTGAATTTGTGTATTATGGGGTCCCAGGTGTTAGATAACGTAGGAATAATAAAATAAAATTGTAAAATCAAAACCAAAATAAACGCGATAGTAACGCATAAAAATTGTTTAATTCATTAATCAATGTTCGCGCCAAATATAAGAAAATATTATCGTATTTTATTAACAATATTTGATTATAGGCGTCACGTCGTCATCACTCATCAACAGCTTTGACGTGTGCACTTTAATACCTACCCACTTTTTTGGAATAATTATCTATTGGCAACACGAAATGCGATGGCAGCGACGCCTTCATCAAGTCAAATATTTTTGTCAAACTATATGGGACAGGTCCGTTCTGTACGTGTTGTTTGGGGTGAGGAAATCGAAGGCACGGCGTAGATGTGAGCAGACGCGCGGTCAATCACATATGGTAGAGTAAAACACTACACTTCACATCCACAATTCTCTTCAGACAGGCTCTATGGTTACGGACACTTTACCTTTTATCCTAAATAAAAAATACTTAAATTATTTATTAACATTAATTAGTTTTGCAATATTTTTTTGAATCCAATTCAAATACGGACTGATGGGTGTAAACATTACAAGAATTGAATTCAAACGAGATCCTTGTTTTGAAGGTAGCTCTACAATAGCTGAATTTGTACCTATGACTTTTCCATCGTGAATTATTGGACCTCCAGAGTCGCCACCTGCTGCTATTCCCGTTTCTTTGCACTTTCTAAATAAACAACTATAAGTATACTCTCCAAGTTGAGGGGGACATTTTTCAATAACCCCGGAGCAATATTTTAGTGAATCATTAACTGAATCATTCTCCATAATATAATATAAATCATATAACTTTGTAATACCAAAGCCTGCGGAGAAGGCTTCGAGTCCGATTAACGAAAAATGATCTGAAGAACTTAACCGTGCGTAGTGTTCAAGTGCAGATCTTTCAACTTTATATAACGCAATGTCGTTACAAGAGCCTTTATAATCTTTGTGTCTTATTATATTCAATACTTTACGGTACTCTCCTTCTAATGCTTGTTGCAAACGAATATAATCGCCGGGGCAATGGGCAGATGTCAAAACTATTTCAGCATGTATAAGACTCCCACTACACGCAAATAATTTATCTTCACCAACTAATAACGCAACGGCCCATGGAAATTTATTATCACTGTCAATTTTGCCTCCAATGATTCTTAAATTATTACTCTTTCGTTTGATAGCGTACGAGCAGCAAAACAATGTTACCAAAACAATATAGTTCATATCTGAATTTTAATAAAAAAAACAAATAAACAATGAAGTTTTACAAAATATCGCCTAGTATAACTGTTGCGATATTTTTTATGTAACATATTTTATTCGTAATAAAACTATTTTTTATTTATTAATCAATTCAAAACAACTTGCCTGTTCCGACGTATATTTGATATATGTACGTTGGTCGTCCTGTTTCTATGATACAAGCACGTTTAGCTAGTAAAGAAAAACGTTTATCATTATTAGAGTAATTGCACAGAAAGTTCTTTTTGACTGACTTTCCAAAAAGTAGGAGGTATGCCGTATACAATTCGGCCGTATGTTTTTTTTGTTATGTGTGTTTTTACCGGGTGAACCAATTTTGATGATTCTTTTTTTATTTAAAAGCTCGTGCTTTCTATGTGGTCCCATTTTTCATCAAGATCTGACCGGTAGTTTTTGAGTTATCCCTAATAATGCGTATTTACAGTCTCACGACCCCTATCGGTCGCATGAGTCTATAACTCTGATGTTAAGCAGAGAATGGAGGCGACTCCCAACATAATTAGATAGCAACATAATTATTTATTTGTCATAAATACATGTGAAAACGATTTACATATATAACAGATGGCGCCACTATCATTCCAATGAATTTCATATATTGCTGTGACAGTTGAATTGAAACGAATGATGACGTTTCGAGTTGCAGGTGACGTAAGAATTTATGTAAATTGTAGAATTCATGTCCGACTTACATTGAACACATTATATTGCGCGTATTTTTATGTTTAAACATAAAATGGGGAAGCTGAAGTGGCAATGGGCTGGCCACATCGCTCGAAGAACTGCCAACCGATGGGGAAGAAAGGTTTTAGAGTGGAGACCATGAACCGAAAGACGCAGGGTAGGTAGGCCTCCCACTAGGTTGACTGACGATATAGTGAAAGTCACGAGTGACCACGGTCACGAGTAAAGTGGATGCAACTGGCATCTTGTTGTTCGGAATGGCGTTCTAAGCGGGAGGCCTATGTTTAGCAGTCGACGCGTCTTCTGGCTGATGATCATGATAACTCATTACTATACGGTTTGATTCCCAAAAATTAGTAATGAGTAGGAACACCTAATTGAATGAAACAAAAATGCAATTTGAACACTTTCTATTTGCGAAATAGCTTAATCGTAATTACTATGGTTATTTAATTATGCATTAAATTCTAATTAACTATATACACACAATTTAGTTTTAAGGTGTGATTCCGACGGCGACCGCTGACTGCAACCGCAGACTAGTGCAGTCGCGACACACCTGTCCTGACGCCGGAGCGTTGACACGTATAATAATACGAATAAGTGCAAAAAATGAAATTTACAATAGGTAGAAGATGAATTAATATTGTTTTTCACCAGGGGCGTAGCTACCGCCGTATCAATTAAACGGGGCCCCCAACGTGCGCAAGCAAAAATAATTAAAAACATTTTTTTTTCTTTTGTGAGAAATCTACCCTTCCTAAGGACCCTCAAACAAATTTTTATACGGGGCCCCGCCAAGGCACGCTACGATTCTGTTTTGCACACATCATATTTATAATCTATGACTAAGCAAATGCTGATTGTAGCAATAACGTTGTTAAAGAGTTACATTGTTAAGTTTTTTTTCTCGAAAAATAAATTTTTTGCTAAATAATACCTATTTTACAAGAGTATTTACGACATTATTGTCTATCTAAGTTATTTTTTTAATGGAATCGCAACTGGTACCTTAACTAAAGTGCTTGTATTTTTCAAATTATTACAATAAAAAAAAAAATTATTTTTTCTAAATATTGTCATATTATAGCTTAAACATTCTCTTCAACAGCGTTATTAAAGAGTGATTCCGACGGCGATCGCAGACTACAGATCAAGGAACATTGTACTCAAGATCGCTGCAGATCGCACTACTGCGGGCCGACCAAGCCATTTTAATGGGAATGACAAATTCATTCACATGTGTCAAAGAGTTTCGCTGTAGTGTTAAAAACAGTTTTTATTCATTCGGACAATGAGTTTCAATGAGGTTGAACTGTTAATGAAAATGAACATCGATTCCTAGTGTGTTACGCGCTCGTAATTTTAAAGCTCATTAATGGAGTTCAACTGTCAAAACGAAGCCCATTCTCATTGAGTTACGCGGTCGGCCCGCGCTGGTTACTATGAATCTGTATGAAATTAATTCCGTATAAGGCGACAATGAGGTGATGATGAACTTCCTTCGTGTGATCTGCATTTAAATATAGGTTCAGCAGATTTTCTATACCATGTAGTATGTAATAAAATAAATAAATTGTCGTCGTACTCCTCTTCTAGCAAAATTAACAAAAGATCCGTCAGTGTCGGACATCATTTATCACTCAAAGTGTTATAACGACTTCAGGACCGTGTAGCTGTCCGCGTAATTATTCTAATGACAGCTGCCGTCTGCAGTTGCCATCGAAATCAGACCCTAATTTAAACAAGGAAGACCCATGAGAGTGTTATCCGACTAAATCAAAAACATCCTCAAAAAAGCTGAGTTACCAAGTGCTCATAACCTTGGCAGCTTTAATTAACATTCCAATGCGAAGAAGAACTGATGGGGAAGAAAGGTTCTTAAATACAGACAGGAAGACATAGCGTAGGTAGGCCTCCCACTAGGTGAACTGACGACATTTTGGAAGTCACCAATAAACAGTGGATGCAACCGGCATCTTGTCGTTCGAAATGGTGTTCTAAGGAGGAGGCCTATGTTCAGCAGTAGACGTCTTCTGGCTGATGTTGGTGATGAACTTTCTTTGTGTGATCTGCATTTAAATATAGGTTACAAAGTGCCCATAACCTTGGCAGCTTGTATGAAGAGAATCGTGGATGTAAGTGAAGCGAGGGTGATACCTGGATTGTGGCAAGTGGCGTCCCATTGTCTCGGCCTATATCTCTTGTTGACCACAAATAGCCTGCCTACGACTATTAAAGTTTTAAGTGCAAATATTTCACCTAAGCAATTAGCCTGTGTATGTATGTATGTAATTTATGTTTGTACATACACGTGATATGTACCTACACAGAATAACATGCAATGTCATAAAATTCTGATTACCTCATGTCGAGTTTACGATAGCAAATAAACCTATTATTTTTATTGTAACTCGACATTATGACACACCGCCTGATGTTAAGCTGGAGTGCGGCGACTGCTACTACCTATCGAAGTCTATAGTAAATAGAACGCTACTGAATAAAAAACAATACACTTTCTTTTCTATTCATATTTACGAAAAAAATCTAATGGTTATCGTTTAAAAAACCGAGAACTTGGAAATCAAAAATTATTTTTGTGATAAGGTTGCATATATTTTTTTCTATTAAATAATATAAAGTAAGTACTCGTATTTGTAAATTCTGCTCGATTAAGTGTTTTTTTGAGCATTTCTCCTTTATACATATATATATTTTGAAGAAGTTTTTTTAATTATTTGATCGTCAAAAGTAACTAAGTAATCCCTGCCTTAAAATGCCTCTTTCGGAGCACTTATACGGAGCACTTATATCTACGTCTTCTTCTTCTTAAAATATCATTGTAAACTCTATAAAACAGGCTCTATAGTTATAAGCACCGCAGACATATGTGCCTGCATATTTTGGCCGACATAGTGACGGCGATTGAGGCAGACGTGAACAAACTTGGTTTTATCAGTCGTCGTCACTCTTGAACCTTCTCTTGCTTATCATCAGGCGGGACGAGGTTAGATGTCGTGTCACAATAAAAGAGACCACTCTTTTATCCGAATATAATTAGGTATTTAAATGAACTCTTTAATAGTTAATTGGCGTACCATAACGAACAATAAAATAACAATAATCTTGCATTTATATATGAAAATATAAATTGTGTAACCGTTTACCCTTTGTGATCTTATACTCATTGAGGAAACGGACCATTAAGTAATAATATGCAATTTCATGTATAATTTATATATAGACTTATTGACGATAGCTTAGTTCCGGCCATTTGCATTAGACAGGCGTGGACGAACGGTTAGCGATTGGTTTGTTCCGCGTTTAGTCCCGGGTTCATTTCCCGGTCGGACAAAATATTTCTATTCCGACGTTTCGAGAGCTTTGCTATCTGTAAAGCTCTCGAAACGAGAGACTGAGGTGTTGGTCGTCCTATTGGTTGATGCTGTTATTGTTTCCAAAACTACCCTGTTTGATGTTTTGATTTTGTATTTTCTGTTCCCGGTTTAATTCAATTTTTTGCAAAAATAATGGGGCAGTCTCACGGGGCGATTGTAGTTGATCAATATTTATCGTTTAACTCAAATTCGAAAGCAAATATTGGCGGTAGCGTTCTCACGATTCAATAATAATCGACTCAATATTACACGTGATATTATTACACTATCTGTTTATTTTCGCATTTTTCTCGTGGATGCGAACGCCATAATTTACATTTTATTTTACATACAAACAAAAAACTGGTAACAGAGGAATGCAACATACAATACTTAGGTACACCAAGGAAATTGTAGGTAAAGCTGGAAGCCACACTCTGAACTAAAAACTGAGGATAAGAAAAATGACCTTGAAATTGTTTATTAACCATACGTCTCTTTCTAAATAGGGTGTCCACAATTTCTTGTTAGACAGGACTTTCCGTTTTAGCTTCAGACTATATTCTTGTTCTTCGTGAAGTAAGGAATAAAGGAAAAGCATAAGTTTTAATTAAACCCCGACCAGGCTATAATTTACCTAGGCAAGGACTAGTCTGCATTTTTATTAATTTTATTCTGTGGCTTTTACGTATGTTAATATTTTAGTACTCTTTAGGGTCAGGTCAATTTAAAGTGTGGTCAGAGTTTAATTAATAAAATAAAACAATAACATTTCAAACAGTTTTATTTAAAAACCTCCTTCTCTTTTGAAGTCTGTTACAAATAATGACTAGAAAAAAAAATATATATATTCAGAAAATAGACCTTCACAAGCACTTTTTTACGTCGTAATTTTCTAATTCTCAAAGCTACAAACTACTAGCATTTCGGAACGACCACTGCTGAGAAGAAACGCAGAAAGAAACTCATTTAACAGTATCGGTCCCTATCATGCCAGAGGGACTTTTTGTATAACTTTAACCTCAGCCAGATGTATAGATAATAGAATTTAAACAGGATTAAATATTATAGTTTTGTGCAGTTTCTGACGCTTTGAGCGAATAGCACTTAACTTTTTGTCCATTACATTTTTTAAATAACTTCTAATCCGTATAGACAAGAACGAGTTAGAAATTAATTTTACAATTTTTGATTCATGCAAATCAGTACAATTTAGGCTGTCATCTGTGGGGTGGCAAAACATTTGCCGCAATTTGGGTGTGAAGTGTTGATTAACCAAATTTATCATTTTGTTCTTAATGTTGAAGGAAGTGGATGGGCGAGGTGCTTCGGCTGTTGACCTACGAACAAAGATTATAAAATTAGCATTGATTAAATGAAACTACCGAACCCTAATAAACTAGAAACGTTTGAACTATCCACCGTTTGAAGACCGTTCCTGAATAGTCTGCATTATTAACTCGCACAAATACCTATGTTAGGAAGTCAGCAACGTACAGCAATGTACAAAAGAGGGGGCCCCATTTGCCATTTCATTCCCATTTACCTCCAGTGGCAACTGGCACTTTTTTCCCAATTGCCGCCGGAGGCGTTGCCACCAGATGCAACTGGAAACATACGACTACTTGGTATTCGAAAAATAAAACCTTATTCTAATTTTTCTCTAATTTTTACCCCTAATTACCCTAAATCCCTAAATTAGCGGTGGACAACTTACCCAGGCAGACTCTTCAGAAGTCTTACTAGGTAGGTAAGTATTCTTGAAGATATTTGTTACTTTTTTTTTAGATCTTGCTGAGGCGTGTCCAATATTTCAAGTAAGCGAGGTTTTTTAGATGGACGTATATTTTCAATTTCATTTGTTGTGTCACGCAGAGGCATCGACTTCTGTAAGTCGGGAATGTTACATTAGTGATAACAAATCAGAAGTTCATTTTAATTTTATATCATGATAGATGATGATAAATAAAATGATAAAATAGCCACTGCCTACACTGCCTATATGCAATTCTTTGAAATACCAAAAAATTGGGCAGCATCTGTGGCTACATAAATACAAAAGGTGCTTACATGATGTGATGTACAAGGCATATTTTCGACTTCCATCTCATAATTTAGGCTGGTAGGTTGTATTGTCTTAGTTACAGTTTGCTCCTGCAAATCAAGTGTTAGTAAATAATTTTAATACTGTATGTATGTGCTTTATAATACTATATGTGTACACCTTAATATCGTCATAACCATAACATGTAAGTTCAGTTCTATTTGGCATTTGGTTGTTCCTCATGTGTGCTCTGTATTAAATATTTTAAAGTGCAGATGTGTTTGACTAATTAGCTAATACAAGTTAATAAATTATAATTATTATGTGTAGAAAAAGAGGCTAAGTAATTTTAATCATGATTGCTGGTATTAAGACCCTTGATATTTTTGTTACAAAGTGCTTGTAAACAGAAGAATGCTTTCTATTCACAGTTACATTTCATGAGCAGTTACCTTACCTCATCCGACATTAAACGCACATTACATTCTTCATAAATAGGGGTTACACCAAATAAAAGTCTCTTTCCAGGACAGTTATAATCAGTATCCTTAAAGTGAAGACTACATATCCTTGCATTTTGAAAAAAAGGTCGCCTTAGAGGTGCGATTTATTTCTTTCAGTTATGTCAGAGGGAAACCTAAAAACAATATCAATTATTCATGATTTAAACAGTCAAATCCACGGCATTTCTATAAACATTGATAGATATCGTGTGTGACTCGTAAACCGGTCGAAATCGGAACAATATAGGTGAAAGACATCTGAAATATGGTCACCCTATTTGATTTCGTTCCACTTGCACAAAATGAGTTAAAATTAGTGTTAAAGAGCATTATTCCTATTACTAAGTAAACGAGAAGACAAATGTTTAACATACAACTGTTTAGAATCGAGAGTTTAAAGGAATAATCTAAGAAAACTGAAAAATGTTCAATAAGATGTTTTCAACATTTTACAATGAAATAGCGTACTTACTTGTGAAAAATCACATCACATGCCGGATACCACTCACTTCGGCAATCGCGCACAATACATTTTAAAACCATTTTGCTATTTTTATTGATAAATAATCTGATATTTTTACTGTTTATATTTTTAAGTTGCGAAGCGAAACCAAAACGTCTATCTTTGACAGTCTTCTTCTTCTTCTTGTTTATGGCTTTAGTATTTAACTTGCCAGTGTCAAAGTAAAAATACAATGGTTCAATGTTAAAACATTGTCAAGTAAAGATGAAGATGAACCACGCGAGTGATTCATCAAATGATGATGATGATAGTGAGGTTGATGATGATCGTTTTAGTAAAGCGGCGGAAAGCCTTTACCAAAACTTCAGAAGGAGTCTTGGAGGGAACATGAAGAAACACGTTTCACAACTTTAAATTACTTGTTTATACTTGATCAACTCAAAAATTATTACTGGATAACAATTCCACCATTATTACACATTAATATTTATGAAAAACACAAGCTTTTCAAATAATCCAAAATTGCGCGTCCTGTCAGTTGCAGTTGCCCGCCAAAACTCTCTTTGACAGTCAATGATTTGACACATTCGATTAGTGTTGCCATTTGCGATTTTTAGATACTTATTGCATGATTTAAGGTAAACAGATAGTATAATTTGTTTACACAAAACTAGTTTTAATAGTTCATGACTATAATATTTATTATGAAAACATCTAGATACTTTTAAATTTAGATCTTGGATAAATAATTTTCAATTCTAGTATGTTTGTGCCGTTCGTCAAATTAATTACTGAGGCCTAAGTGGGAGTTTGGTTTTTTGCACTGGCATACTTGTGGGGAGAGCTAGAAAGAGACAGATAGGTAACAAAGACTTTTCAAAGGTTACTTGGGGTCACAATTTTTGCCCTCAAAAATATGAACGAAGTGTGGTTTCCAGTTTTACCTACAATTTCCTTGAGGTACACAATCGCGCTGATTGACTGATTGATTGGACTGATTATTCAATACAAGTTGAACGAATAGGTTCAGACGAATCGAGTAGCTGTCAGCTTTTAGTTGAATCAATAAAAGTAGAAAGGTCTTAACTTTTGTTGAATCAATTTTTATTGCTTAAACTTGGTTGAAAGTCTGTTCAGATGGTTCAAATCGCGAACGATTTCGCAGTTGAACAACTCAAATCGCCCCGTGAGAACGCCGTGTAACTGACGGTGTCATCTGGTTTGGCAGTTTGCTGGACTTGGGAATTGAGTTTGTGTATTATGGGGTCCCATGTGTTTGAAACATAATCGCGATAATAAGCCGCAAAAAAATTGTTTAATTCATTAACAATCTAACTATTGCAAATAAAAGCGATGATACAAATTTTTGCTCCGACTGGGAATCGAACCCGGGACTTTACGCGTAACCAGTCTGTGCTAATCAATGCACCACGACTGTTGTCAATTCTAAAGATGCCATGCACCGGCGCTCTCAGGGGGGATTGGATCAAGCCGAATTTGAAATAATTTCTCCCACATTTATCAACCAATTAAATTGTCTCGCCTTTTTCCCACGAGGAAAGGCTTGAACTAAAAGGTTATAAGGAAATCGACACTTCGATCGACAAATCGACAAATCAAAACTAAAAGGTTCGGTGCGTCGTTTTTTTGTAGAACAATCAATAAGTGGAATACTTTACCAGCCCATGTGTTCTCTCCATCCTACCTTGGATCCTTCAAGCGATGCGTAATGAAGCACCTTTACATAGTGACGGCGACTGAGGGAACCGTGAATTAATCAATTTTTTTTTCAGTCGCTGACACTCTTGGACCTCCTCTTGTTTACCATCAAGCAGGTCGAGGTAACATGTGTCACAATAAAAAAAATGTGGAACAGAAGGTCATGGAACTAAGCAGAACATTTGCTGGGAGAATCCTATGTCCAGCAGTGGACGACTCAACTGTAGCTCTTTATCATTCATTAGCCGACGACCCTGGATTTTATTTTAGGCTCGTGCCTAAACAAATCTGTCAATATTTACAATTAAAAGGTCCTACTTTTATTATCGCTCGTGTTGCGACCTTTTTTATAACAACTTGATTGACATGTAAAAATGAGATGATAGATGACGTTCTGCCAAGACGAGAATAAAATGTGATTTTTATTATTGTGCTTTATTTTCACCAAGACGAAACAAAGTGGTCCTTCGAGTAATCTGAACAGCACCGTGGAGACATCACACGACGTAATATGCTCACCAGGAGTAAGACACGACAAAATTTCGACATGAATTTTGTACCGCCCGCGCCGCCGTTGTCGACGGAACAACCGCAGCCGCGAACCTCGCGGCCGACTTCGCCGCATCACTCACATTCCACATCAAGACAATTATCACCCAGGTCAGTCATTTCTTGTTCAAGCTCCAGAGGTAGTACAATTCAAAGACAAAGTTTATTAAAAGCTAAAATAAACATTACCGAGCAACTAGCGCAGTTAGAACTGCAAAAAATCGAGGAAACGTACATCGCCAAAAAGCGATTACTTGAAAATAAGTTACTCATACAGTCAGCTATGTGTGATGAAGACGAGGCTGCTGAACCGCCTTTTGACATAAGGCACGACTTGGCGCTCGGCGAAAGACATTCCCCACACGACACGCATAGCTTGCATTTTGACCGCCACCCGAGTATCGCAAATGCTCAAAACTCCTCAAATGTACGTAATGTGTCATCATCTGAACAATTTAATGCTCAAGTCATGACAAGATTTTTAGCTCGCCAGACGTCGAGTAAAGACCTGCCAAGCTTCAGTGGAGACCCAGAGGACTGGCCGCTGTTCTACAGTCAGTTTCAAACAACAAGTCGCGTATGTGGATATAATGACGACGAGAACATTGCTCGACTTGAAAAATGCCTGAAGGGTAAAGCCCGCGACGCGGTGAAAATATTATTAGTCAGGTCAGTAAATATATCCAAAATTATTGACACATTGCGACTTAGATTTGGACGGCCAGAAATGATCATAGATAATATGCTATGCCGACTTAGAAGGATGCGTGATGTACACCAAGATGACGTCAACTACTTGATAGAGTATGCGACATATGTGCAGAACATTGTTGAGACAATGAAATGTGAGAAGGAGACAGGGCATTTGTCTAACCCTACCCTGACACGGGGAATTATTTCCAAGTTGCCGTCGTCACTGAAATTTGAATGGTGTTTTCATCTGAAAAGACATAATATTACGACAATTAATTTAACACATGTGTCAGATTGGCTCATGGACGTAGCTATGGCTGTTACACGTATTTCATATCAGACAACAAGTCGCCCATTTCACGACAATTCTAGAGACACTAGACCACAACAGATACGACAAGCTGTTTTCAATACGTCTAAACCAGAGAGACGTTGCCCATTATGCAAGGAGTACTTTCATCATCTCAAGGATTGTACTAAGTTTGTTGCAATGGACATTAATGAGAGATGGACCTATGTGACTCATAATAAATTATGCTTTTCATGCTTATCGACGAGACACCGACTTTTCAAGTGTACGCGCAAGATCGAGTGCCGAGAGCCGAACTGCCGCCGACTGCATCATAGTCTGTTGCACACTGCGTCGAGACCAGCACAAGACAATGATGACGTAACTGACGTGCATGTTAATAATTTCAACTACGCCAATCAAACCGTTTTGCTGAAGGTAATACCTATTATTATTTCTGGGAAAAATGGTGACTACGAGTCCGCAGCCTTATTAGACGAGGGGTCGTCTGTCAGTCTGATCGACGCTGGACTCGCTGAACGTGCTGGTATCACCGGGCCGAGGCAGCAATTGCGCATTTCTGGTGTGAATGGTATGTCAACAGTAGACACCACGTCAAAAATGGTAAACTTTAAAGTGCGCGGTATTCATAGTGATAGTGTGTATAATATGTGTAATGTACGAACTGTAAATAATTTATCTTTGCCTGTAAAATCTTTTAATTGTAAAAATATTGTTAAGACTTATGACTACTTACGTGACTACGAAGAGTACTGCGTCGACACTAAGAAAAAGATAGACATATTAATTGGACAAGATAATATTGACTTGATAATTTCCCGACAGATCATTGAGGGTCCGACAAATGATTCTCCGATGATTTCTGAGACGAAATTGGGGTACGTAATTCATGGTAAACTGTCTTATCCTTCATTAGTGACGGATTCCACGATTTTTCACTCGTGTTGTGATGCTATTGACGAAACGATCAAGCGTAGTTTCACCACCGAAGACTTTGGTACTAAGCCTGTTCATATCACGCCACGTTCTCGACAAGACATAAAGGCGATTGACATTATGGAAAAGACTACTCAATTACGTAATGACAGATGGGTGACTGGTTTACTATGGAAAAATGATACTGATATTCTTCCAGGTAGCTACGAGCAAGCGCGACTACGTCTGCGTGGCATTGAACGTAAGATGAATAGAATGCCTGAGTTTGCCGCGCGCTATCAAGAAAAGATTGACGATTACATTCGAAAAGGTTACATTTCGAAATTATTAGTAGACAAGACCGACCGTACTGACAAGACTTGGTATTTGCCGCATTTCGCGGTTTTTAATCCGAACAAACCCAATAAACTGCGGTTTGTTCTTGACGCCGCTGCCAAGTCTTATAATAAGTCATTAAATGATTTTTTAATGCCTGGACCTGACTACCTAAATTCTTTACCTGGACTTTTATTAGGGTTTAGGACACATAAAATTGCTTTAACCGGTGACATCCAAGAAATGTTTCACCAGATACTTATCCAGGAGAGTGACAGAGACGCTCAACGTTTTCTTTGGAAAAATGACATATATGTAATGAACGTAATGATGTTTGGTGCAATATGTTCACCTTCGTCTGCACAATATGTTAAAAATGTTAATGCCGAGAGATTTATCGAGACATATCCATTAGCCGTTGACGCGATTGTAAATAGACATTACATGGATGATTTCATTTATTCAATTGATGATGAAACTTCTGCTTGTCAATTGATTGACGATATTATTAATATTTACAAACGAGGGGGATTTAATATGACGAATTTTATGTCAAGTTCAAAATTTGTACTAAATCATTTACCGCGAGACAAAGTAGCACCAGGTTGTGTCAAAATAATTACAGACTGCCAAGATACTGTGTCAGAAAGAGTGCTTGGAATGCATTGGTCTCCTGTCAATGACGAATTTATTTTTACATTACATTTTCACAACGTGTCAGACGATATTAAGACAGGACTGAAAAGACCTACTAAACGAGAAATATTAAAATTAATTATGTCCGTTTTTGATCCGCATGGATTTTTATCGAATATAACTATTAAAGGGAGAATTTTTCTTCAAGACGTTTGGAGGAGTAAAATAGGATGGGACGACGAAATAGACACAAATTCGTTTACTAAATGGAAATATTGGTTGACTTTAATCCACGACTGTACAAATGTAAAAATATCGAGAATAAGTATCGAGTGGAAGCCTGACTATGACAGAAATACACCTTTGCAAATTCATGTGTTTTGCGACGGAAGCACAGGCTTTTGCTTCCGTAGCCTACTTACGTGCTAAGACAACATCAGGTGATTACCATGTTTCTTTTTTAATGGCTAGAGCGAGGGTAGCGCCAATGAAGACACTAAGTATCCCTAGACTTGAGCTCCAGGCTGCAGTCATGGGTGCTAGAATGTCTAATGTTTTGACTTATCTATTGGTCAGATATTTTATTGGTCTGATTCAAAGACAGTTCTAAGTTGGATTAGGTCTGACTCTGGTAGGTTTAAACCATTTGTTAGTCATCGCATTGGTGAAATCTCTGAGCTTACTAATGTCGCTGCTTGGCGATGGATACCTACACATTTAAATACAGCTGATGAAGCGACACGTGATAATAAGACAGACAATGACAGTTGTTGGCTTAAAGGTCCTGAATTTTTGAGAGAAAATGAAGACATGTGGCCTGCCGAACAAGACTTGACAATTACTGCTGACCAGAATGATCCTGAAATTAAATTAGTTTGCTTTACTATGCCGGACAACAATGACGTTTTACCAGATTGCGACAGATTTTCATCTTACTGGAGATTAGTGAGATCGACTGCTTGGTTGTTGCGATTTATTGCAAAGCTTAAAAATGACAATGACTTTATAGGTGAGTTACATCAAACGAAATTATAAAAGCAGAGATATTATTAATTAAAGATAGTCAAAGACGCAGTTTTTGGAAGGAGATTAATACTATAAAGACTGGACAGCCTATTCACAAAGACAGTAATATTTATCAACTGACGCCGTTTACTGACGATAATGGGGTTCTTCGCGTTGGTGGACGAATAAATAGGGCAAATGTAGACGATGACGTTAAATACCCAATAATTTTAAATCCTAAGGACAAGTACGTACGACTTTTAATAATGAGATATCACAAGAACAATGCGCATATCGGACGAGAGGAGGTATACAATAATTTAAGACAGAAATATTGGATATTGAATGGACGTAACGCTGTAAAAAGTTCTTGGAATGAATGTCAATTTTGTAAGAATAAGAGAGCAAGACCAGTACCACCACTGATGGGACAACTGCCGATTCCCAGATTGACGACAAATAACAAAGTATTTACGTATACTGGGCTTGACTATTTTGGACCGATGACAATTAAAATAGGAAGACGACATGAGAAGCGCTATGGTGCATTGTTTACTTGCTTGACGGTAAGAGCAATCCACATAGAAATTGTAAGTGACCTGACGACTAGTAGTACGATCATGGCTTTAAGACGTTTTATTTCGCGACGAGGAGTTCCTAAGCAAATATTTGCCTCGGAACCTGTGGCTCAAAGGACGAATCACTAAGACATATGGGGCAAAAGACGGACAAGTGAGAATTGCTGACGTGCAGACCACCATTGGAATTTACAAAAGACCTGTGACCAAGTTGTGCAGACTTGACTTACAACCTTCTACAGACGACTAATTGACATACATCAGACTTTTCACCAGACTGAGTATTGACTTTCAATACTATGGGTGGGAATGTTGCGACCTTTTTTATAACAACTTGATTGACATGTAAAAATGAGATGATAGATGACGTTCTGCCAAGACGAGAATAAAATGTGATTTTTATTATTGTGCTTTATTTTCACCAAGACGAAACAGCTCGTATACTCTAACGGTTAACGGCGACCTTAATTAGTAAAGATAAAAATCTATCGCTTTTAACGTCTTAAATATTACAATAAAAATAATAAATAAAAATTATTAAATAAACAAAAAATAAGTATATGAATGTAATTATAAGGCGACCGTAATGTATAAGTGGTAGTGCAATAATCACGCCAACCGAAAGAGCACGGGTTCAAAACCACTTGCCGGTACCAATGTATCTTAAACATTTGTATATACATTTGTACTTTGATCGTCCTGTTTTTATGACACATGCATTTTTAGCTTAATATAAAAATTAATATATAAAAGTGTATACGTGCGTATATCATCACAGGGATATGCAGAGACAATCTAGCGCCACTCAACTTCCTCGCTTCCCTCACATCCACAATTCTCTATTAATAAATAAACTCCAATAATTTATAAGCATAGGCATGGGCTTAGTATGCACTTGCTCATCGTCAGATTCTACCATCGTTTCGGAAAGATGACGAGAAGAAGGCCACAAGAAACTTGTCAATTATATCCTGCACATATAATATACTTAGCTTAATCCGTGGAGACAAGATTATAGGATTTGTCTGGTATAGGTTGTCTAACTAGAACTGACGCGAATGTTAGTAGTTGTGAATGCAAATTTTACTAACTTTACTACTATACTTCATCAGCGTGCTTCTCCTTTTGTGTCCAACCAGCAACTGAATGACCAATTGCATTTTAGGTGTGTTGCATCCATATTTTATATTTACTCGTGTGCGTAAATGCAGTGGAGGGGCGCGTCATTTCGGCTTAGACAGAATCTAAAGTAGGCCATCCCGCCTTTAGTATATAAAAATATAGAATAAAGATTTATTATAAAATATATATAGTTGTTCCCTAAGCAATGTCCGCCTAAGTCATTAGTAGCAACTTAACATGGCCATGTATAAAAAAATACCATTAACCGTGAAAACTTAACTTAAAAAAAAACTTAAATAATCTTTAATCTCAACACAATAGTAGACGCTAACGCTAAGAAAATAAACTCTATAGTTGTATAAATACAACTGTTGTTACTTGTAATGATTTATAGTTACACATAAATCGTTTAATGAATAATGTTTTTAGTATTCGAGATTTTTTGCCACTTATAGCGGTACTTTACCGTAGGGATGTACTTGAACAAAATTACCAATAAAAACATAACAATAGTAGGTAGGGAATTTTTTACATGTTAAGCCGCCTCTACATGCTTGGTGGTCGCGTACAAACACCAAACACCAAAAACTAAGTCCCAGACATTGACCACAGTTACGCAATACAAGCTGAGTGGAAGCTAGGATTCTCAAGCTGAAGTGGCAATGGCCTGGCCACATCGCTCGAAGAACCGACAACCGATGGGCAAGAAAGGTTCTAGAGTGGAGACCACGAACCGGAAGACGCAGCGTAGGTAGGCCTACGAATAACCGGTGGATGCAGCTGGCAACTAGTCGTTCAGAGTGGCGTTCTAAGGGGGAGGCCTATGTTCAGCAGTGGACGCCTTCTGGCTAATGATGATAATGACTCGATACAAACAGGTTTGGCGAACGTGCTAGTATATTTGGGATAAGCAAACATGGCGGATGATCAAAATTCATAGAAATCGTACAATATACTTCATATACTACCAAGCATTTGGAGACATCACAAACTGTTTGCCGAACATTCTTTTGTACACTGACGCCGAACACGGACGACCACAAACACCCAGCCACTTGTTCATGTTTGCTGCTTGCCAAGCATGTGCACGCGACTTTAGGTAGGAAGGACTTGTGAGGAAACTAGTTGAGTCAGGCATTAACTTTTAAAACCCGGATCTTCTATCTTCATACACACCCAACATGATTATTTACATCTACCACTCTTATAATATTATCTATTTTGTATAAGAGTGGTAGGCAGTAGTACCAAGTCTGCCGATCCGGGGTAGTACTTACCACAGACCGTGAAGTGACTTAGTCGCGTTTCGGGATCAGCTTGTAAGTTGCCGGCATAGTGGAAGTGACTGCTACTTACTGTTATTGAATTTTAGTACCAGTGACATCCATTCATGGACCACACTCCAGCTTTAAAACAAAACAGTGAACAAAAACTACAACTATAATAACTGCCTACAGTGGTAGGCAGCAGTGCCCAGTCTGCCGATGCGTAGTAGTACCTACCACCACTTACAAGTATACAAACTGTGAAATGACTGGTGCATGGACCGCACTCCAGCTTATCATCAGGCGGGGTGTTGTTTTATATCGAGTCATAATAACAGTTATATACCTATCTATATGTTTGCTAAAAACCTTGTTGTTTCATGTGTGAATTACCACACAGATGTGACATTGACAGAAGAGTCTCTTGACCTCCGGAAGTTATTATAATAAATAATTAATAATAATATTAATAATACACATACCGTCGAGTTCCCTAACTTCGCCTGGATTTAGACACTTTTTTCAACGTACTTTCTAAAATATTACCACTAGAGACCATGACTAATAAGATAATAATAAATGTAACGTTCTTTAATAATCACAGACTAAACACACTATTGAAATTATTTAATTAGATATCAAAATACGTTACCAAAGTCAGTAGGCGAAGATAAGGCAGATGTGCATAACTTCGCCTACCTCATTTTTCCTCGCATATCTAAAGACGTCTATAGCTACAATATTTTGATTAGAATGCGATTTAGAAACAACGAAATAGAACCTTATTAAATGTGCTTAAAGTATTATATTTTCTCAATTACTATTGAGTTAGGCACGGTAAATTACTCTTTCCATACAAATATGAAGATCCATCCAGGGTTGTCACAATTTATCATGAACCTTAGTTGTAGGTACTTAGAATGAAGCACACAAAAATAAAACATTACTTTTATTTATCTTATTTATTTAACGCCTTTTACGAGTAGGTTCTTATATTAGTCTCTCCCATACTACAAATCAGTCTTATTTAGATAAGTACTAGCATAATCAAATCCTTACAATCCTTCCAGTTAATGATGGAAAATAATTTCATTCAAATGGCTGCCTCGGCTGGAAATACAGAAGCCTACACGGTCGGTCCAATTTTTAAGAACATTATGGATTGTGTTCAGCTGTATTTCACCAATGGCTTCACGAATATTGTCCTTTAAAGCATCAATTGTCTCTGGCTTGTCGACGTAGCACATTGACGGCACCCCACAAATAATAGTCCAACGGTGTCTAATAGCAGCTCCGAGGTGGCATAACGACATCAGCTCTGCGGCTGATGATGCGATTTTCAAAAACACGGCGCAAAACATCAAGTGTAGCGTCGGCTGTGTGGCACGTAGCGCCGTCCTGTTGAAACCAAATGTTGCCAATATCCTCTTCTTCAATTTCTGTAAACAAAAATTCGTTCAACATGGCCCGATAACGATCGCCATTGACTGTAACGGCCACTCCTTGCTCATTTTCGAAGAAAAATGGACAATTATTCCTCTGGACCAAAATCCGCACCAAACAGTGACTCGTTTTGGGTGCACCGGCTTTTTAATGAATGCCTGCGAGTTTTCTGTGCCCCAAATGCAACAATTCTGTTTGTTTACATACCCGCCAAGATCCCGCCGAGGTATGTCGTATTCGGCTTTGTAAGAGGAAAGCTCTTTGTTTTTTATCATGTCAAGAGCTAAGTCCATCATTTGTCGGTCATGATTTGTAGTATAGCTTCTCTTTTTTTTATTTTATTTTTTGAGGCCATTTTTCTGAAAAAATAATAAAAAAATAAGTATAATGACAAGAACTTAACGTTCCTCATTGCCCATAGAAATGATCGCTTTAAGCGATAACGTCAAACATTTAAAAAATATGTTTAATGTCTTTGTTCTCTACGCAATAAAGAATAAAACATTTTTTTTTATATATAAAAATCCGATGAACAAGATTGGTTAATATGTAAATAAGTATAAACTATACTTAGTTATACCTCTACTATTATCGAAGACAGGCGTGGACGAACGGTTTAGTGACTGGTTTGTTGCGCGTAAAGTCCCGGGTTCGATTCCCAGGTTGGAGCAAATATTTGTTTCATAGCTTTTATTTGTAATATTTAATAATATTAAATATTGCAATTATTTGTTAATAAAAAAAAGAGATGGATATTTGCTTCGGGTCTGGTTATTAAAGAGTGGTAGGCAGTGGTACCCAGTCTGCCGATCCGGGGTAGTACCACCACTTACAAGAAAACAGACTGTGAAGTGATTTGGTCACGTTTCGGGATCAGCTTGTAAGTTACCGGTTCCATCTAGGCCGGCTTAGTGGATGTGATTGCTACTCACAGTTATTGAATTGTATTAGCAGTGACATTCATTCATGGACCACATTTTGGCTTAACATCAAGCGGGGTGCTGTCATATGTCGAGTCACAATAAAAAAAACCTTTTAATATGTTAATTAAATTTCATTAGTTTAAATTAAAAGTTCAATAATCTACATTGAAAATATAGTCTTTGCGACAACCCTACGGGTAGGCGATGTTTGGGAACATCATGGCCGCTGATGTGTCCCCTTACATATTTGTAATGTTATCATATCTATTGATAAAGATAATGACAAACTGATTGTTTTATAAGAAAATACAATAAATTTACATTATGAGATACTTATTAGGATAATCTTACCTGTTGACTGGAAGCGACTACAAACAAAGTTTCCCGCACTTCACTAAAAACACCTCACGACACTGACGTTTTCTGATGTAATGGTCGCCAAATTAAGCGGATTAACTAGGTTGCCATCAGCAAAGTATTACCATGACTAAATAAAAAACAAGATGTAGGAGTTTATTTGTAACTTACTTCTAAGGTTTCAGTGATATTGAATTTTTCTTAAATTCAGGCGAAGTTTAGGTGACTAGGCGAAGTTAGGAAACTCGACGGTACTCAATAATAAAATTATTATGTGAGGTAGGTAGGTAGATATTTGATTTTATAAGACTTGAAGTTTTTGTACTTAAATATTTATTGAGTATTTTTACAATCCATGGTAGCTAGTACACCACGGATGGGCAGACTGGACACCACTATATACTTTTTTTAAGTTAACTGATCTTTGTTAATATTGCGCTGTTAATAGTGCAACTAAAAATTTTGATTGATAAAAAGACATCATTCATTTTGGGCTTCTATGTACTACTTTTGTAATGTCCAATGATGAAAAATATATAAATGGTAGTTACGATACTTGCATTGATAAAACTAATAACAATTTTGCTTTTAATTGCTGTGTAATTGAGTTATTTGGAAAATAAGATATGGATTTTGTATCGTCTGTCAATCAACGCCATATTTGTTCTGCTTTGAACTGTCATAATTATAGTTTAATCATTTTGCACACCTAAACTATGCAAAAATTAAGGATAAATTCCAATTACATTGTAATCTTCATACATCAAACTATTTTAAAATGCATATTAAACTTTAAATACAATTAAGGCCAAGTTCCCATACAAAATTAATTATGTCCTTTTAATGTTTCTTACAATGAGCCTTTACTTGGAGTAATGTCAAATTAAATTTTTTTACAATAAAATTGCAGTAATTCGTACGGACATTGCAGCGCGGTAAAGAGGTGGATCCACCATGAAGCGGGTGATCCATGAGAAAATTGAATTGACTCCAAAGTCGAGTGCAGCCAGACTTTGGATTCAATGAATGTGAGGTGTGCTTTAACTTAATTAGCTAAGAGAAAGAGAGAGAGAGGGAGGCCTCCTTCTTAGTGGAAATAAGGACACGAAGTGCCTAATGATAACGGTAAACCATGATCCCAGAGATCATCTGTCACGTAACGTTACGACAGCTATACTGCCAGCGCTTAACTGAGTTTCTGCGGTAGTGGAGCGGTGTAAAAGGGACGTGTTTCACATATCACTAATCTCATCAGTTAAACGCTATGCCTGTACAGTATGTCTAAGCCGAAATGACGCGCCCCTCCACTGCATTTAAGCATACGTGCGACTATAAAATATGAATGCAACACACCGAAAATGCAATTGTAATTGGTCATTCAGTTGCTGGTTAGACACAAAAGGAGGAGCATGTTAATAAAGTATAGTAGTATAGTTAGTAATAATTGCATTTAAATAAACTAATAAAGTGTGAGGGGCGCGTTATTTATAGTTAGACAAGCTATAGTCAATTATACCGGAAAAAGATGACAAATAGAAATTAATAATACATATTATTTATAATTAATATCTGCTATTAACATTGGTAATAGCATCCGTTTTTATTAAATATAAATAATATTTAATTAACACTTGTCAGTTTGTAAGAGACCTTCTATGTAACCGGTTTAAATTCATAAGTTCACACATCTAGTGCTAGACATTTTTTATTGAGACTCAACATATGACAGACAGCACTACGCCTAGTGCATTGATTCTCAAAGTGGTCCCAGGGTCCGCGGGAGACTTGACGGGGGTCTACGTTGGCATGACAAATAATAGGTGTTAATAATTCGTAAGCGGGGGTCCATGAAAATTTCTCTGGTTTCGATAGTGAAGAACTAAAATATTGACTTGACTTTACCTATCAATGTAAGCAGATAGTATTTTAAAAAGCTCAGCGACTGTTGCTTGTATAAACTTGCATACCTATTTGATTATTTCTTATTTAGTACAACGTGTCGAGACTTGCAAAGGCGGTTTTAGTCGAGTTTTGGAAATATGGTAGAAATGTAGCTGTAGGTGGTCTACCGAAACCAGCAAAATTGTGAAAGGGGTCTATGAGAAAAAAGTTTGGGCACTTCTGGCGTAGTGTCTGGAGTGGGGTCCATGACTGCTATTACGTAGCAGTCGCAAACACTATGCTGGTCTAGTTGTACGGTAACTCACAAGCTGATCCCGAAACGCGACTAAGGTACTCCACGGTCTGTACACTTGTAAGTGGTGGTACTAACCCTGATCGGCAGACTAGGCACCACTGCCTACCACTCTTTGATGAAAACGAAATGAAATTAACTTAATTAGCATATTTATAGGCTAATCGAAAGATTCTACTATGACTTCGAAAAAGCGTATGACGAAGGCCACAAGAAAATCGTCAATTGAAGCCTGTACATATAAAACTTAACAAAAAGTAATATTTTTATTGTAACTTGACATCTGACCTGCCTGTTGGCAAGCATGATGGAGGCCCAAGCGTGCCGGCGACTGAAAAATCCGTCTCAGTTCATCACGGCTGGCTCGCTACCTAGGCGCACGCATCGCTTAAAAAATCCAAGGTTATAGGATAGGAAGAACACATGGGCTGGCAAAGCATTCCACTTGTCGATTGTTCTACAAAGAAACGACGCACTAAACCTTTTAGTACGACTGCCGATTTGGTCGAGAGAATGCGGATGCTTTCCCCGACCTGTGTATCACGGGTGTAATGCTACAGCCACACTGTGCTCTTCGCACTGCTCCTCGTACTGCCGTGAATATTGCCCTAACAGCCACACACTCCCCTACTCGCGATGTTCATCGCGTTGCTCCGATGGACGACAACATTGTAACTTTGACTCTCACTAAAAAACCGACAAAAAATGGATAGCCGGGCATGACGAGCGGTATGACGAATAACGCAGCCACACTATGTCTGCCCATTTCTCTCGGCACTCGTCGAGTGTGTGGCCGTAGGGTCAAAAGACGAGGTAGGAACAAGATTTTAGAGCTCTTTGAAACATTCTTCGTGGTAGGCGATAGAGGACGCACAAAGCCGCCATGTCTACGAATCTGCATCTCCTATAATATAGAGAGAGTAAATACAATATAAATAAATGTAGTGCGAATGAGATAGCTATCGTATAGTATCCGACACGAGACGTGTTCATGTTTGGAAAAATGACACAAAGTATATAATTGTTATTATTTCCTTGTTGTATCGTGTGGCAGGCCTCTCTTGTTTTTATCATCACGCTAAAATTGTTGCCCTAATTGATTATTGCGTTACTCTATTATAGGGCGTTCTCACGGGGCGATTTTAGTTGATCAATATTTATTGTTAAACAAAAATTCGAAAGCAAATATTGACGGTAGCGTTCTCACGATTCAATAATAATCGACTCAATATTACACGTGTTATTACACTATCTGTCCATATTAGCATTTTTCTCGTGAACGTTACAAACAAACAAAATACTGGTGATAGAGGAATGCAATATACAGTACATAGGTACTCAATTGCGCTGATTGACTGACTGATTGGACTGATTATTCAATGCAAGTTGAACGAACAAAATTCGCTGTCAGCTATTATATTAAATAAATCAACAAAAGTAGAAAGGTCTTTAACTTTTGTTGAATAGATATTTATTGCTTCAACTTGATTGAAAGTCTGTTCAAATCACGAACGAACAAATCGCCCCGTGAGAACGCCCCATTATATAACTTCTTATGTTTAGTTCTTGTTATAGCTAAAGAGTTGCCAATAGATTTACTGACTGATTAAGAAACCGTCTATAATAGTTTGACGACAAGCGTGGCCGATTGTCCAGCGATTGGTTTGTTGCGCGTAAAGGTTAGATTTCCGGTCGGAACAAATATTTTTTAATAGCTTGTATTTGTAATATTTAATAATTTTATTAAATATAGCAAATATTTGTTAATAAAAAAAGAGGCTAATATTCCCTTCGGGTCTGGTTATCAAAGAGTGGGAGGCAGTATACAAGTATACAGACCGTGAAGTGATTAAGTCGCGTTTCGAGATCAGCTTGTAAATTACCGGTTCCCACTAGCCCGGCATAGTGGATGTTACTGCTACTTACAGTTATTGAATTGTAGTAGCAGTGAAATCCATGCATGGACCACACTCCAGCTTAACATCAAGCGGGGTGCTGTCATATATCGAGTCACATTAAAAAAAACAAAGTAATAATTTGTAGATGAAACATGCCTGTGTTTCAGCATAAAATGAGCATGACATATTGGTTTTATATTTTTAAAAAATAATAATAAAAAAAATTGCAAAATTGCCTTATAAAAGTTATGCAAAATGAAACTAATAACGTCGAACAAGTATCTGTCGCGACTGAACGTGTGACTGCATTTAAGTTTCATTAAACGTTTTTTTTAAATCGATAAAAATATTGTATTGAAACTGGTTGTATTGTCTAGTTCAAAATGTCGAATTACTAAAGCATAATCTATACTAATATATTAAAGCTGAAAAGTTTGTTTGTTAGTTTGAACGCGCTAATCTCTGAAACCAGTCTGATTTGTATAAACATTACTGGATGTAAAAAATCTGGTGAGATATCCTCCCAGATAAACCATAGAACTAAAATTATTTCTTACTGTGAACCTTGACTGAGCTATTGAATGAAGATCTGAAGTACCTGATGATGGATCACGATCAAGTACACACATTACGAAGTACAGTTTTTAAATGTAGTTGAAACCGTGAGCCACAGCTTAGTCAATTAGGCCCCGCCCACCAGAGGTCCCACTCCCTCCTTAGCCAACTAGTTCCCCCAGCATACTCACTTTCATTGACTCCAAAGTCAGGCTTTACTCGACTTTAGAGTCAATTCTATTTCTCATGGATCACCCGCTTCACGAGTGGTCTACCACTTAATCGCGCTGACATATTCGAATAGAATACAGCAATTCTTCTCACACAAAAAAGCTGAGTCGGTCGTAGATTGAAACGGGTTTTAGTTCTCTTGAACTTCCTCTTGGTAATCAGACTAGTCCAATTCTCTTAACACATTATAGCGACGAAAATGCAGTGAAATTGCGTCGCGGTCGCAATCGCCAATCAACGTAGTTTCCCTATTGATTTGTTATTCGCTGATTGGTTACTAAGATGTCAAATATCAGTGCAACGCAAATGCACTGCTTTTTTGAAGTATTATGAGAACCGAGGCCTATATTTATTTATTTTAATTTTAAGAGTAATTAGACAACTTACGGCTAAAAAGTCAGATAGAAACAATAAATATTTAAAGACAAGGCCACTTACAAGTTGTCACATTTTTTTAAATTGTTATTGGACATATGACAGCACCCCGCTTGATGTTAAGACGAAGTGTGGTCCATGAATGAATGTCACTGCTATTACAATTTAATAACTGTGAGTAGCAATCACATCCACTATGCCGGCCTAGATAGAACCGGCAATTTACAAGCTGATCCCGAAACGTGACGTGACGAAACGTGATCACTTCACGGTCTGCATACTTGTAAATGGTGGTACTACCCCAGATCGGCAGACTGGTTACCACTGCCTACCACTCTTTGATAACCAGACCCGAAGCAGAATCCATCTCTTTGTTTTATTAACAAATATTTGCAATATTTAATATTATTAAATATTCCAAATAAAAGCTATGAAACAAATATTCGCTCCAACCGGAGATCGAACCCGGGACTTTACGCGCAACAAACCAATCGCTAAACCGTTCGTCCACGCCTGTCATCAAATAATAAAGAACTAATAAAAAAATATTTAATCTTTCGCGCCATTTTAAATTGGGCACATATTATGCATAAAAGGGAATGAAAGTGGCCCTGTAACACTTTCACATACATCATAGTGCATGTAAGGAGTCTTAACGAAACTGTAATTAAAGGCGACCGTGGTGTAGTGGTAGACTATTGGTAGACTAGCACAGAGAGCACAGGTTCTAAACCACTTACTTATTTATACAAAATAGGCGCACCAACTGCCACATATTAAACTGTTAAAATTAATAAAAAAACACAATTAGTTTAATTTCTGATATGTGTCCCTATTATAGGCGCACGCAGAATTTACCAGAAGAAGAAAGAATAAAAATGTTTCCTGAACTTAATCTTCAGCAACATAAAATTTATTAAAATCATACACACTATATAAACTAAAAAACATACTAGTTTTTGTTGGCTCTCTCAGACCTCCCTTTACTTACCATCAGAGAAATACATGTCAGATACCTCCCCCAGATACGCCATTTTGAACGGCAAGATGCCAGTTGCATCCACCAGTTATTCGTGACTTTCACTATGTCGTCAGTCCATCTAGTGGGAGGCCTACCTACGCTGCGTCTTCCCGTTCGTGGTCTCCACTCTAGAACCTTTCTTCCCCATCGCTTGTCAGTTCTTCGAGCGATGTGGCCAGCCCATTGCCATTTCAGCTCACAAATCCTTCGAGCTATGTTGGTAACTCTGGTTCTTTGGCGAATATCCCCGTTCCAGATTTTATCGCGCAGAGACACACCAAGCATAACTCTCTCCATTGGCCGCTGGGCGACTCTGAGCTTTTCTAAGAGGCCAAAATTTAGGGGTCACGTCTCAGTGCCATATGTCATCACTGGCAACACACACTGGTTGAAGACCCTGCTTCTCTCACAATCACAACTCTCTTCATACAAGCTCTATGTTTATGGGTACTAGACAACCAAGCTTTCTTAAGGATGTCTCCAGATGATAGGTGTTTGGCGCCCATCGGGTACTAATTATTTAAATTAGTTATTACCTAAGTTAACACTTTGACTCTGGCATACTACTTAAGTCATAAACAAAATATTTGTCTTATGACTGATTGTCCTATGCTTGCTTCCTTATTATATTCTATTCAGTGAAAGTAGATTGATGTAAGGAAATTTATAAATCTGATGTGGACAGATGCGTTAAACAAGGCAGGCCCAGGAGGGTGCTTTCCAACCAAACCGGAGACATCCTCAAGAAAGCTAGGTTGCCTAGTGCTTATAACCACAGAGCCTGTATGAAGAGAATTGTGGATGAGAAGGAAGCAAGGGAATTATGTAAGGATTGTGGTAAGTGGCGCTCCATTGTCTCTGCCTATCCTTGTGGGAAAGACGCGTGACAATATGATTGATTGATCGAGTGTTAATAACAATAATCCTCTATTTTACACATTTTATCTGTTGTCTCTACCCAGTACTAGTTTATTTTAAAATCAAAAAATATATTTTATACAGAAAACTTGCCTTTCTCTTGCCTTTCGTTCTATCGGGTTATGTTGTCACGGAAATAGTAAAATCCCTAAATAATATAACTGTTAATTTGTTATTTACCTTTGAATTCAATTTTTTTTTATAATAATTTGATATGAGTAACTGTACTTCCAAGGTGTATAAATATTATGTCTTTTTTTACATTACATCTCTCAAGTGAAATTCAAAACATAATAGTATTACGTGTCCAAGTCATAATATCGTGAATCACTCAATATTATTAAATAAATTACAAAGTATAAATAAATATGTAATTTATAACCTTATTACTGGCCTTATTTAAACTCAAACATCTAAGGGTTAATTACGGAAATACTTACAAAAACATTGATGTAGCTTTGATCTCGATGTAATAATTGATGTATTATACACTTTATTTATATTTTACAATTAATTTTACACAAATT
Source organism: Tinea trinotella (assembly GCA_905220615.1). Classification (NCBI taxonomy): domain Eukaryota; kingdom Metazoa; phylum Arthropoda; class Insecta; order Lepidoptera; family Tineidae; genus Tinea; species Tinea trinotella. The sequence goes on from HG992325.1 coordinate 2,063,646, forward strand.
ATAAATATTTAAATTGCACTGTTTACAAACTGTATTTTTTCTTTTTCGTTTATGGCTTAGTATTTAACTTGTAGTGTCAAAGTAATAATTTTAAATAATGTATTACAAAATGGATACGAATATGAAACACAACACGCCAATGTTTCAACATGAGACGAGAATGAGGTACTAGTTTTATCTAAAGCAGCGAAAGACTTTACTAAAACTTCCGGAGCAGCCTTGGAAGAAATACAAAGAAAAGCGTTTCACAGCTTTAAATCACTTGTCCATACTTAATGAACTTTTAAATAATTACTGGATAATATCACATATTAATTTTCAATAAACAATTAATTAAAAATGTATAACACAATTTTAATTGTGCTGTTCAAAACAATCAAACGACCTGTCACTTGCAGTTTCCCGCCAAAACACATTTGTTTTTACTTTTTTCATGTCCTCAGTGGTTTAGGATAAAATAACTTTCTTCCGACAAAGTGAACATAATAACATAAATTAGTAAAATAACGTAATTTACAGCATTTCAAAACAATTGCCTATAGCTCATACATTAGTATTTATAAAAATCGTAAGTTTTACAATTATTACAACGTTTGTAAAGTCACGTTTTTTTATTAGTAAACTAATGCTAATATTTGTAAAACATATTAATGTTATGTTATTTAAAACGGCACAATACATGAATGCCAAATATCACTGACTTTCCGTCGCCACTAATTTGATTTATTAGATTATTATAAAAGTCACGTTGATAAAACAGTGGCAGTTCGTGGATAACTCATTTCGCTGACGTGGCAGTTGTCGGCCAAAACTCTTGATTTTGAAAATATTTATAATATTGTCTATTTCCATACTGTTCATCCTTTCCATGTGCCCAAACCATCGGAACATTTTCCTTTGTCAATCGTTGTCACTTCATCTTCTTTCAAATCACATCTATCGCGCACTGTGCTATTCCTTATTATATCCGCTATCGTCACCCCACATACACTCCTTAATGACTGCATTTTTACGTTAATTCTACTCTCATGCTTCTTCTGCCACACCCAATATTCACTTCCATACATTAATGTAGGAACAAGCACCGCATCAGTACAAATAACATATGTTATCTTAAAATATTCATACACAGACAAGTGCATATACTAAACAAACACTTTATATTTTTATTGAATTGCAAGTATTTACTTGTATATGTTTTCGGTCTGGTATGGAAGTATTACAATAAAAAAAAAACACTGACTTAACTCTGAGCGCTGACGGATGAATATCCGGTTTTATTTTGACGACATGCGTGGACGAACAGGCAGGTTAGCGATTGGTTTGTTGCGCGTAAGGTCCTGGGTTCGATTCCCGGTCGGAGCAAATATTTGTTTCATAGCTTTATTTGTAATATTTAATAATTATATTTAATATTGCGAATATTTGTTAATAATAAAAAAAAGAGGTGGATATTTGCTTCAGGTCTGGTTATCAAAGAGTGGTAGGCAGTGGTTTCCATTCTCCCGATCCAGGGTAGTACCATCACTTACAAGTATACAGACCGTGAAGTGATTTGGTCGCGTTTCGGGATCAGCTTGTAAGTTGCCGGTTCCAACTAGGCCGGCACAGTGGATGTGATTGCTACTCACAGGTATTGAATTGTAGTAGCAGTGCCATCCATTTATGGAACACACTCCAGCTTAAAATCAAGCGGGGTGCCGAGTCACAACAAAAAAAAACCATCTACCTTCGACTTGCCTGATGTTAAACAAGAGGAAGTAAGAGCGGCGACGACTGAAAAAACCTACTCAATTTACGGTTTCTAGAGTCACCGTCACTAAACCGGCCATATTACTAGTATGCCTAGGATTATTGATATTATCTCAATACATATTTTGTGACATGAAATATGCCTGATAGTAAACAAGAGCGTCGACGACTGAAAAAAACGATTTAATTTACAATTACCCAAGTCACCGTCACTATGCCGGCCATTAAATTCATATTTATATTGGTCTCCATTATTAAATGATATTAATAATTTCTTCAGAACAATGTCCACAATTTACTTAATCCTTTTTTTTGTTACAGTTGCGGATAAAAAAATGAAATGATAAAGGAAGGCGGTTCTACAATGCTCGACGTCTCGGATACAGTAAGTGGCCACCAATTTTTTTTAATTTTTTTATTGTGACTCGACATATGACAGCACCCCGCCTGAAATTAGGCATGAGTGCGGTCCAAGAATAGAGGTAACTGCTACGTACAGTTAAATAACTGTAACAGTCACTTCCACCATGGAAACTGGCGACTTACAAGGTGATCCCGAAACGCGACTAAGTTACTTTACGATCCGTATACTTGTAACTTTGTAAGTGGTGGTACTACCCCGGATCGGCAGACTGGGCACCATTCTCTACCACTCTTTAACAACCAGACTCGGAGCAAATATTAGCGTCTTTTTCACACGCCATTCCGAACGACAAGATGAGAGAATTTTGAATGTGAAGGAAGCGAGGGAGTTGTGTCAGGATCATGGCAAGTGGCGCTCCATCGTCTGCCTATCCCTGTGAGAAAAAGGCACGACAATTTGATTGATTGATTGATAACCTATACATAATCAATCAATCAATCATTCGAATGGCCACGCCTTTTTCCCACAGACATCCTTTAAAAGTGGATGTGAGGGAAGCGAAGGAGTTGTGTCAGGATCGTGGCAAGTGGCGCTCCATCGTCTTCCTATCTCTGTGGGGAAAAGGCATGTTAATTTGATTGATTAATTGATAATAATCTAACGCCTATTGTTCGTTTTGCTTTTTAACAAATAAAGATTAATGTAGGAGTTATGTATACGTATAATTATTTTTACATACTCGTTCGTTTATATTTCAAAGTCACTGTCAATGAACAAAATAATTGTATAATCATTGCGCTCTCGTGAGTAATTGTCACACATTTGTGCATACGAGTTCATTAATTACATCTGCAGATAATAGTTTTGGCAGTACACTCGCATGCATAACGATTCTACAGCTGGGCCCTGTGTGGTTAGGTTGGGCAAGTTAAAACGATAATCGTCTCTCGTCAACGATTGGCAAAATAATAAAATTTAGGCTGAATCTACAAAATTGAGACTATTGATGATAATGATCAAACGTGTCGTCGCACACACGATATTCGTCACAACGATTAATAGTCTCTTTTGATTGGATTTAGTCTAAAAAGCTTTTATTATTTTGAAAATTGCCGACGAGAGACGATAATCGTCTTAACTTGCCCAACCTAATCCCATTGATTCTCTTACACAACATCGGAATGATATGTCTACGAGCTGCCACTGCTTTATCAGTAGCTTTTTTACTAACCGGTATTGCTTTGATAATATTTATGGCGACGGAAAGTCAGTGATATAACAAATATTGCAATGATGTTTGGCAAATTCGTAGTTAAACAATCAACGGGTAACAAACTTCATACATTAATTGGTAATACTATATCACTAGCTTTTCGTCGCCATAAATCATTTATTGACCGGTCTCCAGCTTAACATCAAAAGACATTGACATCTGGGCCTCGATTCTCTTAATACATTATAGATCATTATGGGAGTTGTGTCAAGATATAATACACGATCTTGACACAACTCCCTTGATTCCCTCACATCTACAATTCTCTTCATACAAGCTCTACGGTTGTGGGCACTTTTACTCATCCTTTCTATGTGCCCAAACTATCGCAGCATCCCTTTGTCAACCCTGTCACTACATCTTCTAAAACGAAGTAAGAACGTAGTGAAACGAACATGCTAGAAGTAACAATGCAAACAATATTGCAAAATGAACACTCATTAATTTATAAATGATTAATTATTATTTTGTTACGATATATGACCGCACATTAGAAGAGATGACTAATACAGATAATATCTGGTAACAAGCAAAACCTTTGAAAAGTTTAAAGTACTTAAATTGAACAATAGAAAACACAGAAGATTTCCTAAAATGTCTAAAATTATGAATAAATTAAATTTACCAAATTAGTTCAAATACACGTAAGTTTAATTATTGTAATTAAAAGTTTCAAAAGGATAATACAATACTTTGTTATTAGGCTACACACAAATAATCAATTTGTCACGACCTATTTCTCAAAGGGATAGACAGTTTCATTTACTTAAATAACTTTCTTCGTCATTAACTTTTAATAACTATACTTTTATTGTAATAATAGTAAATAAACTATTAATTATACAAATTATACAATACATGTAAAATGTAGATCCTAAAACATATGTTTTTATTTATTGTGACACGACTTTTGACTTCGGCCCGCCTGATGATAAGCAAGAGGAGGTCCAAGAGTGACAGCTACTGAAAAAAAAACGAGTTACTTCCCTGCTTCCTCAGTCGCCGTCACTATACCGGCCTAAAAAAGTACATGTAATATCCTAAATAAGGGGGATCAGATTGTAAGTTGCCGGTTCCAACTAGACCGGCATAGTGGATGGGATTGCTACTTGCAGTTTAATAAAGTAAAAAAAATATAAAAAGTAAACAATTTTGTTGTCGACTGTACCTCTAACTGCAGCCAACAAAACAAAAATAGATTTAGTTGCATCTATGTACTGATACCTACAGCATTCGAACTAGTGCAAAGTGATTTAACTATTATTTTACTGTTTAATAATAATATTAATAATAATAATGTTATTATAAGAATACCATGCACGTGCGCAAGTGTTAATTATTATATTTTCGACTAAGATGAGTCATTAGTCGAGCGTGAAATTTAATAATAAATAAAAATATTTAAAGTTTAATGTTTCAAAATGGTTTTTGTTTTTGTAATGTTTGGTTAATTGAAGTGAATTAAACATGTTTAAGTGATATGCCTTTGTCCTTTCAAAAAAAGTACACAAGACAACAGCTGTTGTATCAGGTTGGTTTATTTATTTATTTTTATCTTTCTTTATTCATAAATCTCACGTGCATGGATGCGTTAAACTAGGCAGGCCCAGGAGGGTGTTTGCTGACCAAATCGGAGACATCCTCAAGAAAGCTAGGTTGCCTAGTGCCCATAACCATAAAGATTGCTTGTATAAGGAGAAATGTGAATGTGAAGGAAGCGAGGGAGTTGTGTTAGGACAGTGGCAAGTGGCGCTCCATTGTCCCTGCCTATCCCTGTGGGGAAAAGGCGTGATAATTTGATTGATTGATTGATTGATATTTTAATTCAGACGACATTTGACCTTGACTTGCCTGACGGTAAGCCGACGTCTGAAAAAAACGACTTATTTTGTTTCAGTCGCCATTTTTTAAAATAAATGTGACTCGACATATGACCCGCCTGGTGTTAAGCTGAAGTGCGGTCCATGAATGGAGGTGACTCCTACTACAAATAAATGACTTAGTAGCAGTCACGATGTCAGCCAAAAAGTTTTTTTATTTTATTTTTTACTGTTTAAGATTTATTTAATAACATTTTACATGAAATCACTAGGTAGGTAGGAATAATAAAAACAAACAAATTATGTAAAAAAGCAACCTTGAGTCTTCATAATATATTATTTATTCAAGTTAGGTTTATATTTATTTATTTATTTGTGTCGCTTACGACGTATTACGTACCTATTACAACAATCAATCAATCAAATTGTCACGCATGGATAGACAGAGACAATGGAGCGCCACTTACCACGATCCTTACACAACTCTCTTGCTTCCTTTACATCCACAGTTTTCTTCATACAGGCTCTGTGGTTATGGGCAACCTAGCTTTCTTGATGATGTCTCCGATTTGTTCGCTCCTGGGCCTGCCTTGTTTAATGCATCCATTCACATGAGATTTATAAATTCATTTCGTCAATCTACTTTCACTCATTCCTTTGTCAATTATTGTCACTACATCTTCTTTCAAACCACATCTATCACGCAGTGTGCTATTCCTTATTCTATCCGCTATCGTCACTCCACATACACTCCTTAACGACCGCATTTCTACAGCGTTAATTCTACTCTCATGCTTCTTCTGCCATACCCAATCTTCACTTCCATACATTAATGTAGGAAAAGCACTACTACATAATTATTCTTTTTTAGTCGTCGGCACTCCTAGACCTCCGTCATGCTTACTAATGCGCAGGTAAAGAGTGGTACGCGGTGGTGTTACAGATACAGACCGTAAAGAGATTTAGTCGCGTTTCGGCTTCAGCTTGTAAGTTGCCGGTTTCAACTAGGCCGGCTGCTACTTACAGTTAATTAACTGTAAGTAGCACTTACCTCTATTCTTGGACCTGGCTGTCATATGTCGAGTCACAATAAAAAAATAATGAAAAAAACCATAACAATATTCGCTTGTGATCCTTACGCCACTTATTCGAACAGCGTCATCATACCCATTACGTCCAAACTTACCCAAAAGGTATAAATTTATTATGTAACTTTATATACAATATACAAAATTCGTCCTATCAGTAATAGTCCCATGGACTGGCAACATTTCCCCTCTGTATAGCAAAAATTACGTTGACAAAAATAATTGCCAGCCTTCTTGTCTCCAGACTTCTTCGTCAACCGCTTAGACGACTCCTTAGCCAGGCGCTTGGCTGAAGGTCGTAATACGGAGGTTGGCGTATTTGCGCAGCTTGAGCTTTTTAGCAGAATTAATTAATTAGCTTTTAATTTTTTAAATTGAATAAAATTATTAATAAAGTAGGAATCACATTTTTTTTTCATTTATATAGTAAGCTAAAGTGCTTGTGCCATAGAAACAGGACAACCAAAGTACATATATCAAAGATACATTGGTACCGGGTGCCGAATTATCTGCATCACATATAATTCGGACAGCTCGGCGCTGCAATAAACAGCGCCTTACAGCTATTTAACTGTAGTAGCAATCACCTCCATTTATAAGTCGAGTCATAATAAAACAAAAAACACTTAACCAAAACAACATGAAAGGAAATGGAAATCTAATAAAAACCTAAATGTTTATAATGAAACTCATAATATTATGATTTATAAGAGCTGAAGTTCGTGAGTTTGTGGAATTAATTCATGTGCAAATATTAACAAGTACTTCATTGTTAGGTGTAGTTTTTCCACAAGTGTTATCAACGCCTATAATTGCTCTAGGGTTACAAGCTAATTCACACCTTTATTTCCTATTAAATACGATGACAGAAATCGTCTCATATAAGGGCTAATTGTTCCATGTAATTTGTCATATCTTCTAGTCAAAAATCCCGCAGAGAATGAAGAAAGAGAACAGTCTTCAACCAGTATGTGTTGCCAGTGATGACATATGGCACTGAGACGTGATCCTTAACTGTTGGCCTGTTGGAAAAGCTCAGAGTCGCTCAGCGGGCAATAGAGAGAGCTATCCTTGGGGTATCCGGAATGAGGATATTTGACAAAGAACCAAAGTTACCGACATAGCTCATAGGATTTGCAAGCTGAGGTGGCAATAGGCTGGTCACATCGCTCAAAGAACCGACAACCGATGGGGAAGAAAGGTTCTAGACTGAAGGCCACGAACCGGAAGGCGCAGCGTCGGCAGGCCTTCCATAGTGAAAGTCACAAATAACCAGTGGATGCAACTGGAATCTTGTCTTTGGGATTTGCGTTCTAAGGGGGAGGCCTATGTTTAGCAGTGGACGCCTTCTGGCTGATGATGATGATGAAACAAGGAAAGGTCCAAGACTAAGAGTCCTGACTAAAACCGACTCAATTCACAGTTGTTCAAGTGGCAGTTACTATGCAATCATGAAAAACAATTACTTTGTCAACCCTAAAGGTTATAAAGTTGTTATCTTGAAAACTAACGATACCTTGTTAAATTTACACTATTTTCGATAAGTTTGATACACAACACACACATACTTTCAAGTAAACAATAACATATTTTAAACATGGCCAATGAAGAATAGAAGCATAATTATTCAGGTATTTTTAAATATATATGTATATTTTTTATATCATTTTTGGGCAATTAATTAAGGCGACTGTGGTGTAGTGGCAGTGCAATTACGCAAGCCGAGATCACGGGTTCAAAACCACTTCTATGATACAAGCACTTTAGTAGCTTAGTATAGATATGTAAAAAAATAATATAAAACAATAGCCTTGTTAATATGTTTGCTTAAATAAATACTAAAAGCCATTAAAAAATAATGAAAATAATTGAAGTCATTAACTTATTAAGTAATGATTAGTTAAATATTGAAGAAAATATTTTAAACGAGAAAAATAAAGTGAAAAATATATTTCAAAATAAACTAAACTAGGTAAGAATATATATATAAAACAAATTATTAACCACATATTGATAAAAAGCCATTAATAAGAAGGCAGATTTTATGGCAATGTGACAGAACTCCGCCTTATGTAAGCTGGAAACGCGACTGCTACTGCAGATAGCTATTTGCAAGTATCGGTCGTATCCACTATGCCAGCCTGGTTTAAAGTTGTAACTTTCAAGCTGATCCCGATACGCGTCTTAGTCACTTTACGGTCCTAATATTAAAAAGTGGTGATACCCTAGATCGGCAGACTGGGCAAATAAACATCAACCGACTGCCTATCTCTCTTGAATGTAAAAAATAATGCTTTTATTTAGACAAGGTTGAATGATCGGTTGGCTGTGAATTTGTTCTATTTAATAGTTACATTGTATACGAGTGTAAAGCGTCTTAAGTATTGATACCGGCAGACAAAAAGCGCAGTAACTTGTTTTGTTACTTACTTACTTTTTGTTTCACGAATGTGTATAAAAATTTATCAATTATGAGCACGACAGAATAGAGGCGCGGACTGGCTTCAACCGCAGCCGTCCAGCGCTCTTCTTATTAGGCGATTCTTATGCTGCGCTGCTCAAAACTCAGCGCTCTTTTTTTGCCACGTCGCGTTGTTGTTAGAATTACAACCTTTTTGTCACTTCTTTAGACCGACACGGGCTTTGGTGTTGTGTGTAATAATATAACTCACACTTAGGCATTTATAAATGTAGGCAAAGATAAAGGCGGGTCTAGACCTGTGCACGCACACTAACCGTGCATGATGCGCGCCTCGAATGTCACTGTATGCCCGTGCACACAAGCACAATCGTGAAACTACTAAAGATGCACGTATGCACACAGGGCCGTCTTTACCCGGGGGTTCAAAGGGTGCGGTGCACCCGGGCGCATAGTCCTAGGGGGCGCATGCCGACCGCCATAAATTTCGATAGGTACCTACTACACTGAGACCACGCGAGCGGAGCCTTGACTTTCGCACCCCGGCGCAGAATATGCCTAAGACGGCCCTGTATGCACACAATGTATTCGCGAATAAGTGTTAAGACCCTCTCTTCATGCGAAATGGTTCGCTCGGCTCGCGTACGTGTCCAAAGGTGGTTCCTAAGATACACGCGAATTCGCGTTCTCCAGAGTACATAATAACTTGAACGCGACCTACTCGCTAACCGCTCGCGTACATGTCCAAAAATGTTCATAATAATGTTCCTTAGTTTGACGACAGACGTGGCCAATTGGTTATTATAAAATTGATAATCAAAAAGGGGTGGAGTCGGTAGCGCCACTAGGTCGGTTATTGTTGCTAGCATACAAAAATACTATTTTATATGGCTATATATGGCAAATATGGCTGAATGTATTAATAAATAACAATTAATAATAGAGATATAATATTAAATATGGTAATTTTCGTTGTATGCGTAGGGTTAACTGTTTAAGAACCGCTGGCCTAGTGATAGTGGATACAAGACCTAATCATAATTTACTTTTGACGGAACTCATTATTATCAAAGAGCGGTCTGTAATGACACTTTTTTAATGTGACATTTAATGACGCTACCGAAGCAATATTTTTGCGATAAAAAAAATAATCGCACATTAGCGTCATATTTATTAAATATAAATAAATCGTAGTCGCGCATGTTAAAACTTAAATAGGTGTAAAAATGTTGAAATATTAAAAAAAAAACTAATTTATTTAATACATATATTGTCCAAGCAGGGGCATATGCTACCGTATCAATTATACGGGCCCCTATCGTGCGTAAGTAAAACTTAATAAAAACTTCCCAAAAAGAAACTTGACAATAACTAAAATCATCATAAATGATTTAATAAATCAGTTTGACGAAAAAAAGGCAATTTAATTTAATTAAAATTGTTTGGAAAGAGTATTAAAAATATAAAAAAGTATAAAAAAATATTTTGGAAAAAGTGACAGATACATAATTATGATGTATAAATATTTCTTTTAATATGCAACATTTGTTTTCTTTTGTGAAAAATCTTTACCCTTCCAAAGGGCCCCCAAACAATTTTTTATAAGGGGCCCCGCCAAGGCACGCTACGCTTCTGTGTCCAAGGCACTCTCTACCAGTCAATCCTGTCATATGTTGATTCGACGATTTTGGCCGGCATAGTGATGGCGACTGAGGCAACCATGAACTGAGTTATGTTTTTAGTTTTGGCACTTTTGAAACTCTCTTTGGTTATCATCAGGCAAGTCAAGGTCAAAATAAAAAAATTAAAGATTACGTATATGGAGAATTCAGAAATGGGAAATTTGATTATAAAAACGCTCAGGGCCGTCTTAAGCATATTCAGCGCCGGGGTGCGAAAGACAAGGCTCTGCTCGCGTGGTCTCAGTGTAGTAGGTACCTATCGAAATTTATGGCGGTCGGCATGCGCCCCCTAGGACTCTGCGCCCGGGTGCACCGCACCCCTTGAACCCCCGGGTAAAGACGGCCCTGAAAACGCTTATAATGAGGGCCGGCAAACAACGTATCACGTTCCAGGTCTGGACTGCAGAAGGTCAAATATTACTGGATAAAAAAAGTTTTAATTACTTTTTTTTTATTTTTTTATTGTGACTCGACATATGACATCACCCCGCTTGATGTTAAGCCAAAGTGTGGTCCATGAATGAATGCCACTGCTACTACAATTCAATAACTGTGAGTAGCAATCACATCCACTATGCCGGCCTAGATGGAACCGGCAACTTACAAGCTGATCCCGAAACGTGGTCAAATCCCTTCACGGTCTGTATACTTGTAAATGGTGGTACTACCCCGGATCGGCAGGCTGGGTACCACTGCCTACCACTCTTTGATAACCAGACCCGAAGCAAATATCCATCTCTTTTTTTATTAACTAATATTTGCAATATTTAATACTATATATATAATAAATAAAAGCGTTGAAACAAATATTTGCTCCGACCGGGGATCGAACCCGGGACTTTAAGCGCAATAAACCAGTTGCTAAACCATTCGTCCACGCCTGTCGTCATACTTATATTGTTTAATTATTTCTAAAGTATTTTTTGTAGACAAGAGATACGTTTGTTTGAGTGCCACCCTCATTATTCCTATATCATAGTACGTTATTAATTGGATGTAGTACCACCACTTACAAGTATACAGACCGTGAAGTGATTTGGTCACGTTTCGGGATCAGCTTGTAAGTCGCCGGTTCCATCTAGGCCGGCATAGTGGATGTGATTGCTACTCACAGTTATTAAATTGTAGTAGCAGTGACATTCATTCATACATCTCACTTCGGCTTAACATCAAGCGGGGTGCTGTCATATGTCAAGTCACAATAAAAAAAATTGTCACGCCTTTTTCCCATGGGGATAGGCAGAGACAATAGAGCGCCACTTGCCACGATCCTGACACAACTCCTTCACTCCCTTCACATTCACAATTCTCTTCATACAGGCTCTTTGGTTATGGGCACAAAGCAACCTAGCTTTCTTGAGGATGTCTGATTTGGTGGGAAAACACCTTCCTGGGCCTGCCTTGTTTAACGCATCCATCCACATCAGATTTATAAATTCCTTTCGTCAATCTACTTTCACTCATCCTTTCCATGTGCCCAAACCATAGTACGTAATAAAATGTTTTTAGGTCGGCATAGTGACGGCGACTGAGGCAACTGTGAACTGAGACAGTTTTTTCATTCGTCGGCACTCTTGGACCCCAATCATGCTTACGATCAGGCAAGTCGAAGTCAGATTTCGAGTAACAATAAAAAAATGTATCAAAGTTGGCTAGCTTTAATTAAACATACTCAAACAGACTGTAAAATGTGCTCAGTGTACAGACCTTAAAGTGACTCAGTCGCGTTGCGTTGTCAGTTTGTAAGTTGCCGGTTTCAACTAGGATGCTAATGCTACTCGCATATTTAACTGTAGTAGCAGTAGCCTCTATTTATGGACCGCAATCCAGATTAACACTTAACATCACGATGCTGTCATATTTTGAGCCACGATAAAAAACCCAATCAGCCTATTAGACCCGTTATTTTATGACCAGGATGAGTATATTGTTGCAAAAAATCTGTTCTGTCTAAAGTTCAATAGATCTTAAAAACCGCTAACAAAAACTCAAGTCTATGAACATAGTCCGTACAGCCTTAGCGTACAAAGTTTATTGTCCAATTTAAAAAAAAACCGGCAAAAAATAAACGATTTATTGATTGCCCACACATATTAAATGTGTGATTATTTAACAAAAGATAAATTGTTTTAAAAGAGGTTGAGCTCGCGACTCATCAGTCAGTTTGAAATTGTTGCTCGTGCCGTATGATTGTGTTTAAAAAAAAAATAAACTCGCGCGCTTTTACTCGTGTCAATTCTTATTCGAATGCATTGAGAAATTTTCCGTTAAAGAAGCCAGTTGTGTATTTAATTTATTGTTATTTAAATATTATTTATAGTGTAACATGTGACGTAGGATTAAAACAAATAAATAAAAATGAATAAGGTGGGTAATTAATGCATTTTCTATTTGTATTTTATCTTCTTTCAATTTAAATTATTAATTGTTTTTAAATATTAAATATCATTAACCCTTTGATTTAGTTGGTCCACGTAACAAACAGTTCAGGTAATCATCAAATAATTAAAATTTATATATATATTTTTATCTTTTTTCTTGAAGTTCTACATTTCTCAGCTTCTGATGATGTGATCCATAAATTTGAAGCTACAATGAATAACAGTAGTCGCACGTAACTATCTCCGTTCATTCGGGATTAGCACGCGCTGATCCCGAACAGGGCCAGACCGTGAGTTTAGGGGGCTCTGGGCTAATACTACTAGGGGCCCACTTAATTACTCAAAGAACGTAGACTTGAATTAAATGAATTAAATAGGTTTGATTAATCGCAGGATTTGCAGGACTGCATACTTTACGATCTGTTTAATTTTATAAAATTATGGATATTTTTGCATTATCGTCTATTTTTGACTTTGACTTGACTTAGCTGGGGGCCCCTTGAATCCACGGGGCCCTGGGCTGAAGGTCAAAAAGCCATAAATTATGTACCATATTATGGTAGATCCGGCCCTGATCCCGAACGTGATTAAAGTCACTTTCAGTCTATACACTTGAAAGTGGTGATACTACCCCGGATCAGCAGACTGGGCAATTTTAATATTGTTTATTTTTGTACTTATTAATTATTTGCGGGCAATTACAAGACTGACTTGTAGGAGAAAGAAGAGATATCACTAGTTTTTTTTTGCCGCCCCCCCCCAAATGTGCCGCCCCTTCCGCCCCCGCCACGTTACGCCACTGATTAAGGTCATAAATGCCGCTAGACATTTTCTCCCAGTTAACCTTAAGGATCATTAAAAATATCTAAATAACTAATAGTATTAATACTCTAACTTAACATCAAGCAGGATGCTGTCATACATCAAGACAGCAGACCCTTGGATCCTCATGGTCTCTCATCAGATCCTTTATAAAAAAGTATATATAATTAAAATAAGAATAGGACGGAATCGGCGCCATTTTGTGACGTCTAACTCTCCAACCAACTTCATTTTAGTATGGTGTCTTTTTCTTTGCGAATCGTCAAGAAAACGACACCTTTGAATCAGTCAAGTGAAGTTAGCCCGTCCTATTCTTATTCTAATAGCAGAGTACTTCGCATTTGCAGGAAGTAAATAAATCCATTATCATCAATTATTAAGGAGTTAGTTCATATACGTACATAACCTGTGCAGTGTTGACAAGTGAAGTTACTAAAACTAATTAACATACGTTTATGGCGACTGTGGTGTAGTGGTAGTGCAATGGTTACGCAAACCAAGGGCACGGGTTCAAAACCACTTACCTGTATCAATGTATCTGTGATATAATGTACTTTGGTTGTCCTGTTTCTATGATACAAGCACTTTAGTAGCTTAGTATAGAAATGTAACTTTGATATATGTACTTTGGTTGTCATGTTTCTTGGATACAAGCACTTCAGTAGCTTAGTATAAAAATGTAACTTCGTTATATGTACTTTGGTTGCCCTGTATCTATGATACAAGCACTTAAGTAGCTTTAATATATTTAAAAAAAATTCGTGATCGTATTTCGTCTTCCCTCAATAGTGTTTAAGTAAACTTTTCCCGCCATCATCTTTATCCTTAATCCTATGTTGTTTTACTATAGTAGCAATCACCTTCATTCATGGACCGCACTCTAGCCTACCTGAGATGTTGTAAAAATATTTCTTTAAAGACATGACTTTGCTCTTAGATTCCATTGCATTTAATTGAAAAAAAAAAACTGTAATTCGCATTCTCTCGTAGGCTAAACTATAATAGTTATATTTGACGCGAACACAATGAGTTATTTTTGTATCGGATTAAAGTGCGCGTGAAATGACTGATCATTATGAGATACATTAACACCTCGGATTCACAGAAATGTGGGCATATTACCTTCCAGTAGAAACAGATAAAGATATAAACAGATAACAACATTATTGTCAAAACTCAATCAATCAATCCAATTGAAACGCCTTTTTCCTACTAGGATAGTCTGAGACAATGGAGCGCGACTTGTCAATATCCTGACACAACTTCCCCACTTTCCTCACATCCACAATTCTCTTCATACAAGCTCTATGGGCTCTAGGCAACCTAGTTTTATTGAGTATGACTCCGATTTAGTCGGAAAACACCCTGGGTCTCTTGCATTGCTTTGTCAAAACTTTAACTGTTTTGTCTACCTCACGCTTTGCTGCCCAATGTACTTCATCCCTGAATAGGGAACGCACAGTCAATAAGAAATGTATGTAGACGATAGAGTGACGATAGCGGATAGAAAGAGGACAGAGTGCAAGAAATGGAGGACAGATTGCCAAAGGGATGCTGCGATGGTTTGGACACATGGTAAGGATGAGTGAAAGTAGATTGAGGAAAGGAATTTACAAATCTAATGTGGATAGAGGCGTTAAACAAAGCAGACCCAGTTTTTTACCAAATCACAGACATCCTGAAGAAAGATGGGTTGTCTTGTGCCCATAACCCCTAGAGCTTGTATGATTGGATCGTGGCAAGTGGCGCTCTATTGTCTCTGCCTACCCCTGTGGGGAAAAGGCGTGACAATTTGATTGATTTGATTGATTGATAAAATGTAATTTAAAATGATACAATACGAATCTGATACGAATCGCTACAAGTTTGGTCCTTCCGTGCCGGTATCAATGCTTGTACTATGGTTGCTAAACGTGATAGATACAAACACGTGATAGCTCAGCATAGGCATTTATTAAATGTAGATTAATCTGAAAATAATAATAGGATGTATTGATGTAAAACTTAGCTATTAAAAGTCATTGTGTTAAATGCTACAGTTTCATCTAATTTGTGTGTAATTAAATTAATATCATGTTGTTTTAATTATGTAGTTAGCTACACATTAATTAAAGGCGATCGTGGTGAGTGGTATTGTAATGGTTCAGACCGAGAGCACGGGTTCAAAACGGGTGTTGCGCGTAAAGTCTCGGGTCCGATTCCCGGTCGGAGCAAATATTTGTTTCATAGCTTTTATTTGTAATATTTATTAATTATATTAAATAATGCAAATATTTGTTTATAAAAAAAGGTGGATACTGATACTGCTGACCCGGGGTAGTAGGTACTATCACTTACAAGTGTACAGACCGTGAAGTGATTTGGTCGCGTTTTGGGCAACTCTTGTACGTTGCCGGAGTTTCAACTACGCAGGCATAGTGGATGTGACTGCTAACAGTTATTGAATTGTAGTAGCAATGACATCCATTCATGGTCCACCACACTCCAGCTTAACATGAAGCGGGGTGCTGTCATATGTCGAGTCACAATAAAATAAAATGATAAAAGAGCGCTGGCACTTAATTTTCGTTTTATGAATGTGTATAAATTTTAGAATTTTATCAATAATGAGTACGACAGAATAAATGCGGACTTCTACCGCAGTCGTCCAGCGCTCTTCTTATGAGCCGATTCTTTTGCTGCCGGTATCTATACTATGTTTCTTTATTCTTTTATATAATGTGTACTTTTGTCGTCTTGTTTCTATGATACAAGCACTGTTTAGTAGTTTAATATAAAAATAACAACCTGGTTATTTTTACATGTAATAACTTATGTCTTAGTTAGTGGTACTCCGTATCTGCCTATTTGGGTTCTAGGCAGAGACAATGGAGCGCTGCTTGGCACTCTTGACTGACAGAGAAGACCAGAGACAGGAAGGCTGGCATTTCTGCCAACGTATTAGCCTTGCTATACAAAGAGGAAATGTTGCCAGTCTTCTTGGGATTGTTCTAGATGATAATTTTTATTAATATTTTTATTATTATACTTTTGTGTATAACCTAGTGAATTGTAAATTGAAATAAATAAAAATTTATTAGAAATAATCGGATTAATGGGAACCTTTTTTTTAACAGATATCTGAAGCGTCGTTCGTGACGACCATCGAAGAGGCTACTCCAAGATCTCAAGTGGACCAGTGCACCCAGACTCCACCATCAGGGAAACCAAAGACAAAACCCCTACAACGATACCACACATCAGATCACATTTATGAGAAAACACCACATAGACCTAGTGCTAGATTAAAACAGGATTATCACAACAGACCTAAGAGCCTGGGTCCCAATGAGTATCCTTATTTTGGAAGACCACCTAGCTATGAAAGTGGATGCAATAGGTATGTTAAGTAGTAACATCCGCTACTTATGTCAAACAGACCTTTAAAGCAGTGTTTCTCAACGTAGGGCCATGGAAGCTTGGCAGGTCTTTGGTGTGGGATGCGACTTGTGTAGACACATTAGCCCCATCTCACATCCAAGCGACTTCGTTAAGCGCGGGAAGTGCGGCGATTTCTGCTGAGAACCTCAAGTTGCGCAAATACGCTAACCTCGGTACTGGTTACGAATTTGCGCCGTTTGGGTCGCGACGATGGGCCCTTGGGGACCATCAGCTAAGCGCCTGGCCAGGGAGTTGTCCAGGCGGCTGACGGAGAAGTCTGGAGACAGGAAGGCTGGCAATTATTTCTGCCAACGTATTAGCCTTGCTATACAAAGGGGAAATGTTGCCAGTCTCCTTGGGACTATCTCTGATGCGACGTCATTGGATGATATTTTCTATTTATAGTTTAATTATTACTTTTAATGAAATTTAATTGTAAATATTTATTTTGTTTCTTAACTTGACACGACTTTAACCCTTTCGCTTTGGGCTATTTAAATGCAATGCTAGGATATCGGTGACAAATTTAACAAAAAAGGCAAATTCTTAAAAAAATGCTTTAATCATTTATATATCTTAAGGCAACAAAACAATTTTTTAAGGATAAAATTTATGTAAAGGGGGCATAAAAATTTTAGAAATCTTAAGGTGGCCTAAAATAGGTTGTGAAACACGGCTTTAGAGATACGCGTTGGGATTACAGGTAAAAAAAATTACATGCAGGCTCAAGCGTTTCCGGATCAGCTTGTAAGTTGCCGGTTCCAATTAGGCCGGCATAATGGATGCGACTGCTACTTATAGTCATTTAAACATAGCAGTCACCTCCATTCATGGACCGCACTCCAGCTTAACATCAGGCGGAGCGCTGTCATATGTCGAGCCACAAAAATAAATCTGATCGTAGTAGCTCAGATCGGAGTAGCTCTGATCGGAGGAGCAAAACTTTATAATTAATAATCAATCAATCAAATTGTCACGCCTTTTTCCCACAGGGATAGGCAAAGAAAATAGGAAGATAGGAGCGCCACTTGCCACTAACCTGACACAACTCACTCGCTTCCTTCCCATCCACAATTCTGTAATTTGCCGAAAATATTGTTTACAGAAAAACATAGGAGTTCCGAAAACAAATTTGGAATATGTTAGTAGGAATTTCTTTCTAAATTAACAATACTACCTACCAAACATCTAAATATAACAATTTTAATAATTTAAAAACTAATCATTTTACTATCTTTTGGATGAAATACTCGTAGTGTCGGCGACAGAGGCAAGCGTAAACTGAATCGGTTTTTCCAATCAGTGCTCTTGTATAGCTTGTCTAACTATCAATGACGCGCCCCTCCACTTTATTAGTTTATTTGAATGTGTGAATACAACAAATATTACTAACTATAATATTTATATTTAATAATTGTAATTTTAATATTTTCTTATCTATGTATCTATATGAGATAGATAGCGTCATTATGATTAATGCATGCAGTCCTGTCCTATAAGTGAGATTGTATTCAGCTATATTACATAGTGCTATATGAGTGTGTATTGTAAACAATGCAATCTTGTTGGAAGGCTTAATTAATAAATAAATACTATTATTGCATTTTCGGTGTGTTTTGCATGTTCGGGGGCGCGTCATTTCGGGTTAGAGAGACTTTACTCGGGGTCAGATATGTCAACGAAAATATTTAATTCTCTTAAAAGCGATTATTGATAAGCGTATTAAACTTTAAAGGTGTGATTCCGATGGCGACTGCAGACTATTGGTTTGTATGGCGCGGCTGCAGACTGCAGTGTCGCCTAGCACGGAATCAATCTCAGATTCATACAAACCAGTAGTGCGGACTGCGTCTGTGGTCGCCATCTGAGTCACACCTTGATAATTCGTTCAGTCTGTCTCGACAACATAGCCCAAAATAGAATAGCTACGAGTATAATTAGAACAAAACAAAAACGCGTTACGATTAATTTAATTCGGTTTAATATCTTCAGGCTAATTACTTAAATCATTAGTATTCTATTTATATCAATAAATGAATCAATAAACTTAATGAATTTAATGGATTACGTGGATATGAAAAATCTAGGTGAATGCTAAAGGACGTAAAGGAAAAGAAAGAAAGCAAAAATGGGTTGCGTTGCAACACTCTCTCGTGTAGGTTGTGTGTGTGTGTTTTCAGACAACATACACGATACACAACATACACGAGAGAGTGTTGCAACCTCTTTTTGCTTTTTTTTCTACTTATACGTAACTTTTTACGAATTCGTAAATTCCAATTTTTGGTACAACCGGCTGTAATAGTTATATTTTCAAGCGGAAATTCAAAAACAAAAGAAAGAAACAAAAGAAAAGCCGATTTACTTCATATTTACATGTTTACTCAAAGATGATACTTAATCCAATTGCATCAAGGCTTATTTTGCAAAACTACGGTGTAGCGGTAAAACAAAAATTGCGGCTTTTGAAAATGACCGCCGCACGTCCCTGTGAATTTTAATTTGATCTCTATTTATTGAAGTTATTGTGTAAATTTAAATAGGGTAGGAAAAGGAGTAGCCTTGCTTTGCTACCGCGCAACCGGCGTCGGCAGGGTCTTTGAGAGCGACGCATCTTTGGAGGTGTCGCATTAGAGGGCGCTCGGCGCCCCCTTAGACCCAGCGCCCGTGTTCGCCGCACACCCTGCACCTCGGCGGCGTTCCAATATTGTTCCCTTTAAGTATACAATAGGAATGTATACTCAAAGATATAGACACTAGGCAACCTAGCTTTTATTAGGATGTTTCCGATTTGGTCGGAAAAAATCCTCCTGGGTCTGACTCGATTAACGCATCCATCCACATCAGATTTATAAATTCCTTTCGTCAATCTACTTTCACTCATCCTTTTCATGTGCCCAAACCATCGAAGCATCTCTTTGTCAATCCTTGTCACTATATCTTTCAAACCACATCTATCGCGCACTGTGCTATTACTTATTCTATCCGCTATCGTCACTCCACATACACTCTTTAACGACCGCATTACTACACCGTTAATTCTACTCTCATGCTCCTCTGCCACACCCAAAATTCACTTCCATACATTAAAGAAAACATAATTTCAATAAATTTACCTTAATTTTTAAACGGAACACTGTTGATCGTGGCAAGTGGCGCTCCATTATCTCTGCCTATGCCTGTGGGAAAAAATATTTATTGTAACAATATTTCAGATTTAAAGTAAGCACAGTGGATAGTCCGGGCATATCAGTAACGCCGCCGCACAGCCTTGACTATTTGGGTAACAAAAGTGGTGGCAGTCCAAACGGCAGCGTAACACCGAATGGTAACAGAGCGACTTGCAACGCTATGCTACTCAGCCCCGGATACTTGCAAGCACCATTTCAGTGTAACCAATCTATTAAGGTATAGCTCTCTTTTTTCTTTTCCTTCTTTACTTCTTGTTTATGGCTTTAGTATTTAACTTGCCAGTGTCAAAGTAAAAATATATGGTTTAATGTTAAAACATTGTCAAATAAACATGAAGTTGAACCACGCGAGTGAGTCACAAGATGACGATGATCATCGTTTTAGTAAAGCGGCGGAAAGCCTTTACTAAAACTTTGGGAGGAGTCTCGGAGGGAACACGAAGAAACACTTTTCACATCTTTAAATTACTTTTAATTTTATCTGTTTCCTAATAAAGTTAATGTTTATCTAATTAGTAAATATTACTATTAAATGAATAATTAGTAAATTTTAAATTTTGTGGTTATTAAGCTAATAGTTTTAAGATCTTTCTCTTTTTAATTCACTTTGTAAGGCCCCACGCGTCAGGCGATGCCGAATGTGGGACCACCGAAACTTATTGTAAATTTTAAACTTTTGGTAATAAATATATTATGAAACAAATATGAAACAAAGCTTTATTCCGACCGGGAATCGACCTGTTAACCGACTCCTAGTAGTCATCAATTTATTCAAACTGTTTGTCTGTTGCAGAGTGCAAGTGAAGTAGCGTTAGCAATGGCTTCAAGTCCCGAATGGCCACCTCCTTCTAATGATAACGCCACGCAGCACAGCTCAGCAGCCGGGTTGTCATGGAGACGACTGCACATGTCACGGGCGAAGCTAAAAGCAACAGCTACCACTTCCGAGCTATTATCAGGTATACAACCCCGGCAGATAAAGAGCGCTGGCATTCAACTACTTTTGTTACTTACTTACTTTTCGTTTTTAACCGACTTCAAAAAAGGAGGGGGTTCTCAATTCGACCGGTATGTTTTTTTTTTATGTTTGTTACCTCAAAACTTTTGACTGGTTGAACCGATTTTAATGATTCTTTTTTTATTTGATAGCTGATGCTTCCCGTTTGGTCCCATTTTAATCCATGAGAAAATTATATAAGTCTTAAATTTTCAACATTCTAATTTATGTTTGTTGGCGGATAACTTCGTTGTTTATGAACCGATTTTGATAATTCTTTTTTTGTTGAAAAGAAGATATTTCAAAGGTGGTCCCATGATAAAGAAATCAGGGTTTAACCGACTTCAAAAAAGGAGAAGGTTTCTAAAATGACTGTATATATCTTTTTTATGTTTGTTCGCGGATAACTTCGTTGTTTATGAACCGATTTTGATGATAAGGGAATCAAAGTTTAACCGACTTCAAAAAAAGAGGAAGTTTCTCAATTTAGCCGTTTATATTCGTTGTTAATGAACCGATTTTGATTATTCTTTTTTTGTTGGAAAGAAGATATTTCAAAGGTGGTCCCATGATAAGAAAATCAGGGTTTGATGATGGTAGACCAGAGAAATCGAGGGGATCTTCATCGTAGGGGCGACTAGTGCGTTTGTTAAGTTTTTTTTATTATGTCTAATCGTTTCCGTCTATCATTTTCCGTCTGAAGTAACCGTCTTCTCTTCATTCGAGAAGCATCTTTGCTCGGTCTAACCATCACTTCAAATCGTAAAATAAAATAATTTCTAACAAAAAAAAACCGACTTGTATAAGTAATTATTTAATCATTTCTATTTAACTAAATGAAAATACGTATTACTTTGTGCGAAGAAAATTTATTTTTTGCTTTTTAGTTTACTATTTGAAGTCGTTTTTTTTTGTTAGAAATTATTTTTTCGAATATATATTTTTTAAAATAGTATGATTTTAAGTAGTTAGTTAGTAATAAGTTGACAATGCAAGTATGGAGCATCTAATTAAAAATTGTTAAGATTGGCAATGTGTTTTTGCAGTTATTATCAATTGAATAATATTTAATTTTGTATAATTGTTTATAACACGTCGAACACCATCAAAGAATTCGACGTGTAAAAGTGCAGTGTATGCAGCCTACTTACTAAATATAAAAATACAAATACAATACAAATACAAAAAATACATCACCTACGCAAGTTTCTTAAATCCATAACTCCCAGAGTGTGCACACGTATATCCGCTGGCAGAAAGAGAGAAAGAGAGCGAGAGAGGTGGTGTGTGTGTCAGAAAGAGAGAGGATAGCTTCTGTCGGCAATCCTACGTCAACTTAGTTTTTATTTATATTCACCATTTCATTTATAATCAGCCGGAAGGCGTCCACTGCTGATATGTTCAGCCTCCCCTTTAGAACGCCAAGATGCCAGTTGCATCCACAGGTATTTTGTCGTTCATAAAGAGGGGGGTGGAGTTGCCATAATCTCCATGCTTGGCTTGGGGATTGCAGTTTACTCACCTCACGTTAAGAGGATGCTGCTGCCCATCTTCCGGTGAGACTGGTCGATTTTTAGGACATCCCGGGTCGTTATATTCATATTACACCTTCCTAATTTTTTTTTTATTGTGACAACATATGACAGCACCTCGACTAATGTTAAGCTGGAGTGCGGTCCATGAATGGAAGTGACTGCTATAACAGTTCAAAAACGGTAAGTAGTAGTCACATCCACCAAACCGGCCTAGTTGAAACCGGCAACTTACAAGCTGATCCCGAAACACGACTAAGTCACTTTACGATCTGTATACTTGTTTCAGGCTTCGCAATGGTGGCGATGGTAGAATTGCAAATAAACGAGCCAACAAACGTTCCAGAGTGGTTATTCGTCATGTTTGCTGTATGTACCACTGTGTTAGTCGCCGTGCACATATTCGCACTGATGATTTCCACGTATTTATTGCCAAACATTGATGCCGTCAGCAAAATGGAGACCCCTGGAGGGCCAGCGAATGCATTGAGGGATTCCCCCCATGAGAGAATGAGGGGATTCATAGAGTTGGCTTGGGCCTTCAGTACAGTCCTTGGTGAGTATGCACAATGCACATCTTAATAAAACAAACAGAATTTAAATAGCACTTAAAAATACGCCAACCTACTGGTTTCGTAACGGTACTGGTTACGAATTTTTGCCGTTCGGGGTCGAGACGATGGGCCTTTGGGTACCTGCGCCTGGTCAAGGAGTTGTTCAAGCGGCTGACAGAGAAGTCTGGAGACAGGGAGGCTGGCAATTAATTCTGCCAACGCCTTGCTATAAAGTAGATTAACGAAAGAAAGGACATCATTCATTTTGGTTTTTTTTGTACTACTTTTGTAATGTCCAATGAAAAAATATATATATAGTAGTTTCGATACTTGTATTCATAAAACTAATTACAATTTTAATTGAGTTAATTGGAAAATAACATATGGATTTTGTATCCTAAGTCAATCAGGAAGACACTTTATTAACAGCTTTACTTTGAACTGTCATAATTATAGTTTGATCATTTTGCACACCTGGACTATGCAAAATAAAGAATATATTCCAATTACATTGAAATCTTCGTACATTAAACTATTATTCCACTTGTAATACAAATCGGAGACATCCTCAAAAAAGCTAGGTTGCCTAGGGCCCATAACCTTAGAGAAGAGAATGAAGAGAATCGTGGATGTAAAAGAAGCGAGGGAGTTGTGTCAGGATCGTGGCAAGTGGCGCTCCATTGTCTCTGCCTATCCTCATGGGAAAAAGGCGTGACATTTTGATTAATTGATAACTTATATTGAACTTTGTTTTTGCCAGGTCTATTTTTGTTCCTGGTGGAGATAGCAATATTGTGTTGGGTGAAATTTTGGGATTATTCATTCGCTGCTGCGACCGCTGCTACTGTTATTGTTATACCAGGTACATAAACACTCATTTATTACATAACTATTTAACAACGCAGGCAAGATACAGACGTACTTCCGAAAACATCCCCGCTTACCCTCTTCCTACTCTTTATAACACCTCTTCTGGTATCTCAGTCTCAGACAGACCAGAAATTATAAAAACGTCCGTTGAATCACATGGACATCGAGCGGGCTATTAAGACCACTTCCAGCAAACTTGGCATCCTGAGCAAAGCGTAGCAGTTCTACGCGTGGCTGGAGCAACTCCCGTTATTAAGGCAACCTTGGGATACCGGCAGGTGATTTTGAACCGGAAGCTCTCTAACCTTTGCACTACCACTACACCACGATCGCCTTATAAAATTATATTTTATTTTTCAAACAAAGGTTACATTAAGGATGGTACATAAAGAGTCACTATGTTGCGCCTAAATGGCAATATTTATAAAATATCCACCAAACACCTTTTTCATTTATACTTGCCATGCTAATAGTTTGTAGCACCACGAGCGTCAACAATTGATCTAGTCCCTTTTTTTGGGCCCAGCCTCAAACAGTTTCCTTAGATAAAGGGCATGGGAAATGGTGATTTTCATGTTTGCATATAAATTAATTAATTAATCAATCAAATTGTCACGCCTTTTTCCCACAGGGATAGGCAGAGACAATGGAGCGCCACTTACCAGAATCCTTACACAGCTCCCTTGCTTCCTTCACATCCACAATTCTATTTAAATTAACAAATAACTTATTCAATATTATAGTCTTAATAATGTTGATGTCAAAATAATTAATAATAACGTCAAGAAAAGAATTAAAAGTTATAAATTATTTGTCATTCAAAAATACATTTATAGTATAATATGTCCTATTAATTAAAAATGAATTAGGACTCCTTTTAAACAATGATCAATATCTAACGAAGGCATCGCTTGATGAAACCTAGAACCGTTATGACCTTTACAATTGAATAATTACAATAAAATTTGTTTGTTTCAGTGTTAATTGTGTTTGTGGCATTCGCAATACATTTCTATCATTCTCTCGTTGTGCAAAAATGTGAGACATCCGTGCAAGACATCGAGCAGCTGGAGAGTATGAAGAGAGATTTGGATACAGCAACGGTTAAAGTTAACATGATATAAATGGAGATATAGTGAATTCCAGTCCCCAAGGAATATCTAAGGGGTGGGGGGGCTATGTTCAGCAGTGGACGTCTTCTAACTAAACTGTGTAAACCAGTGTTTCCCAACCTTTTTTAGGCCCCACCTTAACATTTCTAAATTTTTTATGCCCCCCATACATAATTTTAACCTTTAAAAATTGTTCTGTTCCCTTAAGAAATATAAATGACTACAGCATTATTTAAGAATTTGCCTTTTTTGTTAAAGTTGTCACCGATATCTAGCATGCATTTAAATAACCCAAAGCAAAAGGTTTAAAGTCGTGTCGAGTCCATTTTAAATTGCCCCTATAACTATCAAACTGCCCCCTGTGGGCCCCTACGTTGGGAAACACTGGTGTAAACAAACATGAAAATCACATATCCCATGCCCTTTATCTAAGGAAACTGTTTGAGGCTGGGCCCAAAAAAAGGGACTAGATCAATTGTTGACGCTCGTGGTGCTACAAACTATTAGCATGGCTAGTAAAAATGAAAAAGGTGTTTGGTGGATATTTTATAAATGAAATCTCATAAAAATAAAATACAAATAAATAGGCCACCAATCATTTTTTTATAGACGCTAAAAACATATTTTTTGATATAGACATTGGGGAAACACTGGATGATTTTCTCAGCCTGATTGATGATGATTAGGGCGTTGATGACGATGATAAATGAATTTATCAAAATTAAATTGTAAATTACTAATTATTATCTCACAGTTTTGTTAACAGTATTATTAAGATTTAAGTAAAATTAGGATTGTAAGTGTTAAACTATGAAGGGTGGTTCCCTGTTCGACCTCTTTATTGACCCGCTACATGTTATCTTAGAGCATTTTTATCACTAAACTTACCTAGCTAGGTATGGTAGGTAAGTTTAAAGGTAGGTATAGAGGTTCGAAATGGGAATGACTTTTTGATTTATTATTTAAAAAATCACAACTTTTTACATAGATATTAAAATATTGTGACTGATTTTAATGAATTATTTATTAATGAAAATTGTACTTTTTGATATTTGTAAATATAGTCTAAGGATTTTTATCATGATAAATTACCCCTAATAACACATTATATAAATTTATAACTAGATAAGTAAAAAATTATAATCGTAGAGTATGTATGAAAAGAATTGTGGATGTGAGAGGAAGCGAGGAAGTTGTGTCAGAATCTTGGCAAGTGGCGCTCTATTGTCTCTGCCTATCCCTGTGGGAAAAGGGCGTCACAATATAATATAGTAAAATAAATACCTGATCCTTGCCACGCACCTTTTTATTTTTTGACGCAAAATCTGACCTAGACTTGCCTGATGATAAGCAAGAAAAGGACCAAGAGTGACGACGGCTGAAAAAACCGAGTTAGTTCCCGACTACCTCAGTCGCCGTCACTATGCCGGCCTAAGACACGCTTAATAAAAAATAGGCTATTAAATTTTTCTTTATATTTTTTAGTTTAATTCTTAAATTTACTATTGTTTTGGGTGCACTTCAAAAGTGATATTTGTTAGATATTTAAGAAATAATTGTGATGCTGATTATTTATTTTATTAAGTTTTTAAGATTTATTGAATTACACATATTTATATAAGGCGACCGTGGTGTAGTGGCAGTGCAATGGCTACGTAAGCCGAGTGGCACGGGTTCAAAACCACTCATCGGTACCAATGTATCTTTGATATATGTACTTTGGTTGTCCTGTTTCTATGATACCAAGCACTTTAGTAGCTTAGTATAGGAATGGATTATAGATGTAAACTGTAAACTGAAGCCAGAGTTGAGTCGGGATTGTGGATAGTAACGTCCATGGTCTCTGCCTATACCTGTGCCAATTAAGGCGTGACAATTGATGAAGTTGAATTAAATATGTTTTGTTAATTGAAAATAAATAAATAATAATAGAATATTAAATCTTTGTTTTATTAGAGAACGAAATCAAAATCATCACAGGGAAAACGTTTTGGCGGGGAACTGCAAGTGACAGGACACGCAAATTTAAATTATTTGTAAAGCTTGTGTTTCTTGAATCCTGTTTTTTTTACATTTCGATACTAAGCTACTAAAAGTGCTTGTATAATGCTATTAGAATAAGAATAGGACGGGCTGTTGACTAACTTCACTTGACTAATTTAAAGGCGTCTTTTTCTTGACGGTCCGCAAAGAAAAATACACCATACTTAAGTGAAGTTGGTTAGAGAGTTAAACGTCACAAAATGGCGTCGATTCGGCCCTATTCTTATTTTATTCGCATTATATCATAAAAACAGGACAACCAAAGTATAAAATGCAATTGTAATTGGTCATTCAGTTGCTGGTTCGACACAAAAGGAGGAGCACGTTAATAAAGTATAGTAGTATAGTTAGTAATATTTGCATTCACACATACTAATAAAGTGGAGGGGCGCGTCATTTATAGTTAGACAAGCTATACATATATAACATACATTTTGAACCCGTGGTCTCGGTTTGCGTAACCATTGCCCTACCACTACACCACGGTCGCCTTAAAATTATCCAGTAACCATTTTTAAATTAATCGAGTATAGACAAGTGATCACAGCTTTACTGTGAAACATGTTTTTTTGTGTTCCCTCCAAGACCTGACCTGCTTGATGGTAAGCATGATGGGAGTCCAAGAGTGTCGACGACTGTAAAAACCGTCTCGGTTCACGGCTGCCTCAGTCTCTGTCACTGTGCCGCCCAAAGATGCTTCTTCACGCGCCGCTTGAAGGATCCAAGGTTATAGGATGGCGAGAACACATGCTGCAGGAAGCTTTAAATAAAACCAACTAATAAAAACCGAATATCTTACTTTATTTATATCATACAAAAATTAACTTACAATATAACTTTTTATTTCTATTCACAAACAAATGATATTTAACACTTATATAATATACGAATACTTAGTTCAATTTTATTGATGTAAAACTTTTAATTTTTTGATCGACAACACGATCGGTTAACACCCGCATTATAAGCTAGCCATACCATATAAACGAACGCTAATTTTATTTCGCTGAGCTGGTAGACAAAAAAAGCGTTGACATTCAAGCTGCGCAGTAGCCTGTTTTGTTAACTATAATGCGATTAAAATAAGAATAAGACGGAATCGTCGACATTTTGTGACGTCTAACTCTCTAACCAACTTCACTTTAGTATGGTGTCTTTTTCTTTGCGGACCGTCAAGAATAAGACACCTTTGAATCAGTCAAGTGAAGTTAGTCAACAGCACGTCCTATTCTTATTCTAATAGCATTAGTACTTACTTTTCGTTTTTCAAATGACTATAAATTTAAAAATATTAATAAATGCACGACTGTAAACGATGCGCAGTGCTATTCTTACTGCCTATCCTTATACTGCGCAGCACAAGTCAGCGCTCTCTTTATCTGTCGGTAGTTATACTGACAGCTAAATTTTATCATGAATAGACATGTCGGACACTTGGATTATCAGTTGAACTATTACGATTTCATAATTTGCGCTCAAAAAATCAAAGTCAGACATCTTACAATGAGTTCTTTTCAGACAATTCAAAAAGACACTAAACTAAGTGAGAATAAATGTCAAAGTAATAATAATTGCATTTGCATAATTTTGTACTTCAATTAATGCGCATAATTTACGCGTAATTTATTTGGATTGTAAAAAAAACAACAAAACAAATAACGTTCAAATGTCTAATGTCAAAGTTGACAAATACCCCCACTTCAAGCTGTAGCGCCCTCTATGTTTAAACTTAATATGAAAAGATTTTTAAATTGTTCGTTAAACTATGTACTAAAATTATTTCGAGAATATTTCTAAAATACGATTTTAACAAAAAAAAATACGAAACTAATACAGTCTAAAATATATCGATCCATTCTTTCTTTCTAAAGTTATTTACATATTAAAATCTATAAAACATTATTTAGTATAATTTAAAAAATACACATTTTTGACCACCGATATAACTTTGCTAACGTGGGTCGCGTCCCAAGACACATCAGAATCAGACCACTCTTTAGAACTGTTCCAAATTGATTTCTCCTTTATGCAGCGTATAGCGCTATTTGACAAGCGTTGCGCATTGTTAGCACACCAGTTTGTTAGGCGAAAAGACTCGGGTTCGATTCCTGGTCGAAGCAAATATTAGTTTCATAGCATTTTTTTTAATAATTAGATTACCTAAATATTATCTGTAGTGTATGAGGGTACATTGCACATATATATACCTACATACATGTGCAATGTACATGTGCAATTACTAGTTGCACGTGACACAGTCTCCAGCGTATCAGGCAGAACACGACAGCTGTCGGAGTGGGCAGACGTGTGGCATAATACGTTGGCGAGCCTGTGATTACAATAATCCTTAGTTATTAGTGTTACTACTGCATGAAGTACTACGCAAACACTACATTACCTAACAAAAAGAAAAGCTGGATAACACCGCGACATTTTTTTATTAAAAAAATATTTGTTTAATCAAATAATTTAAATGAAAAATATGAAACACGACCATGCTGTAATCGAATTTCTTTGGGAGGATAAGGGTGATTAATTACCGCAACGTTAACCCAGACGCAAATATGTTTGCAAGCTCCTATAAAGGATTATTATTATCAAATATAATGAGTATCTATTCTACACATTCAAACTGTTAAGAGGATAATGGGGAACTTGTGTTTAACTTTAATTTTTTTTAAATTTACATTTCTATACTAAGCTACTAAAGTGCTACAAGTGCTGCTACAGAAACAGGACAACCAAAGTACATATATCAAAGAAACATTGGTACCGGTGGGTGAACTCGAACTTGTGCTCTTGGTTTGTGCAACCATTGCACTGCCACTACACCACGGTCGCCTTAATAAATTTATTTAAAAAACAAAGTGAAAACCGGACAGTAGAAAACAAAGAAAATATTCACTAGATTAGTACATATTATGCACCATACAGGAGAAATTCTTTAATGGATCAGCTGTCCTTTGAAAAATGAAATGTCCACTGTTCTTTTTACACTGCTGGTTTTGTTTGCAGAAAATGTATAAGCGATTGAATTGTGATGCATGCCAGCAGTGGACCTTAACATTCACAATTAGATCTCATACAGGAAAAAAAACATGGGCGAGAATATTTTGCCGGTGCCGATTTGCTCCGCGATGTTGCCAAACCGAAGCGCACAGGCGACGAAACTTTAGAGTCCGTTGAGCTGACAAGCGACGATGAAGAGTTTCAGAAGGAAGATGCAGTAACTGAAGTCCAGAACCCTACCGACAATGAGATCAACAATACCGATGCTGTGGATGTGGCTGCTTCTCACGACACTGAAATTTGGAACGAGGATAAAACTACAACACAGTCAAGCAAAAAAGGGAAAGGAAAGAAAAAGGGCTAAAGTTCTACCAGTACATTAAGCATCCGCTGTGTTAATGTCTAGTTTATAAACGAGCAAGAATTAATAAAAAAAAATGATGGCTATACTTAATGATACATTTGATTTTCATTGGCTAGGGCTGTTGCTCCCATCATAAGAATATTAATAAAATTTACTTTTTAAACCTAATTTTAGGAATCCAGGTACATAACTGGTGCAACATCAATCAATCAATCAATCAAATTGTCACGCCTTTTTCC
Organism: Tinea trinotella; assembly: GCA_905220615.1. Taxonomy (NCBI): domain Eukaryota; kingdom Metazoa; phylum Arthropoda; class Insecta; order Lepidoptera; family Tineidae; genus Tinea; species Tinea trinotella. The sequence goes on from HG992325.1 coordinate 2,094,578, forward strand.
CCCAGGGATAGGCAAAGACAATGGAGCGCCACCTACCACTTATCGACGTGCAACATAGTTTATAAAATCCTAAAGGGATCAGGCAGGGAAAAGTTTGTTTCAAAAATGGAAATGCCACAAAAGATGGCATTAGGAAAATACAAAACGACAAAATTAAAAATGTTAAAAATGAACTGTTGTTTAATTTTATCCTATAATATATGTAGTTAATAGGGTCAGAGTGATCTAAGTGACGATTAAAATTCACTTTTAAAAAATCACTTTTTGTGGCTGAAAACACCAGAAGATTGGATAAGCCTCGTTCGTAATTGTAGGAAGCAGAAACCCTGCACAGTTCTGGGTATGAAATGAATATTTCTTAAATTTGAAAGCCTTACAGTATTATTCAAAGAAAATCAAATTATACTAGACACCATTTACTCCCTCTTTCTGTCAGGAGAGACATAGGTGATGTAGGTTATTTGTTGATGATAGCTAGAGGAAATTTAAAAACATAAAAGCAAAAACTTTCAATACATACTGTCCAACCATGGACCTGTACTGTACCAATATTGATCAGATAAGAAAACACTTGAATATATGTGTTTAATGTTTATTTTTCGTTTGTATTGTATATTGGTGGGAACTAATTAGGCTTAGTTTTAGTATAGTTTGTATTTAGATTTATAAAAGAGCTGTAAGTTTCCCTAAAATAAATAAATAAATATTAAGAGCAGGCGCAAAAATTTCAAAGATGCGAAAGATAAAGTTTACTAAAAGTTCAAAAGCTCAGTAAGTTACAACGATGATTACACTGAAACTTATGAAACGGTTGACCTGAAACCGGACAATATAGATTCCGCACCTAATTTTTTAACCTGAAGAAATATTGTAATAAAATAATATACACCGGAAAAGGCCTCCGAAACTAGACCAACACCGTATTAAAAAATGCGAGACATAAAAAAACCTTCAAATTTATTCCAACCATCCATCTCTTGTTTTACTTGACGTTACCACATGTTCCAAAGACGAGGAGGCGGTGAGAAAGCACCAGGCGATGAAAACCTATTGCCTGCTGTATTAGGTGATGATCAATGTCATGATATTTGATATATGTCATTGTCATAATTTGTCAAACTCCAATATTATTTTATGTATATTTCTTAAGTTAATTAAAGCCTTTATTCATGGTATTTTCCGCTTTATGTGAAAGAACATGTTTTACTTTCTTTATAACTTTAATAATTTTATTTCGTGTTTTTTCTAATTTCTCAAATGCCGATGCCATTATTTTTTTTTATAAAACTTAGAATGTAAGCTTTATTTAATTAAATATTTTAACAGCAACCCCTAACGCGTTTACTTAATTTTCTGAATAATATAATTTTGAGACCTATATCACTCTGGTTCCAAGATATAATTTCTATTTCAAAAATTTTTTTTTTCTTTTCTTATGGCAAAGAATACGTCAATATGCAGCCATTTTCAATAGCTTCGTAATTTGCTTCTCAGCTCAATTCGATGCTAACGCTTTGTGTCAACTTTTAGAACTAAAGTCAAAGCACAGCTGTCCTATCTGTATTACTAGTATAATAGTTATCTGTGAATCGAACCCAGGACTTTACGCGTAACGGACCGGTGTTCTGGTAATATATATATATATATATATATCTTCAAAATATTTTATAATAACAAGGATACTTAATCGACTTTTTGTATTTTCTTTAGTCCCCCAAACTACTTTCTAGTCTAAATTACACATATCCAATTTCAAAACACTTTTATAAATGCTAGTTAAAATAAGCACGGCAAGCCAAGAAGCAAGTTTACAGAACCTTTAAATTTGATACGCTGACTTAGTGTTTAATATGAGCTATAGTCCGTCTAAGCCGAAATGACGCGCCCCTCCACTGCATTTAAGCACACGTGTGATTATAAAACATGAATGCAACACACTGAAAATGCAATTGTAATTGGTCATTTAGTTGCTGGTTGGACACAAAAGGAGGATCATGATGATAAAGTATAGTAATATAGTTAGTAATATTTGTATTCACACATTTAAATAAACTAATAAAGTGGAGGGGCGCGTCAATTATAGTTAGACAAGCTATACAGTGATATTCCTAGCTGAAGTCGATCTTGTTTCTTGGATTGCCATGCTAGGGGAGCTGGTCATCTAATTAGTAAATCAGTCTTTAAAATTTATTAAAATTCAGAGTCCTTTCAGTGCAACAAATTTAACTATGTGAACGTAAAGGCAGGTCACAATCAACTGCTTTGCCTGCCTATGTGTTGGATCCTTCAAGCGATGCGTGAAGAAGCACCTTTAGCCGGCATAGTGACGCGACTGATGCAGCCGTGAACATACTCGTCGTCGTCACTCTTGGACCTCCTCTTGCTTATCATCAGGCTGGGAGAGGTCAGATGTCGTGTCACAATAAAAAAATAAAACAAACTGTTTTCCGATTCCAACTATGTCACTGAATTTATGTCTTTTGGGTGATTTAGAAAACCACTTAAGGAGAAAAATACCTATAAAGGCGTTAAAGGCAGATTTATGGTGGTCCTCTGCCCAGCTAGGACCCTGGTTCACCTAGGATGGCATTGTAGCTATTGCTTACATGTATTTATGCAAGTAGCAGTTGCATCCACTATGCCGGCCTAGTTGGAAAGTTGGAACCGGCAACTTTTAAACTGATCCCGGATCGCACCCTAGCTAAACATCAACCAAATAGGGACCAAATTTCGATGTCCAATTGTATCCTATTGACGAAACGACTATGTTTTTTACTAAATTATTAAAAATATAATCACCTACTAAGCATATTATACTGGGTGTAAATAAGCACAGAGCAATCCATTTAACCAGAAGTCGTATACATTAAAGACATAATTCCTTATTGCACAAAACAGAATACATAGAAAGTCGATAAAAAGAATAGATTATGTACAATGGCCGCCTTATTAATAAAAGGCACTCTCTTTCAGGCAACCAGCCTTAAGGTAGTGAAACGGATAAACTGATGGTATTGTATGTGATTCATATATTGTAAAAACATATTTGTATTTATAGTGCTTGTATCATAGAAACAGGACAACCAAAGTACATATATCAGAGATAAATTGGTACCGGTGAGTGGTTTCGAACCCGTGCACTCGGCTTGCGTGACCATTGCATTGCCACTACACCACGTTCGCCTTATTGTATTGTAATATATATTATGTTAGTTTTATGATATTTTATGATCTACCTTGCTCTTATATGATTATAATGCCTCTAAGGTTTGACTGAAAGAGAATGTCTAGTGCCATTATGTCTGGCTTCTGTCATTTGTGCAATAAAGTTTAAAAAAAAAGAAATACACGTCTCATTTTAGACTCCGATTTTATTATATTATTATTGGTTTTATTGTTTCAATATTAACTACATAACACTATAGTGCGTTATTTGGTTGATATCTGAGGCGCCAGGCGGGCGCAACGGCCTCGAATAATTTAAACTCAAACCTGGTAGACGGTCGTAATACTCTAAAACACTGCAATAACGTTTTAGTATTAGTAGTGTTACAAGAGGTTAAATGGATTGTTCTAAGTGTTTATTTACACCCGGTATTAGACATGATATAAAGAAATAATAATATCAAAATTGGTATTGAAAATCAAATAGACTTCCAACTCACATTGTATTTTTGATATGTGATACAGCTCATGTTTTATTTATACTATACAACATTATTTACACAAATTAAACGTCTTTTTTATATTATAAATCGACATTTTATCTAGCTGCCTGATGATAAGCGATGGGAGGTCCAAGAATAAACAGACTCAGTTTTTAGCTGCCTAAGTCAAAAGTGCTTCCTCTCGCCTCACTTGAAAGATCCAAGGTTATAAGATGGGAGTTTAGGTGTATCACATATCAAGATTAGCTTTTAATTTTACCGTTCAGTATACATTTTTACAATATTGCAAATATAAGTCTGTATCAATTAATAATATTTTTATACACAAAGACTGTCTAGGCCGGCATAGTGGATGCGACTACTAGTAGAAGTTATTTAACTGTACTATCGCCTCTTATTCTTGCCTTAAAACATTGGAATTCACTGGTATATTTTTAGGTGGTTATTGGTACCAGAAAAGATAACAGACTATAGGTGACTAAAGTGTGTATTTAAGCTGTTGGTAACAAAACAGCGCTAACTTTTTTTATCAACATAATAAAATTTGTGCAATAGCTTAAAAAAATGACACAAAAAAGTCTGTACATTTTTTGCGGACCGGTTACCTAAGTTCTCATAACAAAGTACTTTCTATTAGATCCAGTATTTTCATCTAAAATGATTTATTAACGAACACAGACTTATATTAAAATACACTCATATTCATAAAGATATTTCATAACTAAATAACCTTTAGCCTGAGGCAGCCGGGAACTAACTCGGTTTTTATAGTCGTCGTCACTCTTGCTTAGGCGGGTTGAGGTCAGACGGGTCAAGGTCAGATGTTGTGTCACAATAAAAGAAATTAATATAGGTCTTAGTGCAAAAAGAATTTACCTTATAATTTTACATGTAACCTCAAATTTCCTGAGGGAAAATTACTAAGTCGTGGTAATTTTCAGTACAAAGATATCTTTATAAATCTGAGCTTTAAATAAATAACTAAACTATAAGACTTATCACATTTCGACATCCATAATATTTGAATTACTTTCGGGCACAACGAGCACCCCTGACCTTTTTGTTGTTTCTACTTGGTTCCCTTCCTTTGATTTCTCATCTTTATCCTCAAGCTTCTCCAAGATAGATTCTTTGGGCTTCCATAAAACCAGTGACATACATGGCTTTTCTATTCTGTAAATATTATTATTATTTATTATTATTATTCAATAATAGACTAGCAGCTCTCGCTGATGCGTCTGTATCTTCACTTGTGCACACTATTCAGTTGTTAGGTTTTTATCAAGTTTAATTTTAAATTGTGGTTGCATTGACAACTTCTTCTGGCAATTTGTTCCAAGAGTTAACTACACGATTTGTAAAAAAAATTGTAGTAGGGGTTCAGCTTTGCTAGGACTCTTATTAGTTCAGTATTATGACCACGAAACCTGGTATTATCTTTAGTTTTAACTTTTTTTGTATTGTGACACGATATTTGACCTCGACCCGCCAGATGATAAACAAGAGGCGGTCCAAGAGTGACGACTGAAAAAAACTGAGTGTCCCGGCTGCCTCAGTAACCGTCATCATGCTCCTTCAATTTTGATCTTTGGTCGGCATAGTGTAGATGATTAAGGTAAATAGCCTCGGCACCCTTTTTATGCATGTAGAAGCACCTTTGGCCGACATAGTGACGGCGACTGAGGCAGCCGCGAACTGACTCGGTTTTTTTGGTCGTCGTCACTCTTGGAACTCTTCCTGCTTATCATCAGTCGGGCCGAGATCAGAAGTTGAGTCAAAATAAAAAAAACAAAGAAAATTTCACCCTTGCTTTCTACAGGCAAGTAGAGGTCACAATAAAAGAAAAATTACCTATCAAGAAGTGAGGTAGGTATTATAGGCTCTGCTTTGAGGTTCTTCAACTCATCACAGAGCACAAGAGTCTTTCCTTTCAACTGCTCACTAATAGGCAAAGACTGCTCCATCATATCCATGGACTCCTCAGGTTGATGTGTAGTGTATGTCGATGATATGTGAAGGCCGCTGAGATGTTCCGCCATTTTCTCTTCACTTATAAACTGTTTGGCTGGCCTGCGAAAAAATACAATATAAATTTTATTTCTTATTTTCCAGGTTATATAATAATTTGATTATAAGTTATATATGATGGGGTATACATATGATCTATGTATCTCTATTAATGTAACTTCATGTTGTTAAATACTTAACTAATTTCTTCTCATATTTGTTTTGGAGCACCATTTTCTCAGATCCTAACACAACTCTCTTGTTTCTCTCACAACCAAAATACTCTTCATACAATGGGTTCATACTGCTTTTTTTAGAATGTTCCTGTTGATCAAGGAACTATGTTTAAAGAAATCCCCAATTTATCTTTCTACTTCTAATTTATATTTTCTGTCATGCCTCTTTCTTCCATCCATCATAGTCATTCCAAGTGCTCAAGCCAATGTACATAGGACATCATTCAATTTGGGCTATTTTTGTACTACTTTTGTAATGCCCAATAATGAAATAATATATAAATAGTAGTTTCGATACTTGTATTGATAAAACTTATTAAAAGATACACCAGAGTTCAGTGAAGCACAAAAACTAACTTTATTTTACATTACCCACATTAGCAAAAATACAAAATTATAAACTGTCAATATCTAAACATAAACAAATACATAGTACTTATAACAATATTGCTGTTAATTGCTGTGCAACTGAGTTATTTGGAAAATAGGATACGGATTTTGTATCGTACCCAATTATGGGGACACACCATATTAACAGTTCTGCTATGAACTGTCATAATTATAGTTTGGTCATTTTGAACACCTAAACTATGCAAAATCATATTGTAATCCTGTTACATTAAACTATTTTAAAATGCACATACAACTGTTAATCCTGTTTATCCCAAGTCCCCAAACAAAATGAATGATGTCCTGTCCTTTACACCGAATTAATCATGCTTCTGTACTTCTTCTGCATTGCCCCACATTCACATCCATGTAGGAACAAGCACCACATCATGAACAACCATTTATGTAAGATTAGAAGACAGATAGTTGGTGGTCATTTGCCCAGTCTGCCAATCTGGGGTAGCACCATCACTTGAAACCATGAAATTTCCAAATCAAGCTGGAAGTTTCCACTTTTGACTAGATCAGCATAGCAGATGCAACTGCAACTTGCGGTTATTTAAATGTCTATTCATTGACCACACTCCAGCTTAACAAAAGGCAGAGTGCAGTCATATAATAATAAAGTTTATAATAAAAGTTATAAACTTTTATTTTAACTTAAAACTTATAAAAAAAAACAGCCACGATAATAATAAAAGTTTTTGACATAATTTGGCTGCTCATTATGCTCATGTATAGTGAAATTCACTACACCCATGCGTGTTTTTATATGTGTTAAAATGAATTTTATTATAAACAGACTAGGAAGAAATGCTAAATAATACACATATTAATGAATTATGACTGTTAAAATACTTACACAGGTGGCCCCAAATCAACCGGTTTCCTTTTACAATGTAAATTTTGAGTGCCCTGTTGCATGAGGCAGCCGCTCGAAGTTTGCGCTGTAAATTGCATTAAATGGGGCTGGGGAGATGCGGTACCCCATGGCATTTCCTGCACATTCCATGGTTGACCTGAAGGCACAGGCATTGCATGTGGCCCAGCATTTCTATTACCACCAAATCCACCCAAGGCCTGTTGGGCAAATATTTGGTTCGACATTTCACTGTCGTTATCGCCTCTATTGTAAGGCCACGGATAAAACACATCCATATTATCCTCAATCGTGTCTTTTTCACAAATCAACAATAGAAATATGAAATCCCGCTGTACATACAATATTTACGCACAATGCACAGATATACTGAAATTATTATGACAATTCCTCGGCGAATCGATTCGTTTGAAAACAACAACAGACAATCTAGAATTTTCTAGTATTTTCCATTACAAAAAGACTTAGCTGAAAAATTATACGATAATTTTCCAATAAGTGTATACATAAAATATTAGAAATATTTACAATTTTTTAACAAGTTGAATAATTAATTTATCTATAGATTTAGCCATTCTTGATTGAATGTTGCTTGGCAACACGGTTTTTCGTAAATTCCAAACAAGGAGACGCCCTAAGCCCACTTACCCATACATAAAATACGTGTATCATCCGCCATGTTACATTTTAAATTTACCTGTCAAAATTCTACTTTAGTGACGTATTTATGTCGTAAGTCAATATCGATATTTTTTAAAAATAAATATTGTGTTAGAATTCTACTAAAGCTTAAACAACTTTTACTTCCAAGGATATATCAGTTTTATTTTAAAATGTTTATTATGGATCCCAAAGATCCAAGATGGTGTGTGCTAATAGCCATACAACAGAAGTAGAAACTTAGATTTTTCTAAATAAAAAAATTATAAATAAGTTGACTTGAATTTATACACTTAAAATACATTGTGTCGTACTACGAGCAAATACCAAGATTATCAAGTTTTGGTGAACCTTTGGTAAAACATGCTTTACGATTATCGAAACTACTTGTGTACAGAAAATACAACACTAACAATGCCGCCATTATTAATTTCCGTTGACGGCCATTTTAGAAGTTTTTTGGTTCTGTTAGCGGACTTTGGTGCAGCTCTTGTTTTCTATTCTGATGTTCCTCGGCTGTCGCCTGTCAGATTCTGACTTGTTTGCCGCCGCGTCTTGTTTTCCTTTCACTTCGTGAATGTTACTTTGATTATTTTTAATTTATAAACAGGATTGCCAAATATGTTTTAACATTTAATAGTGTTGTTGTGATAAAATGGGGCTCGACTTTGACGTGTTGGAGTTTTGTAAAAGGCTGCGCCAAGATAGGCCGCCACCGTATCAGTGCCCTCTTGAGAAATGTGACAAAGTTTACAAGTCTCTCTGTGGTTTACAATATCATTTAGTGAACTATGATCATGATAATCCTACGCCTGTAACTCCTGCTGTGCCATATAATCGGAAAAAGGCAGGCCGAACTAGAGCCGCCGTTCCCACTGGAGACATAGCTTTGCAAAGTCCGCCTAAAGAGGCTTTAACTTTTGCAGAAGCTCAGAAAGTGGTACAATTTGAGATTGATGGCAAAATTAGTAGAATACCTATTGATCAGCCACTTACAATAATGGCTTTGGAGGAATGGGAGCAAAAAAATTCTGAGCTTGAAAAGCCAATTCCGTTTGTTGAACCAGCGCCTGAGCCGCATGTGAAGTTGCCTGAGGCTAGTTATAAGGTAAAAATTCAAATCTTTAATTGACTAACTGTACAGGTATTTCCTCAATTAATATTTGAATGATAAACTGCATGTAATTGTATTACTGATCAGTCCTAGAGAAACTGGCATCCCAGTAAAACTATTTTAGTTATAATGTATGTACATTAATAGTTTAAAAGATATAGTTAATTATTTTTTAAGGAGAAACTCTATTTTTATTTGAAGATGTCAAATATGTTTTTTATATTTACTTGTATGTAATAATTTATTGTTTATATTTATAAGACGACAATGCCTATGTGTGGCTGCTATAGACATGAATTTACATCTTTGTAATTTATAATCTGTTTATATTTAGTTGACAATGCCCATTTGTGGTTAATTTGCTTTTTTGTATTGACGTGTAAAAGTACAGAATATCTGCCGACTTACTTATTAAATAAAAATGAAATGAAGAGTGGTAGGTAGAAAGTTGATGGACATTTGTTTAGTGTGCTGATCTGTGGTAATACCAACACTTCCAAATCTACAGATCCTGTTTCATTTCAGGATCAGCTTGAAAATGTTAGCCTGGCATTGTGGGTGCAATTGCTATGCACCCACGCACTCCAGCCTAACATCAGGTGGTGTGCTGTCATATGTGTCTTCTTAGTCACATTTTTATACTTAGAGGGATAAGCAAGATATTTTTAATATCTGCTATGAGTACATTTGACTTAGTTTTATTACAGTTATACATGACATTTAAATAACAAGGTCCAATACAAAAGAATAACTATACAATCAAAATAAATAAAATTAAACAAAATAAATAAATTAAATAAGGTGACTGTGGTGTAGTGGCAGTGCAATGGTTACACAAACTGAGAGCGCAAGTTCGAAACCACCCAAGTACCAATGTATTTTTGATATATGTACTTTGGTCATCCTGTTTCTATGATACAAGCACTTTAGTAGCTTAGTATAGATATGTAAATAAAAAAACATAAAATTTTAAATAGTTTATCAATGTGACACAATTTTATCATGAAAAGATGGCTGTTGAAATATATTGCATTCCTCTGATGAATATTTTACAGAGGTCCACAGGAGACTTGACAAAAAATGGGGGTTCTATAAAGAGGTGGTCTATAAATTTGGTTTTGATAGTGAAGTGCTAAAATGTTGGCATGACTCCACCTATCAATGTAAGCAGATAATATTTTAAAAAGCCCAGCGTCTGTTACTTCTAAAACTTGCATATTCCATATTGAGTATGTGTCGAGACTTGCAAAGGCAATTTTTGTGGAGTTTTAGAAATATGGTAGAAATGCAGGAATTTTGAAGTGTGTGGGGGGATTTTACGACATAAAATTAAAACAGTGTCAATATTACAGTGTCATAGGATACTTTAAAAAATATCAAAATTTAAAAAATATTTTTTCAAACAAACTTAATACCATAAAAATATAAAAATAATAAAACACCATTAATGTACCTATGATCACTGACCTGTGATAAGAGCGGCAACAGTGCACTTGTCATTGTACCTACAGTATTCCCAAATTAATAATGCGCATGCAGATCTTAATTGTGGTATTCCGGGAAACATCGCACAATTAATTCACTACACAATAAATAAAATGTTACGTAAGGACGCGCGACGTCACGGGTGCTGCGATGCACTGACTGACCTGACCTACTTAAATAAAGTTTAAACAAAAAGCGACTAACATAGAAATAAAACAACATATTTTTATCCCTTTCGCACATACTCAATTCTCAAAAGACATGAGTGTGTAATAAGTAGCTTCTTCAGTTTGCATTATTTTAAACTGCATAGGTAGGTTAAATAAAAATAAGTATGATGATCAGGGTCCTTCACCTGTGTCATATGGGTCAGTAACAAATACAGCATGTAGTAAAATATCAAAATGAAAACTAATGTCTGGTAGCTAAAGTAATGGATATTTTTGAATGATTTTTTTAATGTGGTTTGAGAACATCATTAGCTATCCGGGTTTTAATTTATTGTCGTAAAATCCCCCCACACACTGTATAGTAAAAGATATTATCATAGGCCTTGTTTAGCATATATTGCTCAATGTCTGACATCGCTACTATCGCTTTGGAATGACCACAAGATACTCGAGTATATAGAATATAATTAATAATATTAAATTTCTATTTCGCAGGTTTTAGATGACTACAATGAAAGAGTGTGTGATGCACCACCTCGACCCAATGCCTACATTCGTTTTATTGAAAAATCTGCAGAGGAACTTGATGGAGAAGTGGAATATGATGTGGATGAAGAAGACACAGCTTGGCTATCATTCATTAATAAAGGAAGAGCTAAACAGAACTTGCCACCAGTTTCTGTTGATACCCTGGAGCTTCTCATGGATAGATTTGAAAAGGAGTCCTATTTTCAGGTACTAGTTTTGTTTAAAGCACCTAAATCAACTATTAACTCTTTAAACTTTATATTCTTTAAAGAGTGGTAGGCAGTGGTACCCAGTCTGCTGATCCGGGGTAGTACCACCACTTACTAGTATACAGACCGTGAAGTGATTTGGTCGCGTTTCAGGATTAAATTGTAAGTTGCCTGTTTCCACTAGGCCGGCATAGTGGATGTGACTGCTACTTACAGTTATTGAATTGTAGTAGCAGTGACATCCATTCATGTACCACACTCCAGCCTAACATCAAGGGGGGTGCTGTCATATGTCGAGTCACAATAAAATATATATATATATATATATGTATATAAATGCAAATAAGGATAAACATAGGGATAAAAGCGCCATACTACTTGATTTAGACTCCATTTTATTTTACTTATAAAAACCTCCTTCTAAAATATATAGGCTATGCTTAGTTTGGCCTAGATACTACATTTAATCTAATAATAAGATGCTAATATGATGCACAAAAGCTGCGAATTTTATAATTGTTTATATAATAATTTACTTTTAATTATTATTTTGGTTTTAGTTTTTTTATGGCTATTGTGTGTATTTTTTAAATAATTTATTTTGTGACTTACTGTATACAAATGATTAAATAATGTAATGAAATTTGTCAGGCATCACAGAATGGCCAACAGCCCACAGCGACAGTTGACGAGGATGCAGTATGTTGCATTTGCATGGATGGAGAATGTCAGAATACTAATGTTATATTATTCTGTGACATGTGCAATCTGGCTGTGCACCAGGATTGTTATGGGGTATGTCACTATTTTAATTAATATTATATGTAGGTAGGCCTCCCCCACTAGGTAGACTAAAGCATCTTATCATTGGGAATGGCGTTCTAAGGAGAAGGCCTATGTTCAGCAGTGGACGCCTTCTAGCCATATTTACTACAATATGATTATAATGACTATATGTACTATGATTTGTAATTGAATAGACCAAATCGACATAGTGGTGCCCAGACTGCCGATCCAACTAGGCCAGAATGCGAGCGAAAGAGAAAGGGAATTCTTTCTGCTCTGCGACCGCACAAAAAAAAATAGGCTGACATAGTGAAAACAACTGATGCTAGGGCTATCTAACTGTTGTAGCAGTTGCTCCTATTCGTGGACTCAGTTAACCATCGGCGGGGTGCTGTTATATGTCTAGTCACATAAATAAAAAATAATGTTACGCTGCATTTATATCCAGGTCCCCTATATCCCCGAAGGTCAGTGGTTATGCAGAAGATGTCTGCAATCTCCGTCACGACTTGTCAACTGTGTTCTGTGCCCCAATATCGGAGGTAAATATATGTACTATTACTATAATAAACGCGATAGTAAGCCACATAAAATTTGTTTAATTCATTAATCAATATCCGCGCAAAATCTAAGAAAATACTCTAATAAACCCGTTAATCCATTGGAGCACGGGTCCCACCACATTGGTTTCTTGCTTTAACAGCAACCCTAAAGCCGCATCCACATGGCAAACACCTAACACAAACATGTGGATGTGTGAATTAAACAATTTTTTTGTGGCTTACTATTGTGTTTATTTTGGTTTTGATTTTACAATTTTATCTCTCCGTGATCATGATGGCTGCAAAGCTCTTGAAAGGTCGAAATAATAAAATAAAATTGTATAATCAAAACTAAAATAAATGCGATGCTTAAGCCGCATAAAATTTGTTTAATTTATGAATCAAATGAATCAATATTTGTGCAAAATCTAAGAAAATATGTGGATGCGTGTATGTTTATGTTTTTCTGTTTTTTTTTTGTGGTCGCACGTGTTAAGCATGTTGGTTTTTCTTTAACAATCAAAGGATGTTCGGCAAACAGTTTGCGATGTCTCCAAATGCTTAGTAGTATATGAAGTACTTGTATATTGTACGATTTCTGTGAATTTTGATCATCCGCCATATTTGCTTATCCGGAATATACTAGCATGTTTACCAAGTTTGTAAATGCCTACTTGTGTTCAGTGATTGCAGTCAATATTTGTTATGTTTGGTGTTTGCAGCAAAACCAAGCATCATATGCCGCCTAATACGTTTGACATATAAGTACAGTTTTTGTAAGTGATTTATAGCAAACCTATCTTCAGCTGGGTCTACGTCAATTTTTTTTTATTGTGACACGAGATCTGTCTTTGACCCGTTGACTAGACTGATGATAAGAAAGAGGAGGTCCAAGAGTGACGACGACTGAAAAAATCGACTTAGTTCACTATGCCGGCCAATATATTTGAGGGTGGATAGTAAATATATACAGTATCGGGGGGATAATACGACAATAAATTAAAACCCGGATAGCTAATGATGTTCTCAAACCACATTTAAAAAATCATTCAAAAATATCCATTACTTTAGCCACCAGACATTATTTTTAATTTTGCAATTTTACTACATGCTGTATTTGTTACTGACCCATATGACACAGGTGAAGGACCCTGATCATCATACTTATTTTTATTTAACCTACCTATGCAGTTTAAGATAATGCTAACTGAAGAAGCTACTTATTACACACTCATGTCTATTGAGAATTGAGTATGTACGAAAGGGATAACAATATGTTGTTTTATTTCTATGTTAGTCGCTTTTTGTTTAAACTTTATTTAAGTAGGTCAGTCAGTGCATCGCAGCGCCCGTGACGTAGCGCGTCCTTACGTAAGATTTTTTTTATTGTGTAGTGAATTAATTGTGCGACGCTTTTTGTGATTAGTTTTGTTCATCATTATTGGCGGATGCCGCCAAAAGTCCCCGAGGCGTGCAGGTCTCCCAAAGTGATAATGCGCATAGAAATCTATGTCACTGTTCGGCAACGGTCGTATTCCCCGAGCGTCGTCGGAAGAATTGTTTTCGATTGCAACAAACATTTCGTGCAAAATGCAAGTGCATTGTTTAGGGCTCTTACGATTCAATGATTCAGGTGTTTCCGGGAATACCACAAGTACGAAGATCAGCATGCGCATTATTAATTTAAGAATACTGTAGGTACAATGACAAGTGCGCTGTTGCCGCTCTTATCACAGGTCAGTGATCATAGGTACATTAATGGTGTTTTATTATTTTTTATATTTTTATGGTATTAAGTTTGTTTGAAAAAATAATTATTTAAATTTTGATGTTAGAATTTATTTGATATTTTTTAAAGTATCCTATGAAGTAATATTGACGCTGTTTTAAAAATATTGTCGTAAAATCCCCCACACACTGTATACATAACACTACCTTAACGAACTTTAAGAGTGGTAGGCAGTAGTGTCAGACCAAACTTCTACAGTTAAAATAACTGTAAGTAGCAGTCACATCCATTATACTGGCTTAGTTGGATCTGGCAACTTAAAAGCTGATCCCGAACATGACTAAGTCACTTCACAGTTTAGCTCTTCTTTTTTTGATCTATCAATCAATGAAATTCTAAAGCCTTTTTCCCATAGGGATAGGCAAAGAGAATGGAGAGCCACATGCCACGATCCTGACACAACTCCCTCACTTTTCTCACATCCACAATTCTCTTTATACAAGATCTATGATGGGCTAGTTAGTGTCTAGTGGCAATTCAACTTTTTTGAGGATGTCTCCAATTTGCTCAGAAGACAGGCACAACAACGCAGACCCAGGAGTCTGCCTTGTTTAACACATCCATCCATATCAGATTGATAAATTCCTTTCGTCAATCTACTTTCACTCATCCCTTCCATATGTCCAAACCATCGAAGCATTCCTTTGTCAATTCTTTTTAATATATGGTCTTTGCTAATACAAATAGTTTCATTGCAGGTGCATTCAAGCAAACAGACCAAGGCACATGGGCTCATGTTGTCTGCGCTCTGTGGATACCAGAAGTCAGATTTGCTAATACCGTCTTTCTGGAACCTATAGGTTTGTATTTTTTGTGTACATATTGTATTTGTATAATTAATTCTTCGCGACTGTTCTGACAGGAGTGATTATATACAAGTATATTTTTTTTTATTTTGAGGCTTTGATAGTAAGCTAACAGAATTTTAGAGCGCCGAAAAGCTTTTACGGTTGCCTTTGTCGCCATCACTGTGCCGGCTAATTATTCGTTTTATATGAGTATTTGCACTTTATATTTTACGTTATAATGCAATTTAAAAAAATACATAAAAGAAGTATCTGCTAGTAAATTTTTGGATTGTGCAGGTAGAGAAAAGTATGTGGAGAGAGAAAAGGGCATATTATCGATACTAATATTATAATGATTAAAGATTTGTAAGTTTGTAACGAATAGGCTCAGATACTACTGGGCCGATTTAGAAAAAATATTTCACCATTAGAAAGCTACATTCTTCGTCAGTAACATAGGCTATATTGGATTTTCAAAAATGTTTTTTTTCGTTCACCACATCTGATAATTTAAATTTAAGTTAATTGATGAATTAATTTTATATACACTATTTACAACAACGTTAATGGTAGGTATAAAGATTTTACATACATAACGGAGAAACTGATTATTTAACCATTATTCTTGCGACGTATTTTTACCCGTACGATGTATTTTGGGTTAGGCAGCTATAATAAATAAAAACAGAATAAGGAATATGCATGAAGATAGATTGGTCTAAGATTTCTAAGACCAATCAAGCTACCATAGCGAATGGTACTGCTGCCTTAGACCTGTCCATCTAAGTCACTGTTGCTAAAATATTACAAATAAGAGTTTTGAAACAACCAACTTTACTTTGTCCATTGTCATGACGACTGAGGCAAACGTACGCTATTTTTTTCAGTCGGCGGCGCTCTTGGACCTCCTCTTGTGTACTATCAGGCAAGTCGAGGTCATATGGGTGGAATTTAAATTTGTAAATGTTTTTAGATTCAATAGAAATGATCCCTGCTGCCCGTTGGAAGTTGCAATGTCTGGTATGCAAGCAGAGAGGTGCCGGGGCATGTATACAATGCCATAAAAACAATTGCTATTCAGCATTCCATGTCACTTGTGCCCAGCAGGCTGGGTGAGTTGGATTATAATCATATGCTCATAGATATATGGTGGTCAATCAATCAAATTGTCACGCCTTTTTCCCACAGGGATAGGCAGAAACAATGGAACTCCACTAGCCACGGTACTGACACAACTCCTTCGTTTCCTTCACATCCACAACTCTCTTCATACAGGCTCTGCGCTAGGCAACCCAGCTTTCTTAAGAATGTTTCCGATTTGGTGGGAAAACACCCTTCTGGGCCAGCCTTGTTTAACGCATCCATCCACATCAGATTTCTAAATTCCTTAGAAATCTGATGTGTATAATATTATTTCTTTACACAAAAAAGACTGATTGATAATTTGTTTCATTAAGTCATCAAAGTTGTAGCTCGACATACAATTAATGCTGTAAAAATGCGGTCATTAGGGAGTGTTATGTGAGGTGACAATAGCGGATAGAATAAGTAATAGCACTCCGCAATAGATGTGGTTAGAAAGAAAATGGAGTGACAATATAATATTATAAATCTGTAATTATTAATAATTATAGATTGGTAGGCAGTGGTACCCAGTCTGCCGATCCGGGGTAGTACCACCACTTACAAGTATACAGACCGTGAAGTGATTTGGTCACGTTTCGGGATCAGCTTGTAAGTTGCCGGTTCCATCTAGGCCGGCATAGTGGATGTGATTGCTACTCACAGTTATTGAATTGTAGTAGCAGTGACATTCATTCATGGACCACACTTTGGCTTAACATCAAGCGGGTGCTGTCATATGTCGAGTCACAATAAAAAATAAAAAATATATAATATATTACAATTGTATACTAAGCTACTAAACATGTTTGTATCATAGAAACAGGTGACAAAAGTATAGTTGGTATTAGTAGTTTTGGCTTCTGTTTTATGTGAGCTGTCTTCCTCTATATAAAATACAGTTATTTTGTTAATATTTTAGTTTGCACATGAAAATGGAGGCAGCAAATTCAAGCCGTGATCCAAGTCAACCGGTTCACGTTGCTAAGATGGCCTACTGCGATGCTCATACTCCGGCACATGTATTGCAAGTTAGTATTTTTTTAAAATATGACTCGACATATGACATCACCCCGCTAATGCTAAGCTGGAGTGTAGTCCATGAAAGGTGAAAGGAGGCGTCTGCTACTGCTGGTAAATAACCGTAAGTAGCTTGTCAGGTCTATTTTCAATTTTAATATTTAATCAATCAATCAAACTGTCACGCCTCTCTTCCACTGGGATAGGCAGAGACAATAGAGCCCCACTTAACATGATCCTGTCACAACTCTCTTGCTTCCTTCACATTCACAATTATCTTCATACAAGCTCTATGGTTATCGGCACTAGACAATTCAGCTTTCTTGAGGATATATTTAGCTGTAACTTTTTATTATTATATTTCAGGAAAGAAGAGCTTTGGAATCTGAGACAGATAGCAAAACGGACCTCACTGCCATAAGACAAAAAGGAAGAGATAAAATTAAACAGGTAATAAAAACTCTTTAAAATTTAAAATTAAAACTATGTATAATATGAATTCTTTTTTGGTAGTATTCATGATAAATGAAGATATGCACTTTAATCCAGGTGTAATAAATATGTGAAAAATATATATTTTTTTATTTTGGCTCGACATATATGACAGCACACCGCCTGAGTAAGGGCTTGTTCACCTAGGAACTAGCAGGCGCAGCGGCGTATAGACGTAGCGAGCACATTGGCCGCCAGGCGTTTCCGTGTTGTCAGAGGTTGAAAAGATGGACCACGATCATTTATTCTTACCGAACAGCACTAATAAACTCTTCTGCATTGAACATGATAAAATCACGCTATCGTTTCTAGCGACAAGTTCAAACTGGTTGAATTTACTTGACGTCGCGAGTGAATCGCTGCTAGTTCGACGTGAACACTGAACACACACAAACATCTCACGCGTTTTTATTTTTTAATTTATCTACATTTCTATTCTAAGCTACTTGTATCATAGAAACAGGACAACCAAAGTACATATAAAGGTTTGAGACCAGTGGGTGGTCGTCCATTAATCACGTGAGGCTTTTTAAAGGGGGAGGAGGGTTTTAACAAAATTCACGAAATGTCACAGAGGGGGAGGGGGGTGTAGTAATACATCAGGTGTATTTTTTTCTCTCTTTTTTTTGGGCTTTTAGCATTTACTACTTATGTCAGCCCCATGATCACTTAAACCTTAATATGGAATCTACCCTTACTATATACAACTATACAAATAACCTAGTCTAATCTACACTTAAAATAAATATTCACAAACTCATATATTATCCTAGCTGAAGTGGATATTGGTTCAGCTAGGATACTATTAAATGCTCCTACATCCAACAAATTAAGATATCAGGTGTATTTATTATTTCATTATTTTAAAATAAGATTATACTTTATAAGGTAAAAGCTCCAGTAGCTGCTCACTTCATGTATTTGTATATCTATATTCACAAATATTCATGAATGAATGGAAGCGACTGCTACTAAAGTTTAATAATTTTGCTTTATTTGACTCCCTATAAACATTCCCTATTTTACCAGGGCTTTGAACATTTTTTGAGTAATGTTTGTTTTTTATTATTATTATTATTATTTATTATACATTTCAATACCAAGCTACTAAAGTGCTTGTATCATAGAAACAGGACAACGTTTCGAGCACGGGTTTCGAACCCGTGCTCTCGGTTTGCGCGATCATTGCACTGCCACTACACCACGGTCGCCTTAATTCTTTTTATGCCAGCTCTATTATGGTTACTAGGCAGCCCAGCTTTCTTGAGGATGTCTTCGAATTGGCTTAATAATCTAAGTATATTTCATGTCCACTGCCAGGCCCGTCGAGTGCTAGCAATGAAACGCACGTGGGCTCCTGTGGTCTTAGTGCCAACATTACCAGCAGCTCGTGTTGCTGAGATTGCAAGCTTGGCTGGCACTGGGCCGGCACCAGCTCGAGCGCATCTAGTCAAGCGATTATTGGCTTATTGGACGCTCAAACGAAGGTCGAGGAATGGGGTTCCTCTTTTAAGAAGACTACAGAGTCTGGCTACGCATCATGGTAATATTTTTAAAATGTTTTGAGTCTTGGAAAAAGGAATACTTTGCCAACCCATGTGTTCTGTCCATCCTATAACCTTGGATCCTTCAAGCGAAAGGTGAAGAAACACTTCTTTGGAGTGTCTTCGATTTGATCGAAAAACACTCTTCTGGATCTGGCTCGTTTGACGCATCTATTGACATCAGATTTATAAATTTCTGAATTTATTTTAGATATATAAAAACTTAAAACATACAGTATTTTATTTTTGAACATTTATATTTTATTTAGCCGTATAGATAATGGTCAAATAGAGGGAGACGAAATAAAAACGTAAATTTTATTGATAAAAAAAGGTAACATTGTAACTAAAATAATCCTATAGAATGCTTTAATTTTTTTTATGTATAAGGCTGATATTCATATCTTTTTCAGGCACACGTGGCATTCAGGAGGGCACAGTGAATGTTCGTGAACTTTGCAATCAATTGAAATATTGGCAGAGAATTAGACAAGATTTGGAAAGGGCTAGGTAATCTTTTTAATAAACCTATTAGTGCTTTGTTTTAGCGATTGGTTTGTTGCGTAACAAATATTTTTTTATACATTTTGATGTACCAGCCTATTAAGTTATTTAAAATGAGTTACTTGCAGGGTTTTATCTTGCTTCTTGGATTGCCGTGCTAAGGAGGCTGGTCATTAAATGTATAGACTTCTACTTATCTCTGATTTGTAATCTCCAACGTCAATAATAATTGATTTATATTTTTTAGATTACTCTGTGAACTGGTACGCAAACGCGAGCGTCTCAAAGTAGAATACACACGTGTCTGGGAGCGGTGTGTGATGCACACAATGAGGCCCGAACGTGGTATATTGCAGAAGTTGCTACGACTTATTCATAGCAAAGACACTAGCGACATCTTTAGTGAACCAGTGGATCCAACTGAGGTTAGCCCGACTTTTTTTACTTTTCTATACTAAGCTACTAAAGTGCTTGTATCATAGAAACAGTGCAATGGTTACCTTGCTCTCGGTTTGTGTAGCCATTGCCCTGCCACTACACCACGGTCACCTTAAAAAACACAGTAGTGTAATATATGGTTTTTTTATTGTTACTTGACATTTGACCTCGACCTCACCTCGGAGGTGAGCACGATGCAGATCCAATATTGCTGAGACGCCTAAAAATAACCGTCTCAATTCATAACTGCTTCAATGCCTTTGAGCGGCATAGTAACGACGTATTTTCACGCATCGCTTGAAGGGTAGACAATTTTTAATTCATTAATGACTGCTACTACATTTTATTAAATAATTGTAAGTAGCAGTCACATCCACTATTCTGGCCTAGTTGAAACAGGCAACCTTACTAGCTGATCCCGAAACGCGACGTGAAGTGCACGTTCTGTATATGTACTTGTAAGTGGTGGTACTACCCCGGATGGGCAGACTGGGTACCACTGCCTACCACTCTTAAATGTACTTGTAAGTTGTGGTACTACCTGGATCGTCAAATTGTCACGCCTAGTTATTTGTAGTTATTTGCGGGCTCGTTTCCGCACTTGAAGTCCTCTTCGGTTTCTTTGTACGTTCTTCAACGGTTCTCCTTCAGTGGAGCCACCCGATCACCTCCAGAAAGGCCAGGAGGAGATCCTGCAGACCTCCGGAACCGTCCTTGCATTGCCAAGGAACTTTTGTCTTGCTTCGGCTACTCCTGTACTCCTGCAACTCAAGAGCACATGTGCAGCTGTCTCCTCCTCATTCAGGCATACCCTACAGAGGGGGCTGTCTGATATGTTGAGGTTGTACAGGTGCTTATTAAAACCACAATGCCCCGCTTGTCATTGTGTCGCCCAATTATCACGCCTAATTCAAATATGTTTGTATCCCTACTTAGGTGCCAGATTATAGCACAGTAGTAACCCATCCAATGGATTTGAGTACGATGGCAAAAAAATTGGAGAAACATCAATATTCATCAATTGATGACATCGAAGCGGACTTCATATTAATGATAAATAATTGCTTGGCTTATAATGATAAGGATACTGTCTTCTACAAGTAAGTTTGTCTGTCTTTTTCGTTACAAATATTAAAGTGCTTGTATTATAGAAACAGGACAACCAAAGTACATATATCAAAGATACATTATAGATACAGAGGTGGCCTCGAACTCGTGTTCTTCGGCCGCCATTGAATACTTGCTTAAAGCTTGTTTTTATGATACGTGTTTGTATCATGAAAACTGTACGACTAAAATACATATAAACGTGTACATTAGTACCGGCAAGTGATTTAGAACCCGGATTTCTTGGTTTGCGTACCGATTTTACTACTAGACCACAGTTGCCTGAACAAATAATCTATTAATTACAGAGCTGGCATAAAAATGCGCGACCAATGCCTTCCTATATTCCGTGAGGCAAGGCGTGATGTAAGACAGGCCGGTCTTGTAAGGCTTGCTGGAGAAGGAGATGCTCTGCCTGACATTGTGAGGGCTAAGAGTGAAGCTAGAAGTACCAGAGGATCAGATGCTGGTAATGTTTAGTCTGTATTTTCTTAAATTTTGCGTGAAAATTGGTCAATGAAAATGAAATTATGCGGCTTACTATCGCGTTTATTTATACTATCGTCCTATTGGTTGATGCTGTTATTGTTAACGGCATCAACCAATAGGCCGATAGTATTATAACAATTATGCTGAACGAAAAAGATATAGGTATTGGCTCGGATAACTTAATATACATATCAGATAGATTAACTTTCAAAAACAAATTATTGCTTGCAACCTCAAAAAAGGCATGCAAAGACAAGGGATATCAATATGTATGGCTCCGCAATGGACGAATCTATGTACGTAAAAACACGGGGTCACCTAGCATTCTAATTGTAAGTGATACTCAATTACTTAATCTGTGACTTATTCCTTATAATAAAAAAATAAACCTAAAACACATTATTACAAAAAAATATTTACTTATAAAACTTAATTGCTTTATTGTTTTGAAGTTGAATGAATATGCCCTTCTGTGCGCCTTGCCTGCTCTTTGGTCACTCTTTGGTTATGATGACGATGTGATAAATCTACCTTCTTTATTATATTTTATCTACATTGAAAATGAATGTTCTTTATTAAAATATTATACAAAGTACAAACTAATATTAATTGTAAACTGTAACAATTGTAATACTTTATTATCAAGTAAATTTGAACTATGTATGTTGCTTTCTTCCAAGTTAAATTGTTGCAGGAGTATTTTAATAGTGAATGTTACAAATATCTTACTATATCCGTTTATATATCTATGCAAATACTGTATTTCTAAACACATTCACCGTAAGTATTGTAGGTACTATGAATCGTATGCCAATCTATATTATAAAGTAATTTCAATATTCATTATACTGGGTCCTAACTGTGTCCAAATAAACTATCAACATATATTAAAAATGAAAACATTTATCATTGTTTATCATTCAAAACAAGGTAATATGCACTACCGTAATAAACATACAATTATAATATTTATAAATGGCTAATATAATAGACTTTTTTGATGAGGTTGAGCCTTATAAAACACACATCTTAAATAACGGGCCTGAATGTGGCAAATTAGTTAGTGGATGTGATTTTGTTATTGCCTCCCAGAACATATGTAGTATTTATTCTAATATTGATAGTTTTCAACTGATGCTACAGTATTGTGATTTAAAATGTCAAGCAATGGTATTGTCCGAGTGCTGGTTGAATACTAACAAAGGCCTTAAGTACCTCCCTGGTTATGAAACGTATGCATCTACCAGAAACTATAATCAAAATGATGGTGTTGTCGTTTTTGTGGATAGTAACTGTAGGGTTGCTTGTACGGAGTCCCCATATATATTAGACTGCACAAATCTTGTGTTGACAATAAATGAACACATATTAGTGATAGGGATCTACAGGTCACCATCCTATAAAGATCCGACTAACTTCATCCAATCTCTTGACAGTTATCTTAGTCAATGCATCCAATATAAACATATCATACTTACTGGTGATATTAATCTTGATATTGGAGACGAGTCTAACATGTTCGCTCAGGAATACTCAGATTGTCTTCAGGGACAAGGATTTGTTTCGGCTATTAATATACCTACTCGCAATAATACATGTCTAGACCATTTTTATATAAAAAC
The DNA here is from genome assembly GCA_905220615.1 of Tinea trinotella. Lineage (NCBI taxonomy): Eukaryota > Metazoa > Arthropoda > Insecta > Lepidoptera > Tineidae > Tinea > Tinea trinotella. The sequence continues at coordinate 2,118,168 of HG992325.1, forward strand.
CAGGTCCAACATGATGGCAGGAGTATATCCCCAATCAGTGTCTGACCATTCACTCACATTCCTAGGTCTCCAAACAAATAATTCTTGTGGAAATTCAGCAGTCCCTAACTTACGCACTAAAGTGGTTGATTATAAGATGATAAACGAAATAATAGTTGGTGAAGATTGGACGGACTTATATGATATGACAGACAGCAACCTTGCTTTTACTAGCTACATTCAAAGATTGGAAGATATAATTAATAAATGCACAAAAACTAAAATTAGGCACAAACAACAAAAGCGTAAGCTCTGGATGACTAATAACCTATTGATTATGCTGAAGAAACGTGACGCCTTTCATAAGCGTGCATCAAAACATCCAGAAGACCTACATTTACAACAACGGTACAAAAAGTTTAGAAACCACTGCAAATATCAAATCAAATTAACAAGGGCATCCTACTACAAAACATTGATTCAAGATAATAACAACAATCCAAGACGCTGTTGGCAGTTATTAAACGAATACGCTAATGTCACAAATAAAAAGCTTAATAACAGTATTGATAAACTAATGTTCAAATTAAAATCAGGTGACAACTCATCGCCCTTAGACACCATAAATGAGTTCTTTGTCAATATAGGCCAACAACTTGCGAATAAATTATTTATGGACACGGACACTACAATGACAGATTTAATAATAAAAGCGAGCCAGCAACAAACGACTTCGTCTACGACATTCTTATTCACTCCAATATCTTTAAATAAAATAAATAAAATAATATTAGGACTTAAAACTTCTTGTGCTCCTGGTGACGATACGATCAGTACGAGGATTCTAAAATCGAGTATTATATCGCTTGCTCGTCCTCTACAATTTCTGTGCAACTTAAGTATGTCTACTGGCTGTTTTCCCAATTGTTTAACAAGTGCTAAAGTTGTACCAATTTTTAAGAGCGGTGACCCAGAAGATATAAACAATTACAGACCCATATCGCTTTTAAGTGTCATCTCGAAAGTCCTTGAAAAGGTGGTCAAGAATCAACTGCTTGAATATCTGAACACAAACAAATTATTAAATTCCAACCAGTATGGATTCCAAAAAGGTAAAAATACGGAAGGTGCACTCTTACATATGACTTCCTCAATAGCAAAAGCTCTTGACAAGGGAGATAAATGTCTAGGGATATTCCTAGACCTTAAGAAAGCGTTTGATACCGTGGCAATACCAATACTACTGGTTGAGCTAGAAAGTTTAGGTGTGAAGCGTTTGGAACTTGAATGGTTTCGATCATATCTTATTAACCGCAGCCAAAAGGTTAATGTTTCTGGTTTAGCCTCTGAAAATCGTCATCTAAGCTACGGGGTTCCTCAAGGAAGCGTGCTGGGCCCAATCCTGTTTCTAGTCTATGTAAATAAGCTCTGTAATATCAAAATGCAGTGTGGTCAGCTAATTGCCTTCGCCGATGATACTCTTCTTTTGTTTACGGGAACGGATTGGAATAATACATTTGCTGCAGCCCAAAAAGGTTTTAACGATGTAAGCAAGTGGTTATCGTCTTATTTATTAACACTTAATATACTAAAAACTAAATATGTATGCTTTTCAATAAATAGTATAGGACAGCCGGAATCACAATACATGATTCGGGCATGTTATCACAAGTCACCAACGCAATTAATGTGTGGGCAAGCATGCAAATTTCTTGAAAGAGTTGCAGAAATGAGATACTTGGGAGTAATTATAGATCAGCATTTAACCTGGAAAGCTCATATAAAATTCCTTAGTAGTAAATTACGAACCCTAATTTCATTCTATAGACAAGTGCGAGACATTTTGGATCCCACTTTACTACGAACTGTATATCATTCATTGGCACACTCCTTAATTAACTACGGAATATTAGCTTGGGGCGGTGCTGCTTCAACTATTTTAAATACTGCCCAGGTGTCTCAAAATAGTGTACTTAGGGTGGTTGGTCGAAAGCCATTCAGATACCACAATGCTCATCTATATAATGAATTAAAAATATTAGACATAAGGCAACAATATATATATAGGTTAATACTATATGTTAATTCTAACCTAAATTTGTATAATCCCGTTATACATAACAGAACCAGAGCGGCAAGGAGAGCCAATCTTATAGTGGTACCAGTCAAAACTACATTTGGAAGTAGATTTTATTACTGGCTGGGACCCAGACTATATAACAGTGTACCAACGGAAATGTTGCATTCATTGGGTCACTCACGGGGTAGGAAGGTAGTAAAAAATTGGATCCTTTCCCTGGGCATTATTGAGACCAGAAAAATGCTCCAGATTGTAAAGTAATTGGCATAGTTTAATGTAATAATTTTCTATTTTTTTTCTGCATATTTTGAAATATTTTGTTTATGAGTATGAATATATATGTATGTGTATGTATGTGTTTATATATTTATGTATGTAGGGCATTAAGGTTGGGTTATTAATTAGTATATAGGTGAGGTTTATTCGTAAATGTTAAATAAAAATAATATATGTTAAATTGGAATCCCGCATGACTCCAGCACGGGTTTTCCTAGTGGAGTATGCGGAAACAGCATGCTACGTCTCACCATGTACATATTATAAATAAATAAATAAATAAAAAAATAGAGCTTGTATGAAGAGAATTGTGGATGTGAAGGAAGCGACAAAATAAAAACAACACGCTAATTAATGTTAGAATTATTTTTTTAGAAGAACCAACGCGAGAATCACGAGCTACTTCTGTTAGCCGTGAACGAAGATCCCGAGCCAGGACAAGAGAACCTAGTCCTAGGAAATCGGATTCCTTTAGTAAAACTGTAAGTTTGAAATTGTGCATCCAGACATATTTTTCAATCAATCAATCTATCAAATTGTCACGCCTTTTTCCCACAGGGATAGGCAAAAAAGAATGAAAGTGTAAAATTATTTAGCAGCGCTGTACACTTTCGGTGATGGGTAAAAAATATTAAACTCAGGATGTTGACGATGACTGATCGAAAATTCGTAAGACGGAGGGAGAGTAGGGAGGAAGTATCCCCCTCTCTTTCTACTGCGCGGCGAAAATGTATGCCTGACATCTTGGTTTTTGACATCTTCGGTATAAAATATACATCAGGCGACATCTAGTGGCGATGGCGGGATACACTTTTAAATGTGTATCCCGAAAACTTCAAAAATTGGGAAAAGCTTTGATGATTTGCCAATGATTTTAAATGGAGATTTTAACATAAACTTTGCCGACGATAAAAATCGGTGTCAAATGATCGCAGTCTTAGCACATTTAAATAGCTTCGAATCAAAATTGTTCACTTCCGCCGGCACTCCCGGAGTGCAACCCGTTTTTTTTAATATAAAGTATGTTTCCAATTTGATAATTCTAATTGGCGTTAATTTAAGGTTGATTAATAATTTTAAATGTCTTAGAGATCTGTATCCGTGTCACCGGCTGTTTCGAAAGGTGTCAACCCTAATTGGTGGAGGGGTCGTGGCAGAGGTAGAAGAGGTCGCAGAGGCCGCGGTAGGGGCTCACACGCTAGTGCTGTTCAGAGGAAAACTGTGGATAATAATGGTGGGTAGACGCCTGAATTCCCACAAGTATAGGCAGAGAGAACAGTCTTCTTTCCCTAACATACGTAATTCGCTTATTATGCAAGTCTGTATGAAGAGTCTGTATAAAGGCGACCGTGGTGTAGTGGTTTGAAACCACTGGTTGGTACCAATGTATCTTTGATATATGTACTTTGGTTGTCCTGTTAGAAATGTAAATAATAAATTGTGATTGTGGACGTGAAGAAAGCAAGAGTTGTGTTAGGATCGTGAAAAGTGGTGATCCGTTGTCTCTGCCTATCTCTTTGGCAATGAATAATTGATGGTGATGACATTGGTTTGGTGGACACTGGCAAGTGGTTTGGAACCAGGGAATCTTGGTTTGTGAGAGCATTTGACTACCACCAGACCACGGTCACCTTGAGTTAAATTGAGCCCGATTGATACACGACTTGATACACGACAGCGAAATAACGCACTCTCTCACCTATTTCCACCTATTATCCATTCATGGACCACAATCCAGCTTAACATCAAGCGGGGTGCTGTCGAATGTTGAGTCACAATAAAAATTACCAATTAATGTACTTTTCGACGCCATTTTATATTAAGAGAGTCGGGGCCGTTGATTGGTCTGATACTGACATATGACAATAAAATTATACTATAAGTAATACAATTTCATTTTGATTTTCAGACGGATATCAAACAACTGATTCTGAAACTCCGTTATCAAGGAAATTGTCCGATCGCTCCTCCAATTCACCAACTAAACCTGAACAACCTACTTCCGGTGAGCTAGATACCTTCTCTACATACATATACGATATCTCAAATGCAGGCAACCAAAGTGTACTGACTGTGGTGTAGTGGCAGTGCAATGGTTACACAAACCAAGAGCACGAGTTCGAAACCACACACCGGTACCAATGTATCTTTGATATATGTACTTTGGTTGTCCTGTTTCTATGGTACAAACACTTTAGTAGCTTAGTATATAAATGTAAATAAAAAATAATAAAACTTAAAAAAAGTAAGATTAAAGACGCCAGGAGGAGGACCCGCACGTAGGAGCATAAAAGTTGCGTCGGTAGTAGCTAGCGTAGAGAGCATCATTACTTTTAGGAATTGAGTGGCATTTCCACCACCGTGGTGTAGTGGCAGTGCAATGGTTACGCAAACCGACAGCATGAGTTCGAGACCACCCACCTTTGATCTTGTATCTTTGATATATGTACTTTGGTTGTCCTGTTTCTATGATACAAGCACTTTAGTAGCTTAGTATAGAAATGTTAATGAAAAAAAAAACCACTACACTACACTCGCTAATATCTTTGCAGGTCTCGGATTACTTGGCGGTCTTAGGAAACCCACACTGGTTGTACCATCACCTGCAAGTAATTCAATTAAAAGTTTCGGATCTGATGGTAAGTCACTTTTCGTTTGTTTTCTTAGATTTCTTATTCAATGGGAATGTAATCCCATTGAATAAGAAATCTGTACAAACAGCTTCCAACAGCATCCAAACCAAAGCAATCTAATAATAGAGTAGCAGAGAGACGCTATCGTGTGTGCGAGAGAGAACGCTGCAAGAAGGGCTATTTGTCTCTCTCTTGCGACAGACGATAAAGGAGAGGAAATCTTTTAATATCTAGACTTTGTTATGTTGAAAATGTGATAATGATTGTCGAGTAGCAGCAAGCTGCAATAATCCTTACCGTCAGGCGAGTGGAGGTCAGACGTCGGGTCACATTTATAAAAGCCCATCTAGGCCTCTGGTCTGGTCCAAAAGTAAATCTGGTTTACAAAAAAAAATGTAGTGATAAGGATTGACAAAGGAATGCTTTGATGGTTCGGGCACTTATTTTTATTTTGGAAAGGATGAGTGATAATAGATTGACAAAAGGAATTTATAAATCTGATGTGGATGGATGCAGACCCAGGAGGGTGTTTTACGACCAAATCGGAGACATCCTGATTAAAAGCTGGGTTGCCTAGTGCTTATAAGCGCAATATGAAGAGTATGAAGAGAATTGTGGATGTTAGGGAGTTATGTCAAGAGCGTGGTTCTATTGTCTCTGCCTATCACTGTGGGAAAACACGTGACAATTTGATTGATTGATTGATTCTATGTTTTTGTTGTATTGTCAACAGCGAGTCTACCCACCCTTTCTGCTAGTATGGGCCGTAGTATGCAGCCAAGTCCGTCTCCTAAGAAGAAGGGTAGAGGCCGCCCCAAGAAACATAAACACTCCAATGATATATTCGGGTAAGGAAATTCAAAATGACGTATGGCACTATATTCAAACAAAAAATATTTAACATAATTTTATGCGGCTTACTATCGCGTTTATTTTGGTTTTATTTTACGATTTTTTATTATTCCGATGTTTCGAGAACTTTTCAGCCATCGTGGTCACGAAGAGACTGATAATAAAAAATCAATTCATAACCAAAATAAATGCGATAGTAAGCCGCATAAAAAAACAGTTTAATTTATCGCGCAAAATCTAAAAAATATATTTAATCTCGTTTTGGAATCAGTCGTAGCATTTATTTGTATGTTAATCAGATTAGATATATTTTTTTATAAAAAATGAAAGATAATTTCTCCAGATCTAGGTATTAAAAGAGTTAATGGTCATTTCCCCAGTCTGCCCAATGTAGAGCAGTACCAACATTCATTTAGTCAACCAGCAACTTAGAAGGTAATCCTGAAACGCGACTAGATCACTTCACAGTCTGTATACTCGTAAGTGGTGGTACTGTGGTAAATGGTGGTACCCACTCTTCCAAACCAAACCCGAAGCAAATATTCGCCTCCTTTTATTTGCTCCGACCGGGAATCGAACCCGGGGCTTTACGCGTAACAACCTGCTAAGCAATCGGCCACGCCCGTTACAAAATTTTCCTAATTTCAATTTTCAGGAAATCCATGGATGATGGCAAGAGCATTTCAAAGCCAGTATCAGCGTCCTTCTTACAATACAGAGGACAGAAAGGAGAAGTCGGATCTGACAGTGATATGTCTAGGTTTATTTATTTATTTAAATCCTTTATTGCGCCAAAATAAACTTAAAAATAGGTACATAGGCCAGTTTAATGCCTATTAGGAATTCTCTAACAACTAACCTTTGGGTTAATGAGAGATTATGGGCAGGGCGCAAATATACTACAATTACACAAACTACATACAAGTATCACAAGTACATATATGTAGGTACAATAAACATCAATCAATCAATCAAATTGTCACGCCTTTTTCCCACAGGGATAGGCAGAGACAATGGAGCGCCACTTACCACGATCCTTACACAACTCCTTCGCATCCACAATTCTCTTTATTTTAGCTCTACGGTTATGGGCACTAGGCAACTTAGCTTTCTTGAGGGTGTCTACGATTTGGTCGGATATACCCTCCTGGGTCTGCCCTAATTAACGCATTCATATAGGCGTCCGTGGTGTAGTGGCAGTGCAATGATTACTCAAGCCGAGAGCACGGGTTCGAAACCACTCACCGGTACCAAGGACTCTTTGATATATATACTTTGGTTGTCCTGCTTTCTAGTATAGAAATAAAAATTAAAAAAATAAAATGAAAGTTTGTATTGGCCAGATCGAGCAGCAGCCGTTCAACATGGTCATGTTCGTCATGTTCCCACTATGATGACATGAGTGATCATTCTTGTTCATACTCATCCAGTGATGAAAGGTATGTATTTGTCATTAAATCAATCAATCAAATTGTCACGCCGCTTGCCACGATCCTGACACAACTCCCTTGCTTCCTTCACATTAACAATTCTCTTCATACAAGCTCTATGGTTATGGACACTAGCCTAGTATAGGCAACCCAGCTTTCTCGAGGATGTCTCCGATTTAGTCGGAAAACACCCTCCTGGGCCTGCCTTGTTTAACGCATCCATCTACATAAGATTTATAAATTCCTTTCATGAATCTACTTTCACTCATCCTTTCCATGTGCCCAAACCATCGAAGCATTCCTTTGTCAATCCTTGTCTCATCTTCTTTCAAACCACATCTATCGCGCACTGTGCTATCCCTTATTCTATCCGGTATCGTCAATCCACATTCACTCCTTAATGACCGCATTTCTACAGCGGTAATTCTACTCTCATGCTTCTTCTGCCACACCCAACATCCACTTCCATACATTAATGTAGGACCAAGCACCGCATTATGAACTGCCATCCGTGACTTCTAACCTCGACTTGCCTGATGGTATGATGCGAGGAGAGTCCCAAGAGCGCCGACGATTGAAAAACCGTCTCATTCTTAGTCGTCGTCACTATGCTGGCTAAAGTTGCCTCAGTCGCAGCCAACAAAGTGTAAATTTAGCGAATGTTATGAAGATGTTCAGCAGTGGACGTCTTCTGGCTGATGATGATAAATGCCTACTTACTAATGGTATCCGTATAAAAAACATAAATACAATTTAAATTGCAATTTTGTACTAGGTCAAGCCTCAACGAAGCATTGGATTCAAACTTGGATCAGAGCAGAGAGAGTGATCGCCGCCGTCGCCGGGATAGACACGATGTAGAGACACCCACTACGCCTGTCAAGGTAAATTTCACACTATTCCTCATTGAATTATCTAAATAACTTTTAGAAAATAATGAAAAGATTAAAAGTCATACTTTTTATACAGACGCACACTTCGATATATGTACTTTGGTCGTACTGTTTCTATGATACAATTACTTTATTAGCTTAATATAGAAATGTTATTAATTAAATAATAAACAATTCATTCTAAAAATAAGCACCTTACGGTATCACACGTGTTTATAAACTATTTTTCATTTATTTATTTACATTTTTATACTAGAGTAATTATATCATAGAAACAAGACAACCAAAGTACATATAACAAAGATACATTGGTACCGGCAAGTGGTTTTAAACCAGTGCTCTCGGTTTGCGTAACCATTGCACTACCACTACACCACGGTCGCCTTAAATTGTACTTCCTAAAGTTATTTATTTATGGTTGACTTACAGCTAGTAGAATATAAATAAGATATCTAATATAGGGTCATTTAAGAGTCAACACAAATTACAGGCCAAAAATTGAAAAAAAAATAAAATAAAAAAGTATCTAAAAAGTACATATAAACAATAATAGTCAATTTCATATAAGAAAGAAAAAAGTGATCACATGACAGCATCCCTTTCATTCTCATGGTTTATTTCCAGATACTTTAGATCTTTTATTTTAGATAAGGCAGAAACATTTTTTTTAAAGCACTCAGCTTTTTCAGTTTTAAATTTTCTCTACATAAAAACCTTTCTCGGTCCAGCTGTTCTCGAGTTTTGCGCTTAGCAACACGCCAGGTCCCTAATTTTTATTTATATAGATTAATAAATAATTTCAGGGACGAGGAACTCGGTCTGCATCAAAAACTCCGATAAAGAACCCGAATCAACCGGAGATACAATATGAGCCATTGCAAATTGTATGGGCTAAGTGCAGGTAAACATAAAACTATATAAGTAATGTGTCTGTGACATCACAGTCAATTTCCTTTCATCCATTCTTTGACTGTGATGTATCTGACATCACAGTGAGTTTCATTTCATCCATGCTTCTGTCTGTGACATCACAGTCAATTACCTTTCATCCATACTTCGACCAAACCATCGCAACATAGTGTTGGCCAAGCTTGTTCAAAGTAATGGGTATAGACAGTTTCTGGTCATTTGCTCACCATTTTCCAAGTGTACAGACCGTGAAGTGACTCATTTTCGATTCGGATATTCGGATTCTGCTTGATTAATTTCCTCTTCTGGCATGGATCATTCAAGCTTCGTAACATAGTTATAATTGATATGACTGACTATTGCTATGATATCAATTATTCCTAGTAGTTCTGCCACTACGTTCGGGAATGAGACGTGATTTTATTTTTTTAAATTTCCTATTACAGAGGCTACCCATGGTATCCAGCTTTGATAATCGACCCAAAAATCCCAAAAGGGTACGTTTACAATGGCGTCCCACTTCCCGTACCACCACAACACGTGCTCAGTCTAAAGAAGAACCACGCATCAGAACCAGTTCTCTATTTGGTACTATTCTTCGATGCTAAAAGGACCTGGCAGTGGCTACCACCCGCTAAGCTAGAACCTTTAGGCTTAGATAAGAGTGTAGATCAAGCTAAGTTGGTTGAATCGAGAAAACCAACAGACAGGAAAGCTGTTAAGAAGGGTTACTCGGACGCCATGCATTTCCAAAAGCAGGTGAACGGGAATCAGGATAAATGACACAGGCATAAATTTAGGTATAAGAAATATAGAAATAGAAATTTCAGTTTAGGCAATTTATCATTACAAAGAGAGGAATTTGAGACAAGTAGTGATTGCAGTGATTTTTGATACGATTCCTGTTTATAGAGCTAAAAAGTGATTTTAATAAACGTGGGAAAAAGAGGAACTAATGCCGCCATCTTGTAAAAATTTGACAGTTTGTAGCAGGGCTACTAATCTACCAAATGTCAATGTGTTTTGTTTTGTCAATGTCAATTGGTTTGTCTGTTGCATGGTCGTTGGATTTTACGCAATTGATTATTATTATTATTATTGATTAATAAATTAAACAAATTTTATGCAGCTTACTATCGGGTATCATTACCCAAAAATTAACGTGATAGTAAGCCGCATAAAATTTGTTTAATTCATCCATCATACTGTCACCATGTTCATTTTTTATTGTGACTCGACATAACCACCCTGCCTGATGTGTCCAGTTATGGAGGCGACTTCTACTACGCCTAAGTAACTGCGAGTAGCAGTCGCATCCACTACGTAAGCCTAGTTGGGCCACATTTTTGTCCCCGGCAGTTCCCAATGCGCTGGAACCTTGTGAAAATAACAAAATGTGAGAAGCGTTCAAGGATTTGTTTTTCTGATTTTTTGGCCAATGCCTACGTCACTATGACGTCGCGATCCAAGCGCATTAGTAAGAGTCATTTTATTTTAAATTTAGAATTTTGTAGAATTTTTATTACGAACAATGTTATACGCAACTGCACAACATGTCTGCTCTAATATCGAGACGACGATTATATCGATATTTTATCGTTGTGGTCACGTGACTTGGTATTTTGTTGCAAAGAGCTGAGTTCGATGAGGTCCAAGAGGGAAATAAGTAGTGTTAATAGTTCTTATTTATTGTATAACTTTAATTTTGCATTGTTTCCAAATGACTGCTACAGCTGTTATTGAACTGCAGTAGCAGTCACCTTCATGGACTTCAGCTTAACATCAGGCGGGGTGCTGACATAACGTGGAGTCACAAAAAAGACAGACATTTCATTAATGCAAACAGTGGCAAGCGCGCTAAGAACGCCGGGACTTGAGAGATTTTTGGCCGGCATAATGATGGCGACTAAGGTAACCAGGCACTGAGACAGTTTTTACAGTCGTCAGCGCTCTTGGACTTCCTACATTACCATCAGGCGAGTCGAGGTCAGATGCCAAGTCTCAATAAGTAGAGCGTAGCCCCTCGCGTTCCAATTTAGGTGGCACGGCGATAATATCGTCTTGAACGAGTGTTTCAGGAGATGACGCTTTACGGTTATAATGCGGCTAGGCCGAAAGGTCGCTAATATTTAATAGAGCGTAAAGACTAGTTTTAATCTTTTTGAATTTTCTAAACATGTAATCTAATAGAATTTTACGCAGGGTTTGAAATTATCAAATTAAATATGTCTCTTGATAATTATCATACGATGGTTTCTGATATTCTCATACTTTTGGCAACTAGGCCAATTCTATATTTTGTACACAAGTCAAGTTACTTGAACACCACAACACAAATAAATTGACAGGGGAATCCCCGCTATTAACGTCAAGTGACGCGTGTTCCGATACACGTAGTCGTTGGATGCGACAAATATTTTCGATTATATTTATCAAAGATATTATATATTATCCTATGATAAATATCAATGATACTTCGAACCCTTAATTTACTGTATAAATTAGGAATTCATATTTAATTATAAGATGAAAATCTGTGTACTTTTGAATAAAATCTCCCTAAGTATATTATTTATTATAAGTATAGAATCTAAATATTTCTAGGATAAATTATACTGTGAATAATATTGCAGTGCATATAACCACAGAGTGTATGAAAAGAATTGTGGATGTGAAGGAAGCGAGAGAGTGCTTAAGATCATAGAAAGTGGTGCTTCATATCCCAGTGGAAATTGATGATGAATATTGTTGCACTTAATATCAAATGTCAGTGACAGCAACTGAGGTAGCAGTCTGGTTTTTCAGTCGTAGCCACCTCCCCTTGTTTATCAATCATCATCAGACATCAATCAGGCAAGTCGAAGCAGATGTGGCGTTTTAATAAAAAAATATTATTAGCAGTATAAGTGTTGTTTGTTGCTTTGATATAAAAAATGTAAATAAATCATATTTGTTATCCGTTTTTTTTTTGAAATAAAACGCTTTTTGTTTGCATTATATTGTTTTTTATTTATAACTACATAATAGAAATTTTAAATTAAAATTAACCCTTCGTATGACTGTAAACAATAAAATAAAAAGACTACGATATGAAAAACAAAACATTAGTCTGCAAAAGGACCCAATTTCATTTAATTTTAAATCTAAGAAATAGTTTTTTTAACAACCGATGCACAAAAACTGATTTATCTTCATTACCCAAATGTCAATTTATTTTACATTTGGTTTAGTCCTGCCAAATATAGGAAAAAAATATGGAGGAGTTAAGTTAACTTCTTTAACACTGGCATGTGGTTTTGAACCTGTGCTCTCGGTTTACGTGACCATTGCACTACCACTACACCAGGTTCGTTTATTTCTTAGTTTTTTATGCTGTTAAGACATTAAGTCTAAAATTGCTTGGCGCATAAAATTTTATTTTGGGCGCGATTACACCATACAGTTAAAAAAAAAACTAAAAATCCCTTTAAAACTTCTAATGGGCGAACAGCATACGAAATGATATAGTTATTGTTCTAATGATGTTTGTCCCATAAGAACACTTTTCCTGGAAGGGGGCGTTTTATAGCTGTCGGACCGGATTCTCTGAAAAAACACCCATCCAATTTAGAGGAACCTTTTTAAATTCTCCGTGGACGACTAGTGAACGCGACTGAGTCAGTTTCCTCAGTCGTCGGCACTCTTGTACCTCCCTTTGATATCAGGCAAGTCCAGGTTAGATGTCGAATCACAATAAATGATTGTGTGTTTTTAAGATATAATACTGGCATTGTATAATAATATTTCAAAAATCAATATTTATGAACTTCTTGACAGTTTAGGTCTAACAGTTGAATTGAGCATCTTTTATTGTGACTCGACATATGACAGCACCCCACCTTATGTTAAGCTGGAGTCTGGTCCATGAACCCACTATGCCGGCCTGGTTGGAACCAGCAAGTTACAAGATGATCCCAAAACGCGACTTTACTTAGTGGTGTTACTACCCCAGATCTGCAGACTGGGTACTACTTTTAAAATATGGTACTGACCCAGATCCAGCATCAAGGAGTGCTTTGCTACAATCAACTGGAGGTTTCACTTCCCTTCTTCCATCTCTGGTATAATAATAGTTGTCGGCATGTCTGTAAATAATAATTTCATAATTAAAGCCTAACAGGTAGCTATAGCGTGACTTTGGTGACAAAACAAATTTTATTGTGTAATGTTGTGTCTCAGGCAAAGGAGATGCTGACGTTTCACAGAGACATGGTAGCTCAATGCATCTTTTATCACCCATACCACAGAAAATGTTCTGAGGAGCTCCTTAACCTTTTTCCTATAGTATTTTTACTCATGATACCACTATAGAATAAAGTTCTAATTAATAAAATAACTTAATGTTATGGTACAAGCTCATTTTCCACGTTGACTACTTTGCAGCATCTTTGTGTTCTTTTTTTCTTATTATAGTGTTAAAGGACATCATTCATTTTTGGATTTTATGTACTACTTTTGTAATGTCCAATGATAGAAAAATATATAAATGGTAGTTTCGATACCTGTATTGATAAAACTAATAACAATTTTGCTTTTAATTGCTGTGCACTTAAGTTATTTGCAAAATAAGATATATTTTTTGTATCATCTGTCAAACAATGCCATATTTGTTTTGATTTGAACTCATAATTATAGTTCGATCATTTCGCACACCTAAACTATGCAAAATAAAGAATATATTCCAATTACATTGTAATCTTTGTACATAAAACTTTGCAAAAGATGCATATTAAACTGTTAATACAATTAAGCTCAAGTTCCCATACAAAATGAACGATGTCCTTTATATAAATTGTTAATTAAAATGTTGTTATCCTTACTTATGGCTAGGTCCATCAGGAATTTCTGGTGGAGGTTGGGTTCTCGGAGCCATAAGTGGTTCATAACGAAGAGCGACCGTGTGCTTTCTCTAAAACAAAAATATATATCAGAATTGCACTTTTTAACATTTAACTTAAAGATAAAGTTGTAAACTATAATTTTATTATGCTCATTAAATTTAACTAACATTAAAATTGGTAAAAATCTAAGTTAAACTTGGGATAAACATATTTAATAAACAATGTTATATAATAATGTTATTTTCTTTACTTACGCCTAAAAGGAAATTACGAAAAGCCTGCAGAAGGGGCGAGATATCACGAAACGCAATTTTAGGAGCCATTCTATTTAGTTATTTTTTCAGAATCCAATATTATGATGAGATTACAAGAACCCTTCGTGGTTTAAAAAATATTGACCAGAGACAACTAACCTCTATATTGATTGACTGTCACTTTGACAATATTTTTTTGTTGTCTTCTTCATCTTCTTAGTTCAATTCTCTCATTCTGGGAAGGCAAAGGAAGCTTTGTCCATACAACCTAGTCTTTCGTAATATCGTTATAATGTCTTCAGTGGATGAAGAACAAAAACTTTAGTATTTTAACCATTACATGAAGGTGAGGGTTTTAGTAAAGCGGCGTAAGAACTTTACTAAAACTCTTCCGACGGAGTCTTGAAGGGGAACACGAAGAGACATGCAAAGGAGTCGTAGTCCATACGTCCAACATTTCACCACTTCAGGTTATGAATTCAAAATGAGAGGTACTCCATATAGGATAGGATGATGATGGTCTTAATAAAGCGGTGGAAAAACTTACTAGGCAGTCTGACAGTGCCAGGAAATCATGATTCATTCTATTGTTTTAAATAACTTTATTAAACTCTTTATCTGTGTTTTCGTAATTAATCGGCTAAGTAAATTAGAAGAAACAATTATAAATCTCAATAATTTCAACATAAATGTAATCGTTCTGATGTTTCTTTTGCAGCCCCATTATCATTTACACCATAGTTTACGTATTCTAGGTCTGTGGTTTACATTACACCATACTTAATTAAAATTGGCCTACGACGCTACGATGCACGAACGGAGACCAATCAACAAATTTAAACATAATATTATACATATCACAAAATTATATTAAAAGCAGATTTTGACGAATGGCGTGGCGCATCGGTTAGTACACCAGTTAGTAACGCATAAAGTATCGGGTTTGATTCCCGGTCGGAGTAATATTTTGTTTCAAATCTTTTATTTGTAATATTTAACAAATGAATAGAATATTACAAATATTTGTTAAACAAAAAAAAGCAGATATATGAATGGTTTGGTATTCAAAGAGTAGTAGGCAGTGGTCCCTCTCGCGTCTCGCTCAATCGAAGTGCGGTGTGCCTGCGGTACGGCGCCGGAACGCACCGTCTGGCATATCATTGTTTTTTATACGCAGGACGCCGCAGCGACGTCGCTCAGGCGCCTGGCCGCACCGTGTGGCTTCACTCTTAGACCGCGTTCTCACGAGGCGATTTGAGTTGATCAACTGCGAAATCGTTCGAGATTTGAACCGTCTGAACAGACTTTCAACCAAATTGAAGCAATTAATACATATAATTTTTGTTAAACGACAAACATTGATCAACTGAAATCGCCCGGTGAGAACGCGGTATTAGTCGCGCTTCGGGATCAGCTTGTTAGTTGCCGGCGACTGCAACTTACAGTTATTTACTTAAAGAAATGCTTCGATGGTTTGGGTACATGGAAAGAATGAGTGAAAGTAGATTGACGATGTGAATGGATGCGTTAATCGAGGCAACCCAGGAGGGTGGGTGTATTCCGATCCGACTAGTTAGGTGACATAATTGTAAAAAAAACTCAAAAAAGGCGGGTTGCCTAGTGGCCATAGCCGTGGAGATTGTATGAAGAGATCTGTAGGGAAGCGAGGGAGTTGTGTCAGGATCGTGGCAAGTAGCGCTCCATTGTCTGCCTATTCCTGTGGGAAAAAGGCTTGACAATTCGATTGACAAATATATTTCTTAATAATCCGATAATGGTCGGTTTAAAACCAATTGCTAGTACCAGTCTCTAAACCGTTCGTCCACGCCTGTTATTAAAAATGACCTTAACAAAAGTTGCTAGGTACAAAGGAGGACATCGGATGGTTACCTTAAATTTGACCTTGACAAACATTAAAGTAGTATTTCTTGATAGAACATTTTATCTTCGGGCCCTAGCCTTACTTTTAGCGTTACCCAAAAACAACGACGTGGATGTAGTAAGGATGGAGTTTTTATTTTTTATTGTGACTCGACATATGACAGCACCCCGCTTGATGTCATTTTTATTAGGTGGCACCTCGAGTTTTGGCGGGCAACTGCAACTGACAGGACGCGCAATTTTGAATTATTTGAAAAGCTTGTGTTTTTCATAAATATTAATGTGTAATAATGGTGGAATTGTTATCCAGTAATAGTTTTTAAGTTGATCAAGTATAAACAAGTAATTTAAAGTTGTGAAACGTGTTTCTTCATGTTCCCTCCAAGACTCCTTCTGAAGTTTTAGTAAAGGCTCATCATCATCCTCATTCTCATCATCATCATTTGATGAATCACTCGCGTGGTTCATCTTCATCTTTACTTGACAATGTTTTAACATTGAACCATATATTTTTACTTTCACACTGGCAAGTTAAATACTAAAGCCATAAACAAGAAGAAAGAAAAGGTGGCACCTCTGGCGAAATATTTAGATGCATAGATTAAAATGGCCCACCGTGTATATACATATGTATTATGTATATACATATGTATATGTATATACATTATACATATGTATATGTATTATGCTGTTCTATTTCTGTTACAAGCACTTTTTAGTATGAAAAGGTGCTTTCCAACTAAATCAGAGATCCTTAAAAAAATGTGGGTTGCCTGGCGCCCATAACCGTAGAGCTTGCATGAAGAGGTTTATAGATGTGAGAGAAGCGAGGAAGTTGTATCAGGACAAAGGAAGCTTGCTTGGCAAAGGAGTGACAATTTGATAAATACTGGATGACCTAAATTCAGCCAAAGGTTAAATAACAAAAATAAAACTTAAATAGGTCAAATATTTTATTAAATTTTCGCAATAATTAAAAAATAACTTAAATACCTAAGTAAAGGTATAAATATATTAAATAATTTATTAATAATTAATATTCCATGGTAACGCATTTCGTTTTAAGGTATTCGTTGAGTGCATCTTGACCTGCAAAAGAATAAAAAGTTTTTAGTATTTTTTTAAATATTTTTTGTTCATTTTTTTCTATTATTTTTGTATTTTGGCATCTGACCTGGACTTGCCTAATGATAAGCAAAAGAACCGAGAGTGCGAGATGCAAGTGATGAGGACTAAAAAAAACCGACACAGTTCCTCAGTTGTTTATGGACCGCACTCCAGATATTTAGCTGGAGTGCGGTCAATTAATGAAGGCGACTGCCATGCTTATTCATGCATGAAGGATCCAAGGTTATAGGCTGGCAAAGCATTCCACTTGTCGATTGTTCTACGCCCCGAATTTCAAGTACTAGGTAAATTAGTAATGAAAGTTGGATAGAATATTTGTTTTATACAGAATCCAAAAATGTTTGCAGTGCCAATAACCAAATTATGAGAGTATTATAAAGTTTAGAACAATCAATCAATCAAATTGTCACGGGGATAGGCAGAGACAATGAAGCGCCACTTGCCACGATACTTACACAACTTCCTCGCTTCCCTCACATCCACAATCCTCTTAATACAAGCTCTACGGTTATGGGCACTAAGTAACCCAGCTTTCTTAAGGATATCTCCGATTTGGTCGAGGATAACACCCTCCTGAGGCAGACTAGAAGGGTATTTTGTTTGATAATATTAATTATGATTATTTAAATTCAAATAGGTACCTAAATCTTTCCCGAACCCGGACTGTTTGAACCCGCCGAATGGTGCAGCAACATCTGTCTTATTATATGTATTTATGAAAACAGTTCCGGCTTCAATTTTGTCAGCAAAATACATCGCCTTGCTTATATCTTTGGTGAATACACCCGAAGCGAGACCATATTCAGTATTGTTCGCTCTGCGGATAACGTCGTCAATGTTTCTGTAATGAATGAAGATATTTATATATTGGTTTAGCGATAGATGTGGTTTGAAAGATGTAGTGACAAGGATCGACAAAGAAATGCTTGCATGGTTTGGGCACATGGAAAGGTAGATTGACAAAAGCAATTTATAAATCTGATGTGGATGGATGCGTTAAACAAGGCAGGCCCAGGAGGGTACTTTCCGATCAAATCGGAGACATCCTCAAGAAAGCTAGGTTGCCTAGTGCCCATAACCATAGAGCTTGTATGAAGAGGATTGTGGATGTGATAGTTGTATCAGGATTGTGGCAAGTGGCGCTCCATTGTCTCTGCCTATCCCCATGGGAAGAAGGCGTGACAATTTGAATTGATTGATGGTCTACCCTAGGACTGCGTAGTGATGGCGACTGAGGCAACCCTAAACTGAATCGGATTTTTCAGTCGGTGGCGCTTTTGGATTTCCTCTTGCTTGCCATCAGGTACGTCGAGGTAAGATGTCGTCTCAATAAAAATCAAATCGACCCGAAGCAAATATTCGCCTCTTTTTTATCAACTAATATTTAAAATATTCAATCTAATTATTAAATATTACAAATAGAATCTACGATACAAATCTTAGCTCTGGCCGGGAATCGAAACCGGCACCCCAGGCTAACCAATACGCCAAGCCTGTCGTCAAAACGTATCTATGTGGGAATCAAGAATTGACTGTATTGCGGAGCATTATTCCACATATTAGAAAAGAAAAGGAGTACTCCCAGCTGTACGCGTGTTGCGTACAGGGCTTAACTAGCCGGGTGACGTCTTTTAATTTGTCGAATAACGTTTGCGAGATATTGAACGCGCAATCTCATTGGTTCAAGTGGCTATCTGCGTACATTATTGTGCGGCGACACATGCAGCGCCATCTATCCATCGGCGCAGACACTATCATTGAAACGCCCTCTATAGTATGTAGCGGTAGCTACAACTGTTTGATTGATTGATTACTTACTTGCTATTAAATTTACTAATAATCATAATGGGTCCGAATGATTCCTCCTTAGCTATGTACATATCATCGGTCACATCTGTAAATATTGTCGGTTGCATAAAATAGCCAGGCCTGTCGACACGCTTGCCGCCGTACACTAACTTGGCGCCATCTTGGATTCCCTTCTCGCAATACTGTCAAAAAATACCTTATTTTTAATGTGACTCGACATTATGACAGAGCTGGAGTGCGGTCCATGAATGGAGGTGACTGCTGCTACAGTTAAATAGCTGTAAGTAGCAGTCGCCTCCACTATGCCGGCCTAGTTGGAAGCGGCAACTTACAATGTAATCCCGAAACGCGACAAAGTCACTTCACGGTCTTGTAAGTGGTGGTATTACCCCGGATCGGCAGACTGGGAACCACTACCTACCACTCTTTCACAACCAGACCTGGAGCAGATGCCCGACTCTATTTTTGAAATAAACAAATTTTATGCGGCTTACTATCGCGTTTATTTTGGGTTTGATTTTACATTCTTTTATTATTTCGACATTTCAAAAGCTTTGCAGACATCGTGGTCACGGAGAGACAATATAAACGCGATAGTAAGCCGCATAAAATTTGTTCAATTCATTATTCATTGTTCACGCAAATCTAAGAAATAGGATTTTTTTAATACCAATTATTTGTACTAAAATTTTTATACAAATAAACTAAATAAGCCGCATAAAATTTGTTTAATTCATTAATCAATGTTCGCGCAAAATCTAAGAAAATACTATTTGTACTATTTAATTTATTCATTAAATATATTACTAAAAAAAGTATGAATCTAATCTTTGCTCTGATCGGAAATCAAACCCGGGACGCTATGATGGCCGTTTTGACGTTCATGAAGTTACGCATAAATTAATAATTATATTTGAAAGAGCAAATTGCTGTTCTGTATAGTGACAATAAAGAACAACATTTTGCTTTTTCACACCTAATTGTTCAATTCGAGGCAACCGTGGTGTAGTGGCAGTGCAATAGTTACGCAAACCGAGCGCTCGAGTTCGAGACCACCCACCAGTACTAATGTTTCTTTGATAAATGTATTTTGGTTGTCCTGTTTCTATGATACAAGCACTTTAGTAGCTAAGTATAGAAATGTAAATAAAAAATCTCGAGAGGTGTAAGGGACACCCGGATGGAACGAAGTTACTTTCGATTAATTAGTGAAGGAATTGTAATAATTTTATTTTAAGTTATAATAATATATTTTTTTTAATTATTAACAAGTATAATGTAATATAAACTTAATCAGTAGGCTTAATTTTAGTAATAATTGGGTTGTGGATTCTATTTTATTTAAATGTCTTGCAAAACTGGATCGATGGTATAGCTCCTATAGTTTCGGAAAAAAGTGCATGTGACATACAAATGGACGGACGGACGGACAGACAGACGGACTGCCTGCCTATCAATAGGGGTTCCGTTTTTTTACTACGGAACCTTAAAATGTGTCGTTACAACTTTTGGTCTTAAAATTTTCCGTCTGGGGGCTAG
Organism: Tinea trinotella; assembly: GCA_905220615.1. NCBI lineage: Eukaryota > Metazoa > Arthropoda > Insecta > Lepidoptera > Tineidae > Tinea > Tinea trinotella. Next base: position 2,138,711 of record HG992325.1, read on the forward strand.
ACGGAACGGAATTCGCAACGCGCGATGAGGAACATCGTTCCAAAAATATACGAAACTTTATGAACGGTCAAACGTCAAATCGGCCATCATAGCTAGCCGCTGGTACAGTGTGCTTACGACCATAGTACCTTCCTACTTACCTCAATTAACTTATCCAAATGCGCTTTATGGTTCTGTGGGCCATGCGCAGTGCCCCTATTCAGCGGATCACCAATATTAATTTTCCTAGTCTCGTTAACAACTCTGTGTACGAATTCATCATGGATTCTCTCTTCAACAAATATCCTACCAGCTGCTATACAATTTTCGCCCTTATTAAAGAATACGGAGGACATACCCTGCAAATAAATAATAATATAAATATTTACAATAAATTCTACTGTTGTTTTGAAAGGGGATGTAGTGATAAAGATTGACAAAGGGATGCTCCGATGGTTTTAACCATGGAAAGGATGAGTGAAAGTAGATTGGCAAAAAGAATTTATAAACTCATGTGAATGGATACGTTAAACAAGGCAGGCCCAGGAGGCTGTTCGCCGACCAAATCGGAGACATCCTCAAGAAAGCTAGGTTGCCTAGTGCCCATAACCATAGAGCTTGTATAAAGAGAATTGTGAATGTGGAGGAAGCGAGGAAGTTGTGTCAGGATCGTGGCAAGTGGCACTCCATTGTCTCTGCCTATTCCTGTGGGAAAAGGCATGACAATTAGTTTTTTTTTTATTTGATGTCTTTTGGCTCATCAGATTATGGTGAAGTCTTGTTACCAGCCTGTGATCCCTTATCCTATTATAACCTTGGATGAATTCAAGCGAGGTTCAAAAAAGCACCTCTTGTCGGCAAGCGACTGAGACAATCATGAACTGAGTCTATTTATTTAGTCGTCGGCACTATGGACCTTCGATTGATTACCGTCTGGTAAGTCAAGGTCAGATGGCGCGTTACAACAAATAAAGGACATCATTCATTTTGGGCTTTTATGTACTACTTTTGTAATGTCCAATGATGAAAAAACTTGCATTGATGAAACTAATAATATTTTAGCTCTTAATTGCTGTGCAATTAAGTTATTTAAAAAATAAGATATGGAATTTGTATCATCTGTCAATCAACAACATATATGTTCTACTTTGAACTGTCATAATTTTTTTATTGTGACACGACATTTGACATCGACCCGCCTGATGATAAGCAAGAGGAAATCTAAAAGTGCCGACGATTGAAACAACCGAGTTAGTACACGACTGTCTCAGCCGCCGTCACTATGCCGGCCAAAGAAATTATAGTTTGATCATTTTGCACACCTAAACTATGCAAAATAAAGGATATATTCCAATTACATTGTAATCTTCGCACATTAAACTATTTTAAAATGTATATGCAACTGTTAATACAATTAAGCCCAAGTCCCCTAACAAAATGAATGATGTCCTTTAAACCTAAAGGTTGTTCCTAGCTTGTTCTTAAAAATAGATGGATAGTAAATGTGAGGCGTGACAGTTTGATTGATTGATCACACTTACATTTCTAACAGCCTTATCAAGATCACAATCTTCAAATATAACTAACGGTGACTTTCCACCTAATTCTAATGATACTTTCTTCATATTTGATTCCGCACAAGATTTCATTATAACCTGGCCTGAAATGGAGAGGAAAAATCAAAATGGCGATCAATGGGATAATGTTCCTAATTTTTTTTATTCCGACAACATATTTTTTATTTAATTTTAATTTTTTATTGTGACTCGACATATGCCAGCACTCCGCTTTATGTTAGTCTGGAGTGTGGTCCATGAATGTATGTCACTGCTACTACAATTCAATAACTGTGAGTAGCAATCACAACCACTATGCCGGCTTAGTTGGAACCGGCAACTTACAAGCTGATCCCGAAATGCGACCAAATCACTTCACTTGTATACTTGTAAGTGGTGGTACTATCCCGGATCGGCAGACTGGGTACCACTGCCTACCACTCTTTGATAACGAGACCCGAAGCAAATATCCCATCTCTTTTTTTTATAAACAAATATTTGCAATATTTAATATAATTATTAAATATTACAAATAAAAGCTATGGAACAAATGTTTGCTCCGTATTTCCACCGCTTTACTAAAACCATCATCTTCACCCTCATATCATGGATAAAAAACAGAAGTGTGTTGGAGAATGTTCCGAAGAGCTTTTAACCTTGTTCCTAACTCGTCCTTCCACACCCGTAATACCCGCACAGGTCGGGGAAAGCATCCACATTCTATCGATCTTGGATCCTTCAAGCGATGCGTGAAGAAGCACCTTTGGCCGGCATAGTGACGGCGACTGAGGCAGCCGCGAACTAACTCAGATGTTTTAGTCGTCGTCACTCTTGGATCTCCTCTTGCTTATCATCAGGCGGGACGAGGTCAAATGTCGTGTCACAATAAAAAAAAAACAACATCTTTACCCTTATGTAATGGATAAAACACAGAAGCGTTTTATCTTCATCCACTAAAGACATTATGACTATATTACGGTAGACTAGGCTGTATAGACAAAGTTTCCTTTGCCTTCCCAGAATAGGAGAATTGAACTGAAGAAGAATGAGTGACGCGGTCGGCACGCTGAATAGTCACCATTTATAGACGTACTCCAGCTTAACATCAGGCGAGGTGCTGTCATATGTCGAGCCACAATCTGCAAAGACACTTACCAATTTCAGTGCTTCCTGTAAAGCCTAGTTTCCTAACTAATGGATGATAGGCAATTGCTTGCCCAACCAGTGTACCACTCCCTGGTACTATGTTGATTACACCTGGTGGGAAACCAGCCTTTGCTGATAATTCAGCGAATTTCAGCGCCGTTAAAGGACAAACCTGAAAGGGTTATTAATAAGAAAAATGGTATAGTGGTAGTGCAATGGTCACTCAAACCAGGTGCTCCTGGTTCAAAACTAATTGCCAATACCAATGTTTATTTGATGTATGTACTTGGTCACTCCGTTTCTATGATACTTTCTAAAGAGTAGAAGGTAGTGGTGCCCAGTCTGCATATCCGGCGTATAGTAGTACAACCTCTTTCAAGTGTACAGACCGTGAAGTGACTTAGTCGTATTTCGAGAATAGCTTGTAAGTTACCAGTCCAGTTGTAGGTTAGCCGGCATAGTGGATGTGACTGCTACTTGCAGTTATTTAACTGTAGTAGCAGTCACGTCCATTCATGAACCGCACTCCAGCTTAACATCAGGCCGCTGTCATATTTCGGTCTACAATTAAAAAACTCTACATTTAATTTATTTGTATAAGTTTCAAACCGAACCGGAAGAACGCAGACGTTCCAAACAAATGCCTAAGCCACTTGATTAGCAAACTAGGCGCTAATTAGGCCGGCATAGTGGATGCGATTACTACTTGCATTTATTGAACTGTATGAGAAGTCACCTTCATTCATGGACCGAACTCCAGCTTGTCATAGGTCGAGCTCTAACAAAAAATAATAAACTAAAAATCAATCAATCAACAAAAAAAACGCCTCTTCCCCACAGGGATATACAGAGACAATCGAGCGCCACTTGCCACGACCCTGACATAACTTCCTCGCTTCCTTCACGTTCACAATTTTCTCTTCATACAAGCTTAGGGGTACTAGGCAACCTAGCTTCACAAGCTAAAAAAAGTAATTACATACCGCAGCAGGCTTCATGACAACAGTATTTCCAGCAGCCAAACACGCTGCCATCTTCCAGGACAACATCATCAATGGATAATTCCATGGAGTAATCAGACCACAGACACCAATTGGTTCTTTCTTGGTGAAACTCAAATTTCTATTCGGCCTAGCGTTCGAAACTGGTATTGTGGTGCCTTGGATCTTGTCACACCACCCAGCAAAGTAACGCCAAGACTCTATTGACATCCCAACGTGGGTTTTTAAGGCTAATGTGTATACAGCGCCGGAGTCTATTGACTCTATTGTAGCTAATTCTTCTTTGTGCTGCTCCATAAGGTCCGCTAGTCTGTGGAAAATAAAAAATAGATTTGTACATTTTATTAAAAACTATTTTACAATTCCGAACTAAGATATATCCCTTTTTTGTATTTATAACTTGATAACTCTTATAAAAATGACAAACGGTAATAAAAATTAATATAGAAAAAATTTAAACAGCTCAAATTATAGGAAATATCCTATTTTTCTTCTAGAACCTTCAAACATATGTTTACAAAGTTTCATGATGATTAGTTAAGTAGTTGTTGCGTGAAAACGTAATAAACAAACTCACATTCACATTTATAATAATAGTAAGATCTATAAAATATTATAATCTATTATGGACTATCGGTGACATATATATATATATATATTCATAACATTTGGATCTAACTTGTAAACACCTTTAGTTTAGTTATTTATGCGACACGGCTACGTTTTCTACCAAGAGCTCGAAAGTTTCGGTTTGTTCCCGTGGATGCTATTGTCTTAAATCTATTGTCATCCCGTTGTTTTTATATTTATTAGCATTGGGGAAATTGCAAAGGCCATCTAGAAAAAACAATCTCCTTGCGGGTGACAGTATAATAATTTAATTTATATTTATGATACAAACATACCTAAACATCAATTGCCCTCTCTCTCTAGCGCTAATTTTTGACCATTCTCCTTCTTCAAATGCTAATTTTGCTGCCAAAACTGCTCTGTCAACGTCCTCCTTTGACGCACTTTGGACTTGACATATGACAGACTCGTCACTCGGATTGACAATGGGTAAGGTTTTTAAAGAAGAGGAGTTGACGAATTCACCATTAATAAATAATTGAGTTGGAATTTTGATCTTCATTTTGTTAACTTCCATCTCTACGCCTTCGTATGTAACTTCTTTTTTTGTTGTATCTGTAAGATTAAAAAAAGTAAAGTGCCGGTTCTGATTCCCGGTCGGAGCAAATATTTGTTTTATAGCTTTTATTTGTAATATTTAATAATTATTTTATTTAATATTGCAAATATTTGTTAATATAAAGAAACGGATATTTGCTTCGGGTCTGGTTATTGAAGAGTGATAGGCAGTGGTACCCAGTCTGCCGATCCGGGGTAGTAAGACCATAAAGTGAATTAGTCGCGTTTCGGGATGAGCTTGTAAGTTGCCGGTACCAATCAGACTGGCATAATGGATGCAACTTTCACTTTCATTTATGTAGCTTAACATCAGGCTGGATGCTATCATATGTCGAGTCACAACAAAAAAAATGGAACAAAAGCCCTACTAACCTCCACGGCCCTTCAAAATGGCTACAACAGCGAACTCTTCAAACTCTGTATTCATGTAGACATCTTCATTCAATAACTCTATATTCGCTATATCCTTTATTTCCTCAACCAGCCTCACGACGTCCATAGAGCCAGCCCCGGAATCGAAAAAATCAGTAAAGTTCTCTATATCTACCTGTTGAATGTAACAAATAGATAAGCCTATGAATCAATCAATCAATCAAGGCGGCCATGATGTAGTGGTAATAAAATGGGCTCAGAAAGAGACCTCGGTACCAATGTATATTTGACATATGTACTTCTTTTTATTTTTTATTTACATTTCTATACTAAGCCACTAAAGTGCTTGTATCATAGAAACAGGACAACCAAAGTACAAATATCAAAGATACATTAGTATAGCTTGTCTAACTATAATTGACACGCCCCTCCACTTTATTAGTTTATTTAAATGTGTGAATACAAATATTACTAACTATACTTCATCAGCGTGCTCCTCCTTTTGTGTCTAACCAGCAACGGAATGAGCAATTCCAATTGCATTTTCGGTGTGTTGCATTCATATTTTATATTCGCAATTGTGCTTGAATGTAGTGGAGGGGCGCGTCATTTTGCCCTAGACAGACTCTACCGGCAAGTGGTTTCAAACCCGTGCTCTTGGTTTGCGCAACCATTCTGATACTAAGTCTTATTTCATTAGTACGCGATATTTGAGCTCGACTGTTTTTATTGTGTGTCGACATCTGACTTCGACCATGCTGGAGGTCCAAGAGTGGCGAAGACAGCAAAAACCGAAACAATTAACGGGCATACGTTAACTATGTCAGTCCTATTGAATGTAAAGATAGTATGCTAAAGGATATATTACAATTACATTGTAATTTTCGTACATTAAACTATTAATACAATTAAGCCCAAGTCCCCATAGAAAATGAATGATGTGCTTTGGTTGTCCTGTTTCTATGATACACTTTTATTAGTTTAGTATACAAATGTTAAAATAATGAATACCTTTAGTATAGCCTTCCATATATTCCTAATGTTTTCTATTAAGTTCTGCTCGTCCGTCGTCAATTGTAAAGTAACTTTTTTCTCGTTAGCTCTGTAGTAGTTTTGGGCGTTGATCATTTTGCCGTTCACTTTCAAACGTTGTACGTTTAACTGTAAACAAATAATCAGTGACTAATTTATTCATTTATTAGCTGCGTAATCCGGCATTGCCCGGGTCAAAATACACCGCACGCATAATTGTTAAATAATCAGTGACTAATTTATTCATTTATTAGCTGCGTAATGCGGCGTTGCCCGGGTCAAAATACACCTCACGCATAATTGTTAAATAATCAGTGACTAATTTATTCATTTATTAGCTGCGTAATCCGGCGTTGCCCGGGTCAAAATACACCGCAAGCATAATTGTTAAATAATCAGTGACGGATTTATTCATTTATTAGCTGCGTAATCCGGCGTTGCCAGGGTCAAAATACACCGCACGCATAATTGTTAAATAATCAGTGACTAATTTATTCATTTATTAGCTGCGTAATCCGGCGTTGCCCGGGTCAAAATACATCTCACGCATAATTGTTAAATAATCAGTGACTAATTTATTCATTTATTAGCTGCGTAATCCGGCGTTGCCCGGGTCAAAATACACCTCACGCATAATTGTTAAATAATCAGTGACTAATTTATTCATTCATTAGCTGCGTAATCCGGCGTTGCCCGGGTCAAAATACACCTCACGCATAATTGTTAAATAATCAGTGACTAATTTATTCATTTATTAGCTGCGTAATCCGGCGTTGCCCGGGTCAAAATACACCTCACGCATAATTGTTAAATAATCAGTGACTAATTTATTCATTTATTAGCTGCGTAATCCGGCGTTGCCCGGGTCAAAATACACCTCACGCATAATTGTTAAATAATCAGTGACTAATTTATTCATTCATTAGCTGCGTAATCCGGCGTTGCCCGGGTCAAAATACACCTCACGCATAATTGTTAAATAATCAGTGACTAATTTATTCATTCATTAGCTGCGTAATCCGGCGTTGCCCGGGTCAAAATACACCTCACGCATAATTGTTAAATAATCAGTGACTAATTTATTCATTTATTAGCTGCGTAATCCGGCGTTGCCCGGGTCAAAATACACCTCACGCATAATTGTTAAATAATCAGTGACTAATTTATTCATTTATTAGCTGCGTAATCCGGCGTTGCCCGGGTCTAAATACACCGCACGCATAATTGTTAAATAATCAGTGACTAATTTATTCATTTATTAGCTGCGTAATCCGGCGTTGCCCGGGTCAAAACACCCCGCACGCATAATTGTTAAATAATCAGTTTGTGTATAATATAGGTATAAAATTAATTCATCAATAAAGTTTATTATAATCAAAATTATTATAAAGCGAATCTGAAAGTAGTTTGTTATAGAAAAAAATGTTTTATTTCATGACTTTGTAAGAAGAAACAGTTCTATCGTCAATAGTTTTCGCAACGTACGCTATGTAAGGAATTTTATGAGTAATTTTTTTACACCTTAGGTTACATTATTTAAATTTCGTACGGAACCCTAAACTTTTTGAAAATCCAATATAGCCCATGTTACTCACGAAGAATGTAGCTTTCTAATAGTGAAAGAATTTTCGAAATCGGCCCAGTAGTTTTGAGTTTATTCATTACAAACATACACACAAAAATACAAATCTTTCCTCTTTATAATATTAGTATAGATTAGACACCAGCAAGTTTTTTTTATTGACACTCGAATCTGACCTCGACTTGTCCCTTACATCCGTAAATTTTGTCATACAAGCTCTATGGCTATGTGCACTAGGCAATCCAGCTTTCTTGGTGTTGTCTCCAATTAAGTAGAAAAACACCCTCCTGGGTCTGCCTTTAATAATGCATCTATTAAATAATCACAGTTTGTTGCGTGTAAAGTCCCGGGTTCGATTCCCACTAGGAGCAAATATTTGTTTCATAGCTTTTATTAGTTATTTTTAATAATTATATTAAATATTGCAAATATTTGTTAATAAAAAAAAGAGGTGGATATTTGCTTCAAGTCTGGTTATCAAAGAGTGGTAGGCAGTGGTGCCCAGTCTGCCGATCCGGGGTAGTACCACCACTTACGAGTATACAGACCGTGAAGTGATTTGATCACGTTTCGGGATCAGCTTGTAAGTTGCCGGTTCCAACTAGGCCGGCATAGTGGATGTGATTGCTACTCACAGTTATTGAATTGTAATACAGTGATATTCATTCATGGACCACACTTCGGCTTAACATCAAGCGGGGTGCTGTCATATGTCGAGTCGAGTCGAAAAAAAATAAAAATATATCAAGAAGTGTTGCACACTAATTCTAATTTTTAATTAGATTATTCTCCATACCTTCACGCCATCATTAGCAGTAATAAGTAGTCCAGCATCGTGTATTATTGCTGGCCGTTTTAATCCTGGTATAACGATCTGGTCGCCTTCCAATTCATACTCGGCTTCCCAAAGGGACGAACCAAAGAATTTTATTTCTATGGTTTCTGAAATTACACAAACTATTATTATTAATGCGAAAGTATGTTTTTGCTTGTATGTTTGTTTGTTACGATTTTACGCCGAAACCGCTAAATAAATTTTGATTATTTTTGGTATAGAGATAAATTGAACCTTGGAGAAGGCTACCTTTAGTCCCAAAAATAAAACAGAAATATGGTACAAATGTTTTTTTTTTATGAATCTTTTTATTGCGTCATCCTATTTACTTCAAACTTTGAAGTTTGAAGTATTGGCCCACGATGCTGTAATTATGTGCTCTCGTTACGAGTCACAGTTCATAAAAGTGGGTGAAACCGCGGGGAACAACTAGTAAATTACCATGTATAAAGATTGCTTGCTCCATTCAAGAAGCAAATTTACAACCATTGTAACTTATATCAAATATTTTGTACCGTAGAGCTTGTATGAAAAGAATTGTGGATGTGGGGGAGGCGTGGGAGTTGTCTAATAAAGACCGTTGTGTCAGGATCGTGGCAAGTGGCGCTCTATTGTCTCTGTCTATCCCTGTGGGGGAAAAGGCGTGACAATTTGATTGATTGATTGACATTTAAATGCGCGCTGTCTTGGTAAGTTATTATGAAATACAATGATATTCCTTACAAATGTCGATCTTGCTTCTTGGATTACCATGCTAAAGGGGCTGCATTGGACCTCCTTGGTAAGCAAGGTCAGGTAAGTCGAGGTCTGATGTCACGTCACAATAAAAAAAAACCTACCATCAGAGCTTTCATCCACTCCATCTTTAGTTTGTGGTTTTATAAAAGTCGTAGCTCCTGGTGACGAATCCAAACCTCTTATGAAGTTATGAAGACCAACACCACCTTTGGACCAGTCAATCTGGAATCACAAATGATATTTAATATTTCCTGGCGACAGGCGTGGCGCATTCGTCCCGGGTTCGATTCCCGGTCGATTTTTTATTGTGACCTAGGCTTTTTTACCTAGGCTGAAGTGCGGTCCATCAATGGATGTCACTGCTACTACATCCACTATGCTGGCCTAGTTAGAACCAGCAACTTACAAGCTAATCTCGAAACGCGACTATATCACTTCACGGTCTGTATACTTGTAAGCGGTATGAAACAAAAATTTGCTCCGACCGGGAATCGAACCCAGGGCTTTACGCGCAAAAAGCAATTATTGAACAATCGGCCACGCCTGTCGTCGTGTTTAGGGCGACCGTGCTGTCGTGATGATGTTTAAGTGCAATGATCACGCAAACCGAGAGCCTCAGGTTCAAAACCACTTGCAGGTAACTATGTGTCTCTTATTTAAATGTGTACTTAGGTATGATACAAGGCACTTGAGTAGCTTAGTATAGAAATAAAAAGAAAACTAGGTAAATATTTTTTTATTAGGGTGACACATTTGACCTCGCCTTGCCTGGTGGTAAGCAAGAGGAAGTCTAAGAGCCCAGACGACTGAAAATAACGATGCAGTATACGGTTACCACAGTCAACGTCAATATGCCGGCCAATATGTCACAGTCTAAAACTAAAGTTTCAAGTAAAAGTCACAGACTATACGCACCCTGTGAGTTTCCGGTTTAAAGAGTGCAGGATCATAAGTGGCTCCATTTTCCATTTGTTTAATCTGTGGCGCCGTGTCGTTCGCTACCATGTTCACAGCTTGCGATAAACATTTTATACCTATAATAAAAACCAATCAATCAATCACATTGTCACGCCTTTTTCCCACAGAGCTAGGCAGAGACAATGGAGCGCCACTTGCCACGATCCTGACACAACTCCCTCGCTTCCTTCACATTCATAATTCTCTTCATACAAGCTCTATGGTTATGGGTACTAGGCAACCTAGCTTAGTAATTTTTTTAGGTATAATAAAACTATAGTTGAAAAAACCTAAAGAAACACACAGTGACCATGTGAACTAAAAAGTGAATAATAAAATGCCTGAATCGCCGTCACTATGCCGGCCAAACATTAAATTATTGTATTGTCATCGGTTTTTAAAACGTGTAGAAATTTTCAAATTACTCAGACCTTTAGAAGTGGGTGAAAATTAATTTGTAAGATTCCGGTACATATTATTTAGTTTATTATTTTATGTATGTAACTATAGCTTGTCTAACTATAAATGACGCGCCCCTCCACTTTATTAGTTTATTTAAATGTGAGAATACAAATATTACTAACTATTCTACAATGCTTTATTAACATGCTCCTCCTTTTGTGTCTAACCAACAACTGAATGACCAATTACAATTGCATTTTCGGTGTGTTGCATTCATATTATACATTCACACGTGTGCTTAAATTCAGTGGAGGGGCGCGTCATTTCGGCTTAGACAGACTCTACAATAGTTACAAACATACAAATCAAGCTGATAAAAAGGTTTGCAACTAGCGAAAATTAGCGGCGATTACTACTACTACGGTTAAGTCGCATCCACTATGCCAAGCTAATTAGTATAAGTACATCATTTCTTCTTCTACTACTGGACTACCAGGGGATGCCCGTTCATGAGAGAACGGGCCAGGTTAAGAGAACGGACCGGGTTAGGAGAACGGGCCAGGTTAAGAGAACGGACCGGGTTAGGAGAACGGGCTAGGTTTGGAAAACGGGCCACGTTAAGAGAACGGGCCAGGTTAAGAGAACGGACCGGGTTAGGAGAACGGGCTAGGTTTGGAAAACGGGCCACGTTAAGAGAACGGGCCAGGTTAAGAGAACGGACCGGGTTAGGAGAACGGGCTAGGTTTGGAAAACGGGCCACGTTAAGAGAACGGGCCAGGTTAAGAGAACGGGCCAGGTTTGGAAAACGGGCCACGTTAAGAGAACGGGCCAGGTTTGGAAAACGGGCCACGTTAAGAGAACGGGCTAGGTTTGGAAAACGGGCCACGTTAAGAGAACGGGCCAGGTTTGGAAAACAGGCCACGTTAAGAGAACGGGTTAGGTTTGGAAAACGGGCCACGTTAAGAGAACGGGCCAGGTTTGGAAAACGGGCCACGTTAAGAGAACGGGTTAGGTTTGGAAAACGGGCCACGTTAAGAGAACGGGCCAGGTTAAGAGAACGGACCGGGTTAGGAGTAGGAGCCAGCGTCAATAGATACTTGTGCTCGGTCAACCATGACGACCGGAGGACCACCGCGAGAGTTTTTGGTCGGTGCAAGACTGACACTACCACTCGCCTACCTCCATGGATAGTGGGTGTCCGTCAGTCAGGATGACTTTTTGGGGATCAAACTTCCTACCCCTTATCCTTATTATTTTATTCTACAAGTAGAATGCTTTACCAGTCTATGTGTTCTTTCCATCCTATAACTTTGGATCGTTTAGCCGGCATAGTGACGGTGACTGAGGCAACTTTCTGACTTACCCTCCGGCAAGTGGAGGTCAGATGTCGATTCACAATAAAAAAGCGTGATATTACCTTCAGGATACAAGTATTTATTATACAAAGTGTCAACAGTATCATCTATTGTTACTGGATATGATTTCTGCAGCAGGATAGGTCCTGTGTCAAGTCCATCATCAGCCCAAAAGATGGAGAGGCCGCATTTTGTATCGCCTTCTATTAGAGTCCTGGATATAATAATAAATAATGAATTTAACAAACTTTTTGCGGCTTACTATCGCGTTTATTTTGGTTTTGATTTTACATATTTTTATTTTTCCGACGTTTCGAGAGCTTTGCAGCCACCGTGGTCACGGAGACTGAGAAACGTCGGAATAATAAAAAGATGTAAAATTAAAACGCGATAGTAAGCCGCATAAAGTTTGTTTAATTCATTAATCAATGTTCGCACAAAATCTAAGAAAATACTAGAATAATAAATAATTATTTCGTAGCAGGCAGATAGTTGGTGGCCAATTATCCAGTCTGTCGATCCGGGGAAGTACCGCTACTTTTAAGTGTATATACAGAACCTTAGTCGCGTTTCGGGATTAGCCGGTATAGTGGCGGCAACGATAATAGTGGCGATTTCAGTCGTCGCGACGGCGTTCTTAGACTACTGTTGCTTACTATCAGGCGAGTTGAAGTCAGATGTCTTGATCTTAATAAAAAAAACTTTTATGTTTTTTTAATTAAGACAATAAAACATGCAGTTATTTAACTGTAGTAGAAGTCGTCTTTATTCATGAACCGCATTCCAGCTTTATATGACCCACTGTCATAAATCGCGCCATAATACAAAAAAATGGATGTGAAGGAAGCGAGAGATTCATGTCAGGTTCGTGAAAAGTGACTCTCTGTTCTTTAACTAGATATATAAACTTACCAATTAATAGAAGAAGCACCTCTATGTCTTGGTAAAATAGAAGGATGATAACATATGCTTTTGTATTGAGGGTAGTTGATAACTTCCATAGGTATGAATTGGGTACAAAATGGTAGTACATTCAAGTCCGCGTTTACCTAAAAGTAAATACAATAATATATATAAAAAAATATAAATCTCATGTGAATGGATGCGTTAAACGAGGCAGACCCAGCAGGAGGGTGTTTGCCGACCAAATCGACCATCCTCAAGAGGCTAGGTTGCCTAGTACCCGTAACCATAGAGCTTGTATGAAGAAAATTGTGAATGTGAAGGAGTTGTGTCAAGATCGTGGCAAGTTGCGCTCCAATGTCTCTGTCTATCCCTGTGGGAGAAAGGCGGGAAAATTTAATTGATTGATTGATAAATACAATAATTGATGTGAATAATAATATGAGTCTGTTATGGGGTAAGGCCGCTTTGAATGCCGTGACGATAAACGGCATGACGTTTTCCTATGCCCTATTCCATCATCGTATAACGCGAAAGTTTGTGAGTATGTGTGTGTGGATAGATGGATGTATGGATGGATGTTTGTTACTTTTTCACGTAAAATATACTGAGTGGATTTTAATGAAACTCTACAATAATATAGCTTATATATCAGAATTACCGATTCGAGGTAGTACCATCACTTACTTGTACAAGTATACAGACCGTGAAGTGATTTATTCGCTTATTCGGAATCAGCTTGTAAGTTGCCGGATCCAACTAGGCCGGCATAGTGAATTTGACTGCTTCTTACAGTTATTGCATTGTAGTGGCAGTGAAATCCATTCATGGACCACACTCCAGCTTAACATTAAGCGAGGTGCTGTCTGATGTCGAGTCACAATAAAAAAAAGTACCACCACTTACAAGTATACAGACCATGAAGTGATTTATTCGCTTTTCTGAATCAGATTGTAAGTTGCCGGTTCCAACTAGGCCGGCATAGTTTTTATTTTTTTATTTTTTATTGTGACTCGACATATGACAGCACCCCGCTTGATGTTAAGCCAAAGTGTGGTCCAGTGGTAGTAGTGGTAGTAATTGCTACTTACAGTTATCAGTACAGTTAGTATTAGCAGTGACCTCTATTCACGGACCGCACGCCAGCTTAACATCAGTCTGAGTGCTGTCATATGTTGAGTCACAATAAAAAAAGTACTTCATTTTAATAATATTTATAAGATAATATTTCAAAATAAACAAAATTATCTGAATAATTAAAATAATATATTTAGCTTGTAGGTGAAGTTTTTTTTTTAAATGTCCTATTTATCGCGTTTAGATAAAAAATATTACTTATTATAAACAAATAAGTAATGACCTCAATATTGTTTATAAAGATATATCTATTTGTTAACGAGTTTTAACTGAATTAAATTAGTTATTATGTTTTTTTACACAGGAACTCTGTATGACACGGCGCTGCTATCAGCCAATGGATTTCCTTTTCGACATTTTTTTTATTGTGACTCGACATATGACAGCACACCACTTGACGTTAAGCTGGAATGCGGTCCATGGATGGATTTCACTGCTACAATTCAATAACTGTAAGTAGCAGTCACATCCATTATGATCCTAAAACGCGGCTAAATCACTTCAGGGTCTGTGAACCCCGGATCGGCAAACTGGGTACAGACTACCTCCTACCACTCTTTGATAACCAGACCCGAAGCAAATATTCACCTCTTTTTTTGTTAACAAATATTTAACATAATTATTAAATATTACAAATATGAGCTATGAAAAAAAAAATTTGCTCCGAGCGGGAATCGAACCCGGGACTTTACGCGTAACAAATTGGTGTGCAATCCAGTCACTCCTGTCGAATAGCCTTTAACCCTTTAATTCGCAATTTTAAGTGTACTTAACATCCCAAACAAAAAAAAAATCCGCGTATTTATAACTGGCAGTCTAGTATTAATCTTACTACTCGAAAGAGCATTTATTCAAGTAGTAAAATTAATACTAGGCTGGCAGTTATAAATACGCGGGAATTTTTTTTTGTTTGGGATGTTAAGTACACTTAACATTGCGAATTAAAGGGTTAACTAATAACACCTTATGAGAACGTGATTGGTGTCGCGGTTCTTGAATTAATGGACTGTATAGGAAAATTTGAGATTGACACACAGCTTGGTTTAGGGAAAATTACAATATCTGAGCTGTCGCGGGAAAATTATATGAAAGGCAGCTCAGATGGAAAATGCACTTACCCTTGAAGCAGCGTGCAGTCTCGTAGCGGTTTCAGGCGTTTCTATGTAGAATTCCTGGCGGTCGACCCTCTCTAAGCAGCAACTTGCGGTGGAGCTTATTAGAAGAACTCTGATATAACTTCACAATGCGGTTAAATGCGCGGATAAACTTTGTTGAAGGTTCGTAGAAGAACCCATATAACACGTCCTAATGTGACGGTGTTCTTCGAGAGAGCGCGCGCCCGTCCGGCGCTACCTGCTTCGCGCCCGGACAAGTGCATGGAAGGGGAAAAGGGAACAAAGGACAACTGCGTGCCAATCAATATTAAGATAATGCGACAAGAACAAGATAGATGGCGCTACCATTCCCCCCGGCTTGAAGCGTCGGCTTCAAACTATTAATAATAAATAACTAAATGCGAAATGAATGAATGAATAAACCTAGGCTATTAGACTAATCTTAACCGATATATAATAAACTAAACTAATGTCATGAGTAACTAACCTAATTATTAATAATTAATTACGTCGTATTAGTTGGGCAACGGACAGAGACGTACGACGGGTCGGAGATACGATCCCGTTGAAGTTCTAACTCGAGCAACCCTAATTACTCCATCCTTGCCAGGAAATACCTCCTCGACGACCCCAAGCGGCCAATGAAGAGGAGGCACATTTTCGGTTATAACAACCACGACCGTACCGAGTTTTATCGGATCAGTGGGATGATTCCATTTCTGGCGAGATTGCAAAGTGTGCAAATACTCTCTACTCCAGCGTTTCCAGAATGATTGTATTAGAGAGTCTAATAAGTTATGACGCGAAACCGAACTTAATCCCTCATCTATATCAGCGGCAGGAAGATACTTGAGCGGCGTTACTGTTAGGAAGTGCGCGGGCGTCAAGGCGAGCGGTTCTGAAGGATCATTGGACAGAGTCCTACTCAGAGGGCGAGAGTTCATCACCGCTTCCACCTGAGCCAAAACCGTACTCAGTTCCTCGAACGATAATATTTGTTCGCCTATGACCCGAAACAGATGTAATTTTAAACCCTTTATGTTTGTCTCCCAATTGCCTCCAAAGTGACTGGCGGCCGGAGTATTTAATAGCCAAGTGATTCTATTCTCACTTAAAATATTGCCGAACTCAGTCTTAAAATGTTTAGACGCGAGAAACGAGTGCAGCTCTGACAATCTCCTCTTGGCTCCTATATAATTTGTGCCGTTATCGGAATACACTCTACTGACAGCCCCACGGCGGGACAGAAAGCGTTTGAAGGCAGACATAAATGTATTAGTACTTAAATCACTAGCTAATTCTATATGTACAGCGCGAGTAGTTAAGCAAACAAATATACAAACGTATGCCTTTGTCGAACGAATTCCTCGTTTTCGTGTAAGAACGACCCTAAAGGGTCCGGCGAAGTCTGTTCCAGTGTGAACAAACGGCTTCACTGTCTGAATTACACGACACGGTCGGTGGTCTGCCATTTCCGGAAAACTGGGTTTCGGACGAATGCGATAACAAGGAATGCATTTATGCACCCTGTTGCGTATTAAACTGCGTGCCGATAAAATCCAGTAATTTTGACGCAATATGCTATGCAACAACTCCGGACCTGCGTGACAATTCACTCTGTGGTGATAATCCACAATTAAATTTAAAATATGATCACTGCGCGGAAGAATGATAGGATGTTTGTGGCCATATTTAAGTGATGAATAATTTAGACGACCACCGACCCTGATCAAACTATCATCGTCAATAAAAGGCTTTAAACATTGAAAGGTACGTTTGCATGGTTTATTGTCCGAGAGGTTGCGAATTTCGTCGGAGAAGTAAAAGCTCTGAAGTTGACGGAGAATTCGTTTTTCGGCATAATAGAGTTCCTCTGCAGAAACATACTGATTAGAACTGCGAGGTAGGAGATTGAGAAAGCGAAATATGTATACTACGATACGTAACAATTTAGACCACGATGATACGCGTTTCGCGAGCTCTAGCAGCTCGTATGTTAAAGGAGCGGTAACAACCATAGTCTGTTGCTGCTTCTTTTCTTCAGGAAGAATATGCAAAGAAGCATTTGATGGGTTGAATTTAACAATAGGCCATTGTGTAGGATCTAAGCAGCACCACGATGGGCCTGTATTCCATAAAGGATGGTTGATTATTTGACTGGGCATAAGACCACGTGACAAACAATCAGCGGGATTATCAGTACCAGGTACATGATAAAAATATTCAGGCGATAAATTCGCTTGAATTTTAGACACCCTGTTCGCGACAAAGGTGGCCCAGCGATGCGGAGAAGAATGTATCCAACAGAGCGTTACTGTGGAGTCTGAGAATGCGAAAATGTTCTCAATTTGGTAACGATTAGTGTATGAGTCGATAACAATGCGCATTAATTTAGATAAAATTAATGCGGCGCATAGCTCTAGTCGAGCCAGAGATATGATTTTACGGGAGGGGGACACTTTCGACTTGGCGGTCAGGAGGTGTACAGAGTTTCGACCGTTGTTACTAACGTGAACGTAGACAACTCCCCCGTATGCTTTCTCACTAGCGTCAGCGAAACCAATTATGGTGACTAAACATCCCTTCGTGATTCCCACGTGACGGGGAATACTAAGGCTTTCGAGCATAGGTAACTCTTTGCGGAATTGTCTCCATATCTTAATTATATCAGCGGGTGGCTCATCATCCCAATCGCATTTACAGAGCCATAAGTCCTTAAGTATAAGTTTGGCAAATAACACGACGGGTGCAACGAAACCCATAATGTCCCATATCTTCGCCACACATGACAATATGCTACGTTTAGTACAGATATGGACAGGAGGTATAGAAACCTTTAATTGGAATGTATCATAGGCGGGATCCCAGTGTAGACCTAATACCTTGTGTGCGTCAGAGATATCGAATTCCTTTACTGTAGAAATGCGATGTGTGTCGGGAATGGATCCCATAACACGATGCGAGTTGCTAGACCATTTTATTAAGTCGAAGCGGCCAGCTTTCATAAGGGCTATCATTTCCTTTGCTGTAGCAATAGCTTCGTCTTCGTCGTCTACACTATAAACATAGTCATCCATGTAGAGTCCGGAATCTAGCGAACGGATGGCTCGAGAATATTTCCCGCTATCGGCTTCATCCATCACTAGTTGTTTGATGGTTCGAAGAGCGTGGTACGGACTTGATTTAAGACCGAAGCAAACGCGATTAAATTGATAGCATTGAAGCGGTTCCGTATTAGAAAAACGATATAAAATTCGTTGAAACTTGCGGTCGCATTCACGAACTTCGATGCATAAAAACATTTGGCGTATATCTGCGGTTAAAACGACGGGAAACATGCGAAAATTCAATATTATGTCGTATAGGTTGCCCTGTAAATTTTGTCCGTTATGTAAGATGTCATTTAGAGAGACGGAAGTACTGGACTTAGCACTCGCGTCTAATACTATTCTTAATTTTGAGGTTAGTTTGTCATTACGGACAACTCCGTGGTGTGGTATAAAATAAGAAGGAATATCCTTATCAGACGAATCTGGTGAATGTAGAGATATATATCCTTTGTCTATATATTCGCGAATAACTTTGTCATAATTTTGTTTGAACTCCGGTGAGACAGCGAATTTGCGTTCGAGGTATGTAAAGCGCTTTTCTGCCACTCGTCTTGAATCACCGAGCAAGTGTATGTCAGTTTTAAATGGAAGCGCAACACAGTATCTACCATTCGAGTTTCGAATTGTGGTGTTGGCGTAAAATTGCTCACATTCCTTATCTGCCGGGCTAAGCTGGGGAGGCTCGTGAAGCTCTTCGATATCCCAGAACTTCTTAACCGCAGTGTCTATTTCGTTAGTGGAACAGCATGTAATACTAGTATGTTGAAATTCTTTGACTGGGGCGGATCCTAATATAACGTATCCCAGTAACGTATTGATTGCGTATGCGGAAACATTGTTATCATATTTATGTGCAATTTTATTTTCTAACAAAAGATGCGGGAAGAGTGAAGCACCAATAAGTATGTCGATGTCACCGGGCGTATTGTATGTATCATCAGCTAATAGTATATTATAAAAATTATGCAGTTCTGCGGTGTCTATTGTGAGTGATGGTAACTGCTCTGTTATTTTATCTACAACTAAGACTTTCATATTGTATGTGTTATTATTGAAGCGCGAAGAAAACTTAATATTAATTGAGCCTTGTATAGACTTATTGGAGCCACCAATACCCTTAACAGTGATATTAGGGCTACGATTTAGGTTGAATTTTAATTGTTTAGCACATTTTTTTGTGATAAAATTACTCTGTGAGGCGCTGTCGAGTAATGCGCGCATCATATGCGATTTTCCGCCTGCATCATATACTACGATACGTGCAGTCGCTAGTAACACAGTTGAATTTGCGTGGGAAAGAATATTTTTTGTTGTTATATTCGACATTGTGCACAGCGTGACGTCATCGCCCGTATTTCGGCTCAATTCATGCGGACTCGCTAAGTTGTCGGCGAGGGCGGGTGTCAGTGATGCACACGTGACTGATGCGCTGCGGTTTGTCGTTGCTTTCGTTTGACTTTGGCCGCTGCCTTTACTTGAGCGAGCGGTGTCAAAGTGCAAAAGAGTGTGATGCATTTTATCGCATTTTTTGCAACGTTGCTTCGACGTACACATTGAGGTTTTGTGTTTAGCACTAAGGCAGTTTATGCAGAAATTATTTGTCTTTATAAAATTAAAGCGTTCTGTCGGATTATATGATTTAAAAATATGACACAAATATAAATTTTCGTGGTGTGTTTTACATAACACACATTGAGCGGCATTTAAATTATTAGTATTTATATATGTATGCGTTTCCCTATGTGTCCTCGCATTCCTTTCTAGGGGCTTATTTGTGAGTGTTTGTTTACCTACAGACGAGGAGGCCCGATTTAATAGTTTCGCGTGGTTACGTATGAATAAGACGAAAGAGTCGAAGGATGGGGAATCGTTTGTGCTCTTATTTTCTAATTCAAAGGCGCGAGCTGTCTCGCAGTCAATCTTTTTGAGCGCTGTATATAAAAATACAGCGTCGCACAAACTATTTAATTTAAGATTTTTAAGTGCCGCCACCGATGATGAGAGCTTATCGATAAAGACTTCTAAACTGTCGGCAGTGGGAACAGATATGGGTTTTATATTGTAAATTTGATCTAGATATGAGTTTGCTAAAAGGCGCTTGTCTTGATATTTATCTTTAAGCGATTGTAATATAATATTATAATTTTCGGCGCATGGCGTCAAGCCTGCGCTTACTGATTGTGCTCTACCACTTAATTTGCCTAATAAATAATAAAGCTTTTCTGATTCTGTTAGGTTAGGATTATTATGTACAGTGTTTTTAAAGATATCGTAAAACATTGGCCACTTTTTAACATCGCCATCGAAATTTGGTATTTCTATAGGTGGCAATCTGGGCGTATTATGACTGCTTCTACTACAGTCATTTTCGGGACGCGAGGGTTTTACATCAGCAGACTGCGATAAACCCATTAAGACGTGCTTGCAATAACCGTACAAGTCGTCGAATGCGTTGATAGGTTCAAAATTTACTTCGTAATCTTCATTATCATCTAAATTTATTTCATTAATCTTGTCTATGACAGATTCGAAATCTTTCCTAAGTGTATCAATAGTTTGCATTTCACCTAGAAAAGTATCTCTTGACGACTTATTCTCTATATAGCTGGACTCGCGAGCATGGTCCGCTATCCTTTGCATGCGTGCAAAATAACTTCTTTGTTTAGCATTTAAAAGGCGCAATTCCCGGGCCGTCATAATAACAATAGAATTATTTTGCAAAAAACAAAATAACTAGGTATATTCCCACAGTATGGTATGCAGGGTCGATCCTAGAGCAAAGTGGGCGTGTCCGGGTTGGGTTTTTTCTACCTGCTCAGGCGAGGTGCGTATTCACTGCGTAATACGTACTCTGGGAAATTACCTACTTTAATTTGTAATATTATCCTCATAATTAACTATTTAAAGCGTAATTTTAATACGGTTCGAAATGGACCATATTGAAATGGTGTCGCGGTTCTTGAATTAATGGACTGTATAGGAAAATTTGAGATTGACACACAGCTTGGTTTAGGGAAAATTACAATATCTGAGCTGTCGCGGGAAAATTATATGAAAGGCAGCTCAGATGGAAAATGCACTTACCCTTGAAGCAGCGTGCAGTCTCGTAGCGGTTTCAGGCGTTTCTATGTAGAATTCCTGGCGGTCGACCCTCTCTAAGCAGCAACTTGCGGTGGAGCTTATTAGAAGAACTCTGATATAACTTCACAATGCGGTTAAATGCGCGGATAAACTTTGTTGAAGGTTCGTAGAAGAACCCATATAACACGTCCTAATGTGACGGTGTTCTTCGAGAGAGCGCGCGCCCGTCCGGCGCTACCTGCTTCGCGCCCGGACAAGTGCATGGAAGGGGAAAAGGGAACAAAGGACAACTGCGTGCCAATCAATATTAAGATAATGCGACAAGAACAAGATAGATGGCGCTACCAGTGATAATTATGGTATAATTACATTTGACGAGGTCACTATTGGCAATGGGTTATCAACGCAACGGATATGCTTGTTCATGGTGCCTATATAATAGTCATCCATGATAATGGTAATGGTGCTTTAAGGAGGAAAATGGTATTAATAACAATGTACAGTCAAATTAGCTAGAAGACGTTTTTGCATTTGTAGTTTTTATTTTATTTTTATTGTGACTCGACATATGACAGCACCCCGCTTGATGTTAAGCCGAAGTGTGGTCCATGAATGAATGTCACTGCTACTACAATTCAATAACTGTGAGTAGCAATCACATCCACTATGCCGGCCTAGATGGAACCGGCAAATTACAAGCTGATCCCGAAACGTGACCAAATCACTTCACGGTCTGTATACCTGTAAGTGGTGGTACTACCCCGGATCGGCAGACTGGGTACCACTGCCTACCACTCTTTTGTACTACCACAGTTTGTAGTAGAGTGTGTAACGCCTAAAAGCGCGTTTCCATTATGTCGTGGCTGTAGATAAAGATGTTACGATCTCCCATCATTATGTTTAGTTTTATCCGTGATATCCGCACCTTTGGCCGGCATAGTGACGGCGACTGGGGCAGCCGTGAAGAAACTCGGTTTTCTCAGTCGTCGTTACTCTTGGACTTCCTCTTGCTTATCATCAGGGGGCACGAGGTCAGATATCGTGTCACAATAAAAAAAAACTTATTCCCAGTGGCATTCTGATTTACATATTTACCATAAAAGGGTAAAGACGAAGCTTTAGGTATAATATCGAATCGAATTATAATTAACTTAAATGATTTATCTGATGGAAGCGAGGATGACTGTGTAATGTCTGGGGTTGACGAAATGTCGGAATAAAACGTTTGATTTACTACATTTAAAAATAGATAATATTTAAATAATAAAAATATATATACAAGTCAGTGGCGTAGCGTGGCGGGGGCGGAGGGGGCGGCACATTTAGGGGGCGGCAAAATTTATAAAAACTGAAATAAATCGCTAAAATTTGAACCTGAAATTCATATTTTTGTTGTACCTATGATTGAAACTCCTAAATAAGGGGGCCGGGCGGCTGACTTCCACGCTACACCACTGATACAAGTATAAAAGTTGTTTATTTCTTTATTTGTTGACTGCGTCTGCAAATGTGTCCAAGCTATAACTAAACATAATGATAGGAGATCGTAACATCTTTATTTACCGCCACGACATAATGGAAACGCGCTCTTAGGCGTGTGTACTACACACTCTAGTACAAATTCCAAAACGTCTCCAAACTAATTAGACTGTAATTTATACATATTAGGATACTATACGATCATATGGCGTCTTACTACGCAAAAAGCTGCGATTTTTTTGTAGGTCGACTTAGTAAACCTGCTTGTATGCTGTGTCACAGATCCGTGAGAGAGCTTTTTAGTTCTAACGTAATTTTGGTTATTAAATAATTCAAAATAGTGTATAAATTACACTGAATATGTCTAAAATTAATAATCAGGCGACCGTGGTGCAGTGGTAGTGCAATGGAGAGCACGGGTTCAAAACCACTTGCCGGTACCAATGTATCTCTGATTGAGTGAGATAGCACCAACGGTTTTAAGAGAATTGATTTGTCTGTTACAACTACAACATATATTTTTTTAATGTATGCAATCTTTACAGATGTCTACAAAATATGTTTATTGTAAGAAATTACAACAATAAACAAAATCAATTCAAAGTAGCATAGTTTATGTTATGACGACAGGCGTGGAGGAACGGTTTAGCAATTGGTTTGTTGCGCGTAAAGTCCCGGGTTCGATTCCCTGTCGGAGCAAATATTTGTTTTATAGCTTTTATTTGTATTTATTTAATGATTATAATAAATATTGCAAATATTTGTCATTAAAAATAAAGAGATGGATATGGGCTTCGGGTCTGGTTATCGAAGAGTGGTAGGCAGTGGTACAAATTCTGCCGATCCGGGGTAGTATCACCACTTACAAATATACAAAACGTGAAGTGATTTGGTCACGTTTCGGGATCAGCTTGTAAGTTACCGGTTCCAACTAGGTACTAAATAAAAATATGACTTACTGATTTATATTGCTCCAAAACTTCAGGAATTACTTGTCCCTTTATTCTCCATGTTTTTAACTTATATACAGGTTTGCCATGCTCCGAAGCAATGTTAGCTATAAAACAAACAATAAAAAAATCAATATATTATAAACAAAATATAATGATTTAACATTTATCATGTAAAATAAAATTAACTTATTTTGAACCCTTATGCATTTACCAATTTATTTATTTTTTTAAAATGATAAAAATTATTGCTTAACATATGTATAAATTTATTAATAATATGTTACTTACCAAGTGGATCTTCCCTATTTCCTTTATCCAAGACGGTGAAAACACCAACAATTTCATGGCCATCTTTTTGTAACAATTTAAAGACTTCGGCGGCAAAAGTACTTTGCCCAATCAATGCTATTCTAAGCTTTCTTTTAGGAGCCTTAAAATGTAACAAAATCAATGAAAATTAGACAATTATTATCACTAAATCATTCACACATAATTGTATTTCTATTATTTTACCTCATCTGGTAATGCAACGGGAGGCATCGCGAGTTTATTTATAAATAATTAACTATAAAAGTTAACCTCTTATTAGTCTTTCCTCTTGTAGCGTGAGCAAATGACTGACCTATTCAGCACTATGTACTCCTATTTATTGAGTCGAAACTAGTTCTTAGCTTTCGGCACACAGCTTTATCAACACAACGTGATAAATAAACAAATAAAACATTTTTATTGTAAATTGTAAACAGATGTTTCCCGCCAAATTGTCTGTCATCACGAGATTCAATGACAGATAGATTGGATGTGCCCATACATTTACATATATTATCAGGTAAGTAATTAATTAAAACCCAAATCGAATATCGATTTTTTTATAATAAAAATAACTCAAATTCTACAACTATATAAATTTAATTTTGCTATAAATAAATAAAACGTAGTAGCAATAAAGGAAGGAAATGATACATTAAATCAGCTGTAATCATAATTCACCTAGTAACTACTTATTAGGTAAATTACTAACTAATCAACTATCATCTTTTAACTAATCTAATTAACATCTAATTAACTAATCATATTTTATTTATCTTACAATCAGTGGTAGGTAAAGTAAGACAAAATATAGCACACGTTAGAGATTAGCAAATAGGATAAAGTATTAAGTATAAAAGTACCTATTTATCTATAATTATAACAAATAATCGTAAATAAACGAAGGAAAAATTCCAACTGGAGTCATACGTTCAATAAACTTAACTGGTAATATGTGGTTTTTCGCCCTCTTAGGTCAACATAACAAAACTAGAATCGAATCATTATGTATTTGTTGTAATTTTCCTACATAATTCCGAATGATATGATTATTGACCTAATAATCGTATCATTTATTTAGAATTGGTGTCCAGTCTGCCGATCCGGAGTTGTTTGGCCGGCATAGTGACGGCGGCTGAGACAGCCGTGTATTGGCTCGGTTGTTTCAGTCGTCGGCACTTTTGGATCTCCTCTTGCTTATCATCAGGCAGGTCGATGTCAGATATCGTGTCACAATAAAAAATAAAAAAAAACACCACAGCTTACAAGTGCACAGATCGTGAGCAAAGTGACTTAGTCGCGTTTCGGGATTAGCTTGTGTGTTGTCAGTTTTAATTAAGGCTGTATGGGCTCGATACCTTTGCCTTTAAATGAACAATAATGTGATTTTATATAAAAGTATTATATAGGTTCAGAAAAAGGGCGGGAAAGGTCGAAATAGGCGGTCGCGTTTTCTTGGCTTTTCTTATTATATTACCTTAAGGATTGGTTTTTATGTAAATATTATTATATATGTAAAATATTTGAATTAATAATTAGTAGTTTAGTGTTAATTTAGGTAAGTTTTTGTAATTTTAATTGTATTGTAAATAAGAGAAATGGGGGTTGATCCCCCAGACCCTGGGAAGGGTTTTACTAATCCAAAATATGTCGACTCCAGTATGGATACTGATGGATCCATACCAGCAGGGTCACGAAAGAGAAGTAGACTTATTAAAATTTGTAAAAAATGCAACAAACGCTTTAGAAAGGAAAAAAATAATGAAAAGGGAGGATGTGGTTGTGAAGACGAGGGTGTAATAATTGAAACAAATAATAAGTCAGAGAATAATATTGTAAGGATTGGTAGATCCACATATGGTGAATTTGACAGTGCTCCATATTTGGTTCACATATCCAAGGTTTCAGAGGCTCCTAATGATGGTACTTCCTTGCATCCGGTTATCTTTGGGTATTTTCTGAAACAAAATAAATTTAATAACATAATTAATGGTAGCCTCAGGAGGGTCGGTAGAAATAAACTGTCCTTGTCTTTTTCCAAGCATGAAGATGCTAATAATTTTCTATTAAACAAATCATTGATGGATAGCAATCTGAAAGCATTTATCCCAACCTATAACATCACACGTATGGGTTTGGTAAGAGGTGTTCCTGCAGAGTGGTCACTGGATGACGTCAAAAATAACATCAGTGTACCGTTAGGTTGTGGAGAGATTATAAAAGTCAGACGACTAAATTTCAAAGTTATTGTAGAGGGTTCCCCAGTGTGGAAGCCATCTCAAACAGTGGTTTTAACTTTTGATGGGCAAGTTTTACCCAAACGTGTATTCATGTGTTACAATTCATTACCTGTAGAATTGTATACATACCCAACAATACAGTGTTATAATTGCTGCAGATATGGACACACTAAAGTACAATGTAGGTCAATGCCACGCTGTTTTAAATGTGGTCAGGAACATTCTGGCAACACATGCACTATTGAGGAAGACTCAGTTTTCTGTTGCAATTGCTCTGGAGCTCACTTTGCCATCAATAAAAACTGTCCAGAATTTAGCAGACAGAAGAATATAAAATCCACCATGTCACAAGATAATCTCTCATATGCTGAGGCATCAAAACTCCATCCAATGACTTCAAAGCCATATGCAGATGTAGTCACGTCTCTCCCCACGGAGTCTACTTTCTCCAGATCCTATAAAAAAATGGTAAATGTAAAGCCTCGTGCTCCTCCCAAGCAAAGATTTGGCTATGATCAAACAGCTCATAAAGAGCTTATTAGAGACTATGACATTCGATCTCCCGCAAATGGCTTTGCTCTTAACAACTCTTCTGATGATAATCAGTCCATAAACACTATTGAAATCATTTCCACACTTATTGATACTGTTTTGTCCTCCTTTTCAAACACATTACCGTCCAACGTTGCTGCTCAATTGAAATTATTTACTACTATTCTAAAAAATGGATTACGCCAAAGCGATCTTTTGGAATTGTCGAAGCGTAATTAACAAACGTAATGAATTATATGACATAATTAATCAACATGAACCTTTTGTTTTTGCGCTCGCAGAAACCTGGCTCAAGCTAGGAAACACATTTCGTGTGCCCGGTTACAATGTCGTTAGAAACGATAGACAAGACGGTTATGGTGGTGTTGCCATTTTAATAAAAAATAATTATATTTATTCCTCCATTAACTTGCCTCAACATAATGATGAATTATCGATTGTTGCAGTACGTATTAAAAAAATTACTTATGTATCTGTTTATATTCCTCGTCCTTCAAATAACATAATGATTGAATTAAAACAAATCATAGCCATGCTCCCAAAACCGATAATCATTTTAGGAGATTTTAACTCACAGCATCAATCTTGGGGTAGCTCAATTACAACTAGTCATGGAGAAGATCTCATTGAACTAATAGATTTTTATAACTTATGTGTTTTAAACACCGGTCAGCCAACTCGTCTCACAAAACCTAACGAGAATATTAGTGTAGTTGATTTGTCAATATGTTCTGCTCATTTAGCTCCTTCTATTTCTTGGTTTCCACTTTCCTCCACATGTGGTAGCGATCACTTTCCTCTTTTACTTACATTTTCGTTCCTTAAAAAACGCGTATTTACACGTAAACCTCGAATGAAATATAGAATAACAAAAGATTACGTTGATATATATAGAACTAATGTAGATAGTCATATATCTTCATTACCTGAAGTCAATGTCGACAATGTTACCACATGTGCAGAAAGATTTGTAGAAACTATTATTAATTCCGCTGATATATCATTTCCCATAAAAAATAGTCCACAAAATAAACTCATTTCACCTCCTTGGTGGGATAATGAGTGTACAGAAGCAGTGAAAAACAGAAAGCGAGCGGAAAAACAATATTGTCTCAATATGACTATTGAAAATTTTGATCATTATTCTGAAATAGCAAATGATACAAGAAAATTGTTAAAACAAAAGAAACGTGATGGTTGGAAAAAATTTTGTGAATCGCTTTCGCCTAATACTCCCAGTAAAATAGTTTGGACAAACATTAGAAAATTTCGTTCTGCATACAATTCTACTTCATCAAACATCTCCTTAACAATAGCTAACAAATTCATGGATAAACTAGCTCCTCTATCTGCTCCTTTTAATATTTGCTCTTCGATAATAACTTCAAATCAATCCGACCTCAATTCCCCCTTTTCAATAGTAGAACTTAAAGGTGTACTTTCTAAAGTTAAAGATTCATCACCTGGCGAAGATGGTATACCTTATTCATTTGTATCAAATTTAACTGACAGGGCGCTTTTATACTATCTTGATGTTATTAATTTAATAATGGTATCTGGGAGCATACCTTCTTCCTGGAGGACACAAATAATAGTTCCAATATTAAAGCCTAATAAAAATCCAACCGACCATTATTCATATCGTCCTATTGCCCTGTCATCAATTTTTATTAAAATTGCTGAACATTTAGTTAAGATGCGATTAGAATGGTATATAGAGAGTAACGGGCTGTTATCAAATAATCAATTTGGATTCAGAAAAGGAAAAAGTACTTTGGATAACATAAGTATTTTTACTTCTGATGTGCGCATGGCTTTTTTGCACGATGAATCGGTTGTAGCTTCATTTTTAGATATTAATAGTGCCTATGATAATGTTATTATCTCTATATTACAACAGAAGCTGCAAAAATTAAAGGTTCCAGAATTCCTTACAAATTTTATTATTAATAACTTAAAAGAACGAACTTTAATTTTAAATTTAAATGGTAATAATCTTACAAGGAAAGTATGGAAAGGTTTGCCACAGGGATCTGTGCTAAGCCCGCTTTTATATAATATATATACACATGACTTGGATTGTCAATTAGTAAAATGTGTTAAAGTTTTACAATACGCAGATGATCTTTTAATTTATATTTCAAATAAGTCTATCAATACTGGATCTAATATATTACAAAAATCATTGACGGTACTCAGAGAATGGCTTCACTTTAATGGTCTCGATTTATCTGTTAACAAAAGTTCTGTGGTTTTATTTTCAAAATTTAAATTTCCTCCTCCAGTCACAGTATTATACAACAATGTTCCTATCCCTACAAGAAATCAAGTAAAATTTTTGGGTGTTGTATTAGATTCTAGGCTTAATGGTCTTAAACATTGTGAGTATATTGTTTCTAAATGCGAAAAAAACTTAAATATACTAAGGTGTTTAGCAGGAGTTTGGTGGGGGGCTCACCCTTTTTGTTTGAAACTAGTTTACAATGCAATAATCAGATCTCATTTAGACTATAGTATGTTCCTTTTAGAGCCAGTTGCTGTGACAGGATTGAAATCGTTAAACCTTATCCAATCAAAAGCTTTAAGAATCATAGCAGGTGCTATGAAATCAAGTCCAATTGATGCCCTTCAAGTTGAATGTGGCGAGGCCCCTTTACATATGCGACGTCAGTATTTATGTGATAAATTTGTATACAGATCTTTCCAACAAATTGATCACCGATTACATTCATCGTTAAAAAAATATAGTGATATAATTCGGTACACCTCTGATTCGTCACATCAAATATCTCCTCTTCTTAGAAGTTACCAAAAGATTAATTTATTACAAGCTCCCATTCACCGTTTAGTCATACATCCTATTTTCGCACATAGTTATTCTTCATTAATATTAACACCAATAATCATAAATACTGGTCTCCACAGTTCTCTTCCAGAACCTAATGTTCATTTTATGAATCTCCTAGATAGTAAATGGAAAAATTATCATCGTTTATATACAGATGCTTCAAAACATCAAGGGCAGTGTGTTGGTGTTGGAGTATACCACTACCCTTATAATGTTGTCCAAAAGATAAAATTACCTCCAGAAACATCAATATTTACAGGTGAATGCTTTGGACTCCTCAAAGCAGTGGAGTATATTATTTTGATGAGATTAAAGAGGAGTGTTGTTTTTACCGATTCACTGAGTGCTTTACAATCTTTGGCAAGATTTCCCTTTTATTTAAACACTAAGGTTCACCCCGCGGTGTTGGATTTAAGGGAAAGTTTAAATAAATGCAATAATAAGGGACTACATGTCGAATTTAGTTGGGTACCCAGTCACTGTGGAATAACCGGAAACGAAAGGGCGGATGCGCTGGCAAATGAAGCTGTAATGTGTGGTGATATTCACCCTTACAAATTATTTATGATAGATTTATTAAGCATACCCCAAATTGATCTAAGGATCGCTTGGGCAGATGCGTGGGATAAATCTTCGAAAGGCAGAATGTATCACAAAATTCAACCCACCATTCCAATTAAACCCTGGTTCTTTAAATTAAAATTAGAGAAAATGTGCACATCTAGTATTATACGTTTAAGAATCGGTCATGTTTGCACCCCATCTCATTTAGCACGACTTAATATTATTGATAGTGATAGGTGTGAGTGCGGAAAGGATGTGGGCGATTTGAACCACATCTTTTTCGCATGCCCTTTGTAT
The DNA here is from genome assembly GCA_905220615.1 of Tinea trinotella. NCBI lineage: Eukaryota > Metazoa > Arthropoda > Insecta > Lepidoptera > Tineidae > Tinea > Tinea trinotella. Next base: position 2,169,442 of record HG992325.1, read on the forward strand.
GATAGAACAGATTTCATAACTCATCTCACCTCACTTAATATTCCATTTCCTACACATATTTTTTCACTTCTTTTATATAGTAAAATTAGTAAATTTATTTATGTATGTATATATAACTTTTTAATCCTTAATAATATTCATTTATAAATATTCATTAGAAATAAACCAATCCTTATTACGAAATTCCCTTTATATCGATATATTTCCTCTATGTAAATAATTTCCTTTAAATATGTAAATACTTTCCCTAACTTTTTACTTTGACATTGGCAAGTTAAAAACTAAGCCATTAAAAGAAAAAAAAAAAAAAAAAAAAAAAAAAAAGTATTATATATTTTTTGGTATGCTAAGTTTGGACTCATTAGATTATATATTTATATAATAATTTATATATAAAAAGCATTTTTTTAATATAAAATCATATTCACGTTCAAATAATATGCCGTCTAAACACACACACATATATTATTTTTGGTAAAATCATTTTTTTATTGGGTCTCGACGCATTTCTGCACTATGCCTGGTGATTAGTTGGAGTGCGATCCATGATTGGAGGCGACTGCTACAAGAGTTGAAAAACAAGTAGCAGTTGCGCCCACTTTAATGGCCTTGACGGTCAAGCTGATCTCGAAACTCTACTGAGTCACTTCACGGTCTGTACACTTGAAAGTGGTGGTACAGATCGGATCAGCAGACTGGAATCATTTGTTTGTATCAACAGAAGTTTCATACCAACAGATGTTTGTAAAAGACAACTTTAGTTAACTTTACTGCTAAGTACAGTGCTTAGCCTCTAAGAAATACTCGTAGCCGGTATCACCAAAGTTGAAGCTAGGTCTAAGTATTGACTTAGGCAGCTTCTTCTAACTTTGGGTCCTTAAAACAATGGAAGAATCAACTTACATTCATAACCTAAAATAAATCAAACTATTGTTTATTAAAATGATAAATTTCACAATTTAACAATAATAACTCGAAGGATTGGTGAGCCCGTGCCCTGATGACCCGCAGATACAGCCAGATGAAATGTGACGAACTGGTGAGAACTAGTTTTTACTTCACTTTGTTATTGAGCGGTTCGGATATGCTGTCATTTGAACTAATAACCTTATAGATAATTATTGGTACGTGCCTATTTATGGATTTTGTTCATTGGTAACAAATATGCATCGGGAAATAGGTCGAGACATTAAACCTATTTCTCAGAGGAAATAGGAAAGCGATGGTTTGCTCTTATGAGGTCGTCGTCGCTCTAACAAGCAAAATTAAATGGACTTTCACGGAAGGACATCCGGTGAAAGTACAATTAATTTTGCTAACACGAAAATATGATTAATCTTTTTGGCCTTTTTGCTAATACTTGACATTGACAGAATAGTATTGTATTAACTCAATACGTACCCATTAATAAAAAAAAAGAAGAAGAGACTTCTCCAAGAAGTCATTTCCCCAGTCTGCCAACCCGGGGTAGTATCACTACTTCTCGTATGCATGAAGCGAAAACTAGTTTTGGGATCAGCTTGAAACTTTCAAAAGAGCGGGCATGATTCTGCTTGCAGTTATTTAACAGCACTCCAGTTTTATATTAGGCGATATTGATAATGAAAACTATCAGGCGCTTAGAGGATACATTATATGCTTATTATATTCTAAGATCAGGCGTTTTACGTATCTTAAGTACAAACCTGTAAGTAAAATCTTTAAAAGCCTATTTTTTAAACAATTTTAATAAACTAATTGCAGTTGCATACTGTTTTGAAAACATCAGAATGAGAATGTGAGAAGAAACGAAGCTTAAACTTTGTTTTATTGAAATTATGTCTAAGAAAATGTAAACTATTCTGTATCTTGTCAGTGAACTACGCGTAAAAAACGACCGTACGTGACCGGACCGGTCTGTACACTTGAAAGTAGTGTACAGACCGGATCAGATCAGCAGACTGGGCAAATGACAACTTAAAGTAATAATTTGGTAAACTTTAAATTGTTAGTTGTCTTCAAGACAGGCGTGGCCAATTGGTTAGCACCCCTGTTTGTCACGCGTAAAGTCCCAGGTTCAATTCCCGGTCGGAGCAAATATTTCTATCATAGCTTAATTTGTAATATTTAATATTTATAATATTAAAAATTGCAAATATTTGTTAATAAAATAAGCGGTCAAGTGCGAGTCAGACTCGCCCATGAAGGGTTCCGTAGCAATTATAATATATAATTAAACTATAAATGAAAAATATCATCTAATGACGTCGCATCAGAGATAGTCCTAAGGAGACTGGCAACATTTTCCCTTTGTATAGCAAGGCTAATACATTGGCAGAAATAATTGCCAGCCTTCCTGTCTCCAGACTTCTCCGTCAGCCTTTTGGACAGGCGCTTAGCTGAAGGTCCCCAAGGGCCCATCGTCTCGACCCCAAACGGCGCAAATTCATAACCAGTACCGAGGTTAGCGTATTTAAAAATATTATTTTGATATTTAAATGGTTTTGAGTGTGTAGCCGTGGGAGTATTTGAACGTCAGTAATCATCTTACGTTTAATTCTTATAAGAAATTAACTTAAAACAATAGATTTCATGAATATGATGCCGTGTGACTCATGTGCACCTGCATTGATACGTGCCATGTAGATATTATTGGCTATGAAATTGCAGACCAATTCGCTAAATTCGACTACCAATTCGCTAACACTCGCTAACAAAAGGGATGTCATTGCCAACGTCCTTGACACAGCTGCGGATCTACGATTTGTTTGAACCGGGGCAGAAACCTCATAGTGGCGCTTCTCTCTCCAGAGTTTAAGAGAAATTACTTAAAAATTTCACAAATATATAAAGTTCACTAGTGGTGTAGCGCCCTTTTCTTTCAAATCAAAATCAAAACTGACACGCGTTTTTCCCAAAGGAATTGTTAGAGACAATGGAGCGCCACTTGCCACGATCCTGACACAACTCCCTCGCTTCCTACACATTTACAATTCTCTTCATACAAACTCTATGGTATTTTTCTATCAAGTCGACGTTATCGTCCACGCTTCCGTATGCTAGGCGATTTGTGTATCAAGGTTTTTAAATTTCAAATTATATTGTATTATCCACAATAATTATATTGTGGCGCCCTCTGAAACTAAACAGATCCAAGCCTGCTTTGACATCCTAAGCATCCTATTGACATCTATGTTTAATTCCTAAAAATGCCATCGGGAAAGTTTCAGCAGGGTAAGGTTAAGATTGTAAATAAAATAAAAATATGGCTAAAACCACCAAATCGACAGTATTGAAGATTATGATCAAAACTGTCGTTATTCGCACAGACGATATTCGCCACAACGATTAATTTTGTGATTTAAGCCTAGTTTTATTTTGATAATCGCCGACGCGAGACGTTATCGCTCTTCTTTGTCCAACCTAACTCCGCAGCACATTGAAAGAAAAACATCTCTATTAAATCCAACATGAGTCACAATAAAAAAATATATTTCAAAATAGCGAAATAGATAATTGTTCGCCGCACGCGCAAATATTTGTATCAAATTAAATTTGACATTCATTCATTACAACTGATCAGTGATCATTCAGTCCCAGATTGAATTACATCACGGATTATGTATAAGAAGTTGTTTATTTTTATTTTTAAAGACAATACTAATTGTCTCTTGCGCATAGTGCGATGATTAAATAACATACAGTTCATATTTTACGCAATGAGGCGACGGACGTATTCTCTGCTATGGGTGTTCATGTTGATTACTATCGTGGTAGGACAATTTTTTATTCTTTCTGCACTTCGTCAGATTCGCACCTCTTCAGGATAGGTACTTTTGATTGATTCAATAATTAATCCAGGATGCAGGGTGCAGAGCGGTACCAACATTCTTCTGGATGTAAGATCTGCCAGGCTTGACGCTGACAGCCATATAATGAGACACTGGACGAGTTGTCTCATTATATGGTCTCATTATATAACTCTTAGGTGTTTTATTAATCTTATTTTTCTTTGTATTTATTTTGATTTTTATTTAACACAGTTTTTAAGTTTTCTCATTGTAACTAATCCTATAGACTACGGTTTGAATTAAAGATTTATTATTTTAATATTATTATTAGTTTACCCAGAAAACTTTTACGAATTTGTTTATTTACTATTATTTGAATAAATTAATGCTGTAAAAATGCGGTAGTTAAGAAATGTTTGTGGGGTAACGATTGCAAATAGATTGTGTTGTGTGTGATAAATGTGATTTGAAATTGAGAACGGTGGGTTTTGATTTGGTTGGGATTTGGTTTGGGCACGAGAGCAAAGTGTGAGAAAGCACACTTGGCCAGCATAGTGACAACGACCAAGGCAACCTGCGTCGGTTTTCCGTTGCTTACCAGACAAATTAGGACAAATGTCGCGTCTTGCAAAAAAACTGATGAAGTGCGAATAATTCACAATTTTAACATAAGTTAGTGACAAGATTAACTTTGAAGTATGGTGACTGGCATAGTGATGGCGACTAAGACAACCGTAAGCTAAGTCGGTATTTCAGTCGTTTTTTGCTCCTAAATCTCCCTTTGTTTACTATGAAGAAGATCGATGTTAGAAATCGCGTTACGACAAAAATGAAGTTTTATTGTGGTGTTTGCTTTTTCAGTTAGTCCTCAGTCATGCATATGCATAGATTGTGAAATGATTAAGTCGCGTTTCGAGATCAGTCAGTCACGTTTTTCTAAGTTTCCGGTTCCTTACAGTTATTGAATTATAGTAGAAGTGACCTCCATTCATGGACCGCACTCCAGCTTAACATTAAGTGGGGTGCTGTCATATGACATATGTCGAGTCAAAATAAAATAAAAACATGTCTCGTTGCAATAATAGGTATGTAATAATAATGTAGTTATACTTTATTGCGTTTTTAAAATGTTGTTTGCATATTTTGTTTATAACTGTAAACTAAATAAGTAGTTTTCAGAAAAAAAATATGACGAAATCTTAATATAAATAATTTTTCTGTGAGTGTGTAAAGTGTGTTTTGTCACCTAACTCCTCCTAAACGGCTGGACCGATTTGGATGAAAGGACATTATTCATTTAGTATGGGGACTTGGGCTAAATTGTATTAACAGATGCATAAATTTTAGATTTTAGAATAGTTTAATATACGAAGAAAACATTGTAATTGTAAAATATCTTTTATTTTGCATAGTTTAGGTGTGCAAAATAATTAAAGAATAATAATAAAAGTTCAAAGCAGAACCGTTAAATTGGCGTGTCTTCGTGATTGGGAAACGAAACAAAATCCATTTTTTATTTTCCAAACAACTTAATTGCACAGCTATTAAAAGCAAAATTGTTATGTGTTTTATTAATACAAGTATCGAAACTACCATTTAAATATTTTTTCATTATTGGGCATTACAAAAGTAGTTCAAAAATAGCCCAAAATGAATAATTTCCTTTTGTGTCTATGTATACAAGGCTCAAATTCGCTCTTGCGCGGAGTACTGTTCGCATCTCTGGGACGGCTCTGCCAAGTATCTTCTCAATGCCCTGGATTCATTGCAGCGCCGAGCTGTCCGAATTATAGGAGTTGCAGAGGTTACACGAACTCTGGAGCCCCTGCAACTACGCAGAGATATGGCGGCTCTGTGCGTCCTCTATCGCCTATACCACGGTCAATGTTCTGAGGAAAAAAAAACACAACTCTTGTTGAATCCGCAGTTAGAGTATAAATAATATTGTAAAATATACTGAGAAAAAAGTATAACAGCAAAAATTGTGATTTAATTCCAATCAAAATATTTACATTACATTTGTTATGAAAACTTATAAAATGTTATAAAAATCTCAATCACGTTTTTAGCGAGATAACAAGATTATTTAAAGAGTGGTAGGCAGTGGTACCCAGTCTGCCGATCCGGGGTAGTACCACCACTTACAAGTATACAGACCGTGAAGTGATTTGGTCACGTTTCGGGATCAGCTTGTAAGTTGCCGGTTCCACCTAGGCCGGCATAGTGGATGTGATTGCTACTCACAGTTATTGAATTGTAGTAGCAGTGACATTCATTCATGGACCACACTTCGGCTTAACATCAAGCGAGGTACTGTCATATGTCGAGTCACAATAAAAAAAAAACTAACAATTACTGTAAGAGACTGTAATTTGAACTAGTGAAAAGTGGCACATAAAGTTTTTTTATTGTGACTCGACATATGACAGCACCCCGCCTAATTTTAAACTGGAGTGCGGTCCATAAATAGAGATGACTGCTTCTTTAGTTTAATAACTGTAAGTAGGAGTCACATCTACTATGCTAGCCTAGATGGAACCGGCAACTTACAAGCTGATCCCGAAACGCGACTAAGTCACTTCACGGTCTGTATACTTACAAGTGGTGGTACTACCTCGGATCGGCAGACTGCCTACCACTTTTTGACAACCAGACCCGTAGAAAATATCAGTCTCAATTTTTATTTATTTGTAATATTATAAAATATTAGAAATAAAAGCTATGAAACAAATATTCGCTCCGACCGTGAATCGAACCCGGGACTTTACGCGCAACCAACTAATCGCTACCCGTTCGTCCACGCCTGTCGTCTCATTCTTTTATTTAACCATGAACCGCCTTATGATGAGTAAGAGGAGGTTCAAGAGTGACAACGACCGAAACAAACGAGTCAGTTCACGGCTGGTCCAGTCACCGCCACTATGCCGGCCAAAGGTGCTTCTTCACGCATCGCTTGTAGGATCCAAGGTTATAAGATGGAAAGAACACATGGGCTGGCAAAGCATACCCTTTACCTCTTGCACGCATTTTAGACTTGTTCCAACAGTTGGCTGATAGAGAATACTTACTAGCATTAAGTCCGCCTGCGTACACCAGCCGCACAGTTCGGGAAAAGCATCCGCATTCTTACTACCGAATCGGCAGTTGAACGAAAAAGTTCGGTGCGTCTTTTCTTTGTAGAACAATTAAAAAATCTGCCCATGTGTTCTCTCCATCCTATGACCTTAGATCATTCAAGCGATGCGTGAAGAAGCACCTTTGGCTGGCATAATAGCAGCTGTGAACAATCCGTTTCTTTCAGTCGTCGTCACTCTTGGACCTTCTATTATCATCAGGCGGGTCAAGTCAGATGTCGTGTCACAATAAAAAAAAAACACATTACGGCAAGTTATAAATAAATAAATCATCATTTCAGACAACGACCAGCCAACAAAGTCATTTCCTAATAAAATCCCTGGGACTAAGTGTAAAAATAAAGAATTCAGGAGATGACTTCAAACGGAGTCTTCTTAATCTAAAGCATTTGGAAGAATACTTGGATGTGGTTAAACTGAATGAGATTATATTCGCTGGGTCCAAATATGACAAGAGAAATTATAGTGAAGGAATACAGGAGAGTGGTAAGTACTTTTGCTACTATATATCCCGGCAGATAAAAAGAGAGCTGACATTCAAGCTACGAAGTAAATCGTTTTGTTACCTACTTACTTTTCGATTTACAATTGTGTGTTTTTAAAATCGAACAAATCGGGGACCTCCTCATGCTAAGTTGCGTAGACCCCAAAACCATAGAGCTTGTATGAAGAGAATTGTGAATGTAAAGGAAGCCAGGGATCGTGTCAAGTGGCGCCTATCCCTGTGGGAAAAGCTGTGTTATTTTATTGTGACCCGACATATGACAGCACCCCGCTTGATGTTAAGCCGAAGTGTTACTACTGTCACTGCTACTACAATTCAATAACTGTGAGTAGCAATTACATCCACTATGCCGGCCTAGATGGAACCGGCAACTTACAAGCTGAATCACTTCACGGTATGTATACTTATAAGTGGTACTACCCCGGATCGGCAGACTGGGTACCACTGCCTACCACTCTTTGATAACCAGACCCGAAGCAAATATCCATTTCGTTTTTTTTATTAACAAATATTTAATATTATTAAATATTACAAATAAAACTATGAAACAAGTGTTTGCTCCGACCGGGGATCGAACCCGGGACTTTACGCGCAACAAACCAATTGCTAAACCGTTCGTCCACGCCTGTCATCACGAACGGTTTTAAGTTTAAAGTGACGTACTACCCCGGCTCAGCAGACGATCAAATAATTACAAACTGTGCATGCTTACCATTCTTTTACGAGTAAAGCCTAATTTAAAATATATTTTTAGGTTTGAATCGCCGACGTCGTGTGTTTGATTCCGCCTATCAAAGGAGACAGCGATCTCAGATAGCTCGATTGAATAAACTCAACAATCAAGGATTATGGAGTCATAAAAGTCATAGTAAACAAAAATTTGATATTTATGAAGATTAAAATGTAATTCATCACCTATAACAATACTATCTTTACACTGGTAACCCTAAAAATCGCTTTTGAAAATTTAAATTCGTGATTGCGCCGAGAATTTATTGAAATGAATTATTTCTTCGTTCAATATTGCACGAGGACAACCCCATTTTAGCCGTCGTCACTCTTGGATCTCCTCTTGCTTATCATCAGGCGGGTCAAAGTCAAATGTCGTGTCACAATAAAAAAAAACTATTACATTAGTTCCAGTAATATAATTAAATTATTCTAATAATTTACGTTGCAGTATAATAAGGTTCAGTTTACAATTCACATTCAATTCACTTACACAGTTTTTATCAGTGTAATGGGGCGTTCTCACGGGGCGATTTTAGTTGATCAACTGCGAAATCGTTCGTGATTTGAACCGTCTGAACAGACTTTCAATCAAGTTGAAGCAAATATCTATTCAACAAAAGTTAAAGACCTTTCGACTTTTGTTGATTCATTTGACAGCTGACGGCGAATCGACTCGTCTGAACTTATTCGTTCAACTTGCATTGAATAATCAGTCCAATCAGTCAGTCAATCAGCGCGATTGAGTACCTATGTACTGTATATTGCATTCCTCTATCACCAGCATTTTGTTTGTTTGTAAAATAAAATGTGAATTGTGGCGTCCACATCCACGAGAAAAATGCTAAAATGGACAGGTAGTGTAATAACACGTGTGACTATTATTGAATCGTTAGAACGCTACCGTCAATATTTGTTTTCGTATTTTTGTTTAACGATAAATATTGATCAACTAAAATCCTGACTGAATTCTGACGCGCGGACACTCTTTGGACATTATTTTGTATAGAACTGTGTATCTATTGAAAATATAATGATCGATGCATAACTGGAAATGGATAGAGGTCGTTTAGTCCATTCTCTATGTTCATGAGTGTACAGTGTAAACTCTATATAACGACACTAAATGGACTGTACATTTGATTACGTTATAGAGAGTTGTCGTTAAATGGAAATAAGAAATCATTGTATGGAAAACAAGCTAAACCAACTTAAGACGAGTGATTTCGACGCGTCTTTTCTTAGTAGAACAATTGACAAGTGGAATGCTTTGCCAGCCCATGTGTTCTCTCCATCCTATGACCTTGGATCCTTCAAGCGATGCGTGAAGAAGCACCTTAGGCCGGCATAGTGGCGGCGGCTGGGGCAGCCGGGGACTGACTCGGTTGTTCCAGTCGTCGTTACTCTTGGGCCTCCTCTTGCTTATCATCAGGCGGGTCGAGGTCAGATGTCGTGTCACAATAAAAAAAAGTTTGTCCTTAAATCGAGTGACGTTACATGGAGTTTACACTATATATAAAAGTCAAAGCCCGATTACATGCCGCCGGGAACTGTAGCAGAATTATTTAATATTGATGTGTTTACAGCATTGTTAATATTTATATTAAAAATAATAAACAACATGTTCGTTTTATTTCATTACCTCATTTATTTTTTTAATGGAATCGCAGAGAAATTCAAAACAATTCAGCTAAACAATGATACAAGTATTATTGTAATAATTTTAATAGAGCACTCATTGGCAAGCCATAGTGGAATCGACTGCTACTACTGTAGTTGGCATTTATGTACCGCACTCCAGCTTAACATCAGGCGGAAGCTGTCATATATCGAGTCACAATAAAAAATAAAAAATCTGATTTTAGGAAAGATTTGCTAAATTATAATAGGATATATTTTCGTATAATCTTGAGGTTCGGTGATGGGGGTAAAGAGTAGATCTTAAAGAGTGGTAGGCAGTGGTACCCAGTCTGCCGATCCGGGGTAGTACCACCACTTACAAGTATACAGACCGTGGCTTGGTCGCATTTCGCAGCTTGTAAGTTGCCGGTTCCAACGGTTGCATAGTGGATGTGATTGCTGCTTACAGTTATTGAATTGTAGTAGTAGTAACATCCATTCATGGAACACACTCCAGCTTAACATCAAGAGGGGTGCTGTCACATGTCGAGTCACAATAAAAAAATAATAATGTTAGGAAAGATTTCCTTTTGTTTTTTGGTATCTTGCGTCTATTTTCACAGGAAGGAAAAGATTTAAATAAAAATACAAAATGATAATCATTGGATTATTAGGAAAAACATCTCGATTATATCTTTAATTGAATTTTTAAAGAAAAAATAATTATTATTGTTGATAAGAGTAACAGATTTTATCGTTTTGATGTTCGATAAAGAATTACATGCAATACTGTTTATAGCTGTTTTACTATATGTTAAGTAATAAGCGCAAGTGTTAAGTGTCGATGTTAAGTGAAAAGTAAATATTATTAAGAGTTTCATGCAGCCGACCAGGGCCATCTTAAGCATATTCAGCGCCGGGGTGCGAAAGTCAAGGCTCCTCTCGCGTGGTCTCAGTGTAGTAGGTACCTATCGAAATTTATGGCGGTCGGCATGCGCCCCCTAGGACTCTGCGCCCGGGTGCATAAGCAGACATAGGGCAGTTGTTCAGTCTGCTGATCCAGTTGAAACTTCATCTACTAATATTTGCTCTGTGCGTCCTCTGTCGCCTATACCACGGAGAATGTTCCGAGGAGCTCTTAACCTTGTTCCTACCTCGTCTTGTCACACCCGTAATACGCGCACTGGTCGGGGGAAGCATCCGCGTTATGTCGACCGGATCGGCAGTCGAACTAAAAAGTTCGGTGCGTCCTTTTTCTGTAGTAAAATCGACAAGTGGAATGCTTTGTCAGCCCATGTGTTCTCTCCATCCTATAACCTTGGATCCTTCAAGCGATGCGTAAAGAAGCACCTTTGGCCGGCATAGTGACGGCGAATAAGGCAGCCATGAACTAACTTGGTTGTTTCAGTCTTCATCACTCTTGGATCTCTACTTACTTATCACCAGGCGGATCGAGGTCAAAAGTCGAGACACAATAAAAAATCATCCGATTTCAAAACTTCCTTCACCAATATTAAAAATAATAAAATATATTTGAAATTAAAAGCTTGCTTGGCTCACCGTCAATTTTTAAGAAAAAGTCAAGAAAAACCACCATCAAGTTTCTACCCCGATTTAAAAAAATCGAAGATCCCAATCTGCACGCGCACGCAGCCACATCCCATACCGCCCCAATTTAGCTCAGATCGCGTCGAATATTTCCACATCGTTTCTACCAGGCTATCATGATTCGGAAGGAAGTAACTACGTGATACGTGTAGATGCCGATAAAAAGCATCTGTCGTTTAAAACCATAAGTTCGCTTCACATAAGGTCGCTTTTAGCAACTTTCAATGCTTTAAATTGATCATCTTGTTAAATTCAATGTGTAAGGGACAATATTCTAAGAAGATTCACAAACTTTTGTCACTGTTTTCTATCACTTCTTTATTAAATAATAATATATTTTACTAGAAATTTAGGTGCCAAGTAAAATCCAGTTGGCACTCTTGGATCTTTTCCTGCTTACCACCAGGCGAGTCAAGATCAGATGTCGAGACAATCTAAATCTATCTACGAAATTTTATTATAGTTCTCATTAGTAAAATCTGACTAGGGATTGACTAATTGACTATATTTTGAATCACAAATCTGTATGCATTTTTTTTTATACAGATTCAAAAGTTCATTCAACCACGTTCGGTGATATTATTACCATGGACACGTTCCCAACTACCAGGATATCATAAAGTAATAGTAGTAGGAGAATGTGAACATTTTAATACAAATGCGCACGCAGGCATTTCCCATACAAACTGCTATTCAATACAGGGACGGATTCGCGTCGAATATTTCACATCGTTATTACCAGGTTATCATGATGTAATAGGAAGTAACTACGGAATGCGTAGTTGAAATTCACCCGATTTTGCTTGCTTGCTTGATTTATTACTAATTTACCTACAAGTACTTCTTTATTGAGACTTTACATTTGACCCCGATTTGCTTGATGGTGGGCAAGTGAAAGTCCAAGAGCGCAGACGACTAAAAGAAGCTTAGTATATGATTGCCTCAGTCGCCGTCACTATTATAACCAAAAAATATTACAGGCATTAAAATATGACAATATTAAAAAAAAACACTTGCCACTAAAATACTTAACATAGGTGTAAATCAGTACAAAAATTACAAATATCGAAGGTATACATCCTATATTTCAAAATTCGAAAAATTTAATGCGAATTTTAAATATGAGAATTCGAACACGAGGGTAGTTTCAAAAAATACCTATCGATAAATTAAACATCCCTATTTTCCTAGATTATTTTAAATTAAGAAAATAGTGAGGTACAAAGGCAATAAATAAATATATATAGAGACATTTTTTTATCTAGAAACAATCAGTTAATCGATTGTGATAAAATCGGTTTAGTTTTATTTGAATGAAAAGAGGAATAATCACTTATTCTCTGAATTGCCGTACGCTTTGTTTCCATTATACTTATTGATCCACTATGCCGGCCTACCAGCAACTTACAAGCTCTGTAACACATCGAAACACATCACGGTCTCTATATACACAAATAGGTATAAAATACTGTTACATGAGCCACATCTAGAATCCTGGAAAAGATCCAGTTCACATTTGCTAGTGGTTTTGAACCCGTGCTCTCGGTTTGCATGACTATTGCACTACCGCTACACTAGGGTAGAATTACAATGTACCTCAGACAACTCGTAACTCTAATGAATTTAAGGCGACGAGAAGATACTTGGCAGAACCGTCCCAGATGTGCGAACAAGGGCCGACCGCGCCACTTCAATGGACAATGAAATTCATTCCTATTTGTCAAAATTTGTCCTATTCGCTGTTAGTGTCGAAAACAACTTATATTCATTCCGACAATATGTTTCAATGAGCTTATACTGTTAATGAAAATGAATTTTTAGTGTCAATTCTTAGTGTGTTGCGCAATTTTAATTTTGAAGCTCATAAATGAGTTCAACTGTCAAAACGAAGTTCATTCTCATTGAGTTACGCGGTGGGCCACCAGGACCTAAACAAACAGCGGATTTGAGACTTGTGTACTTTGAAATCGCCCAATCGCTTTGTGTAACAGGCGAAGAATGTTTTGTTTTTATTAAAATAGGACGTGCCGTCGTGGAATATGAAATATGTCGTCCCGCATAACAATGCTATTAAATAATAATGGACACAAACAATGATTTTTATCAACTTTATACATAATAACGCAAAACATTTATATTAATGCAAATAAATTGCTTGCGTCGGACGCTGTGGCTGTCAGACGACTTTTGGACAACAAAGAAACAATGAAGACTTTACTATTTCTAATTATAACTTTTGCTATTTATACTGAACAGGTACGTACATGTTAATTATTTTTGTGTATATTTAATTGAAAAATACAGTCCATTGTATACACGATAGTGAGTTATTTTTTATTTTTGCGAGTTAGCAAGTATATTTTTTAATGTGTTGCCAGATAAAAATAACGCATAAAGAGCCACTCTTCACAATCCTGACACAACTCCCTCGTTTCCCTTATATGGTTGAGGGTCCTGTTTTATTACAAAAAAATAAAATCGGCTTTTGGGATTAGTTTGAAAGTTGTCGGTTTTAAGTAGGCAGGCATAGTCGATGCGACTGCTACTTGCAGTTATTTATGGACAGCAATCCTGCTTAACATCAGACGGGGTGCTAACATAATATATTGTGCTTCAAAAAAACAAAAAGATCTTGGTTTTTGTTTAGTGCAGTTGGACACATGAGAACGCGCCGCCGAGAATCTTTCTAGCTGATACGAGTACGTCCTTTAGTGTACAGACCTTAGTTGGTCTGTTAGTAGAAAGTGGTGGTACTACCCCAGATCGCAAGACTGGGCATATGCCCACGAACCTGCCGAACTACCTGCCCATTTTGACCACGACCCGCCCTATGATAAGCAAGAGGAGGTCGAAGAGTGACGACGACTGAAAAAACCGAGTCAGTTCACGGCTGTCCCAGTCGCCGTCACTATGCCGGCCAAAGGTGATTTTTCACGCATCGCTTTAAGGATCCAAGGTTATAGGAGGGAGAGAACACATGGGCTGGCAAATCATTTCACTTGTCGATTGTTCTACAAAGAAAAGTAGCACCGAACTTTTTAGTTCGACTGCCGATTCGGTCGACAAAATGGAGATGATTCGGTCGACAAAATGGGGATGATTCGGTCGACAAAATGGGAATGCTTCGCTGGCCACGTGGTAGCAACAAGGTTAAAGAGTTCCTCGGAATAACGTAAGAATGTACAAACGAATGCGATACTGATAAGCACCTGTTTTTAGAAATCTACGACTGAAAGTGATCACTACAAAGGTGCAGTGGTCGAGTACATGGTGAGCCGCAACACCGAGATAAACTTACATAATTATATTACTTTCATTGAAGATGCTTCTGAACAGGTAATTTATTTATAATTTTTATTATTGTGATGTTTAACCTATTGGAGGCCCTGGGCACATTAGGATAATAGCATGCACCCTATGGGTTCTAGATTTATTATTTTTCTTTTACAGTGACATTAAATGAATTAATAATAAAAAAGTAACTCTTTTAGAAATACTAAATCGTTTTCTGCAGGTGATGATCTAGCAGGAACTAGCAGGCCACCAGGTGGTTTCTAAAAAGAAGTAAATTTTGTAGAATAATTTGTTCCCTAATTAACAAATTGATTTCTATTGTGTTTTTAGAGCGCGAGAAGCATTGTTCCAAGCATCTTGCTGTTTTTTCAGTTCATAGGAGTTTTTCTAATTTAAATTCAAGTCACCGTTTTGATCCGTTTACAATCTTTTGGCTTGTCCCCTGTACTATCCGTTTTCTTTTATTCACAATTCTTTTTGATTTTCTGTATAACAGTGCAGTTCCCTCATTTATTAATAATGTCCCTGATTTGATTAACGAACAAATAATCAAGGTGGTTCCCCTTATGTCCTTCCACTATCGATTCAATGTGCCCAAACCAACGCAACAAAACTTCATTTAATTGACACTTATCACGCACCAATAATTCCTAAGAACTATACACCACTTTGTAAAATTCCTAAATCATAACCATGGATTTTTGATTGGTCTCGCTGACGCTTCGTCGTAGCGCGACCAATCAGTCCTTTCGCTCTCGAAACGTAGGAATAATGAAAAATTGTAAAATTAATAACCAAAAATAAACGCGATACTAAACCGCATAAATTTGTTTAATTCATTATCAATGTTCGCGCAAAATCTAAGAAAATACTATACAAAAACATCCTAAACAATGTTTCCAGGATGTAGACGTGATCGTGTTCCCAGAAATGACACTGTACATTGGGGGGTTGGTAGAGGTACCAATTCATGGTGATCTGAAGGAGTACCCTGTGCCAGCTGAACATCCTGACAAATACCATGAAGTGAGTACTTTACTTTACAAACACTTATAAATATAAGTCTCGTTAGACTTACATGGATTTAAAGTTGCCATTGATAATGCCTAGATACATCATGAATCAAATTGTCACGGCCTAAATCCCACAGGCAGGGACTTTGTAGTACTACTCGTACTTACTACGATCCCAATCATAATGGTTTACATGGTCTGTGTGCTTTAATTTCAGATCCTAGTTAAATTATCCGAAGCAGCGAAACTTGGTCAAATTTACGTAGTAATAAATATTCAGGAAGTAATGAACTGTTCGATAGCTGCTGAAGCTGAGGAGTGCCCAGATGATGAAACTTATAGATTTAATACCAATGTTGTTTTTGATAGAAATGGCGCAGTTATAGATAGGTAAGTAGGAAATATATTTCAGATACAAATTTATTAATTTTAATAGCTTCAGGTCCGGTGCAATGTGAGAAGTGAAAATAATTTTTTATTTTTTTATTTTTTATTATACATTTCTATACTAAGCTACTAAAGTGCTTGTATCATAGAAACAGGACAACGACGGTACATATGTCAAAGATACATGGTACCGGCGAGTGGTTTCGAACCCGTGCCACTCGGCTTACGTAGCCATTGCACCGCCACTACACCACGGGCATAGGCTTGCACTTGCTCATCGTCAGATTCTACCATGGCTTCAAAAAGGCGTATGACGAGAAGAAGGTCACTAGAAACTCGACATACGTTTGAAACATAATGAGACCCGATGGACCACGTAACTACCTAATATGGCATCCTTGTAACACCTTAATAAATGCAATTTTGAAAATTTACAGCCCTGTGGTGTAGTGGCAGGTGGTGTACTGGCAGTGCAATGCTTACACAAACCGAGAGCATGAGTTCGAAACCACCCACCGCACGGTACGATGTATCTTTGATATATGTACTTTGGTGTCCTGTTTCTATGATACAAGCACTTCAAATGTAAAATAAAATAAACACACTAATAATCTACTGTACCATACCTACCATATCCTTCACAGATTCCTTAACCTTATTTATTTCTGGAGAGTATTTTTTCATTTGAACGATGTTAAGTTTTGTTTTTAAATAAATAAAACTCTGTTATTACATATTTAAGGTTTCGTAAAATCAATTTATTTGGGGAGAACCGTTCTCCAGCATTGAAACCAGACCTTGGTATTTTCACAACTGATTTTGGTGTTACCTTTGGACATTTTATCTGCTTTGATCTGCTCTTTCAAATACCAGCTAATCAAGTCATTGAAAAACATCAAGTCACTGATATACTTTTCCCTTCAATGTGGTTTTCTGAGTTGCCATATTTAACAGGTACGTCTTACAATTACTTTATTTATTTATTATTATTTAGGAACACATTATCACATGTTGTCGTTTCTTTTACTCGTATGTCGGCATTGCAAATGTTTCTTCAGCTTGAAGAAGTTCTAAAAGGCTATATGCTCCCTATGTTGCCTTCCTGTATAGTGCCTCACACACACTCCATCAAACTCTGGAAACTTTCCGATTATTCCTAAAACAAATCCCTTTACAAACTAAAACTAAAACATGCTAATGCGAACTATTGAAATCGAAAGATTCAACAAGTTCAGACATGGAAGAAAATTAGGTAATCAAAATTTATAATGAGTATTGTGTATAATCTTCTATCTGGTCTCGCCGTGACCATGATGGCTGTAAAAGCTTTCAAAACGTCGGCATAATAAAAAATGTAAAATTAATAACTAACAATAAACTCGATGGTAGGCCTCATAAATTTGTTAAATCAATGTTCGCGAAAAATCATAGAAAATACTAGAATCATCTAAATTTTTTGTTAGGTAGATACAATTAAATTTCTGCTATTATTATTTGTAGTACTTAAATAATTTTAAAATATTTCCAGCTGTTCAGATACAAGAAGCATTCGCTTATGCGGAAAATGTCAACTTTTTAGCCGCTGGTGCTAATAACGTTGGAGTTGGTAGTGCAGGTTAGTTATGAGATTTATTATCCGAAAGTAAAATGGCTCTTACTGACAATATCCCATCAATTTTCCATTGCTTGAAAGGACGAGAGGTACTTTCTTTTTCATGAATTCCGACTGACGCATAAGCTTTCAGACTGCCAAAGCTAATATATTGTAGAAAGACTACAAAAGACATTGCAGTATGACCAGGCAAAAGCAGAAAAAATACTTTCACACTAACTACATGGGGTGAGAGATTGTAAAGAGTTGAGAGTTGATTATTAGTAGGTGCCAGTGACAAACTCTATCACTTCTTACTGTAATTTTGTTGTTAAAATACTTAAAAATGTTTCAATTCACTTCCAGGTTCAGGTATCTATTCAGGGAAGGCTGGTGCTCTAATAAGCATTATGCCAGCTACACCAACAACTAGAATGCTCGTCGCAGATATACCAAAGGCTCCTGGTATGATCAAGACTAAATATCCAGGTCATATTGCAGAAGATCCAAACAAAATAGATAGAATAGCCATGATACGTGACCCATCTTTGGGCGCACATATAACTAGGTTACTAGTAGCTGGTAATAATGACTTCACTTTGGAGTACGAAGATATGAGGTGCAGATTTAGAGTTAATTTAAATTATCAAACATCTGAGAAGGTAAGATATCATTAGAGTTTCCAAATTTGTGATTTTGATTAGCACGTAAGAGGCTATACATGTACTGACTCTAAAAAGAGGACATCAGATCGCTTATTTACCAATACAAAAACTGCGAGTTTATCTCCATGCGAATTTCCAGTCGAATTGTTCTTCTAATTACCTAAGTTCGTGTTTCGGGATCAGCCTGAATGTTGCCAGTTCAATTAAGCCTCAATATAAATATTTCTTATTCCATTTAGACATAATATTTCCGGCGTTAACAATCTTTGTTATGTGAAACATCGAACTAACATTTATAAAATGTTATCGAAGGGTTGGATGTAAGGAGATTGATAAAAGGGAAAAATAAATCAGAGGTTAGTAAAAGGAAAAAAAAAGGGAACGTCCTTAATTAAATTGGGGTTGCATAGCCATATAAAGAATTGTGGATGTGATAAAAGAGAGAGGGCTGTCTTGAGAATTGTGGATGGGAGGCGCTTTATTGTCTCAAGTATGCCTTAACTTTGTATCCATTAAAAAAAAATCTAACTAGAATTATGAAGGATATATTTTCATAATATCTGCAGGTGTACTCCTATAGAGCTGGTGTTCTGGATGGGATTAGAACATATAGCGGTCTAGCCAGTGGAGGTGTTAGAATTTGTTCAGTATTCGCTTGTGTTAATGAAACTATTGAAGGTTGTGGAATTAGGTAAGAAATAAAACAATCTGGAAATAGACATGAAACTAATTGTATAAATATTTTGATACTAATTAAAAAAAAACTTGTCATCCACAGCTACGACAACTACGTCAAAGAGCGAACAGCCGTGTTTCGGCGTTTAGAAATAACAGCTACAGGACCCAGCCCTCAATTGACAGAAATCAACGCCCGCGACTCATTTTACTACGCCGTGTCATCCGACGTCACTTTGATGCCTTTGAAATCCGAAGACTATAAGTTTAATGTTAAATCTGGCGTTCGAGGAGAATACGAATTGATTTTAGTCAATCATGATGTGGAATTGTTAGGTTTCGCAGTATGGGGAAGAGTGTTTGACAGAGATGGTGGGGAGCCCACTCCTGATTATGATTCAGCTATGATACACGGCATTAATTCATTATTGATATTCATTACTGTTGCTTTAGTTATTTTTAAACAATATTAGCATAATTAATTTTTAAACACATTAAATTAATGTAAGCATTTTATTTCATGACTTGCATTCCCATCGTCATGACTTGTTCTCCATCTGTTCTTCGATTGGACTTGTTATTACAAGAAAATGAGACACAACATGGAACTACAAGAAGGTACAAATACTTTAGTACATTCTAAAGTTATGCGCGAACCTAATTTTAAAATAAAATATTTATGTAATTCACTATTGTGTTTGTAGACGCGATAGTTTTTCCTTAACTACGACGGCTGCAAAGATGTTAAAATGTCTATTAGAATAATCAAAATGAACGTAATAGTAACCTGCAAATATGTTTATAGTAGCGGCGCGCTATAATGGCCTTTTTGACGTTTGACCGTTTAAGTTTCGTATAAATAAATAATTACGTTTGAAGAAACAATTGTTGTTTTTGATAGACAATATAAAGAACAACAATTGCTCCTTCAAACGTAATTATTTATTTATACGAAACTTTATGAACGGTCAAACGTCAAAGAGGCCATCATAGCGTGCCGCTCGTGTAGTCACTTCACAAATTAATATATAGAATAATATAGAACTATAGATGGGAACGAGTTAAATGGATTCGGAGGCTGAGGTGCGGTGGGGCGTCATACAACCCCCACCCGTATTTTAGTGGCTGCCATTGGTGACGCTCATAGCTCAGCGAGGTCTTTTAATAAGGATGAAAACGTGTCCATATTTTCTTTGTGTGATTATTGAAACATTAGTAAGTTTTTTTAATTAAAAGAGAGTCGTCATCCGTAGTCAGGCGATTAAAATGTGTGAAAAAGCAAAAAACATGCAGTCACTATCAGGGCCGTCTTAACCATATTCAGCGCCGGGGTGCGAAAGTCAAGGCAAAGTCGTATGGTCTCAGTGCAGTAGGTACCTATCGAAGTTTATGGCGGTCGGCATGCGCCCCCTAGGACTCTGCGCCCGGGTGCACCGCACCCCTTGAACCCCCGGGTAAAGACGGCCCTGGTCACTATTCTCAAAATTAAATTATTATATTGTTGCTGTCTAATGTTCAATTTAATACACATTAATAATTTTTAATAACTAAACCTATTTGCGTTTTAAGGAAAGTGAGTGTTTATTGTTATCGACATTTTACTTCACTATTCATAATAGACACGTGAATATGACGTCACAACTGCATTCCTAGCGCGTTTATTTAGCTCGTTACCTTACTATGCGTAGTCACTTTAACTGTATATTCAAATTATCACCAATAGTCCTGAATTCAAAACACCTACCTATTTAACATCCAAATCCGAAATTAACAGAATTACACCTAAATGAAGAGATTAGTATTTGTGATTTAATATAGGTGTTTATATTGCAAGATTTATTTGTAAGAGTACTTAATTAAGTAATTTATTATTAAAATTCTTTATTTACTTTTATAAAAACTTGTATTATTTTTCTTTACTTTTTATTTTAACCTTTAACCAGATATTTGGGCTTGAAACATTACATAATTATATTCTTATAATATTTAACTAATTTTCATTACTGTTTTTTTAACAGTGCTAACTTCTAGGCCGGTATAGTGGCTGCGACTGCTCCTTACAGTTATTGCAGTAGCAGGTACCCCTATTCATTAACCTGTGTGCTGTCACATGTCGAGCCACAATAAAAATAGCTTATTTTTTAACAGTGTTCTAACTTTCTGAGTCATCAAAGTGAGCTATGTGACGGATCATAATAAAATGCGTGATTTCACATTGGATGTTAGTTAACCCTTTCAACACGACGCTCAACAACGCAGATTATACCCGCGTACGGCCCGCTATTATCGCTGGCACGCGTATTGGCGTGCGCCGATCGTAGGTAAAGATTTTATTTACGCCATAGATGGTAAACATTTTGTCAATTTATCATCTATGGTAAATTATATTTAAATAATTTTCGTTATAAATATAAGTTGTTTAATTTTTAATTTAATAATATTTTAGTTTTTTTTTTTAAACAATTTGTGTAATTTAATACGTCATTACGGAATAATTCATTTTATGTGGGCGCAAAGTATTCCGACCACGAAAATAGCAAAAACTTCAATTTTATCTTTACATATATATCCCCTGGCGAGTCGTTTGAATTGAAAATGTAATGCCGCCAACTCGCCTAGTGAGTCCATTGTGAAATGTTTGCGGCACCCGAGGTAACTTCATGAAAATCGTAGTTGCATTGAACTTGATGTCGGGATGATTTAAGTCACTACCACAGGAAACCCCCAAAGGATATAATACCGCAACGGTATACTAATCCTTACTTATATTATAAACGCGAAAGTTTGTGAGTATAGATGGTTGGAAGGATGGATGTTTGTTACTCTTTCACACAAAAACTACTAAATGGATTTGCATGAAATTTTACATTAACACGTTCTTTAATTTGATAAGAGCTCAGCTAAGCCTTATAGTAAAAAACAACTTTAGTCATAGCACCACCATACTCGTAGTTATATCTCTTAAATATCCCTTGCATCCTGATCATCATCCAGTACTCTAGGTCCTCAATTTGATAACGGCCCAGCTAAAAGCTCATAACGTTTTAAGTAAACGTTTTAGTTAAAGCACAATAGTTCTATTTCTTGTTGATTTACTCAACTTTTACCTTCGAGCTTTATCATCAGAGTAGCTCAGTGGTACCAGTTAAAACACACATATATTCATATACATGGGTGTGTCAAACGTGAGGTCACAGATATGTTGAAAAGTAAATACCGATTATGCGTCTCACCGCAGCTAACAAAACGAACTGATGACCTTCAAACCCCTGATCAGATCCTCATCAATTTTAGCTAAGAACCATCTCGATCACGTCAGCTTTCAAACAAATAAAACCGCAAGGTCCATTCGTTTAGGAGCTATGATGCCACAGACAGACACACAGATACACATACGCGCTAAACTTATAACACCCCTCTTTTGGGTCGGGGGTTAAAAAGAAGCGGCAATGACGTTCACAGTTACAAGTTCAAGCCAAGACCTTTAGAGAAGTTACGTTAATAAAAATTAAGCTCAAAATCTTAAACCCGAGTACTGTTATGTGCAAACTATTCGATATTTATTGTGTAATAAATAAACCACTTACATTTTTTTCGGGGTTATAATTTTGTGGTAAACCTTTGCAGATCCGCTTTAAAAAAATCATTTGTTAAGATTTTAACCTACCGCCTTTAATATGTAGAGGTTCCATCTTATGTCATTGTGTTACACACGTAAATATAATTTGAACAAGTGTATTATAGTTTATAATGAAATACGTTTATAAAAAATACAAAACATCAAAACAATAAAATATATCAATAATAATAAAACGCGGGTAGTTTGAAAAAAAAACTTATCTTTAAAAGACATCATTCATTTTGTATTGAGACTTGGCCTTAATTGTATTAACAGTTGTAATTATACATAATAAAATAGTTTTACGTTTGGAGATTACAATGTAATTGGAAAATATCCTTTATTTTGCATAGTTTAGGAGTGCAAAATGATCAAACTATAATTATGACAGCTCAAAGCAGAATTGTAATATGGCGTCTTTGTGATTGACAGACGATACAAAATTCATATGTTATTTTGCAAATAACACAATTACACAGCATTTAAAAGCATAAATGTTTTATCAATACAAGTATCAAAACTACCATTTATATATTTTTTCATCATTGGACATTACAAAAGTAGTAAATAAAAGCACAAAATGAACGATGTCCTTTAACATCCACATTTCAAATTAAGAATTAAGTTAAGAAAAAAGTGAGGTACAAAGGTGATAAAAATATAGACAGACAATAAAGTAACATTGTAGTCGATAAACAATCAGATAATTGGTTGTGATAAAATCTATTTGAAGGAAAAGATGAATTATCACTCACTTTCTGAATTGCTGTACACTCCGTTTCCATTATACTTAACATTTAAATCGAGTAAAATGTTGCAATCTGACGGGTCACCGTTTATATTTAATACAGTAACAAAGGATTTCCCCGAGGCGCCTAGAGAAGTATTTACTTCAAAAAGTCAATTCTGTAGGTTTCACAAAATTATTAGGCGCAAGTAGTACATGGCAGAATCAACAAAAATACCCTTCCTAAAAAAATTCCTCGTTATGTTGTTTTCAGAAATGTTTGGATAAATAACTTTTTTTGTATTCACTAGGTATATGTAATACCTAGATAATGCAAAATTGTAATCACTAACTCCTTTAACAGACATTGAGTTTGTGTTTTTTCAAAACCTTGATAGGCATAACAATAACATATTGTAAAAGAGCCCAAGGTCAATATACAATAAATGTTATGTTTTTATAAAAAAAGGACGTGCCGTAGGAATCGGAACACACCGTCCCGCATGTGATTTATTTAAGTAAATATGGACACAAACAGTTATTTTTATCAACATTATACATAACGCAACACATTAACATTAATGCAAAAACATTGCTCGCATCGTGTTGTCTTGTCAGACGACTTTTGGACAACAAAGAAACAATGAAGACTTTACTATTTCTAATTATAACCTTTGCTATTTACACAGAACAGGTACGTACATATTAATTGTTTATATATTTGTGTACGTAAATATTTAACTTATACTATTAAATGTCTATATTACGGTTTTGTGTAAATTTATCTAATTTAAAATAGGTAAATATTTCACAGTCGAACGCAAATCGGATGATATCATTGAATTAAATACGACAGCAAGTTACATAAAATGATTTTATTAAAAAAACATAATCAACATTTTTAATGTAAATATATGACTTTGTTGCTATAGCACTATCTCTTTTTAACAATAATGTTGCCAGCTTGAAAAAACGCATAAAACTTTTAACTTTTTTGACCTTAAATAAATAAATAATTAATTTACTTTTAATATTCGTTTTTACCACTTATTTAATGTTTGTTGTCCTTTATCTTAATGAAATTCCTAATTAATTGCCTTAAACCAAAGTACGCAAAAAATTACTATATACCTACTGTACTTATTTATATTTTAGGTATTTTTATATTATACGCGACATCTATCATCCGCAATTCACTTTAAGCTCTTTGTTAGTAACAAAGAGCTTAAAGTGCAAACTCCTTTTTTTTTCAAAATAAATATCTTCCGATTATTATTTGTGAACACAAAATACCCTGACTTATAGTATATATAGACTTATTATAGACTTATATTTCATTCATTTCACTCTTTTATTTTATTTGCTTTATATAATTTATCTCTTTTGTTATAAAATTGTAAAGCTGGGTTTATTCATTTATGGGGCCTTGACGACCTGTGTTAAAAATACAATCTAAAATAAATGTAATGGTTGTGTCATCATGTTATAATAAATAGATACCGAACATTAAGGCACGCACACCCCTATTCCTTCCCCAAAACTATTTGCCATACTAATAGGCACCTGTTTTTAGAAATCTACGCCTGAAAGTGATCACTACAAAGGTGCAGTGGTCGAGTACATGGTGAACCGGAACACCACAGAAAACCTACAAAACTATATCAATTTAATTGCAAACGCTTCTAAAGAGGTAATTTTTTAAATATTAGTTTTTATTATCATGACATCTGACAAGAGAAGACTAAGCAAGGGGGGGTCCAAGAGTGCCGACGACTGGAAAAAAACGAATCAGTTCATGGCTGCTCCAGTCGCCGTCACTATGCTGGTCGGTGTTTCTTCACGCATCGCTTAAAGGATCCAAGGTTACAGGATAGGAACTCTTTGTCTGATGGTAAGCAAAAGGTGGTCCTGTCTCAGTCGTCATTATTATTTAATTTATTTTTATCTCACACCAAAACCATTACTTTGTTTTGTCTACCCAATTCATGTGTTTATTACAATAAAATGGCTGACATACTATGCTATTAAAATAAGAATAGGACGGGCTGTTGACTAACTTCACTTGACTCATTCAAAGGTGTCGTTTTCTTGAAACCGCGTTCTCACGAGGCGATTTGAGTTGATCAACTGCGAAATCGTTCGAGATTTGAACCGTCTGAACAGACTTTCAACCAAATTGAAGCAATTAATATATATGATTTTTGTTAAACGACAAATATTGATCAACTGAAATCGCCTCGTGAGAATGCCCCTTGACGCTCCGCAAAGAAAACGACACCATACTAAAGTGAAGTTGGTTGCAGAGTTGGACGTCACAAAATGGCGCCGATTCCGTCATATTCTTATTTTAATCGCATTATACTAACAATTTAACAATACTAGTCATTTAGATTATTTTATGTTTTTTTTTATATCTGAGATTAAACACAATAAACAGTACATATAGGTTTATTGTTTCTAAAAATGATAATTTCACAAATGTTTATTAGTTAATTATTTAATATCATGACGATAAAATATTATTTCGTGACTAGAACCATAAAGTATACTAAATAATTTACCATGTCTACCATTTCAGACAAAATGTAATCGGCGATAAAGTTTTTTTAATTTTTTTAATTTTATTGTGACACGACATTTAATTTCGTCCCGCTTGATGATAAGCAAGAGGAGGTCCAAGAGTAACGACGTCTGAGAAAACCGAGTTTGTTCACGGCTGCCTCAGTTTCCGTCACTATGCCGGCTAAAGGTGCTTCTTCGCTTGAAGGATCCAAGGTCATAGGATAGAGAGAACACATGGGCAGGCAAAGCATTCCACTTGTCGATTGTTCTACAAAAAAAAAGACGCACCGAACTTTTTAGTTCGACTACTGATTCGGTCGATAAAATGCGGATTATGAACATAAAATCTTTCGGACACACCAAATCCATACTTTAACGATCTTTGTTTTGTCTCTACTAATCTCTCGGACACTGAAGACCGACAGACATACAAATTTCTTTGAATACAACGAATTCGAATTTATAAACTCGAAAATATAATTCGAAATACGTTTTTATGTATTCTATTTACACCTACTTGAAGATTACACTACATTATTTAATAAAAATGTCCTGATTTAATCAAGGATAAAACTTCTGGGTAGTCCCCGATTTGATCAAGGCCATTGAACTAATATTACTAGCGTATTATAAATTTACGTTAGTAGTAGTTTTTTTTAAATTTACATTTCTATACTATAAAATTACATTTTCTATACTAAGCTACCAAAGTACATATATCAAAGATACATTGGTACTTTGGTACCGGTGGGTGGTGTCAAACTCGTGCTCTTCGGTTTGCGTAACCATTGCACTGCCACTACACCACAGTCGCCTTAGTTCAGTGATCAAGGCAAAATCATCTGGGTAGGTCCCGATTTGATGAATCTGAAAGGAATTATTTAGAATTAACTCTTTATATTTTTTTCTTCTTCAACGTTTCCAGGATGTAGACGTGATCGTGTTCCCAGAAATGACATTGTACGGGGGATTGATAGAGGTACCAATTCATGGTGATCTGAAAGAGTACCCTGTGCCAGCTGAACATCCTGATAAGTACCACAATGTAAGTAAGTAGTTTACTTCACAAAAACTTAGGTAAGTCGTATAGACTTGTCACTGCCTAATTCGGATAGGATGGGACGTTAGGGCTCTACTTTCCTGATCATAATAGTATTTACGCATGTAATTTCAGGTCCTAGTTAAATTATCCGAAGCAGCGAAACGTGGTCAACTTTACGTAATAGTAAATATTCAGGAAGTGATGAACTGTTCGATAGCTGCTGAAGCTGAGGAGTGTCCAGATAATAAAACTTATTCATTTAATACTAATGTTGTTGTTGATAGAAATGGCGCAGTTATAGATAGGTTAGTCCAAATAGAAAAATATATTTTTAATGTAAATTGTGGCTGATTAAATTTGTGGCTCTATAATTTGATTCTATTCTATCCAGATATAGATCACTGACTTCTCAGTCTCTATAAATTGATTCCATTCCACCCAGACATAGATCACTGACTTTTCAGTCTTTATAACTTGGTTCCATACCACCTAGGTAGATCACTAGATACGGGTAGATCACTGACATCTCAGTCTCTTATTTTATGCGTATTAAAGTTTCCTCAAATAAACAATGCTGTTAACTATTTAAGGTATCGTAAAATCAATCTATTTGGAGAGTTTAGCCGTTCTCCAGCTTTGAAACCTGACCTTGGTATCTTCACAACCGATTTTGGTGTTACGTTTGGACATTTCATTTGCTTCGATCTGCTCTTTCAAATACCAGCTAAGCAAGTCATTGAAAAGCATAATATCACTGATGTACTTTTCCCTACGATGTGGTTCTCTGAGTTGCCATATTTGACAGGTGAGTTTAATAATTACTTATAGTTGTTTCCTTTCGGCCTTACAAATGTTGGCAAAACTTAGAGTACCTCGGGGTAAGTAACTCTTACCCCCTTTAAACAACAGAAACTTACAAGTCGATCCCGACTTAAAACTGGGTACTTTACTGGGGATAAAATCGAAATATGTGATCATTAATGAATTAAACAAATTTTAACTGCGTTCATTTTGGTTATTGATATTTTTGAATCATGTGTGTTCTCAGCTGGTTGCAATTACCACCCTACACAGATGCAAATCCCCCCATAGTGACCACGTCGCGTTCGGGGACTAGTTTGTGTAGCACCAGTTGCGTTGGGGGTTGTGGATGCGGTTAGGGACAGTGGCTTCCAGCTGACCTGCTGTATTCCGGTGAGAGTTTGCTGACCCGTCGGCCAGGAAGACCCGTAGCAACGGCTAACCGCTGGCCGCCCGCCGCACATTACAGGGGCCTGAGCCCACCGCTAACCACGGAGGGAGGCTGCCCCACCATGCGGCGCATAATCCCGGGGTGAGTCGTCTAGCCGAATGGTGATCGGATATGGGGTCCAGGCGATCACTTCCGGGAGGGTACGGGGGCCCTTCCGTCCGAGGGATCAGCAGACTCACACCACCGGGATACATGTGGCGAAGCGGATAGCTGCACTTTTCGTCCCTACCGAATAAACAACCCCCAACATCTTCACGCCCCACCCCCCACCCCCTCCAATATGAAAGTAAAATCAAAAAATGTAGTTAACAATATGGCTTCAGGCCGAAACGGTCAACTGGTGATCTTCTGGCGTACACCACGCACGTCTGGGGGGAAGCGTTGGATGGTAATGGAGAGGCCCTTGCCATCGGCTTGGACATCTCCAAAGCGTTTGACAGGGTCTGGCACAAGGCCCTTCTTTCCAAGCTCGAGGCATACGGTTTACCTGACCGTCTGCGTGGCTGGATAGCCGACTTCCTGCGTGGCCGCTCCATACGCGTTGTTGTGGATGGCAGCGCGTCACGTAGGGTGTCGGTGAATGCTGGCGTTCCTCAGGGCTCTGTGCTGTCGCCGACCTTGTTCCTACTGCATATCAATGACATGCTGGACCTTGGATCCAGCATTCATTGCTATGCAGACGACAGCACGGTGCATGGACGCTACACTGCCCGCCCCGCAGCCGGAAAACAGGAGATAGCCGATATGAGAGAGTCTGTTGTAGCGGAGCTGAACCGGGTTCTTGATTGTATTACCCATTGGGGCGACGAGAACCTGGTTCAGTTCAATGCAGACAAGACTCAGGTATGTGCGTTCTCAACGAAAAAATCCCCGTTTATCCCCCTTCCTTCTCTTCGTATCATTTCCCTTGGTACTTCGGACAGACTGGATATCTTAGGGTTGTCCCTTCGCAGCGACCTGAATCACAGGGATCACATTGAGCGGGCTATTAAGACCACCTCCCGCAAACTTGGCATCCTGAACAAGGTGCGGCGGTTCTTCGCGCCAGAGCTTCGCCTGCTTTTATACAAGGCTCAAATTCGCTCTTGCGCGGAGTACTGTTCGCATCTTTGGGACGGCTCTGCCAAGTATCTTCTCAATGCCCTGGATTCATTGCAGCGCCGAGCTGTCCGAATCATAGGAGATGTAGAGGTTACGCGAACTCTGGAGCCTCTGCAATTACGCAGAGACATGGCGGCTCTGTGCGTCCTCTATCGCCAATACCATGGAGAATGTTCCGAGGAGCTCTTTAACCTTGTTCCTATCTCGTCTTTTCACACCCGGAACACCCGCACTGGTCGGGGGAAGCATTCACATTTTGTCGACAGAATCGGTAGTCGAACTAAAAAGTTCGTTGCATCTTTTCTTTGTAGAACAATCGACAAGTGGAATGCTTTGCCAGCCCATGTGTTCTCTCCCTCCTATAACCTTGGATCCTTCAAGCGATGCGTGAAGAAGCACCTTTGGCCGGCATAGTGACGGCGGCTGAGACAGCCGTGAACAAACTCGGTTGTCTCAATCGTCTGCACTTTTGGATCTCCTCTTGCTTATCATCAGGCAGGTCGATGTCAAATGTCGAGTCACAATAAAAAAAAAAAAAATCCGACGTTTCAAGAGCTTTGTAGCCATCGTGGTTTGATCAATATTATTGAATAGAGTTTGCTAAATTTTAAGTGGGCACATTTTTATTACCCTTGCTATTATTTGCAGTAAATAATTTAAATACACATATATATTTTCAGCTGTTCAGATCCAAGAAGCATACGCATACGCAGGAAATATCAACTTCTTGGCCGCTGGCGCTAATAACGTCCGAATTGGAAGTGCAGGTAAGTTACGACATTTATAATAGGAAGGTAGTAATAGCAATGAGACGAACATAATTAAAATAATCTATCAATTTTTCACTGCTGCTGACAGACTTCTCCTTTACGTTTTCATAACTACTAATTCCTCTTTACTACTCATTAAATTGAAAGACCACGAACCGGAAGACGCAGCCAGCGTAGATAGGCCTCCCACTAGGTGGACTGACGACATAGTGAAAGTCACGGGTAGCCGGTGGATGCAACTGGCATCTTGTCGTTCGAAATGGCGTTCTAAGGGGGAGGCCTATATTCAGCAGTGGACGCCTTCTGGCTGATGATGATGATGACTCATTAAATGCAAATCGGTATTACTTAAAAGTGTTTTATTTCCCTTCTAGGTTCAGGCATCTATTCAGGGAAGGCTGGTGCTCTTATAAGCATTATGCCAGCTACACCAACAACTAGAATGCTCGTCGCAGATATACCAAAGACTCCTGGTATGATCAAGACTGAATATCCAGGTCATATTGCAGAAGATCCAAACATTATTGATAGATTAGCCATGAAGCGTGACCCATCTTTGGGTGCACATAAAACTAAATTACTGGTAGCTGGTAATAATGAATTTACTCTGGATTATGAAGATATGAAGTGCAATTTTAAAGTTAATTTCAATTATAAAACATCTGACCAGGTAAGATATTATTTGCTTCCCAAATTAATTATTTTAATTTGCACGTAGAGGCTTATGCATTTAGACTGACGCCAAAAAGAAGACATTACTTAGACCGCTTATTTTTATAACATCAATCCGAGTGAAATCAACGAGTGAAATGGCGGAATGTTGTTGTGATTAGCGTGAAAGCTTTTAAACGAATGCGACTAAAAACATTAAAGAAAAAAGCCATATTTATAAATGTAGACGTAGGTACTACGATACATATAACGCAATTAAGCAATTCTTTTGTTAATATTCCAACCTCACATTCCAATTTTACATTCGTAATTTAGAAGGTTGTCACTAGTTTTGATGATCATTTGACAACCTAATATGACAGAATAACAAATGACATTAAAATACTTCAAAAAAGGATGACGAAACAATTATGCCGCTACTCTTACTACCACGTGACTTTTAATTAAGCAGTATTAAAAGTCAACCACAATTACAAGTGGTTGTATTTGCAAAAAAAAAAGTAGTGCCAACCTTTGAAATAAAGGAATTGAAGTACAAGTAGTTGTCTCTTTCAGTCACACGTGGTATAAACATAATATAAATGCGACAAATAACAATGAATTAGTTCTTATTTTCGCACAGATTCTATTCTTTCTAAATTCTTTGGTTCTGACTGACGCATGAAGCGTTCTTTTAGCTTACATTCTTTTTAGCGCCAGTGTTATTTTAGTTGTGCTTCTACTATCCTATATAGTTGTTTTATTATTTAATACACAAATTTATCGAGTTTGTTTTTGCTTAAATTGCACAGTTTTGATTGTATTATTACACCTTTCCAGCCAAATGCATTTTTCTCGTGGATGTGGACGCCACAATTCACATTTTATTTTACAAACAAACAAAATACTGGTGATAGAGGAATGCAATATACAGTATATAGATACTCAATCGCGCTGATTGACTGACTGATTATTCAATGCAAGTTGAACGAACAAGTTCAGACGAGTCGATTCGCTGTCAGCTGTCAAATGAATCGATTCATTTGTCTTTAACTTTTGTTGAATAGATATTTATTGCTTCAACTTGATTGAAAGTCTGTTCAGACGGTTTAAATCACGAACGATTTCGCAGTTGATCAACTAAAATCGCCCCGTGAGAACGCCCCATAAGATCGATACTTATTTATCTGTGCAGTGTCTGCACGTGTGGTTAATCCGGAGCTGCGGTTTTCTATCGAGCGATGCCTTTACCGCCATGACCAAGGTTTCCGTAGGCATTCGATATAAAATATTGATACTAAGAATATTATTCTTGGTATGTGCCAACCGGACCACACATTTTAGAACCGTTAAAAAACATATCGTACCAGATAATTATAGAGCGGTCTTAAATGAAAGTAAGCAAGCAAATAATCGGCTGATATTTATTTATATAAGTACCTTCTCGTATTTATTTACTTTTATATTGCGTTTATTAAAAATATTGTAATCTCATTCGCCGCTTTCCCCGGATGAGTTTGTCACAGTAATTTGTAGCAATTTCTATTGGCTTCTTAGTGCTTTTTTTGTTAACCTAGTTAGTGCTTGTAGTGTTGGTGGTCTAATACCCAAAGTAAGTACTACTAATACTCATATACCATTTTTTTATTTAATCCTTGTTTATTGACATTTTGTTTTTTAATTTTATTAAACTATTATGGACTAACTTCTTCATGTATTTTAAAAAGTAGACCAACACCGGCCCCCCTAGCACGGCAATCCAAGAAGCAAGATAAAGTCTTGCAAAGAATATAATTCCAACTTATTTTAAATAACTCACTATAACAGTGTATTAAAAAAGATATTTAAATGTACTGTAAAACTTTACACAAAACAACATTAAAATCTTTAATAAATATTATTTTTGATGTGTCAGCCTTAATACTTTATTTAAAATAAGATACAATAATATTCCTTGCAGTTCTTTATCTTGCTTCTTGGATTGCCGTGCTAGGGGGGCTGTTCAAATGCAGCAAAGTTTGTACATACATGCAATATTGGTTACTGAACGTAGTTTTGTGGCTTTGGTAATAAGGTGTTTGCGCGCAAACAAATTGTTAGTTTATTTATTAATATTTTAGTAATCTTTGTGCATATTTAAATTAAATTTATAGCTTCTCGATTTTTGTTGTGGTTTAACATATGACAGCATACCGCCTGACGTTAAGCTGGAGCGTGGTCCATAAATGAAGTAGACTACTACTAAAATTTATTACCTGCATGAACAGTTTTAAGCTGATCCCGAAACTTGACTGATTTATGGTTTGTACGCCTGAATAAAATGTATTAAGTTTTCGTTTACTTTTACTCAGCTCTAATGAAGAGGCACGCGTTTTTCCCACAGGGATAGGCAGAGACAATGTAGCGCCACTTACCACGATCCTTACACAACTCCCTTGCTTTCTTCACATTCACAATTCTATTCATACAGGCTCTGTGGTTATGGGCACTAGGAAACCTAGCTTTTTTTGAGGATGTCTCCGATTTGGTCGGAAAACACCCTCCTGGGCTTGCCTTGTTTAACGCATCCATCTACATGAGATTTATAAATTCCTTTCGTTAATCTACTTTCACTCATCCTTTCCATGTGCCCAAACCATCAAAGCATTGCTTTGTCAATCCTTGTCACTATTATTATTATCGACATCTAACCTCGACTTGCCTGATAATGGCGCTTTTGGACTTCGCTTGAGGGCGGCGACGACTGTAAAGAACAATTCCGTTTACCCAGTCTCCGTCAGCCATTCCCAGAAAGATATAGTATGTTTATAGACATACAGCCGGTTGTACCAAAAAAGTTTAAATTTACGAATTTAGTTTTACTTTATACTTATTCATTTACAATTCACAAAATTGTGAATTGTGTTGTTAATAATTTTATATCGAAACTACCATTTATATATATATATATATATGTTTTTATCGTTAGAAATAACAAAAATAGTACATAGAAACCCAAAATGAATGATGTCCTTTAGCTCTGTATAAAATATCCTTTAAACGTAAATGTAAAATGTGAAGTTAAAGAGTGGTGCAACCCAATTTTCTTTCTTTCTTTTACTTATACGATACTTTTTACAAATTCGTAAATTATAATTTTAGTACAACCGGCTGTTAGTATTAGTATAGTATGTATTCAAAGAATATTTTTAAGATTCAAATTTTATTGCATTACAGAAACCATTTGTAAGAGCCTTCGTCCATGATGGCTCCAATACCTATGCAACGCGAATCCTGGGCACCACGTCGTGCTCTATTATAACTTGTAAAGATGCTGACCCAAAATCATGTTCTCATAAGTGCGTATACCGTATGATTATTGACAGAGTAAATGGACCTTTAGGGCTCTTAGCCAAAGAAGTTTAAGACAAATTGAAATAATAGTAAAAATGAATTCATTAAATAGATGTTTTGGACCCCCAATCGGAGCAACTATCTACCTCAATTTTTTTATAAGTCATATACAGTGTCAATCAATCAATCAAATTGTCACGCCTTAATTCCACATGGATAGGTAGACACAATGGAGCGCTACTTGACACGATCCTAACTCAACTCCCTCGCTTCCCTCACATCCACAATTCGTTCATTCAAGCTTTACTATTATGAGCACTAGGCAACACAACTTTCTTGAAGAAGTCTCCAGATGAGTCAGAGAAAACCCTCCAGGGTCTTTTCGTTTAACGCAGACCCAGGAGGGTTTTATTGTAATATATAAATTAAATATTATATTTGCCACAAAATAAATCATTTGCTCCGACCGGGAATTTAACCCGGTACTTCTAGTTTGGTGGCGTATTGGTCAACCCTTGTTCATTGAATATTTGCCAAGTAATTCTTATTAACCGTACAACGTAATGCTCAGGGCCGTCTTAAGCATACTCAGCGCCGGGGTGCGAAAGTCAAGACTCCGCTCGCGTGGTCTCAGTGTAGTAGGTACCTATTTATGGCGGTCGGCATGCGCCCCCTAGGACTCTGCGCCCGGGTGCACTGCACCACTTGAACCCCCGGGTAAAGACGGCCCTGGTAATGCTAAACAATATATTTATATTTCAGATACGAAGGAAACCAAATAGAATTTGAGAGCATACACATAGAATACATAGGACTAACACCAACATACAACAACCAACTAAAATGCCACAACGCCATTTATTATCCAGCGACTTTTCAAAACAACAGATTCCCGCTCCCATCTAGAAATTACACATACACGACCGAAAAATTAGATGCAGTTCGATCGAAAATTACAATAAGTAGTACACGACAGGAAATTGTCGTGTTTGGTATTTGGGGTCGTGTGTTTACTAGAGATGCAATTGATGAAACAATCACGGCGGAGGATTTAAAAGAATTTGATGACGCTGATGCATTTATATTTAAAGACGCTGATGAAATTGAAATAAAGGAGAGAACGGAATTGTGAACAAGGACATTCTATACGTTTTAGTTGTATATAATATTAATCTTTTTAGTTATAAGGTTATAAGTTTAAAATTCTGAGACAGACAGCTTAAAACGTTCCTTATTAATAAAATGAAAGTAGTATTTTTCAGATTTTGCGCGAACATTGATTAATGAATTAAACAAATTTTAGGCTGCTTACTATCGTGTTTATTTTGGTAATTTTTTATTATTCCGACGTTTTGAGATCTTTGCAGCCATCGTCTCCGTGACCACGATGGCTGCAAAGTAAACAAAATATTCAGAACAGACTGATATATTTATCAATGTGCCATAAATAATTATTGCTGCTAGACATTATTAAACACCATTACGCAGTACATTAGCAGGGAAAATGCGAGAAAGATTAAAACTAAAACAAAATGTGAAAACCTTCAGGTAAACGCCTTGCCAAGGACTTGTCCAAGCGGCTGACGGAGAAGTCTGGAGACGGGAAGGCTGGCAATTATTTCTGCCAAGGTATTAGCTTTGCTATCTTGCTATACAAAGAGGAAATGTTGCCTGCCAGTCTCCTTGGGACTATCTCTGATGCGACGTCATTAGATGATATTTTTTATTTAAAGTTTAATTATAGTTTATAAAATGTATTATTTTTAAATTTCATGAATAATATAATATGAATATATAATGAAAATGTGAAATTAAGGAATTATTATACCTTATTATTTATGTTAAGTATTATTTTTAAACTTTATTTCACAAAACGTTTTGATCTTAATCTTTACTGCACTTTCCTCAACGTTCACAATAATTCTAACAGCCGGTTGTACCAAAAATTATAATTTACGAATTTGTAAAAAGTATTGTATAAGTAAAAGAAAAATGGGTTGCACCACTCTTTAACTTCACATTTTACATTTACGTTTAACGGATATTTTATACAGAGCTAAAGGACATCATTCATTTTGGGTTTCTATCTACTACTTTTGTTATTTCTAATGATAAAAACATTTATTTAAATGATAGATACGATATACAATTATTAACAACCCAATTCACGATTTCGTAATAGTAAACGTAATAGAATAAGTATAAAGTATAACTCAATTCGTAAATTGAAACTTTGACTGATTGATATTGTCTAGCGCTATTAAGTTCTCCTTTTGTAATTATTGTATAAAGTTTTACATAAACTAAATGATTATAAGAAAATGTATTTTATTTCTATAGTTTATACACTTATATCAAAATATTTCTTCTCCTTTGTCTTAGTTATATAGACCAGCGTTTCCCAACTTTTTCC
The DNA here is from genome assembly GCA_905220615.1 of Tinea trinotella. Lineage (NCBI taxonomy): Eukaryota > Metazoa > Arthropoda > Insecta > Lepidoptera > Tineidae > Tinea > Tinea trinotella. The sequence goes on from HG992325.1 coordinate 2,205,903, forward strand.
AAGGGTCCGCCCTTGGAAAACATACAACGACCCCCGAGCGCCACCTTACAATGATCTTATTTGCAGTACTCATATAGGTCAATCTATTTTGTTCTCAAAATCTCAATTAAATTCTAAAATAGTGTTTTTATATGTAAAAGGCTAGCCACCTACCATTTGACACATTATTCCATCTTGAAACTGAAAAAGACAATACGGTCTGACTAAATTCGGCTGCACCACTTTGCTTTCGTTTTGTCTGCGGTCCCTTAGGGGTCCAAAGACCCCAGGTTGGGAAAGGCTGATGTAGACAATCGAACTCACACATTAAATGTTATTGGAGGGTTGGATGAAAGGAGATTGATGAACAAAAAAAGATAAAAAAGGTAAATGGAATGATAAAATGAGGACAACCCAGATGTTATCAAATTATATTTATTGGATAATATTAATTAATTAAAATAATCCGCAGTGTCCATAATTATAAGCTTGTATGAAGAGAGTTGTTCATGTAAGGGAAGTAAGAGTTGTGTTAGGAGTGTGGAGTCTTTCTTTCTGTCTATTCCCTGTACTGGGTTGCCTAGTGCCTATCCCCGTGAGAAAGAGGCGTGACAATCTGACTGACTGATTGACTGAATTGAAGGGTTGTATACAGTACATTTTTTTAAAGATTGAAGATATATTTCGTTGATAATTGCAGGTATACTCCTATAGAGCTGGTGTTCTGGATGGGATCAGAACCTATGACGGTGTTGCCAGTGGAGGTGTAAGGATTTGTTCAGTAGTCGCTTGTATTAATGAAACCATTGAAGGATGTGGAATAAGGTAAAAAACAAAACAGTTTGTGGGTAAACATAGATTTTATCCGTAAAATTATACGTGCTTTAGACAGATATTAAACATGTTTTAAGTCAATTTTGCGCTCCGATTAGATCCAAGATTATGAATAGGGAGAACACAGGGGCTAAAAAGTATTTTTTTTTTTAAAACAAGACAAATAAATTATTTATTTTATTTAATGGCGCCTGTGTTGTTTGTATTGATACAAAACAATATCACTTTGGCAATTTCACGTGTGGCCTAAAATGCCGAAAACATTCATATAATTGACCATATCACCTCCTTGCTCCACGTATCCTCCTGATTACCCATCAGTCAACAAGAACCCCCTCAAGAAAAGTTATTGATTGACTGATGCCGGCCCATCTGCTTTCCGTATCACCGAAGCAATATGGCAAGCAGACAGACACACGAGGAGGCAGTCTGACATCGCACCCCAAATGTTTTACAAAAATAGTTTTAATTTTAAAATACTGAAAATCATTCGCAGATACGAAAACTACATCAAAGAGCGAACGGCCGTCTTTCAACGTTTGGAAATAACAGCTACAGTACCCTCCCCCCAAATGACAGAAATCAACGCCCGCGACTCATTTTACTACGCCGTGTCATCCGACGTCACTATGATGCCCTTGAAAGCTGAAGACTATAAGTTTAATGTTAAATCTGGCGTTCGAGGAGAATACGAACTAGTTCTAGTAAATCATGATGTGGAATTGTTAGGTTTTGCAGTATGGGGAAGAGTGTTTGACAGGGATGGTGGGGAGCCCACTCCTGATTATGATTCAGCTATGATACACGGCATTAATTCCTTGCTGATATTCATTAGTGTTGCTTTAGTTGTTTTTAAGCAATATTAGCATAATTTATTTTCTCCTAAGCAAAAACTTAGCAAAGGACATCATTTATTTTGTATGGGAAATTAGGCTTAATTGTAATAATATTTTGATATGCATTTTAAAATAGTTTGATGTACGAAGATTACAATGTAATTGGAATATATCCTTTATTTTGCATAGTTTAGGTAAGCAAAATCATCAAACTATAATTATGACAGTTCAAAGCAGAACAAATGTGGCGTTGATTGACAGATGATACAAAATCCATATCTTATTTTCCAAATAACTCAATTGCACAGCAATTAAAAGCAAAATTGTTATTAGTTTTATCAACACAAGTATCGAAACTACCATGTATATATTTTTTTTATCATTGGACATTACAAAAGAAGTAGAAAGAAGTTGTCCTTTATAAAATAAATGATGTCCTTTGTTTGTATACTCGTACATATTAATATAGGTGTCACGTTCAAATTATGGTTAATATAATGAACGTTGCGTTAGAGAGTACTGCAGCCCAGCTTATTTACTTACTTGCAGCAGGTTATTGGCTTGTTTCTTGACCTGCAAAAGAATATTGTGCTCTTCGACACCCAATCGACCCCTGGTTCTCCATTTTATTAATATTTACGCCACAATAAAAGACTATTAAACTGAAGTTTAATACTTTCTTGTACTGCGGAAATGTGCCCACGAGAGAATTTTATCACTTAATTCGTCATCACTGACCGTCGACATCTTGCATTCTGCCTTATAACTTCGTTGTTTGTAGTATTAAAACCAATTCTATTTAAAATCACACGTCAGAGAATGGAGTCAAACTCCCATACTGACTTTTTCTAGAACAACGATTCATAAAAAACAAAACAATAGGAAAAATTCCAATAAGCTCACACTAAAAGTCTCAGAAGTAATTTACAGCCGGCAGAAAAAATAGCGCTGTCTTTTGTGCTGCGCAGTATAAGGATAGGCATATAAGTAGAGCATTGGATGACTGTGGAAGGAGAAAATCCTTTCATCGTTTTAGGCGTGCGCGTAATTTTTATATATTTAAATTTATAGTCAATCGAATAATGAAAAGTAAGTAGTTAACAAAACAAGTCACTGCTCAGTTTGGATGCCAGCGCTTTTTTTTATCTGCCAGCACCTCTATTTATGATATAATACTAATTTTACTTGTAAGTATACTTTTTAATGTGTGCATATTTTGGTACACCAAGAACAAAATAAAAATTTTATTTTTACAAACATTCGCAGATATATCGTAGAACAACTTTAAGACTATATATAATAGTTTATATAAAAATACTATAGTATTTTCTATAGTTAAAATTAATTTCTAAGTTATCATTATTCATTAAAATGGTATTTTTTTTCGACTTACATTAATCGAAGCGATCAAGATGGCTGCGTCGGATCAAAATAAACTCAATAATTAAATACGCTAATAATTTTATTTTTATAATCCATAAAGAACATTTTATATTGAATGATTTATTTGTAGCAGTAATTAATTTATTAATAAAAATATTTATATGTCTTTTTTAATTTTGTTTTATTTTTCTTTATTTTTCACACATATTGAGCTTTTATTCTTGTGGTTCTACATAAGACAGAATCCCCATGATGTTAACTGTATGTGGTCTATGAATGAAGACGACTGCTACTGTTAAATGACTGTAGCAGGCCACTATACTGTTGGTCTAGCTGGAACCGGCAACTTTCAAGCTGATTTCGAAATGAGACTGAGTCACTCTGCGGTCTGTACACTTGACGCTAAGACAACCAAAGTACATTAATATGAAAGATACATTGTTATACTCGTACGTGCCTCTCGGGTTGCGTAACCATTGCACTGCCACTACACCACGGTCTCCTACTATCGGTAACTAATAGTCGATCCACCAATCACCCATGAATAAATGGGTTAATATTATTGTTTGTTATCTCAATTGCGATAACATTAATGTAGGTTATTATTATATAACTGTTTTAATCATCGTTCAGCCGATGTAATGACGTACGAGTACTGTCATTATACCGGCTTTATCAATAAACCAAATAGAAATTACTCTAGTCCGGCGTTTTTTCAATAGACTTTAAATAAAATAAAAGTATATTTAATCAATCAAATTGTCATTTGTCGCGTCTTTTTCCCACGGGGATAGGCAGAGACAATGAAGCGCTAAGTACCACGATCCTGACACACTCTCTTCCTTCACATTCACAATTCTCTTAATACAAGCTCTATGGTTATGGGCACTAGTCAACCTAGCTTTTTTGAGGATGTCTCCGATTTGGTCGGCAAACACCCTCCTGGGCCTGTCTCGTTTAACGCATCCATTCACATAAGATTTATAAATTCTTCTCAATATACTTAAAAGTATATTAACTATAATTAAACTATAAATAAAAAATACCATCTAATGACGTAACATCAGAGATAGTCCCAAGGAAACTGGCAACATTTCCCCTTTTTTATTGTGACTCGAGATCTGACCTCGACCCGCCTAAAGATAAGCAAGAAGAGGTCCAAGAGTGACGACGACTAAAAAAATGAATCATTTCTCGGCCGCTTCAGTCGCAGTCACTATGCCGGCTGAAGGTGCTTCTTCACGTATCGCTTGAAGGATCCAAGGTTACAGGATGGAGAGAACACATGGGCTGGTAAAGCATTCCATTTTCCGATTAGCGTAACGTATTAGCCTTGCTTTGTATAGCAAGGCTCAGGGCCGTCTTTACCCGGGGGTTCAAGGGGTGCGGTGCACCCGGGCGCAGAGTCCTAGGGGGCGCATGCCGACCGCCATATACTACACATATACTTCGATAGGTACCTACTGCACAGAGACCACGCGAGCGGAGCCTTGACTTTCGCACCCCGGCGCTGAATATGCTTAAGACGGCCCTGGCAAGGCTAATACGTTGGCAGAAATAATTGCTAGACTTCCTGCCTCCATGCTTCTCTGTCAGAGAACTTCTTGGCCAGGCGCTTGGCTAAAGGTGTCCGAGGGCCCATCGTCTCGTCCAAACGGCGTAGATTCGTAACCTATACCGAGGTTGGCTGGCGTATTTGCGCAGATTAAGGTTTTTAGCAGAAATTGATTTACAATTTATTTTGTGAGGCGTGATAAAAGCCGACATCATCATCATCATCAGCCAGAAGGCGTCCACGGAGGGATCGCAGTATACTCGCTGCACTTTTGGAGGACGCTGACGTCCATCTTCAAAAAAGCCGACATAGTGAAGACGAATTTACGATAACCGATTTATAGTCATCGCCAATCTTGGAACTCTCCCTGCTTAGCAATCAGGCAAGTCTAGGTCAAGTCGACTCACAAAAAGAAATTTTAAGGCCGTCTTAAGTTAGATTAAACAGACTGTCAATAAATGATTGATAACTTGATAACATTCATTCTAAATGATAGAACGCTATCAGTTTTTGTTTACACGGACGCTAACGACATAGTAAACGATCCATACGAGTTTAAGTGCTCCGATTTGCTTTTAACTGAATTCCGAAAATATCATCATCATCAGCGAAGGCGTCCAATAATTATTCTGATTAAAAAACAACCGACTTCAATCAGTTTTCCACGTAGATACGTATAATTTAAAGCCGGCATTGTCCTTGATAGTTAGTTTAATAATTATTTTATATATTTAAGGAGGGGCCTACATTCAGCATGCCCCCCTTAACTATCGAATTGCCCCCCTGTGGGGCGTGGGCCCTACGTTGGGAAACACTGGTATAGAACACAAAAACAACTGTACACATCTATCTTATCAGCTGCGACCATCGCTAGCTCCAATTTTATTTATCCATTTTTCATAGTGGATATGATTGCTACTCACAGTTATTGAATTATAGTAGCAGTGACATTCATTCTTGGACCACACTTCGGCTTAACATCAAGCGGGGAGCTGTCATATATCGAGTCATAATAAAAAACAAAATCTAGTTTATTACGCAAACAAAGATTGTTATTATTTTAATTATTTTCAAATAAATAACACCTAAAGTAAATATCTAATAGAGGTATATAGATAAAAACTAATTAGATCATGGAATTATGTAAATACTCAGTTCAACTATTCAATAAATACTATTAGTACATAAGTGAACGTTGGTTTGTGAAGTTGTCTGTGGTCTATCTAATTATCCCGCTTTAGTATTGACAAGGATAGGCAGAGACATTATCTGTAGTATTTTTTAGATATTTAGTTTTTATTATATTTTAAGAAAAAGACCCTTTTGTCTTTTAAGACATGTCAGCTCCAGTAACATGTCTTAAAAGACCTGAAGTAAATAAATCAACTATCTCTTGAGTTATTTGACTAAAGAAGTATTTTGTGTTATTCTTTAAGAGTGGTAGACAGACAGTTGATGGTAATTTGCCCAGTCGGCCCATTTGGGGTACAGGCAACACTTACAGGTGTTCGGGATCAGCTTGTAAGTTGGTTTTTACTGAGCCGGTATAGTGGATTCGACTGCTTCTTGCAGTTATTAGGCTGTATATCAATTGCTACTATTCATGGACTGTACTCCAGCTTAACATCAAGCGTGGTCCTCTTATATGTCGAGCCCCAATGTGACATTTGTGATAAAAGATGAGTGGAGCTGATATGTTTTAAATCTTAGATATTTTAGTTAAAATTAGGTCAATCAATAAATTCTTATACATATTTTTTTATACATAAATAAATAGATACCTTTTGAGGGGATACCTATATAGATTAAGTGATTTTCAGCAAATAAAATGAGTGCGGAACAGAGACGAGTTTTAGTTATATACACCGGAGGCACTTTTGGAATGCTGAAGAATGATAAAGGAGGTACCTAACTCATAATATACTGGCCGATATAGTGACGGCGACTGAGGCAGCTACGAAATGAATCGGTTTATAGTCGCGGGAGCTCTTGGATTTCACCCTACTATCACGCTTACTATGTCGTGCCTGAATTAAAAAAAGAACCGCGTAACTCAGTGACAATGGCCTTTGCTTTAAAAGTTGAACTCCATTAATGAGCTTCAAATTTAAATTGCCACCGCGCAACACACTTAGAATCGATGTTAATTTTCATTAACAATTAAACTCATTGTCTGAATGAGTAAAAGTTGTTTTTGACCAAAACAGCAAAACCGCGTAACTTTTTGTCAAATAGGAATAAATTGCATTGTCATTATAGCTTGTCTAACTAAAAATGACTCGCCCCTCCACTTTATTAATTTATTTTGATGTGCGAATATAAATATTACTAACTACATATATTACTATACATTATCAGCGTGCTCTTCCTTTTGTCTAACCAGCAACTGAATAACCAATTACAATTTGCATTTTCGGTGTGTTTTTATCCATATTTTATATTTGCTCGTGTGCGTAAATGCAGTGGAGGGGCGTGTCATTTCGGCTTAGACAGACTCTACCACAGGAGTTACGCGGTCGGATGGTGACGCGATGTGGGCTGTTGTGAAAGTGGTGGTACTTACCCGGATGCCAAGGACTCTTAAAATTAATTAATCTTGTTAAAAATTTTACTTATTGATTAAATTTTAATTAACGTTTTAGTTTTGGTACCACAGAAGGACATAGAAAGAGTAATTCGCGGTATAACACAACTGCATGATCCAATGTGGGAAAAACATTTATCAGAAACGGATAAGAACTATCTTGTGCTACCAGGTAAAATTTACTATGTTTATTTGTAAATATACTATGTAAATTTATTATGTTTTATATAAATAATTATAATTAAATAAGTACCTATTAAGAAAAATCATTCAATGGATGTGACTGCTACTTACAGTTATTGAATTGTAGTAGCAGTCACCTCTATTAATGGACGCAAATAGGTAGAGATACCGGCAAAAAAAGAGCGCTGAATTTTAATCTATAGTCGGCAACACGCAACTTGGCAAGATTTTAACATAGTGGGGAAACGTTTGCGCATGTACACTGGCGTGCAATAAAAAAGGGTCTCTTTAGATTCATAAATAATAATATTATAATAGTAGTTTAAGTGAAAGTAGATTGAGGAAAAAAATTATAAAGCTGATGTGCATGGATGCGTTAATCGAGGGTGTTCTCCGACCAAATCTGCTCGTCAACTCGACTTGCCCAGAGTTGATAAGCAGAAATAATCTCAATCTTAAGACATTTTTTGATGACAAAATCAATACAAGAAGTGTTTTTTTTATTGTGACTCGACATCTGACCTCGACCGGCCTAATGGCAAGCAAGAAGAGGTCCAAGAGTGACGACGACTGCAAAAAGACTGCCCCTGTCGCCGTGCCATGCCAGCCAAAGGTGCTTCTTCACGCATCAGTTTGTCGGCGATCAGAATAATTAGAATAAAAATTATGTACAAATATATGTATAAAAATTACTAGTTACATATATTTTTAAAATTCTAGCTGGCAAAGACACGGAATTAAAAGTATTGTACAAAATACATGAATATGAAGAATTGAAAGATTCATCAGACTTCAATATTGACGATTGGATTCAAATGGCGAGAGATATTAAGGTAAGATGCAGTTTATTTTTATTTTTTTATTGTGACACGACATCTGACCTCGACTCGCCTGATGATAAGCAAGAGGAGGTCCAAGTGCTAGCATTGTTCCTGATGATCCACCCTACCAAAGAAACGTAAAAATATTGAATATTGAACTGTCTTTACTAGTGCGTTTAGAAACTATGCTTTTAAAATATTCATAATTAAGGCGACCGTGGTGTAGTGGCAGTGCAATGGTCATGTAAATCGAGAGCACAAGCTGCTGGCAGCGTAACAAATACAACAAATAAAATATGTTTGATTTTTTTTTCAATCCTGGATTATTGATCAACTGGGTTGGGTTGGAACCCTACTGAGTTGGAAACTGAAAAACGTCTACAATATATATATTATTATAAATGTTTATTTTAGAAATATTATCACGACTACGACGGGTTCGTGATATTACACGGCACAGATACAACAGCTTATGGGGCTTCGTTCCTCTCCTTTATGCTTGAAATTGTTGGAAAAACAGTTGTTCTTACCGGAGCTCAGGTACAAGCTTCTGCATTTTTTATTATTGTGATTCAAAATCTGATGCTAAGGGGATGGGGAAGTCTGACGTCTAAAAAAACCTATTCAGCGGGGTTAGGTTGGGCAAGTTAAAACGATTATCGTCTCACGTCGACGATTGGCAAAATAATAAAAGTTAGGTTTATCCACCAAAATGAGACTATTGATAATAATGATCCAACATGTCGTCGCCAGACGATATTCGTCACAACGATTAATAGTCTCGTTTTATTGGATTTAGCCTAGCTTTTATTATTTTGACAATCGCCAACGAGAGACGATAATCATTATAACTTGCCAACCTAACGCCGCAGTATATAGTTGCGTCGTCGTCACTATGCTGGGCAAAGAAACATACTTTGGCATACTGATTGATCAGATATTTCAAGTTTAAATCCATTTAAGTCCATTTTTGCATTTTGGAACGTAGAATTTGGCTGACACAGTGACGTTGACTGATGTAACCGGTTTTTTTAGTCGTCGGACTAAGTCGTTTTTAGGATTTGATTTATGATTGTTTTGTCTACTCGTATTATAGATACCAATATTCCAACCACGAAGTGATGGTATAAACAATTTACTGTGTGCTGTCCTGATAGCTGCTACACAAAAAATCCCAGAAGTCACTGCCTTCTTTGGAGCTAAATTATTTCGGGGAACTCGGTAAGGGCTTTATCATGCACTGGACCAGGATGCATCTTAGTATATAGATTACTAACATAGTCTAAGAAAATTGTTTACTAACAGATATGGATTTTTGTCTGAATTAAGTTTTTTATTTTTTAATTTATTATAATGATAGTCACGAAATTTCTGATTTAACAATTAACAATTTGAATTAAATAAATTTTATGCGGCTTACTATTGCGTTTATTTTGGTTTTGATTTTACAATTTTATTTTATTATTCCGACGTTTCGAAAGCTTTGCAGCCATTGTGGTCAATTTAATTGTAGTCGAACGTAATCTATTATAAATTGATAACGAAACTAAAGAAAAGTCAACATAGCGCCATTTTCAATTGTCAACAACGCCGCATTTAAATGTGTTACAATTGTAGTTTATTTTATTGTAGCTTGACAACCTCATCTTGATATTGAGCTGAGGCAAAGAATTTGGAAAGAATAGAATCTGTGCTAAAATAAGAACTAATTCATTGTTATTTGTCTCATTTATATTATGTTTATACCACGTGTGACTGAAAGAGAAAACTACCTGTACTTCAATTCCTTTATTTCAAAGGTTGGCACTACTTTTTTGCGAATACAACCACTTGTAATTGTGGTTGACTTTTAATACTGCTTAATTAAAAGTCACGTGGTAGTAAGAGTAGCAGCAAAATTGTTCCGTCATCCTTTTTTGAAGTATTTTAATGTCATTTGTTATTCTTATTCATCTAAAGTAGGTTGTCAAATGATCATCAAAACTAGTGACAACCGTCTACATTTTAAAAATTGTATATTTATCCCCTTCTGACTTCTTTTTAATGCCATAAGTGAAAATAGTATAAACGGTTGTATTTTGTCGCTATTTTAGGGCTCCTTCTATTTCTTAAGACCAAATTATTTGAGCTGGGGTTCAGTCAACGAATGGAGGTAACTCATACTACGGGTAAAAGTAGTAGTCACATCCACGGCTTATTTACCATCCAAGCAACTAGTGACTTTACGGTCTATCTTGTATGGGTAGACTGGGCAAAAAGGTCACCCTAAAATATCTTTTTAATTTGAATTTCAGTGTCAAAAAGGTATCAAACACGCGTATTTATGCGTTTGACAGTCCAAATGCGTTGCCTATTATGGAATCCAAAACAACGTTGGAGGTAGACCCCAAGGCTCTACTTTATCCACCCGGTTCTGTTCCTGATGAATGCAGGATCCATGACAAACTCTGCCCAAATGTTTATGTGCTAAAAGTTGCCCCAACCATAACTGGGGATTTGATTAAAGCTATTTGCAGACCTCCTATGGAAGGTAAGAGTTTTTTTTATCGAGATGTTATTTTATCGATTTTTATCGACCTCGCTTTAGTCTCCGCTATGCCGGCTAAAAAAATGGTTTCGTTAAGACTTGTTGGTGGGGATGGCGCGTTCTTGTGAGGTTAGCGAGTTAAAAGAAATAGACAGAACTGCAGATTTTGTTTTTTAAATTTTCCTTAAGATTTAAATAATATGACCTGCACCTCGCCTGAAGCCGAAACACGGTTCATAAATGTTATTAGGCCGGAAAAACCAACTATAAATGTTATTGCAAAATAACTGCAAGTAACAGCCGCATCCATTATGCCGGCCTAGTTAAAACACGATTGAGTTACTTGACGGTATGCCACCTATGTATGGGCAGACTGAGCAAATGACGCTATATTGGGAATTCCAGTAAAAATGTAATCGGTAATTCCAGTAAAAATATAATCGGTAATTCTAGTAAAAATGTAATCGGTAATTCCAGGCATAGTATTGGAGACATTCGGCAATGGTAATATACCAATAAGACGCAAGGAGGTGTATGAGCAAATAGCAGCTGCTGTCAAAGCTGGCGTTCTAATTGTGAACGTAACACAATGTATCAATGGTACCGTGATATCAAAGCCAATGTATGAAACTGGATTGGTAAATATGAGAAATATTATTTAACACTCATCGTCTTCGATCATCTTTACTAATATTATAAAGAGGAAAGGTTTGTAAGTTTGTTTGTGATGAATAGGCTCAGAAACTACTGGCCCGATTTTAAAAATTCTTTCACCATTAGAAAGCCACATTCTTCGTGAGTAACATAGGCTATATTGGATTTTCAAAAAGTTTAGGCTTCCGTACGAAATCTCGAATAATGTAACCCAAGGTGTAAAAAATTACTCATAAAATTCCTTACAACGCGTACGCTGCGAAATCTATTGACGATAGAACAAAATAATTGTTTATAAAACTGTAAATATGCAATAAAACTTATTTTTTAAATATAACAAACTACTTTATTATTGAAATAAATTAATTAATAAATCAATTTTATGTATATACCCTATATACAACAACATACGTATAATGGTAGGTATAAAGATTATGTATACATACATAAGAGAAGAAAATGATTATTTAAACATTTAGCTGGTTACGCAGCTAGTATATCATATAGAAACACAATTGCCACTCGAAAACCCACAAAATAAATGCAAGTCCAATTTATGTTGGACCGGCATAGTGACGGCGACACTATTGGACCTCCTCTTGCTTACCATCAGGTGGGTCGAGGTCATATGTCGAGTCAAAATAAATAAAAAGCTTCCTTTGCAACCCTGGCGCCCAAAGTGACTGCTCCTATCGCTTTCCTCCTGGCCCAAGCTTAATACATTTTAAATTTATATTCAGCTATTATTGGAGTGTGGCGTAGTGCCTGCCTATGACATGACGCAAGAAGCTGCATTAGCCAAGCTGTCCTATGTACTCACCAAAACTGAGCTCACTTATGAAGAAAAAGTCAAGGTAAAAGTTTAAGAACCATCAGGCCAGTCGAGGTCAGATGTCGCGTCTCAGTAATAAAAATGTTATTATTTTTTTTATTACTAAGACGCGAAATCTGACCTCGACTGGCCTGCGGGGTTAGGTTGGAAGTTAATAATTGTGACGAATATCGTCTGTGCGACGACACGTTTTATCATTATCATCAATAGTCTCATTTTAGTGGATTTAGCCTAGCTTTTATTATTTTGCCAATCGTCGACGAGAGACGATAATCATTTTAACTTGCCTAACCTAACCCCGCTGGTGGTGTGGGCAAACCGTGGACCCTTCACGGTTGCCCCAGTCGCCGTCACTATGCCGACCAAAGATGATTCATTATTCCGTTTTCCTTTGTGTGTATAAATGTTGGTAATGTTTTATTTCTTTATTTTCAGATGATGAAAACGAGCATTAGGGGGGAATTAATAAATCGTGATAAGCCATAAATATATATTATTTTTCAATTAAAATTAACAGTATCACCGAATACATGTCGGCAGTGTCAATCAATCAGTTAAATCGTCACGCCTTTTCCCCACAGGGTTAGGAAGAGACAATGGAGCCAGACTTGCCACGATCCTGACACAACTCATTCGCTTTCCTCACACTCACAATTCTCTTCATACAAGCTCTACAGTTATGGACACTAGGCAACTCAGCTTGCCTAGTGAGGATGTCTTCGATTATATAAGTATACTTATATGTATTTAGAAAAAAAATATACCAGGAGATTTCATAAAGTTGATCTTGCATGATGCATCTTAAGTTTCGAAGAATTTGCCCATTTATTCTCATTCATTTCCCATTCAACAAATGCAATGAAATATGGTGCTTATGTCAAATATACCCAGCAAGAGTTATTTGTTCTTTTCGTAAACTTAATAGAAACTCGAACTCGAACCACCTAATAGAAAGCTAGGGACCTCCCAAGAGCGTCGACAGGACAGTAGTCGAAGCTCAATTTAAATTAGTAATGCAAATTGGATAACCGTAGCGCTTAACTTAAACGAGGTTTCGGCTTAGTATTAAAGAAATAAAACGAAATCACTTCACATCAGAATAATATTTGATTTATTAAAAATATATTATCAACATTGATTTATTTTACAATACAATAAGACAAAAACATACGTGCCCATGTTAAGGTAGACAATATCACGCTTTACTTCGTCCAAAAGGTAGACAGGAGCTATTTATATTAAGCTATTATATTTACCACGTTGTACTATTTTACAAAATTGTATTTTACACATTACACACTATTTTACAAATATATATTGTTCGAAAATTATTAAAATAGCGGAATGTTTAAAAAAGAAACCCTCTGTCTATCCCTTATAAAAAGACATAGTCGTGATCATAAAAAGCGGTATTAGACCTTAATTTGAGCGTAGCGTAAATGGTAATAAGTGAATCTTGAGATATCTTAACGCTAAAATTTATTCAACTAATTTTATTCAGTACTATTATTTAGAACTTCTATAAACAGATTTGAGGATATGTAGGAAGCTAAAGTTGTGTCAGGATCGTGAAAAGTAACGCCTCCTTAACGAGAAAGATATTTGTTATATGCCTATCCCAAAATCGCTAGTAATGATTAAAATATCTCAAGATTCGCCGCAAAAAACTACTTATTTATAGGTATGCTTATATTTAGAAAAAAATACCCGGAGATTTAATAAAATATGCAGTTTCGAAGAAAAAATCAAATACAATAAATGCAGAAATATAGCTATTCACTCTACAAATGAGTGACTTGATCTCGTAAAATTAAAATACCACCCTAAAAAGAAATGAGACGCAACATCTGACCTCCATTTGCCATGGTAAGCAAGGGGGGGGGGGGGCAGAGAGCGTCGACGACAAGATCCGAAATATCTTAATAAATAGCAAAGATACACTGATAAGGTTATTTAAAAAAACTGGCTTTTCTCTTTGATCTACGTCGCGTTAAAATCTATATTATTTTATAAATATTATTCCTAATAAATTGTACTCTTTCATAATATTATTTAACAAGTAGCAAGTCACCCATTTTGCAATACACGCGACATAAAAAGCTAACAAACATTATGTAAACGTTACAAAAATTACACGTCCTTTTTGAGGCTGGATTGCATTTTTTATTAACTTGAGATCTGATCCCGACTTGCCTGATGGTGTATGCAAGGACACCAACGACTGAGTTACCACCGTCACTATGTCCGCTAATAAAAACGATAATAAATTATTGAAAAAACATGGCGCCACCATAAACAAAGGTAAAAAAATATTTATGGGCGCCACTTGTAGAAAAAGATTAATTATTTATTATTAAATTCAGTATTTGAAGAAAAATTTAAGGCGTCTTGATTTTTGAACTTTATTTGTAACTTGGTTTTGTACTTTATTTTATTATGACTCGACATCTGACCTCGACTTACCGATAGGGGAGTTCAGACCGCCGACGACTGCAAAAACCTACCCCATCGCAGTCTCTAAGACTTCTATCGCCTCGCTTGAAGGATTCAAGGGTCAAAGAAACACTGGTCGTTTGAATGCGTATGCTTCCTACCTTTTTCTAATTTTATAGTTTAGTTAAAATGCAACCCAACCAAGTGTTTTATACAAAAATACAGAATCTACTTTCATATATAATCTACATATAAATCCATACAACACTATGTAGAACATTTTTTATTAAAGGCAGTGTATACTTTTGTTACACAAAATTACACCAAAAACTTAGATTAAAACAAAAAGAGAAGATACGGCAAGCGCTTTATTGTTCACAACAAAATGTGGGATCGACTACACGCAAAGTCACAGTTGCATCTTTGATTTCGTTAACGAGAAAGAGATAAAAAAAATTGTCACAGTGGGACGCGAGCAAGACAGAATGCTCTAACGGCAGTAAGCCGTGCTTTGGATTCAAGTGCGTCAGTTAAACGTAGTTTGCCAGTTCCACGCGTATTGTCTTCGTACCGTATCTTCCCCTTTTGTTAAATCAATGCTAAAAAAGGAATTATAATAAAAGTCAACAAAAGTTAATACACTTTATAATGATAATAATAACATTACAAGAGTATAATATTAAGATTTAAATACATAAGTAAAAAACTTGCTTGAAATTTTTTATTACCAAAACAAAAAATTCAAACTCATTTTAGATACGTATTGGTCATATTGTTCAAACTACGTTCCACATTTAAAAATATGAGTATTGCCAATAAAAATGTTGCCTATTTAATTAAAAAAATGTACTTCATTTTAGAGGTAATCAATTGTCAGTTTTAAAAGAAATATTTTTACAAAAAATTTTTTAACCCAGTTCTTTGTCCATCGCGATCGTGGTCATTATGTTGTACTGCTGGGCGGAGCTGCCATTTTTTTTTTATTGTGACTCGAAATAATGATCTCACTCGCCTGCTGGTAGGCAAAATGAGGTTCAAGAGTGCCGACGACAAATAAAACTGAGTCAGTTCTTAGTTGCCGGTGGTGCCGACCAAAATGCTCAATCCTCACAATCACCAACCGACTTTAAACAGATTAGTCCATCGCATAGGTTATCTTCCATGCGGTCTAGTCCATCGATTAGAAAACTTAGTACATTATTTAAAGCATTTCTGTTACAACTGTCAATTTATAACTTTACATTTGGTTTCAATATGGCGATAACGTATACAATGGTAACATTGAGCTTAAAAAAAATGTAGGCACACAAACACACACACATACACACAACACACACAGAGATTAAAGTTAAAAAAAAACAACAGAAATACAAGAGTGAAAATTAACACGAAAAACAAGACTTTTACTCAGAAATAAAACTTTCTGATCTATTTTTTTATTGTCTGAGGCAAAATAATATTCTCTACTAAAATTTAATTTCAAAAATTTGAATTTAATGAACACCCTTATTAGCCATCAGCACTAATACAGCTCTTACAGCTTATACATTATCAGTGGCGTAGCTTCAAAGGGGCTAGACCGTGCAGCCAAACTTGCGATAATTTCCCCCACCTTTAATACATAAATATAACAGTTGGCAACACAACTTTAATCATGGCAACACAGTTAAAAGAAATCGGAACTTATTTATGACGTTGACACTGCAGATAGATAATATAATTCAAATGCACAACTTTTACTATGCAACGTCTTATAATAGCGTCTGAAATATCGCAAAAAATAAGAAAATTTCCCGTCAAATTTTAGAATTATGCAGTGAGCGATTGAAAAACTAGTATTTATAAAATAAATTGAAACTTGTAGGGGAAATTCCCTAGATTCATTCTATTGTTTTATAGTGTTGCCAACTTCAGCTTTCTTTTGCACCAGGGCCTTTAAATACTTAGCTACGCCACTGCATTTTACACATATATTTTTTCTAAATATCAAATTTGCTAAGGGATACTAAGTGTACAAGTGATTCATAAAAATATGAAGACGAAAAATTCTAGTAGCCTGTCAAGAATAGCGATACAAGAAGTGTGTACAAACGTATCGTTCTAAGCAGGTACCGCTCGAATATGTCCGTTTACATAGTGTAAACTGAGCAGGCTCGAACTGGTCATTTCCCGCCGAAATGGTAAGCAAGAGAAGTCTAAGAGTGCCGTCGACTAAAAAAAAGGGCTGCCCCAGTCGCTGTCACCATGCCGACCAAAGGCATGTGAAGTACCGCATCACTTGAAGGATCCAAGGCTTTAGCATGGAGAAAACACATCGCCTGGTGAAGCATTCCACTCGTCGATTATTCTGCAAAGAAACGACGCACCGAACCTTTTAGTTCGGCTGTCGATTCTGTCGACATAATGCGGATGCTTACCCCGACCTGTGCGGGTATTACGGGTGTGAAAGGACGAGGTAGGAACAAGGTTAAAGAGCTCCTCGGATCATTCTTCGTGGTATAGGCGATAAAGATGTTACTATGTTGGTCAATAAATATTTAGATAAATTTAGTTTGTTTTTTTATGGGTTGAAGACAATTTATTTAATTATATTTTGTTTTGTTGACAGTACACCGTTACATGCAAGCCGTACTTTCCTAGAGCAATATATCTGTAACTCAATGTTTATTTGAGTTTAGATGCGTCACTATTCA
Organism: Tinea trinotella; assembly: GCA_905220615.1. Classification (NCBI taxonomy): domain Eukaryota; kingdom Metazoa; phylum Arthropoda; class Insecta; order Lepidoptera; family Tineidae; genus Tinea; species Tinea trinotella. Next base: position 2,223,217 of record HG992325.1, read on the forward strand.
AACCAAGCAACCATTTACAAAGGTTAAAAAATATATTTTTTGTGAGTTTTTTTATTATTTACGTAAATAACTTCATCATTTCCCCAATATATTTAATAAATTACTGAACACAATTACTTTTAGAAGCCTAATTGTTATTATCTACCCAAATTCATGCCTCAGACATGACAATTTTTGACACAAGAATACACAATATTTTCAATGTTATATTTAAACAGAATAAATATAATATCGCTCAGTTTCTTAAACGATGATCAACTAAACTTCTGGATTATTTTAAAGACATGTGACATGACAAGACAATCAACCAAAATGGAGCTTAGCTGTCAAAACGCACATTGTCATTGAGTCATTGAGTTACGCGGTCGGCCTGCAGGCCCGCAGATATGCGATTGATTAAGATTTTTTATATACGACCGTATTCGTCATCGCGTAAGAAACTGACAAATGACAAAAAGTGACATTAAGAAAAATGAAATATTTAACCATTTACCTCGATGCCAACCAATTTAACGATTCTGTTAACGATTCGTCGTCATACTATGCCGAGCCACAAATGTTTTTTTCTGTATTGCGGCTCGACATAATGTGACAGCATCTAGACTGATGTTATACTGGAGAGCGGTCCATGAATGGAGGCGACTGCTACTACAGTTATATAACTGCAAATAGCCGGTAAGCCTAGTTGGCTTGCCAGCCCAGTTGGAGCCGGTAACTTTCAAGCTGATCCCGAAATGCGACTTCACAGTCTGCATACTTTACACTTGAACGTAAATGCACAGTCTGCGTACTTTACACTTGAAACTAAATGCATAGTCTGCATACTTTACACTTGAAAGTACATGCATAGTCTGCGTACTTTACACTTGAAAGTACATGCATAGTCTGCGTACTTTACACTTGAAATTACATGCAGTGAAAAGTACGCTAGGTCTTCCAGTTCGCCGTCTCCACTCAAGAATCTTTCTTCGCCATCGGTTGTCGGCTCTTCGAGCAATGGTGCGAACAGCACAAGCTTTGAACTGCAGCTTAATGTTACTTTTTGTAATTTAAAATTTAAAAAAGAAAATAGTAATAAAGCGTTTATAGCACGCGTATGAAGCGAGGTTGTGGTGCGGCTTAGCTTGTCGGTATCTTCTTGCCAACATTATTCGACAACGACGATTCTGAGGAAACAAAAAAAAAACAATTATGTAAATAAATCTATATTTAAGAAAAACAAATACCTATATTTGCTGAAATAACAAATTAACAAATGCTATTATAAAAAGATTTGCTTCGACCGGAAATCGAACCTGGGACTTTACGCCCAACGTACTAGTGTGCTAACCAATGCGCCACGCCTGTCGTCAATCGTCCCAGCCTTTCTCTCGCCTTTGATTTCTAAATCACTTTCGTCAATCTCCTTTCATTCATAATTTCGAATTATAAATAAAGTTGCGATTCCAATGGCAACTGCAGATTGCACGACTGGTTTATATGAATCTGTATGAGATTGATTCCGTGCAAGCTGACACTGCAGTCTGCGGCCGCGCCATACAAACCAGTAGTGCGGTCTGCAGTCGCCTCCGGAATCGCACCTTAGATAAAAATGAAGCCTGAGTTTAAAGGACGTCATTCATTTTGTATGGGGACATGGGCTTAATTATATTAACAATTGCATATTCATTTTAAAATAGTTTAATGTACCAAGATTATACATAATGTAATTGGAATATGTCCTTTATTTTCCATAGTTTAGGTGTGCGAAATGATCAAACTATAATTATGACAGTTCAAAGCAGAACAAATATGGCGTTGATTGACAGATAATACAAATACCATATCTTGTTTTCTAAATAACTAAATTGTACAGCAATTAAAAGCTAAATTGTTATTAGTTTCATCAACACAAGTATCGAAACTACCATTTATATATTATTTCATCATTGGACATTACAAAAGTAGTACATAAAAGGCCAAGATGAATGATGCCCTTTAAAGATGAGGGAATTGACGACGGCGTGGACGAACGGTAAGCAATTGTTGTGCGTTGGATTCCCAGTCGGAGCTTTTGTTAGCTTTCGTTGTTTCATAGCTTTTATTTATAATATTTAATAATTATATTAAATATTGCAAATATTTGTTGATAAAAAAAGAGATATTTGCATCGGGTCTGGTTATCAAAGAGTGGTAGGCAGTGGTACCCAGTCTGCCGATCCGGGGTAGTACCACCACCAGTATACAGACCGTGAAGTGATTTGGTCGCGTTTCGGGATCAGCTTGTAAGTTGGCGGTTCCATCTAGGCCGGTATAGTGGATGTGACTGCTACTCACAGTTATTGAATTGTAGTAGTAGTGACATCCATTCATGGACCACACTCCAACTTAACATTAAGCGGGGTGCTGTCATATGTCGAGTCACAATAAATAAAAAATTAACTCACCGGTCGATGTAGCTCTCTTCAGTATGTGAGTCAAATCAACACCCGTGAGTGTATGCAGAGCACGGGGTAGTGCTGAGGCAATGCGAGCTACCTCACCCGTAGCTCCTGAGTCACCGACCATCATTATTTCGTCCGTTTTGGATAGCGGCGCTGCCACTTCAGCTGCGATCTGGAAATATACAAGGTAGGTTCAAAAGTGCCGCTGACTGAAAAAATGACTTAGGTTACGGCTGCCACAGTCGCCGTCGCTTTGCCGACTTAAAAGATAAAGGTTCATTTTATAGGATGGGGAGAAAGCGCACTACCCCGGATCGACAGAGTGAGAACTAGAAATGTAACGACTCGGCTTTTCAACCCGCGTTAAACCTAGTTGAGGCCTAAACCGAGTTGGGTCGGTTAAATATTTTTATTGTTCTTGATAGATATTTTTATATATTTGTATTAATTTGCGTCAGTAGTGCTTAATTGTTTTTATTGTTAATCCGTCATTACGCCGAAAGTTTGTTTACTACTTTTTTTATTTTATTGGGACGAAATATAACAGCAGATAGCTTGATGTTAAGCTGGAGCGTGATCCATTAATGGATGTCACAGCGACTACAATTCAATAACTGTAAGTAGCAATCACATCCACTATGCTGGCCTAGTTGGAACCGGCAAGCTGATCCCGTCACGCGACCAAATCACTTCACGGTCTGTATACTTGTAAGTGGTGGTACTACCCCGGATCGGCAGACTGGGTACACTGCCTACCACCCTTTGATAACCAGACCCGAAGCAAATATCCACCTCTTTTTTTTATTAACTAATATTTGCAATATTTAATATAATTATTAAATATTACAAATAAAAGCTATGAAACAAATATTTGCTCCGACCGGGAATCGAACCCGGGACTTTACGCGCAACAAACCAATCGCTAAACCGTTCGTCCACGCCTGTCGTCAACTTTTGCCAAGTAAGGAAAAATGTATTATAGAGCTTGCATGAAGAGAATTGTGGATGGACTACATTCTATACCAAAAATCAACATACCTTAGGCAGGGCTTCCAACACCAGCGCCATGATGGCTGCATCCCCATATTGCCTGTAAACCTTGGCCCTTGCGAGCATCCTGTCAGCATCAGCAGTACCAACTTGCTCAATACTCTGAGCCTCAGCCGTGCCAAGCACTTTGATGCGCTCGGCTTCACCAATCGCGTTTAGTATGGTCTGCGTTCTGTTAAATAAACATTTGTTTTTAGGTTAGGTTTTTTTATTTTATTTTATTGTGACTTCGTTTATGACAGCAACCCACTTGATGTTAAGCTGGAGTGTGGTCTATGATTGGATGTCACTGCTACTACAATTCAATAACTGTAAGTAGCAGTCACATCCACTATACCGGCCTAGTTGGAACCGGCAACTTACAAGCTGATCCCGATACGCGACCAGATCACTTCACTGATCATCATCAAACCCAGACAATACCTATTATTATAAACAAAAGGTATGAAAAATATTTGCTCCGACGGGGAATCGAACCCAGAACTGGTGTGCTGATTAATGCGCAAAGCCTGCCGTCAAAAAATCGTTAAACAATTCTACATACCGCTTTCCTTCAGCGATAGTTCGTAGACGATAGGCCTCAGCCTCGGCCGGTAATCGAACTGTGGACAACAACTCCTCCTCGCGACGAAGGATTTCTTGTTGTTCAATCTGAAATAAGAATAGGCTATGTAGAATAAAATTTTTCACCATTGTAAACAAATAGTAGATCATTATTGACCAACACAAAATCATAACCAGGCTTTAGGCCGGCATAGTGGCTGTGACTGCTACTTACAGTTATTGAGTTGTAGTAGCAGTCACTTCCAGCCATTGAGCGCACTCCAGCGTAATGTCATGCTATAAAATAATAAAAACTAAAAATACCCGATCCTTTATTTATGTTTTTGACGCAACATATTATTATATTTATTTGATATTAAGCTACTAAAGTGCTTGTATCATAATATTATATATCAAAGATACATTGGTACCGGCAAGTGGTTTTGAACCCGTCCTCTCGGTTTGCGTGACTATTGCACTACACCACGGTTGCCCTTACTACGACATGCCTGTTGGTAAGCGAAGCGAAATCTGAGAGCGCAGGCGACGGAAAAAACGGATTCAATTTACGGCTACCTCAGACGTCGTCACACTGCAGGCCAGTTTTTTTATTTTTTTATTGTGACTCTTGATGTTAAGCCGAAGTGTGGTCCATGAATGAATGTCAATTCTACTACAATTCAATAACTGTGAATAGCAGTCACACATCCACTATGCCGGCCTAGTTGGAACCGGCAACTTACAAGCTGATCCAGAAACGCGACCAAATCACTTCACGGTCTGTATACTTGTAAGTGGTGGTACTACCCCGGATCGGCAGACTGGGTACCACTGCCTACCACTCTTTGTAAAGCGAAAGTTGTATGAAGCGAAATCTGAATGAAGATAATAGTAGATGTGTTGAAATCAAGAGACTTGTCAGGATAGTGGAAAGTAGCGTTTCATTGTATCTGCGAGATTGTTACATTTTAAGACGTGAAAATTTGATTGACAAGGCCACAAGAAATAACATAACAATGTATCTTTGATTTGATATATTTGTTTACTATGGTTGTCCTGTTTCTATCTATGATACAAGCACTTAATAAGCAGTAAATAAAATAACCTACATTTTCTTGTACAATAATATCTTAGTTATGGTTATGTTTATGTAAATATACCTCGATCTGCTTGCGTCGCTCGACAACTTCAATCTGTATCTCTTCATTACGAATTCTTTGTTTAATTTTTGCCGCTTGGAGTTCATATGCGAGAGCTGCCTCCGCTTTCTATAACAAAACAATAATAAATAAATATACCTGGGGTCCGCAGACAAAACAAGAAAATAACGAAAGCATAGTGGTGCAGCTGAATTTATTCAGACCATTTTGCCTTTTTCAGTTTCAAGATGGAATAATGCGTCAAGTGATAGGTGGCTAGCCTTTCACATACAAAAACACTGCATTAGTTTGTTAGAGATTTTGAGAATAAAATAGATTTACTTATGTGAGTACTGCAGGTTTTTAGGGGTCCGCGGATCATGGTAAGTTGGCGCTAAGGGGTCCGCCCTTGGAAAAGGTTGGGCACGGCTGTTTTTTACAATACTATAAACTAGCTTACAAACAGCAAACTTACTGACTTTATGCATTTTCTGACAGTTAAGCCCATGCAAGACAGGTTGCGTGCGTGGCGTGACGTGCACCGTTTGTAATGTATGAACTGAGAAATGCGTGACCTGCGTACGCGCGTAAAGGTGCGATTCCGCAAGCGACTGCAGACTGCACTACTTGTTTGTATTAGATTGATTCCGTACAAGGCGACAATAGTCTGCAGCCGCCGCGTTAATATTGTTTTCAAACATCATATTTATAATCTATAACTTTTCTGATTGTCGCAATAGTGTCGCCTTGCAAGGAATCAATCTCATACAAACCAGTAATGAAGTCGGCATTCTGCGGTCTGCCGGCGGAATCGCACCTTCAAGGGAGCTGTCACGCAAATGCAAAGCTACATCTGTTATTAGCTACAGCTATTAGATCTTCTCTTGCTTACCAACAAATCAAGTACAGATGTTGTGTCCCAATAAATAAATAAAATGCGGACTACTATTGCATGGTTTGCATTCCAGCTTAACATCAGGCCTTATGAGTGATGTTAATTAAAAGATACTAACAGCTGTGTTGACTTCTTGGTCGAACTCTGCCTTCTGCAGTTTGAACATCCGAGCGTTGTCTTCTATCTTCGTGTCCATCTGGTATTTCGTGTCCATCGAGTCTTTCTCACATTCGGCTTCCTGAAAAATACAACAATGTACAGTTTAATTTTGGTACAGTAAAAAGTGGAGTGTCATAGTGGCGTATCGAGACCAGCTTGTAAGTTATCGGTTACAACTAGGCCAGCATAGTGGATGCAACTGCTAATCGCAGTTCTTTAATTGTGCAAATATTAAATTACTAGCTGTGCCCGCGGTTTCACCCGTGTGAAATTAGGTTCCGGTGTCTTAGATCGGTAAAATGCCAATATTGGCCTTACACATAAAAGTTAGGTACATGCTGTCGCAGGCTTTTTTGTAGAAATATTTAAGACTAAAATTTCCATCATACATTATATACGTGAAGCTCTAACGGTTTTTGCTACGCATGCCAAAAATAGCTCGCAGTTGACAAAAAAAAACCTACTTACTTGACACTTGTTATATTTTGGACAATTCACACAATATATTTATAAATTATAGCCTATGTGTTATTCTGATGTATTATAAGCTATATTATTGTAAAGTTTCATTAATATCCATTCAGTAGTTTTTGCGTGAAAGAGTAACAAACATCCATCCACACACACAAACTTTCGCGTTTATAAGTAAGGAAGTAAGGATTAAGTATTACAAATAAAACAAATATTTGCTCCGACTAGGGAACGAACCCGGGACTTTGGTAGGATTCCGGGAGGTTGGTAGCATTCCCTGGTGCTGATCGGTATTCCGTACAATCAGCACATTCGGTTCTTTCCCGCGTCGTCTACGCAAGTGAAAAGCCTTATCAGTTTAAGTAATCTCCCTTGGATCCTTGAATAACGGCGAGTGAGGCAACCCTAAAATAAGTCCATTTTTGCATTCACCGGCGCTCTTGGCCTTCCCCTTGCTTACCATTAGGTAAGTCGAGGTTAGATATCGATACCTATATAAAATTAATCAATTAAATTGTCACGCCACAGTGTTAGGTAGAGACAATAAAACGTCACTTGCCACGAATCTGACACAACAACCTCGCTTCCCTCACATCCACTATTCTCTTCATACAAGCTCTATGAGTACAAGAAAAACGTCAAACGAAAAAGTGTCTAAACACCCTCCTAAGTCTGCCTTGTTTAACGCATCCATCCACATCAGATTTATAAATTCCTATCGTCAATCTACTATCACTCAACCCTAAAAATATATTTTAAAAAAACTACATACTCTGATCCCTGCATCTCTGTTAGCATTCGCCACCCCAGTGTCAGCGTCCCTCTTCACGGCAGCCGTTTGGGCCTTGCCCAAGCTGGCCAAGTATGACACGTCATCGTACACGTCCTTGATTGTGAACGACAGAATTTCTATTCCCATCCGGCCGACGTCCGGGGCGGCCACCTCTCGCACCAGTGCCGCGAACTGATCGCGGTCCTTGTACACCTCTTCGACTGTAAGAGTTCCTGGAGACAAAGAGAGATAACCCAATAAATACAAGTGCGGTCTAGGAATGGAGGCGACTGCTACTACAGTTAAGGCGACCGTGGTGTAGTGGCAGTGCAATGGTTACGCAAGCCGAGTGCACGGGTTCAAAACAACTTTCAGGTACCAATCAGGTATCTTTGATATATGTACTTTGGTTGTCCCGTTTCTATGAAAGCACTTTAGTAGCTTAGTATAGAAATGCAAAATTAAAAAAAAAAACAAAAAAAACGATGCGGCACTAGGGGACTGCCGCGGTAAAGCTATTGCATAGCAAGTTGGAAAAAAAAATATTTTAAAGATTTTTTCAATGTTTCCTTAATATTTTTTAAAGAAACTTTATAAGAAACTTTGTTATAAAATCAATGTTGAAAAAACCGTTTTGAAAAAAAAACGATTTTTCGATTGATCGAAACCCTTAAAATCGATTAACGATGCAAATTATGTATTAAAAGCTAAAAAAATCGGCAAGTAAATCTCCCGGCAGATAAAAAGAGCGCTGGCATACAAGCTACACACTAATGAATTAAGCAAATTTTATGCGGCTTACTATCGCGTTTATTTTAGTATTAATGTTACAATTTTTTATTATTCCGACGTTTCGACAGCTCTCGATACGTCGGAATTAATGAATGTTCGCGAAAAATCTAAGAAAATACTAAGCTACACAGTAACTTATTTTGTTACCTACAAAACTTCCGTTTTAGGAATGTGTATTAAATTTTAAATATTGTCTATTATGTGCACAATTGTACTATGTTATTAGACCAAGAATAGGACGGGCTATTGACTAACTTTACTTGACTGATTCAAAGGTGTCTTTTTCTTGACAGTCCGCAAAGAAAAAGACCCATACTAAAGTGACGTTGGTTGGAGGGTTAGACGTCACAAAATGACGCCGATTCCGTCCTATTCTTATTTTAATCGCATTATATAGATGCGCAATCTTGCTTCCACCGCAGTCATCCACCGCAGTCGTTTTTCTAATCTAATGCCGACTTACCTTTTGACGTTAAGGCAAGTCATGCCAATGGTCAGCGACAATGATACGAATATGACACGTACCATCTCCATTTTATTTATTCAATCAATCAATCAAATTGTCACGACTTTTATTTTAATTAATATAAACTAAATTCACTTTTTAACACTAATATGGAAGACTAGATTTTTAGGTCCCTTATTTATGCTTAATTTATATTTACTAATAAATATGATAAATATCTACTTTGATTAGGAAGACAAAATAAACTTTATAGATGTGATCATGAATTATAATTTGTTTTGTGCAATATTGAATTTGTCAGTTTGTCTGTCTGTATAAGGAGACTACTCCTCACAATTTAACAATAATTATACCTGTCACAACTACGAGTATAATAACAAAACACACCCACAAATAAATTTTGGTGAAGACAGAACAAATATAAATAAAAAATAAAAATAGACTATTACTTATAAATGAAAGAAGTATATGCGGAAAGAAAAGTGAAGTTTTAGTGTATGTGAAATTTTACTCGATAATTAATTAATAATTAATTAATTGTCACGCTTCGATTCCCACAGGGACAGGTAGAGATAATAAACGACACTTTACACGGTACTGACAAAAAATCTATATTTTTATAAAGAATTCTATTTAAAAAACAATAACCTTATTTATAAAAATAATTATATTTAAAAAAAAATTGAAATAAATATTTAACGCACGCCTATGGACAGTTATAGTGGTGGAAAAGTTTAAATTATTATATTATTTATTCGGGATTTTAAGTTTCCGGGTCTAACCAGGCCAGCATAGTGGATGCGACTGCTACTCGCAGTTATTTATATAAGCAGTCACCTTTATTCTTGGACCGTACTCCAGGCGAGCATCAGGCGAGGTTTTGTCATATGTCGAGACACAATAATATTATTTAACTGACGGCGTTCTCACAAGGCGATTTAAGTTGATCAACTGCAAAATCGTTCGCAATTTGAACCTTTTCAATTAAGTTGAAGTAATAAATAACGTTTCAATAAAAGTTATAGACCTTTTACCTTTTATTGATTTAATAAATAGTTGAAAGCGAATCGACTCGTCTTTTTTATTATTTTATTTTTATTGTGACTCGACATATGACAGCACCCCGCTTGATGTTAAGCCGAAGTGTGGTCCATGAATGAATGTCACTGCTAATACAATTCAATAACTGTGAGTAGCAATCACATCCACTATGCCGGCCTAGATGGAACCGGCAACTTACAAGCTTATCCCGAAACGTGACCAAATCACTTCACGGTCTGTATACTTGTAAGTGGTGGTACAAATATATAACTGATTATATATTTACACAAAAATGTAAATATATAATCAGTCAGTCAATTAGCGATTGATTATGTATTGTATTCCTGTCACCAGTTTTGTTTTCGTAAAAATAAATGTAAATAATGGCGTTCGCATCCACGAGAAAAATGCTAAAATGGACAGATAGTGTAATGACACGTGTATTATTAAGTAAATTATTTGGGAACGCTACAGTCAATATTCGCTTTCAACTTTTTGGTATTGAACATATTGAACAACTAAATTCGCCTCGTGAGAACGCCGTATTAATCTCATTCATTTTCATCATATCCTGTATTCAGTCACGTTTTAGTATCGATCGTATGTGATAACGATATAACCCTATAAACATTTGACCTTAGGCAATACATGTTTTGTTTTATCAATAAATATAATATGCAATTATCATTATATGGAAAATGGTAAAGTGTAAGTTGGTGACCAATTCCTCAGTATGGAAATCCGGAGTAGCACTATCAATTTAAAATGTAGAGACTAAAAAGTAACTAATTCGTGATCAACTTAGTAGGATCAGGCCCAGGAGAGCGAGGGAGTTGTGTCCGGATTGTGTCTTGTGGCGCTCCATTGTCTCTGCCTATCCCTGTGGGAAATAGGCGTGACAATTTGATATTTGATTATTTGATAACATGTAGAGCTGAGAGCGCGAATGGTCTATGCATTCCACAATCTACTAACAATCAAACTACGTGCAATAAGAAACACAATGAAACGATAACGCTATAGAGAATGGAAATTATTATTATACTTTGTAAAATATAGCTTGGGTTCTGTGACACAAGAGAAATTTTCGGACGACTTAACATTGTAGCAGCGTCTCTCTTCGATCGTTCATTTCAAAGTTATTTATTTTCGTAGTTACAACCATAGCTTACCAATAATATTTATCATACAATAATATAATACAATAATAACACAATAATTTTTAAAACAAACAACAATAAATCAAATAAATCATGTAATAAAAAGAAATCTTGCCGCTCCGTTAAGGTTACATCTGTTAACAAAAATACGAGTACTATAATAGTGATGGGACTAGTAGTCATTTTGGCATCTGTCATAGGACCCAAGCTAAATTTTACAAACCTTAGTAGCAACAATGAAATTCTTTTGTATCATCTATACTAATATTAAAAAGAGGAAAGATTTGTAAGTTTGTTTGTTATGAATAGGCTCCGAAACTACTGGGCCGATTTTAAAAATTCTTTCACCATTAGAAAGCTACATTCTTCGTGAGTAACATAGGTTATATTGGATTTTCAAAAAGTTTAGGGTTCCGTACGAAATTTCGAATAATGTAACCCAAGGTGTAAAATATAACAAACTACTTTCGAATTTAATTTAGATATATTTTGATAAGTTAAATATTGAATCAATTTTATATACAACAACATACGTTTAATGGTAGGTACAAAGATTACGTAATACATAAGAGAAAAACTGATTATTTAACCATAAAGCGTGCGATGTATTTTGTTCGACCGGCAACGCTGGGTCAATTTTGGATTTTTCTGTAAAGTCTACTTAACTAACACGAAATGTATTAAATTATCAACGAGGGTTTAATGCGATTAAAATAAGAATAGGACTGAATCGGCGCCATTTTGTGACGTCTAACTCTCGAACCAACTTCACTTTAGTATGGTGTCTTTTTCTTGACGATCCGCAAAGAAAAAGACACCTTTGAATCAGTCAAGTGAAGTTAGTCAACAGCCCGTCCTATTCTTATTCTAATAGCAGAGTATGTAGTTTGTAGTTACATTGTATAACTATATTACGAACGTGTACTTCAATTACCTTTATTGTTATTTTATTATTACTATAAACAGCACTTTGAGTTGATAGCTTTAATCTGCAATAAAACTACTGTGTTGTGTTACTTTGTAATGTTACACGGTTATTTTATATTAGGAATTAAACAAATTTTATTCGGTTTACTATCGCGTTTATTTTGGTTTTGATTTTACAATTTTATTTTATTTGAAACGTCGGAATGATGAAACAAAATTGTAAAAGCATAACCAAAATAAACGCGATAGTAAGCCGCATAAAATTTGTTTAATTCATTAATCAATGTTCGCGAAATATCTAAGAAAATATTTTTATATTATTTTTCTTTATTTTTAGTTATAAGTCAGTTTATCTTTTTTTATTGATTAGATTATTTACAAGCTATAATTTACGAGTTTCTTGTGGAAGTTTTTATTTTGAGTTTTCCTTTTTGGATGAGTGAAAGTAGAATGACGAAATGAATTAATATATCTGGTGTGGATGGATCCTTAAGAAAACTGGGTTGCCTAGTGCCAATAACCGTAGAGCTTGTTTGAAGAGAATTGTGTATGTGAGGGAAGCGAGTAAGTTGTGTCAGAACCGTGGCAAGTGGTGCTCTGTTGTCTCTGCCTATCCATGTGGAACCACAGACGCTCATACGTTGTTAATAGTACGACAGAAGTTCTACTTCCCGTGACCTTCACTCATACTCTGCCTACGCCCAAAAATTAATGATGCGTGTCGTTGTGTTAAACTAAATTAGTTTATTGTTAATAATTAATTCGTACTTGAACCATTATTTGTTGTGATACTTCACAGTGTATTAAAAACCACAATAAAGGACATCATTCACTTTGTATGGGGACTTGGGCTTAATTGTATTAACAGTTGCATATACATTTTAAATTAGTTTAATGTACCAAGATTACAATGTAATTTGAAAATATCCTTTATTATTTATTTTGCATAGTTTAGGTGTGCAAAATGACCAAACTATAATTATGACAGTTCAAAGCAGAACTGTTAATATGGCGTGTCTTTCTGATTGATAGACGATATAAATCTATATCTTTTTTTACAAATAACTCAATTGCACAGAAAAATTGTAATTAGTTTTATCAACACTAGTATCGAAACTACCATTTATATATTTTTTCATCATTGGACATTACAAAAGTAGTATTATACATAAAAGCCCAAAATGAATGATGTCCTGATATATCTAATATTTGTATGTATTTGAATGTTGTGCATATTTCTAATTGGTTGCATTTATATTTAAACACATTCATTCTTTTGTCTTCTTTTCAAACAGTCTTCTTTTCGATTTGAACATGAGCGTTTCATTTATAACGTCATTAACCACGTAGCGTCAGAATGCTATTATTATTAATGTGAAATAAATTTACTATAAATATGCCTAATAAATAAATAAATAAAAGTAGCAGATAGTGTTCTCAGTGGCAAGATGCCTGACCACAGGGATTTGATATTATTGTTCAGGGATTGTTCTCATACAAATTATAAGGTTATCGGCAGGCACCATAAAACTTTTAATGCTCAGCGCTTACGAATAGAATTTAGAGATAAACGTCCAGATTATATAGTAATAACAATTTAAGTAGGGATGCGAATTTTAATAAGTATTTTACGATCTCGTAAAAGAAATCCCATAACAAATGGTTAGGCATATTAGAGATCAAATATCGCAAGCGTTAAATCCCACAAGGATAGGCAGAGACAAGAGAGCGCCACTTTTCAGTATCCTAATACAACATTAAATTACAAGAAAACAGATCGTGAAGTGACTTAGTCGCTTTTTCATGATCAACTTGTGATTTGCCGGTTCCAAGCATATTTATTAGGCATGGTGGCTGCTTACAATTATTTAACTGTAGTAGCGGTCACTTCCACTCATGGACCGCACTCCAGCTTAATATCAGGCTGGGTGCTGTCATATAACGAGACACAATAAAAAATATATTTAAGCCTCTACGGTTACGAGATTAAGAAAGTCCCCGATTTGATTGAGCAATAATATTCAGGATCGTCCCAGTTTTATACATCCACTCACTTTATGAATCTCTTTTGTCAATCTCCTTTCATTGTGCTTAAACCAACGCTACATACCTATCCCAATCTTTGTCATTAACATTTCTTTTTATCTACATTTACCACACATCCCTTCCCAATCCGCAATTATTATACTCCTTAATGGCCACATTTCTACAGCCTTAATCCAATTTTCATGCTTCTTCTGTCATACGTCATATGTCATACGTCTGTCATATGTCATGAATAAGCAAACAACATCACCATCCGTGTATAATTCTGTTAATAAATAATTGCACTTAATAATTGTTACATTGTTATTAACCGAGAGGAACTGTGTCAGGATCGAGGAGAGTGGCGCTCCATTGTCTCTGCCTATCCCAGTGGGAATTAAGGCGTGAGATTTGGTGTTGATGATGTTATTACTGTTACTAAATGAACCTTAAAAAAAAATACAAACTAGACGAGGCACTTAAAAAAATACCTAATCTTTTTTAATTATCTATCACAAAAAACTCTAAAACAATTAAAACTCAGGGACATATTAAATCACATAAAAGGGACACTTAAAAAACGATTTTTAATTCACGCTTTTCTTAGGAGAAAAACGGAAAAGATTATATCACACACAAAAAATGGAGACTTTTCAAACGATTTGATTGATGAACACAAATGTCAGAAACAAACTTAGTTCAATTGCTAAAAACGCAATAAAAAATACACAAAATGAATCTTATATCCATAACACAAGGTTCAAATATCGTATAAAACTTTTCAAAATAAACAACTAGATTTTCTGCGAACCGCACTGAGAGACACCCGCCATCGCGACAGCCGCGGCGGGAGTGAGTTTGCTTGAAGAAAATTGAGCTGTCTTACTTTATTAAAACTACAATTTAACCCCGTTTCGAAATACTTATTAACGATATTTTAGGAAAGAAAATAAATCGAAGAAAACCCAAGGAATTGAAAATGCTTTTTAAACTTAATAGGTCATCGATTAAGTCGCTGATACATTATATCACTAACAATATATTAATAAAGGTACACTTAAAACCTGGTTCAAAATATTAATACACTAATAATAAAGAAAATACAATGAACCCCACAATAAATAAAGTTTTGCAACCAATCCTTATTCGATGAAAGAAAGCCCCTGAACTTTTACTCGTATTATATCTACGACAATATAGTATCTTAGTAAGTTTTTTGACCTAAAAAAGTGGGGATTTCTTCACGTGAACTTAAAAGCTTTCAAGTCGTTTCACAATATTTTAGCTTTATTCTGTTTTCAGCTGAAATATTCTTTCAATGACTGAATAAAAACAAATGAAAATTCACAACAATATCGTAACGTTTTTCATTAACTAATCAGAAGGTATTAAAAACACTGCAATTTTTATTCACTTCAGACATCATTATAACTAAATTATCACGCCTCCATTCCCAAAAGGGATAGACACAGGCAAGATATTCAAGAGAGGATGAAAGCGGTAAGTACGCAGTGTCAATGAAGATAAACCTTATATGAAGGGAATTATGGATGTGAAGGACGCGGAACGGTTGTGACAAGATCGTGCAAAGTGGCGCTTCATAATTTCCACCTATCCTTATGAGAATTGAGGTCCGATAATTTATTTTTTTAAAATTATATTTATTATATTTGCGAACTAAAACACGCACGGCGCCTGTTCTATATAGGTATTTAGCAACAGAACACGACAAAGGGTCAATTACAGTTAATAAAAGAAGCCATATTGTAGGTACTCGTATTCTGTATCTAATTATACTGTTCTTTATTTCGTACTTATAATGGTTACTGCCAATTAGGTAATATATTTTGAAGTTAACCCATGAAACAAGCGAGCAAACGCAGATGATTATACATAATTACTAAACGTGCTTATATCAAAGAAACAGGACAACCAAAGTACATATATCAAAGATACATTGGTACCGGCGAGTGGATTTTTTTTGAAAGATTTTGTTAGATTTTGAAAAGAAAAAACAAAATCTAAACATCAAACGGGTTAGTTCTGGAAACAATAACAGCATCAACCAATAGGACGACCAACACCTCAGTCTCTCCGTGACCACAATGGCTGCAAAGCACTCGAAACGACGGAATAACAAAAAATTGTAAAATCAAAATCAAAATAAACGCGATAAATTTCGCATAAAATTTGTTTAACTCAAAACTCAGAGTTTCTCGGACTTAGAACATTCTCCGTTGTATAGTAGCCGATATAGGACGCATAGAGCCGCCATGTTTATGCGCCATTAATACCACGCCGTATGAATGTCAAACATTCCCACGATTAAAGATAATAAACGTAATAATCATAAAGTACAGGAAAAATAACAAATGCTTAAGTTAATATACAGTAGTCAATACTTAAATAACGATTAGAGATATACGAGGAAATATATATACTATATTATTTAAAACCATATATTATTTTTTTGATATATCAATCAATCAATCAATCAATCAAATTGTCACGCCTTTTTCCCACAGGGATAGGCAGAGACAATGGAGCGCCACTTGCCACGATCAAGACCCAACTCCCTCGTTTCCTTCACATTCCCGATTCTTTTCATACAGGCTCTGTGGTTATGGGCACTAGGCAACCTAGCTTTCTTGAGGATGTCTCCGATTTGCCTTGTTTAACGTATCCATTCACATCAGATTTATAAATTACTTTCGTTAATCAACTCTAATCAATCATCCTCTCCATATGCCCAAACCATGGAAAATATATAAAAATATAGAATTTATAAATGCGTTATTCAAAACAGACCCAGAAGGATGTTCTCCAACCAAATCAGAGACATCTTTAAGAAAGCTGGATTGCCTAGTACCCACCGTAGTTTTCATGAAGAGAATTATTGGGGATATAAGGAAAGTGAGGGAGTCAGGATGGTGGCAAGCGCTCGATTGTGGAGGCGTGACAATTTGATTGAACTTTTTTATTTTTAGGGAGTGGTATACAGTGGTACTCAGGCTGCCGATCCGGGGTAGTACAACCACTTACAAGTAGGCCGGCATAGTGGATGTGACTGCTTACTTGTGACTGATGTTTGAAAAGAAAACGATTTAGCTTAGGGTCGCCTCGGTCGACGTCACTAAGAACTCTCAGAAACAGTGTGTACCTAAGCGTAAATTGGACATGTAACAACATTTCTTTATACATGGGCTAATGTTTACAAATCATTAAGCAAAGTTTAGGCACAGTACAAGTGAAGCAACAGTATCATGCCTTTCTTTTTTTTTTCTTTTTTTTTTATTGTGACTCGACATATGTCAGCAACCCGCTTGATGTTAAGCCAAAGTGTGGCCCATGAATGAATGTCACTGCTACTACAATTCAATAACTGTGAGTAGCAATCACATCCACTATGCCGGCCTAGATGGAACCGGCAACTTACAAGCTGATCCCGAAACGTGACCAAATCACTTCACGGTCTGTATACTTGTAAGTGGTGGTACTACCCCGGATCGGCAGACTGGGTACCACTGCCTACCACTCTTTGATAACCAGACCCGAAGCAAATATCCATCTCTTTTTTTTTATTAACAAATATTTGCAATATTTAATATTACAAATAAAAGCTATGAAACAAATATTTGCTCCGACCGGGGATCGAACCCGGGACTTTACGCGCAACAAACCAATCGCTAAACCGTTCGTCCACAATTGTCGCTCGACCGACAATTAACAGCATTGCAGCCTTTGAGTATACATTATTCCTTATTGTATACTCAAAGACTGCTGATCTGATCTGACAGCTGATCACTAAACGAGACAACTAGATAAACAATCAATTAATTAATTAAATTGTCACACCTTTTCCCCACAGGTATAGGCAGAGACAATGAAGCGGCACTTGCTAAGATTTTGACACAAATTCCTCGCTTCCCTCACAGCCATAATTCTCTTTATACAAGCTCTACGGTTACGGGCACTAGGCAACACAGCTTTCTTGAGAATGTCTCTGATCGGAGAACACCCTCCTGGGTTTGCCTCGATTTGCGTTAATCCTTTCACATGGGATTTATAAATTTATTTATCAATCTACTTTCACTCATCCAATACTTAGATACGAATACAGATAAAATTTTTTTTAGTCGAGCATAAATTAATGCAAGATTTTGACGGTTTTTAGGAATCGGCTACCTAAGAGAGATAGGCCAGTCTGCCGGTCGAGGGTACTACCACCACTTATAAACACTAAACGATACCATGAAATGATTTAGTCGCGTTTCGGAATCAGCTTGTAAGTTGCCCATTTCATTTCCAACTAGACTAACTAGTTTGATTATTGTTAGCACGCAGAGAATACGTTCTCTCTAACGTTGCGTCAACGTAACGTTTATAACGTTGCGTTTATTAAATAATAATAATAATAATAATAATAAAATATTTATTTTAACCAATACATTAGCTTATTCTAAATTTACAATATATATATTACATTAATTGACAACATGATTATAAGAAATTTTTTGGTCGCTGATACCTGAACTAGATATAATCTGTATCTCAGGCACCAGCCCCATTCCATAATAGGATTAACAATTATTTCAGGTAGTTAAGTTAATTTAATTTACACTACACTTTAATCACAATCACAATTACTTCAATTACTTATCCCAAATTACACCTAGAACCAGCACCATATATTGAAACATACAACAAACCTTCTTCTACTGTAAAACACTCAGCAAATTCTCAGTATCGTTATAACTTAGTTTAAGTAGCCAATTAGTTGTTGTTGATTTACATTTGCGATATGTTAGGGCAACTAAGTTGAGCAAACTGTTTATTTTATTATACAGATATACACTAATGCACGGATAAAATTTTCCTATAAATGTAGTTTTATAGGTTTTAGGATAAGGAAGTATAATATGTCTCTTATATTTGCTATGTTTATCACGATTGTGCAAGGTAAGGCTGCTATGTTTTCTTGTGATAATATTTAAGACAAACAGTTGACGAACCGTTAGAACTTGCCAGCTCTGGTATAAGTCATATGTGGGGTATCGAAAAGGTTTAAAGGTTCCCACCTTGAGGACAGCTCTAGTGGCGCGCTCAAGCATCAACAAGGATGTTACATTGGCACCTCCCCATATGGTTATACCATACTGGATCAGAGACTGGCAGAGAGCATAATACACTGTTTTTAAAAATCGGATGTTACAACATTCCGAATGTTTTTAAATATGTAAATTAGTTTACGCACTCTGCCAGTCAATGCTTCAATATGTTTGTAGAAATTCAGATGGTTGTCGAGAATAATGCCAAGGTATTTAATGGATTCAGTTCTTTCGAGATGTGTGCATGTACAGTGATTATCAGAAAAATTATTACAATCATTATGTGCTTTTAATGTGTAGAGAAGGCTAGGTTGAGTTGATTTATTAATTGTAAAACACAAGTACTTAGTTTTATCTATATTTAAAGTTAGTTTGTTGAAATTAAGCCAATTTAATACTGTGTTGAAACCATTTTGAGCGTCGCCAAAAGCATCACACCAGGCATGAGAAGAAAAACAGAGAGCAGTGTCATCTGCAAAAGTCACAACTATACCGTTTCTTAGTTTAATGTTACTCAGGTCATTAATATAGGCTAAGAATAAGGTCGGTCCCAATATACTACCCTGAGGAACACCATAATCAATCAACAGATCATCACTAACGTAGTCGCCTATTTTCGTGCATTGTAAGCGATCAGACAAGTAGTCACTCAAAAGATCCAACTGCGTACCACGGACTCCTAACTTTTCTAATTTTGTTAAAAGGAGAGGAATGTGGACCGTGTCAAAAGCCTTGGCTAGGTCCAGAAAAATAGCAATGCATTTGTTTTTATCATCTAAGTTCTGTGCAATGTGATCCGTCAGTTCATGGAGAGCATCCGCAGTGGATCTACCTGAACGAAAGCCAAATTGTTTCTCTGAGAATAAATTATGATTTTCTAAATAGCTAACTAGACGTTTGTTAATTATTCGCTCAAGGAGTTTTGAAATGGTGGGCAATAATGAAATTGGGCGATAATTGTTGACGCATTCCACCCTTCCTCCCTTGTGGATCGGCTTAATTAATGATTTTTTAAAGACTTTAGGAAATTTACCATGATCCAAACTAAGGTTACAAATATGCACAATGGGGGGAATTATAATGGATTTATATTTTTTTAGAAAACTTGTAGATATTCCATCCCACCCCACTGCACAATCAGATTTTAGTGCCATTATTAAACTTTCAATCTCGTCAGCGTCCGTACTGTGCATAACAAAAGACTGTCCATGATTGGGTAGAGTTGTAGTACAAGAAGGTAAAGGAGAAGGCTTTATCTTTTCTGCGAGTTTTTTTCCGATATTAGCAAAATAGGAGTTAGTTGTTTCAATAGATTTTTCCGGTGTTTCACATATTTTTAACAGATTATAAGATTTATCTTCATTACCTTGTATATTTGATATAGATTTAAGTACCGACCACATTTTTTTCTTGTTACATCCAGCCTTATGCAATTGTTCCTGTTCATAAGATACCTTTAGATTGTGTAGTAATTTATTGCAATAATTTCTATATCTAGTATAAGTTGTTTTTAATATAATATTATCTGGATTTAATCTAAGCCGAGAATGTAGTCTGTCTCTATTTCGCATACAGCGCAACAGTCCTGGAGTCAACCAAGGCTTTAATAAACGTTTACGTCTCGAGAACCGGACCATTTCTGTATTGGTGCTTAGAGCTTCTTTCAACAATTCAATAAACATCTTAGCAGCGTTATCCGGGTCACTAGTTGCATATATGCTTGAAAAATCCATAGCGAGCATGGTGTTCGATAAGCCTTGGTGATCAGTTTTACAATAAAAAGTTTTAGTAGCCTTGTTCTCATTTTTATGTTTTAGAGAGAATAAGACAGTTGCATGATCCGTTATAGAAGTATCAAGTATGGCAGTGATAGCTGACAATTTAGTTTTAACTAATACATGGTCAAGACAGTTATTTAGTCTAGTTGGTAGATAGTGAGCAGGTAGAAAACCGTGGTAAGCAGTCAAATTTAGATATTTGTTAGAATGGGGATCTCTATTAGATTCTTTAATATCAATATTTATATCACCAATGATCATAACATTTTTGTAAGCCCTTAAACCCGAGAGCACTTTATCAAGAGAATTTATAAATTTCTCAATATTGTGAAAGGAAGGAGATCTATATATTGCAACAACCGCAATGTCTATTCCAACTTTTATGACCAGACAATTTGCCTCGAGGAATGATGGCTCTTCCACGGTGATCATGGCACTTTTTTTACTAAATATAACAATGCCATCATTTTGATTATGGTAAATTAGGCTTTTATAACTATTGTAGCCATCAAGTTGGGCAATCTGATCACTACAGGAGAGCCAGCACTCCAAGAGTATGATCAAATCACACTCAAACCTTAATCGTGCTAGTAGTGTTACAAAACTATTAAAATTACTATTTATACTACGTATGTTTTGACATATTATGTTTAGACGTTCCTGTGGAGAAGGTATATATTTATAACAACATTCAGGTGTACATGTGATGGCCTCTGCAGGAGAGACCTTATCTAAATCATTCGTTATTAAGTTAAGGCCTGTAACGATTTTTATTTATAGAGAGGGCAAGCCCTGAATGTTGTATAATCAAGTTACTAACAGAAAAAGATATACCAATACCTTTATTTGGTGAGAGATATTTGAATATTGTACAGTCATAACTATTTAAAATTGGGAATATGTAAAATTTTGTTAGATTTTTACTGTAACTAATGTGATGATAAGTGTACTTGTATAATGAGCAATAGTGAAATATAGCATTAATAATAGAAAAATATGAAGTATTATTTAAGTGTTCATGGAATATGTAAAATTTTGTTTGTTTTTTACTGTAACTAATGTGATGATAAGTGTACTTGTATAATAAGTAATAGTAAAATATAACATTAATTATAGAAAAATATGAAGTATTATTTAAGTGTTCATGGAATATGTAAAATTTTGTTTGTTTTTTACTGTAACTAATGTGATGATAAGTGTACTTGTATAATAGGTAATAGTAAAATATAACATTAATTATAGAAAAATATGAATTATTATTTAAGTGTTCATGGAATATGTAAAATTTTGTTTGTTTTTTATTGTAACTAATGTGATGATAAGTGTATTTGTATAATAGGTAATAGTAAAATATAACATTAATTATAGAAAAATATGAAGTATTATTTAAGTGTTCATGGAATATGTAAAATTTTGTTTGTTTTTTATTGTAACTAATGTGATGATAAGTGTACTTGTATAATAGGTAATAGTAAAATATAACATTAATTGTAGAAAAATATGAATTATTATTTAAGTGTTCATGGAATATGTAAAATTTTGTTTGTTTTTTATTGTAACTAATGTGATGATAAGTGTACTTGTATAATAGGTAATAGTAAAATATAACATTAATTATAGAAAAATATGAATTATTATTTAAGTGTTCATGGAATATGTAAAATTTTGTTTGTTTTTTATTGTAACTAATGTGATGATAAGTGTATTTGTATAATAGGTAATAGTAAAATATAACATTAATTATAGAAAAATATGAAGTATTATTTAAGTGTTCATGGAATATGTAAAATTTTGTTTGTTTTTTATTGTAACTAATGTGATGATAAGTGTACTTGTATAATAGGTAATAGTAAAATATAACATTAATTGTAGAAAAATATGAATTATTATTTAAGTGTTCATGGAATATGTAAAATTTTGTTTGTTTTTTACTGTAACTAATGTGATGATAAGTGTACTTGTATAATAAGTAAAAGTAAAATATAACATTAATTATTGAAAAATATGAATTATTATTTAAGTGTTCATGGAATATGTAAAATTTTGTTTGATTTTTACTGTAACTAATGTGATGATAAGTGAACTTGTATAATAGGCAATAATAAAATATAGTATTAATAATAGAAGGATATAAAGTATTATGCAGTATGTAAATTTTTGTTTGTTTTATACTGTAACTAATATGATGATAAGTGAACTTGTACAATAAGCAATAGTAAAATATAGTATTAAAAAAAGATAAATATGAGGTATTTTCTAAGTGTTTATGAGCTTCATTTAGCATCTGATACGGTCGCAGGGTCAATGAGCTCATCCAGTTCCTCATAGCACGAGATTCGTACGGCAGGGCTCTTTTCAGATTTTCGTATGAAAGTGGTCCCATTTCTAATCCAGCAGTATCGAAACCCACCTTGTCTTGCTCGAGTTTTAGCTTCGAAGAATAATTTTCTATTGAATTTGGTCAGTCTCTCGTTTAAATACACTCTACCAGGTGGACCATTCACAATATTATCTGATGTTAGATTGCGGCGCACCTTTGCTGCTTGCAATAGCTCATTACGTTTTGCATTTCGAATAAGTCGTGCAATGATAGGGCGAGAGTGAGCAGTACCTTCCAGTTTCAAACCTGGCGACTTCCTGGGACCAGCCCGATAAACTCCGTCAATATCCTCCTCTGACAAATCTACACCAATCTTTTTCGAGAGCATCATTGTAATTAGCATTAGGTTTTCTGAAGAGGTTTCAGGAACTCCTACTATCTCCACTTCATTTTTAAGTAAAGACTGTGCTTGGGAGTTCGTTAAGTGGTTGAGATCATCAAGCGCTAATTTCAGTGTCCTGATCTCTCTATCACGCTCTTCCAGACCTTCTTTGTATTCTTTGGTCAGTTGATTTTTAATTTCCAGAAAATCCTGTCTCAGCAGTGATATTTCAGAATTTTGGGATTTTAGTTCCGCCACTTCCTGTCGTAGAAAGCGTAATTCAGCCATAATCTCTGCTATATCATTCTTACTATTATATTCTGACTGTACACTCGACGATGTGAACTGATCAAACGAAACTGCTCCTCGGATAGGAGTGTTAGTATTTCCAATCTTAGGTACAGCACTAGTGCATCGAGGGCATATCCATTCCTTCCTAAACACTTCAGAGAAGTTATCGAATTTGTCTTGCGATATAACTAGACAATCCAAATCATAAGTCTCCTTGCATTTAAAGCATTCAAGATATCCGCCTGAAGTTATTAATTTTCCACAACCATTACACCACTTCGTTTTAAGTTTCATTTCTTTCAGGCGTTTAGTAGCCATATTGTTCGTCTTGTTCATTCGGGCGTTTCAGATTTGGTGTACAGCAATAAACTTACCCTCAAAACGTAATTTATAGTGCGTTGAGATTATTAATTAGCTTATAACTTTTAACACAATAGAAGTTATACAATAATAAATACAGTACACAACACTTGACTAAATGTAATATTATATGTAGTTTTAACAAATCATAATATGTAGTTTTATAAGTAGTTTTAACAAATAATTTATGGAACAGGTTACAAACAACTTCACTCAACGGCGTTCCGAACCGAACCCCCAATTCTACAAATCAAATCGTTGTAGAAACGCAACGTATACATTACGTTCACGTTACTTGAACGCAAACGGATATCAAAACGTTCGTATGAAAGCCGCCTTAGAGTCTAAGTTTATATCCAGGAAATGTAGGTATAATCTAGACTTGAAGGTTTCCCCGCCCAAGGTCTAACACAGTACTTTTCATACATTATTCATTAACACACAATCGCAAGTAAATACAGCCTACTTCCGGTTGAAATATTAATTAAATTGTGATTTGACTACAGCTAAAACTTCAGAGGGGTTACAATTTGATCCCGAAACGCGACTAGGTCACTTTACAGTCTGTATACCTGAAAGTGGTGCTTCTGCCTAAGATCAGCAAACTGAGCATATTACTATCAACTGTCTGCCTATTTTATTTTTTCATTTTTTTATTGTGACTCGACATCTGACCTCGACCCGCCTGATGATAAGCAGGAAGAGGTCCAAGAGTGACCATGACTGAAAAGCCGAGTTAGTTCACGGCTGCCTCAGCGCCGTCACTACGCAAAGGTGCTTCTTTACGCATCGCTTGAAGGATCCAAGGTTCTATAACAAGGTTTTATATAGAGAGAACACATGGGCTGGCAAAGCATTTCACTTGTCGATTGTCCTACAAAGAAAAGACGCACCGAACTTTTTAGTTCGACTGCCGTTTCGGTCGATAGAATGCGGAGGCTTTCCCTGACCTGTGCGGTCAGGGTTCACACCCGTATAACGGGTGTGAAAAGACGAGATAGGACCAAAGTTAATTACTCCTAAACGTCCAAATATGGAGCAAATAGTGACAAGGTTTGACAAGGGAAAGCTTCAATGTTTTGGGTACGTGAAAACGACGAGTGAAAGTAGATTGACGAAAGGAATTTATAAATCAAAGCAGACCCAGGAGGGTGTTCTCCGACTAATCGGAGACATCCTCAAGAAAACTGGGTTGCCAAGTACCGTCCATTACATCATGGAAGTAATGGAATTGTGTCAGGATCGTGGGAAGTAGCGCTTTATTGTCTCTGCCTGTCCCTGTGGGAAAAAGGCGTGTCAATTTAATTGATTGACTATTAAAAAATCTTTGAACCGACCGGGAATCGAACCATACGATTCACGGTTGTTAATGCAATCGGTTAAATAAATTATATTGAAATCTTTTTCTAAGTGAGTCACTGGTTATGTAGTTTTTTAGGTTAAGACAATTAAATGTGACCTCGCAGCGAACTTGACCGTGAACTAAAGTGCTAGTATCATAGAAACAGGAAATTAAAGTACATATATCAAAGATACATTGGTACCGGCAAGTTTTTTTAATTCTTTTTATTGTGACTCGACATCTGACCTCCAAGAAGAGGTTCAAGAGTGCCGACGACTGCAAAAACTGAGTCTTCACAGCTGCCCCAGTCGCCGTCACTTTGCCGGCCAAAGGTGCTTCTTCACGAATCGCTCGATGGATCCAAAGTTAAGGATGGAGAGAACACATGGGCTGGTTTCCACTTATCGATTGTTCTACAAAGAAACGACGCTCCGAACCTTTTAGTTCGACTGCCGATTCAGTCAACAAAATGCGGATGCTTCACAGTTTTTGAACCCGTGCTCTCGGTTTGCGTAACCATTGCACTACCTCTACACCACGGTCGCCTTGATATCGATCTTGCACTACTGTACTATTTTTTTTATTGTGACTCGACATATGACAGCACCCCGCTTGATGTTAAGCTGGAGTGTGGTTCATGAATGAATGTCACTGCTACTACAATTCAATAACTGTAACAACCACATCCACTATGCCGGCCTAGTTGGAACCGGCAACTTACAAGCTAATCCCGAACCGCGACCAAATCACTTCACGGTCTGTATACTTGTAAGTGGTGGTACTACCCCGGATCGGCAGACTACATAGGGTACCACTGCCTACCACTCTTTGATAACCAGACCCCGCGCAAATATCCACCTCATTTTTTTCCAAAAATTTGTTCGATTTAATATAATTATTAAATATTAAAAATAAAAGCTATGAAACAAATATTTGCTCCGACCGGAAATCGGGAACCCGGGACTTTACATACATACAACTTCAGCTTAACACCAAGCGGGGTGCTGTTATATGTCGAGTCACAATAAAAAATCTAAGAATAATAATCGATAAGAGGCAATTCAACTTCAATTAAAAGAGACAAATAACAAATTATAATATTTTATGTCAACGCCAATTAGATAAAACTTACCCTTTAACAACTGCATAAGTAGCGCCAACTGTTAAGCCGATATTGACAGCTGTCATTAATAATAAAGACATAATGATAACACAAAAACAACGTCCACGAAAACCTACAATTAACCGCAATAACAATTTACAATAAAGAAAACATTAAACACAATAAAATAATTAAAAAATGACGTTAATGACAAGACAATTGAAAGTTCAAAAATCGAACACGGTTAAATTATTTTTAAATCGAAAGGCAATTAATGCGATTTATTTAGAGCCGAATAATATGAGATTGGTTCGCGAGTCTGTACACGTAACTATGGCGTCGTTTGCTAGCGTTTCGTATATTATAAACTTGCATTTCATCCCCACTCCAAGCTCAACTGAGGTGGTTTTCCTACGAAGTCTCAATTTTATGGTGCAACCGTGGTGTAGTGGTAGAGAAACTGATAGTCCCCGGTTTAAAACCACTAGTCGGTACTAATATATCTTGGACATAAAAAGTGTGGTCGTCCTGTTTCTATGATATAATACAAGCACTTTTAGTAGCTTAGTATAAAAATGTTTAAAAAAAATGCAATTCCTTTATCACTTTTCTACTGTAATATCCTATATTTATATATTTTTAAATATGGGATTCGGAGTGCCATTCAGACTTTTATGAAGAGAATTGTAGATGTTGTGGGAGTGAGAGAGATTTGTCAGGACCGTGGAAAGGACCTCTGCCTGTGCAACTTCAAGCTAAACAAAGATTTTTAGCTTGAAGTTGAAGATATTAAATAGGTTAGTTATGTTTAGTTATACTACTACTATTATATTGATATTCTATTAACGTAGAAAGTAAATTTTAATTGCATTTTTATAAATCTTTTCACCAATGAGAAAAAAACATTTCTTTTTGGTTCCTAAGGTAGAGCAATAAGGCCTATTGTATAAACAATAAAGTATTAAATTAAATATAAAAAACATAACAATACAAAAAATAATATAATCAATAAAAATTCCTAGAATGTATTCTGGAAAAATAACCCAATAAAAGACGTTATCATTATCACAAATTTCGTCATTTCATTACAAACATTTTAAGTAGAGATGCGCCGAATATTCGTTTGATATTCGGTATTCGGCGTGTTCGGCATCTTTTCCACTATTTGTATTCTGCTGAATATATTTGGTTCGAGTATTTCTATTTTCTTGGCTACATGACATGGTATAGAACTAAAAGACAACATTTCTTATGTAAGATTTATGTTATATTATAATATAAGTAAAAAAAAACCTATGAAGAATGTTATGAATAATCTTTCACGCCGACTCATATTGCAAACACAATGAAGTTAATTTTCTCAATATTTTCTAATCAAGCACCTTAGTTTTTTTTTATTTGTAACGTAATCGTGCGATTGTCATCTAGCCAGCAGCCACACAAAGCGTACATGTTAGAACCTATTTACGCGGCAAAACAATGAAATGGTAAACCGAATAATTCTGCCAAATATCCGGTTCGGTAAAGGTTAAACCAAATAGTATTCGGTTATTCGGTGAAACCACTATTCAGCGCATCTCTAATTTTAAGGTTATTGAAGTAAAAATCATATTTATAAACATAAATACAATATTATTTACAATATTTATAAGCGATGGGAAATGCCGCTGTTATATTATCATATCTATAGAAAAAAAAATATCGTCAAATTCATTTAATGTAAAAAAAAACAATATTGATAATGTTATAGGTAAAATAGTTTATTATGGATTAAATAGGGATAATTTAGATTTTTTTTCTTGTGACACGACATCTGGGGAATTCTTCATTAAATCGGGAACATTCTAAAAAAGCAGATAACTGCAAAGTCCAAACCATAGAGCTTGTACTCATATGTAGAGAATTGTGGATGTGAGAAAAGTTAGGTGAGTTGTGAAAGAGTTGTGTCAGGATATGAAATAATTATTTCATAGCTTTCATTTGTAATATTTAATAATTATATTAAATATTACAAATATTTGTTATTAAAAAAAGACATGTATATTTGCTTCTGGTCTGGTTATCAAAGAGTGGTAGGTATACAGACCGTGAAGTAATTTGGTCGCGTTTCGGGATCAGCTTGTAAGTTGCCGGTTCCATCTAGGCCGGCATAGTGGATGTGATTGCTACTCACAGTTATTGAATTGTAGTAGCAGTGAGATGTCACTGCTACTACAATGGATGCATTCATGGACCACATTCTAGCTTAACATTAAGCGGGGTGTTGTCATATGTCGAGTAACAATAATAAAAAAATAATAATTGAAAATAATAAAAAAAGATTGTTAAAAGTGACATTCCATTGTCTCTGCCTATTACTGTAGGAATTGAGGCGTGATAATTATATTGATTGTTTATTAAATTACTAAATTTGCTTATATCATAAACACTAAGATAATCCTTATCGGAACCATTCGTAGAACCGAATACGCATACTTCTGGATTGTGATTCTACGTTCATTATCAAGGTCGATTAAATGGTTAAGTAAGTTATTTTTACAGTCATCGGCGCTATTGTACCTACCCTTGCTTACCATCAGGCTAGGCGAGGTCAGATCAATCAATCAATCAATCAATCAAAATGTCACGCCTTTTTCCCACAGGGATAGGCAGAGACAATGGAGCGCCACTTACCACGATCCTTACATAACTCCCTTGCTTCCTTCATACAGGCTCTGTGGTTATGGGCACTAGGCAACCTGGCTTTTCTTTCTTCGCTTCCTTCACATTCACAAATAAAATCACATTTATAAATCTCATGTAAATGGATACGTTAAACAAGGCAGGCCCAGGAGGGTGTTCGCCGACCAAATCGGTGACATCCTCAAGAAAGCTAGGTTGCCTAGTTCCCATAGCCATAGATCTTGTATGAAGAGAAATGTGAATGTGAAGGATGCGAGGAAGTTGTGTCAACCCACTAAGAGTATTGTATTCTAAGTTCAAGGTAACGAAGTCGTTAACTGATACAGAATTTGACCTCTACAACCTTATTACTATTTGTGAGATAAATAGACCACCCAACAATGAGGTTATTAATTGCAATAAAGGTCTCTCGTGGCATCACACTTATTTGACATCTTATTTTATTAGGGCTCGACATGCTAGTCAGCAATGCGACATGCTAGTCTACAATGCGACATGCTAGTCTACAATGCGACATGCTAGTCTACAATGCGACATACTAGTCGAGTCCCAATAATCCTCAAATGGGGGCCGACCGCGCAACTTTAATGAAAATTAAAATGAAATTCATTCCCATTTGTCAAAAGTTAAGTAAGCTGGAATCCCCAATCGGGTATCGCCCCAAAAGACTACAAGGCGAAAAACATTAATAATTTAAACCTAGATAAATATTTAAATAAAAGACAGACATAAATGCAAATAGCAATGTGTAAATATAGATTTATATGACGTCACTATATCTCATTAGCGCATAACTAGTTTAGCTTAAAACAAAATAGAAGAAAAACAGTTCAATTAAAACGTAACTAGTTATTTTAAAAGGTTAATGGACTCAAGTTAGAAATAAATTGCTAACAAAATACTCTTAAAACATGTTGCGAATATATTTAATGATATATGATATAATCTGACCTTGAGTTTTCTGATGGTAAGCAAGAAGAGGCCCAAACGCGCATGTTAAATATTGTGTTTTGATTACATTTCTAAACTAAGCAACTAAAGTTCTTGTATCATAGAAACATGACAATCAAAGTACATATCGTCGGCCTAACTCGTTAACCTGCTAAGTCCGTTTTTGGGCAAAACTTACTTTTTATACAATTTAGAAGGTTAAGACTATTCTCTATCGTTTGGTAAAGGAAAAATAACGATATTAGCTTTAAAAAGGCTAAAAAGGCTATACCCGAAAAACTGCTATCTGACTAACAGCCAATCTCCACAATGAAAACCTGCTTAATCCTTTAGGGCTTAAGCAGGTCCAAATGCCTATCAATTCGCGATATTTATTGGCATTTTTTAGTCTACTTTTGCTTTATTTAATTGTGTAAACAACCAGGGCCGTCTTAAGCATATTCAGCACCGGGATGTCAAGGCTCCGCTCGCGTGGTCTCAGTGTAGTAGGTACCTATCAAAATTTACGGCGGTCGGCATGCGCCCCCTAAGACTCTGCGCCCGGGTGCACTGCACCCCTTGAACCCCCGGGTAAAGACGGCCCTGTAAACAACAAAATTATAAACAAGCTAGGTTCATTTTGTTTCACCTATAAGTTTTTATTGTTTTTTGTTTTCTCCAAATTATATGTTTTTTTTTATATTCAAATCCTAACCTAAACTTAAGGGATTTGGCAGGTTTATTATTTTATTTGAAAATAAATTAAACAGTTAATCAATATCAGACACCTCAGCTATAAACACCAAGTTTGTATCTTACTAGAGATGGTTTAACCACTCATTTTTGAGTAGTCAAATTGTTAATTAATATTATATAATATGATATCGTAATTATAGTGTTTAAGAGATAGTCACTTTAACTATCCAAAAAGAACTGGGCTCAAAAATAGTTGAAATGTGGCGAAAAGCAGGCAGCGGGTAGCCGTTTTGCCACGTTTAATGTTATCGAAGGAATGGAGAAAAAGTAACATAAAGTATGTCAGATGATATAATGATGATGATGATAAGACACTTATTCACATCTTGAGTGTGAATAAGACGAATCAAAAGGACTCGCCCACTATGGTCCCTACACAGTGTTTTGATCTGGGGTCGACCCGACAGCCAAAGCATATTAGAGCGTGGGACTATTGTTGTCTGAGAGAATGGCAAAGTGTATGAGTGTTTGTCTCTGGTGACCTTCTGGCGTACACCACGCACGTCTGGGGTGAAGCGTTGGATAGAAATGGAGAGGCCTTTGCCATCGGCTTGGGCATCTCCAAAGCGTTAGACGAGGTCTAGCATAAGGCCCTTTTATCCAAGCTCCAGGCATACGGTTTACCTGACCGGTTAACCGAGGCCGCTCCATACGCGTTGTTGTGGATGAAAGCGCGTCATGCAGGGTTGCAACTTCGCAGACACATGGCGGCTTTGTGCGTCCTCTATCACCTATACCACGAAAATGTTCCGGGAAGCTCTTTAACCTTGTTCCTGCCTCATCTTTTTACAACCACAATACCCGTACAGGTCGGGAAAGGCATCTGCAGCAGTCGAACAAAAAAGTTCGGTGCGTCTATTCTTTGTAGAACAATCGACAAGTGGAATGCTTTCCCAGCCCATGAGTTCTCTCCTGGACTTGGATCCTACAAACGATGCGTGAAAAGCATCTTTGGCCGGCATAGTAGCGGCGACTGGGGGAGCCGTGAACTGACTCGTCTTTTTTAGTCGTTGTCAATCTCCTCCTCTTGCTTATCATCAGGCGAGTTGACGTCATGGTTGACTGTCCGTCACCATGGCTTTTCAATCTATTCATATATTGTTGCCTGAAAGAGTTGCGTGAAATAAAGTATGGTTTGAGAATCATGACTTACTATTCATATGTCTCTAGTACGTCAGACGATCAAGTATTCTTGCATCGTCGGCGTATAAGTTACAGGAAATGGTTGCTATTATGAAATCAAAATTATAAAAGAGAGGTATGACAGTAAATGTAAACAAAACTAAAGTAATGGTTTGGGAGAGAGAGAGCACAAAATAGTAGAATTCGACAGTAATAGACGGAAAGAAAGTGGAACAAGTAAAACAATTTGTTTACTTAGGAAATTATTTACAAGAGATGGGAAGTGTGATGAAGATATTGAGAGAAGAGCTCAAAAGGATAATATAATGTACGGTGCTATCCATAGTATCAATAGAACAATAAAAATAATGTATGAAAAGTAACGGATGGCTGTTCATAATGCGGTTTTGTTTTGAGAGTAAAATTAACGCTGTAGAAATGCGGTCATAAAAGAGTGACGATAGCAAATGGGATAAGGAATAGTGCACTGTGCGATAGATGTGGTTTGAAAGAAGATGTAGTGACAAGGAATGCTTAAAAGGATGAGTGAAAGTAGATTAACGATAGGAATTTATAAATCTGATGTAGATGGATGCGTTAAACGAGGCAGACCTAGGAGGGTGTTTTCCGCAACGATTTAAATATTCGGTTTTTCGACAAATTGGAGACATCCTCAAAAAAGCTGGGTTGCCTAGTGCCCAAAACCGTAGAGCGTGCATAAATAGAATTGTGGATGTAAGGGAAGCGAGGGAGTTATGTCAGGATCGTGGCAAGTGGCGCTCTATTATCTCAGCCTATGGAAAAAAGGCTCTTCAATTAATAATTATAAAATATTTAACCAGTTACAACTACATACATTATTATACCTTCGATTATAATAATGTAACTTAACTATGACAGCTTTTTTTATTAAAAATATATATATTTTAGTTGTAACATTGTTTCCTGATAAAGAAGATTGCTTGTTTTATTTTTAATAATAACTATAATTCAAATAACAAATTAAATTAACTTTTTTATAAAATTAACAAAACATTACAAACCGACTTAAATTAAGTGTAAAAACTGCTAAGTCCTCAAAGAAATTCAGACTTCACAATGAAAAGCTGCTAAATAATTTATTTTCCTGAATTTTTCCGAGATGAATATAAAATATGCTACTAATTATATACTAAAATATCGAGGGAATTAGGAGTAACCAACGGGATTTTCAGATTTTGGATCCCTAAATTAATAAAGATATTATTCAGTTTTTTCTTCGTCCTGTAAACTATGCAAAAAAGGACTTAGCAGGTTAACGAGTTAGGCCGACGATATATCAAAGATGACGACAGGCGTGGACGAACGGTTCAGCGATTGGTTTGATGCGCGTAAAGTCCCGGGTTCGATCCCCGGTCGGAGCAAATATTTGTTTCATAGCTTTTATTTGCAATATTTAATATTATTAAATATTACTAAAAAAAAAGAGATGGATATTTGCTTCAGATCTGGTTATCAAAGAGTGGTAGGCAGTGGTACCCAGTCTGCCGATCCGGGGTAGTACCACCACTTACAAGTATACAAAACGTGAAGTGATTTGGTCACGTTTCGGGATCAGCTTGTAAGTTGCCGGTTCCATCTAGGCTGGCATAGTGGATGTGATTGCTACTCACAGTTATTGAATTGTGGTAGCAGTGACATTCATCCATGGACCACACTTCGGCTTAACATTAAGCGGGGTGCTGTCATATGTCGAGTCACAATAAAAAAGAATACATTGGTACCGGCAAGTGGTTTAGAATTTAGAACCTATACTTTCTGTTTGCGTAACCATTGCACTGACACTACACCACGATCTCCTTAAAAGCACTTAAGCTTTGTGGTTTTATAACCTCTCTTTCTCTCTCTAATAACAACTAGCAGAAAATGGTCAACGGTATTAAGTTTAACAATTGTAAATGCAAAATTTTATATCAAGAAAGATCAAACCATACTCATATTCCGTAATATCATACATTACATGCAAAATATATACAAATAATCAATTTCTTATTATTATTATTTACCTTATTATTATTTATTTATTAAAGGTGTACACAACAGTTACCTGAATTTAATTGAACATAATTTAAAAATCAAGGTTGTATTCCATTACTGCATACACACAGATTCAACAGTTGCAATTGACGGTAACAAAAAATAACAATTAAATCCCAATACATATTTTCTAAATAACTAAGATTAACAGATAAAACTTAACAAATTGATACGAAACTATTATAGGTTTACTGGGTGGCAGACTTCTCGAGGACGTCGGTGACGCCCCTTTTAAAGGACGAGAATTTGGGATTAAATATATCTAATTTATCCTTATATTAAGTAATATAAGTAATATAACAATCCTTTACTGAGAAACAGATTAAATTTAAAGTATATTATTAAATTTAAGTATTAGGAGGGTGTTATCCGACCAAATCGGAGGATGTTCAAGAAAGCTAGGTTGCCTAGTGCTCATAACCACTATAAAGAGAATTGTGGATGTGAAGAAAGCAAGGGAGTTGTGGTAAGGATCGTGGTAAGTGGCGCTCCATTGTCTCTGCCTATCCCTGTGAGAAAGGGGCGTGACAATTTGATTTAATTTGATATATTTTAAACTATAAATAAAAAAGTATCATTTTATGACGTCGCATCAAAGATATGAAATTAAATTAAATTGTCCCACAGGGATAGGCAGAGACAATGGAGCGCCACTTGCCACAATCCTGGCACAACTCCACCGCTTCCTTTTTACGAAGTCTCCAAATAACTAATAATAATTTGCTCTTAGTTAAAATATAGTACTCAGAATATGTGGGATGCGCAAACAAAACGTTTTTGCACTTATCGTAAATTTTCATATAAGAAAATACACTTCAAAGACACGTTTCATATTGAAAGAAAACACGCTTGTGTTCTTCATTTAAAATATATTGATCCGTTACTTTGTCCTAAACAAAGAATTCATAAATTACTTTCAAACAGGATGAGGAATACAATCAATCAAATTGTCACGCCTTATTTCCACAGGGATATGTAGAGACAATAGAGCGCCACATGCCACGGTCTATACACAACTCCCTCGCTTCCTTCACATTCACAATTCTCTTCATACAAGCTCTATGGTTATGGGCACTAGGCAACCTAGCTTTTTTGAGGATATCTCCGATTTGGTCGGCGAACACTCTCCCGGGGCTGCCTAAATATGGAATATGCAAGTTTTTATAAATAACAGTTGCTGAGCTTCTTAAAATATTATCTGTCTATGTCTACATTGATAGGTGAAGTCTAGCCACCATTTAAAACCAAATAGATTTTCGTGAACCCCCTTTTTTTTGTCAATCAGTGGCCAAAGGTCACAAGGCTCTTAGCTAAGAGCGATTTAAAATAAAAAATTAAAGTGACATTAAATATTGTTTAATAAAAAAAAAACCTTTTATATAAAAAATCTACGTGGGTATGACCCTATATCCAGATAAGTTGATTAATTGCGAATCAGCCTCTGAAGGAACTGACAAAAAAAGGGGGTGACTACGTGACCTTAATGATGGTTCTCTCACGTGGTTTGAGCCTTACGGGCAACTTCAAGCCTGTGAGCTACACGCTACTCAAAACCACGGAGACAGGTGTTCGCAGGTCCACGTAGCGAGCTGGTGGGAGTGCTGGTGTGGTTCTCCAACCGTATTCAGTCCAGCTGTAGTCCAATCCGACCGTAGTCTTTTGGAATCAGTGGTTTAAATTATTTTGGAGGCTAAAGACTATGAAGTTATGTAAACAAATACAAAAAAGTTCGTTAGTTTACCCACCACGTCAAACATTCTAGCAATGTAGGGTGCATTGGCCCTATATTAAAAAAAAAAACAATGGTAGTAATCAAATTGCATCCGTGCAAAGAGCCTTAAATAGGGTAACCATAAGTTTGTATGATAATGAATTTATTTTATTTTTATTCACATTTTTATACTAAGCTAGTAAAGTGCTTGTATTATAGAAACAGAACAACCAAAGTACATATATCAAAGATACAAGATCCGTTTGCGTAACCACTGCACTACCACTACATAACCTTTTTAATAAGATATCTGTGAATCTGATCAAGGAATTCAATCAAGGCGACGCTGGTGTTTTGTAATGGTCACGCAAACCATTCAATATTCCGCGATTACAAATATTAATTATTCCAGGTTACATATATTGGTACATATTATAATAATTTATCAAATATATTGTTTCGCTGATTTGTTCCACTGCTGTGCAAAAAAAGGCCTTCCTCTCTTTTTTACATACCTTGCTGTCTCTCGCCAAAAGTTTATCTCGCAGCTACGTTTATGGCAGATTTACTGTTCGCGGAACTTGTCAAATAGTATTTGCGAATTCGGTTCGGATAATATTTAAACACTATTATTGTCTTCTTAGATTTGCGCGAACATTGATTAATGAACTAAACAAATTTTATACGGCTTACTATCGTCTTTTTTTGGTTCTTTATTTTACATTTTTTATTATTCCGACGTTTCAAAAGATTTGCAGCCATCGTGGTCACGGGGAAACTCTCAATAACCAATAAGTACCCAAAATAGCACGCGATAGAAAGCCGCATAAAATTTGTCTATATATTTTTTTATTGTGACACGAAATTTGACCACGACCCGCCTGATGATAAACCAGTTAGTTCACGTCTGCCCCAGTCGCCGTCACTATGCCGGCCAAATAAAATCCAAATTATGTCTAAATAAATCCAAAAGCATGGTAACTCCAACCATAACAGAAATCGTGTGGCCTACGTGACATTTGTCGCGTACACATAGTACCGTTAGCAGAATAAATTACTTAGTCTAGATTAAAGTAACAATTAATACATTGCATTAAAATTACGTCAGAATTCTGTTTCGAATGTAAATTTATTTTTAACTGATACCGTTTTTTTTATTGAAACACAATTTGACCTCGAGTTACCAGAATTCATTTATGTAGATCGGCATAGTGGGTGTGACTAATTTATACGTAGTGGACGCTTTTAGCCATGGATCGCGCTTCAGCTAACATCAGGCTGTACACTTTTTTATTTTTGCTTGACATATTTTAGTGCCTCACTTGATATTAGAGTGGGGTAAAGGCGACTGCTACTAGGCGACTGCTAATTCAGTTAAAAAACTGCAAGTAAGTAACAGTCGCATTCACTCTGCCGGCCTAATTGGCCTAATCGTCCCTCTATCGATCGTCTATCGAATATAGAAGTTGTACAAATAAAATGCATACAGACAGACTAACAGCGCGCCGTGTCATAACGCTTCTCAAAACCAATAATAAGCTTGACCCATATTTTTTATGCTATCCATACTATTGCAGTGACAAAAAGTCACAAGCTATTTTAATATTTATAACAACCAGAATAGAGTTCATTATCCTACACACTTATAACAAAATATATAAATTGATTTTGCATTCTGTAGAAATTAAAATAAAGTCTATATTTAATAGTTTTCTAATAAAAGGCCAACAGCAGCATTTAGAAATTGTAGTGGCCCTTAATTCATGTCCTTAACACATATAAGGTTTTAGGAAACATTTCCTAAAAAATATTAGACATTCACACAGGGATAAGCAGAAACTGTGGAGAACCACTTTCCACGATTCACACCTCAAACATAAGCATACCTAGAATTCACTACTATACAACGTAGGCACAAGCACCACACATTTATTTGGTCTGCATAGTGACGGCGACTAAGGCAACCGTAACTCAACTTATTTCAGTCGTCAGCGCTCTTGGACTTCAATCAATCAATCAAATTGTCACGCCTTTTTCCCACAGGAATTGGCAGGGTCAATAGAGCGCCACTTGCCACGATCCTGACACCATTCCCGCGATTGAAATAAATTCTTCTTGTCACATGCCTTTGGGAAATCATGGTAGCGTCTGACAATGCCCTTTCTAGAAAGTCTATGCGAATTAATTTATTTAATTTTTTAAATTCAATGTCTTTACTGTTCTTTCCAAAGAATTTGGACTTAAGAAACAGAAGGAGCCCTAAAATAGCGACAAAAAACAACCGTTTATACGATTTTCACTTATGGCATTAAAATGAAGTCAAAAGGGGATGAATATACATTTTTACATTCGTAATTTAGAAGGTTGACACTAGTTTTGATGATCATTTGACAACCTAATTTGACAGAATAACAAATGACATTAAAATACTTCAAAAAAGGATGAAACAATTATGCCGCTACTCTTACTACCACGTGACTTTTAATTAAGCAGTATTAAAAGTAAACCACAATTACAAGTACTTGTATTTGCAAAAAAGTAGTGCCAACCTTTGAAATAAAGGAATTGAAGTACAAGTAGTTGTCTCTTTCAGTCACACGTGGTATAAACATAATATAAATGAGACAAACAACAATGAATTAATTCTTATTTTAGCACAGATTCTATTATTTCCAAAATCTTTTGATTCTTTCAATGTCTTTATCAAAGTTCCTATCTCTTGTAAGCATAGTACCTGCCGAAATAAACAAATCGTTTAACTTGTACCACTTTCTTTAGCAGTTATAAATATCTGCCATCACCAAAAGTGGCACAACAGCTACAAATCTCTGTCTACCTTATTAGGGCGTACGCGTGACTTACATTCAAGAATGCATATCGACACATAAATAAAAATAAAACACGACCACTCTGAGCCTTGTCAAAGACAATGCAAAATTACTTCCTATCTTCCGGTTTCAACAACAAAAACAGTATTTAAGCTTTATTACATTGCAATAAAGACTAAAATCGCTTAACAATATTTAAACATTTTATAACTGAGTTCTAACCAGATTAATAACTCTAAGTCTTATTACAGTGTTTTAGAGTCCATATTCGTATAATTGTAAAATAATATAAGTATTAGCATAAAATACTTTAAAAGAAAATAATATACTATAATAATTATAGCATCTATTACAAAGCAATAAAGTCTAAATTTCTCCAAAAGGAATTGTTGAATTATTGTTAGAGTAATGACATTAGGCCTTGTAATAAATCTGGTTCCGTAGTACAGATAAGATTAATTGTATGGATGGATGTACTGTTTTTTTATTGTGACGTGACATCTGACCTCGACTTGCCTGATCGTAAGCAAGAGTGCCAACGACTTAAGCAACTGATTCAGTCGCCACCAGCAAAAGAAGGCTACAACTATTAAATAACTGCAGTAACATGCACTATGCCGGCCTAATTGGAACTGGTAAAGGTGATCTCGAAACGCGACTATGTCACTTCACGGTCTCCCTACCACTGTATGAGCCACGAATGTCTGCGAACCCTTATCAAATAGGATTAGTAAAGTTGGAGCAATGCTCGTTCATCTTCTTCAAATGACATTAAGGACTATGGAACAACTATTGAGCATGTCGCAGTTAGAGGCCGCGTACGACCATTCGACAAACCCATTTTCTTATTCATTATTGTGCCTCTGACCTTTGCTTACTTAAAGCCGCCGACTAATAAAACATAATCTTCAACATATTTAAATTTAATTTCCAGGCTTAGGGTTTTGTCAGGGAGCGTATTCTAGGCTTAAACCTCACAGGTTTAACACCGCAATTAAATCTCGTTTCCCAGATTTTTTCTAATTGTTTTGCGGTGTCTAATTGTCTGTGGTCTAGCCATAACGGAACAGCCCATTTCCAATCACACACGTACTAAAGCGAAAAACATGTATTTCCTTCAAATAAAGATTTAAGAGAAAATCGTGATTTAACTGAGAAAATGAACATAATTGAGGTAGAAGAAACCCTAACAATTTAAATTAAAAAGTACTAAATCAAACAAATTTTATGCGGTTTACTATCGCGTTTATTTTGATTTTGATTTTACAATTTTTTTTATTTATATCGACGTTGTAAAATCAAAACCAAAATAAACGCGATAGTAAGCCGTATAAAATTTGTTTGATTCATTAAACAATGTTCGCGTAAAATCTATTAAAAAGTACTTTTTATATTGTTACTTAAGTTGTCAAAAGATAAACAAGGGGAAGTCCCCGAGTGTTGACGACCGAAAATAAACGTAGGTACTTAGTGGGTGCCTCAGGCGAAAGATGTTTTTTTAGCGGATTTAGGTAAAGGTGGGACGATCTCGAATTTTTTTGAACCGAGTTAGGTCGGATTCGCAAACCGAATTAATGAATGCAATTTTACAAACCGTTTACAAAAAAAGTTTTTAGAAAAAAGTTTACAAACCGAGTTGACAATTCGGTCCGACAATCTTAATTGCCTAACACATAATTATGGTTTGCTATAGAATTTCGGATGTCAAATATGACTACATAAATTTGGTGTATAATCTAAAATTATATATACTTAGATATATAATAGTCCAAACCGGTTTATTGTAGATGTTAAACGACCCAACTCGGTTTAACCCGGGTTGAAAAGTCGAGTCGGTACTGATCTCAGGAGAACAGGAGGGCTGGCTAAGCACCCCACCTGTAAATTGTTCGACAAAGAAACGATGCGCCGAACCATTAGTTCGACTGTCGATTTGATGCTTGCGAATGCTTCCCCTGACGCAGTGATCACAGGCGATGAGGGACGCTTACACGCAAAGGCAGCGATATTACAGAGACTTTAAAATTCTCATTACTCTCGGACAGCTCGGTGGATGCAATGAATCAAGGGCATCGTGTATTACTATCTTTTCATAATAATAAATCGAGAATATGCTTAATAATTCATAAACCCCTAGAATTCTTGAATGTTTAAAGACAAAAAATTTGCAACGCCATCTATATTAAATCTGACGAAATAACTTAAAGTTCAATAAAATCCCAGTAGATGGCAGGGCTATTTCAAAAACAATTCTAACGTTTTATTATTTTAAAATTATATTTTCATTAGATTAAAATGCTTTTACAGATTTACATAACTATGAAGTATATGTTCACTGAAAATAAACCAAAAACATTTGTCAAAATTAGTTTATTTTAAATGGAAAAAATCAATCAATCAATCAAATTGTCACGCCTTTTTCCCATTAGGATAGGCAGAGACAATAGAGCGCCACTTGCCACGATCCTGACACAACTCCCTCGCTTCCTTCACATCCACAATTCTCTTCATACATGTTGGGAAGATGAGTAAAAGAATATTTACGAAAGGAGTTTATAAATCTGATGTGTATGGATGCGTTAAAGGAGGCAGACCCTGGAGGGTGTTTGCGGTCAAATCGGAGACATCCTCAAAAAAGCCTGCCTAGTGCCTATACCCGTTTAAGCTTATATGAAGAGAATTTTGGATATGAGAAAAGCAAGGGAGTTGTATCAGGATCGTAGCAAGTGGCGCTCCTTTGTTTCGCCCTACCCCTGTGGGAAAAAGGTGAGAATAATTGATAGGTTGATTGATTGATAAATGGGATATTAATGGCAATAATTACTCACCAAGTATAGCACGCAGATGACCTTCTAACGTCTGCAATATAGTACTTTTAATCTCTTTAACATGTTTCCCAAGAAATTGTTCGCAGGCTGTCGTCAGCAGCTCCTCTGCCTTCATCACCTTGCACTGAGCCACACCTGTCACTGTTAATGGTACACCTTGGGACGTCTCCACATTCTCGCACACCGGATTTAGTGTCATAACCTGGGGGAATAAATATATAAGTGAAAATAGAGTTAAAGGAATTTATAAATCTGTTGTGGATGCAAGCCCAGGAGGGTGTTGGAGACATCCTCAAGAAAGCTCAGTTGCCTAGTGCCCAGAACTAGTGCCAGTGCCGTAGAGCTTGTATGAAGAGAATAGTGGATGTGAGGGAAGCGAGGGAGTTGTGTCAGGCGCTCCTTCGTCTCCTGCTGGAAAAGGCATGACAATGTGACAATATTATTTGACTCGATATAGAACAGGACCTAGCCTGATGCTAAGCTGGAGTGCGTTCCATAAATGGAGGCAACCGCTACTACAGTTTAATAACTGTAAGTGCCTTGCTAGTTGGAAGCGACAACTTACAAGCTTATCCCGAAGATCGACTAAGTTACTTTCCCGGTTTGTATACTTGTAAGTGGTGGTACTACCCTGGAACAGCAGACTGGGCACCACTGCCTACACTAAAGCATACATATCCGCCTCTTTTTTATTAACAATAATTGCAAGTATTACCAATAAAAGCTATGAAACAAAT
Organism: Tinea trinotella; assembly: GCA_905220615.1. Classification (NCBI taxonomy): domain Eukaryota; kingdom Metazoa; phylum Arthropoda; class Insecta; order Lepidoptera; family Tineidae; genus Tinea; species Tinea trinotella. Next base: position 2,265,433 of record HG992325.1, read on the forward strand.
ATTTGCTCCAACCTCGCGCCTATCGTCAAAATGTGAAAGAAGAAAGTAATAATAATAAAAATAACATACCTCAAGTGATATCTTCTGCACATGGGTGACACAGCAGGAAGCCCATGCCCATCCACCAACAATGGTACGCTTCTTCGTAGAGCCAAACCAGCCGCCTGTGACAAAGAAGTAAGAGATATAGACAAATATTATATTATCCGAAGGGCTCTTGTCACTGTTGGAGTACCCGCAATACTAAAACCCTCTGGTATTGCGCGGAGCGACGGCAAGAGATCCGACGGCATGACTGTTGAGCCGTGGAAACTTGGTAGGTCTTTGGTGTGGGATGCGACATCCTTGGACACATTAGCCCCATTTCACATCCGTGCGGTGATTTTTGCTGAAAACCTCAAGCTGCGCAAATACGCCAACCCCGGTACAGCTTGCTCCCGAAACGCGACCAAGTCACTACCCTTCTTTGACAACTAAACCCTGAGCAAATATGCTTCTCTTTTTTCTATTAAATTTATTTAAAATAATTTAATTAAAATTATTTTCAATTAAAATTTTGAAATTATTAATTTATTAATAAATATTACAAATAATAGCTATAAAAAAATATTTGCTTCGAGCGGGATTTAAACCCGGAACTTTACGCGTAACGAACTGGAGTGCTAACCAATGCGTCAAGCCTGTTACCAATGGCTTGTACAGATCAAAATAAATAAATACCCATTAAAACAAAGCATACTTAAACTTGAAATAGTTTATAATCCGTCTCGTTGACACGTGACAGCCGTCTGAGAGAAAGTCTCAAGCAAGATCATTGGCCTTTCAAGCAGTTTACCTTGCGCGACATTGAACGAATTCATGTACCACAATTTTGTCACAATTTAAAAGTCACTTTTTCAATAACAGCACCTGACTGATGTTAGGTTGAGTAAGAGAGTTTTTTATTGGTTTCCTCCAGGACGGTGGAAGCTTAGTTGAAGAATATCTTAAGCAAGATCTAATGTTTTATTAAGTGTAGGTAACTTAGAAGGGGCGCATCCTCGATGCTTGCCCTGGGCGCCGTATCCGATCGGTACGCCACTGCCTACTGCCAAGCGTAGAGATTATGGCAACCTATTATGGGGATTTACAATTGTCTCAGTCGCAGTGTCTTAACAGTTCGCTTTATAGATCTTTTTCAGTATACAAACCGTGATGTGACTAAGTCGTGTTACGGGATCAGCTTGTAAGTTGCCGGTTCCAATTTGTCACATGCCAGTATAGTGAATGTTTTACAATTCGACGGAATGCGGATGCTTTCCTGCCCCCCTAGCACGGCAATCCAAGAAGCAAACTAAAAAATATTCCAACTCATTTTAAATAACTTACTAGAACAGTGTAAATAGGATATTAAACGTTCTGTAAAACTTCACACAAAACAACGTAAAAACTTTAATAAATATATAAATATTTTAAACATTTTGATGTGCCGGCCTAATACGTTATTTGAAATGAGTTACAATAATATTCCTTGCAGTTCTTAATTTTGCTTCTTGGATTGCCGTGCTAGGAGGGCTGGACCGGGTATCACGGATCACGGAAGTAAAGAGACGAGGTAGGAACAAGGTTAAAGTACCTAAGATTATTGTGGTTTGTAATTTACAGGCGATAATAGATTGTAAAGGAAAATAACTTTCACTTTTATCTTAGCGATCCCGTTTGCTTCCTTCGCATTTCCTTCCTGATTAAAACAAGTCTGCAAATCGTATCTAGCATACCTAAAAGCAACTATCAGTCTACACCGATACATTGTTGGGATAACACATTCGTACTTCATAAAGGTAAGTTTTTTTTACCATTCTATACTAAGCTACTAAAAGTGTTTGTATCATAGAAACTAGGCGACCAAAGTACATAATAGTATATATCAAAAATACATTAGTGGTTTGAACCGGGCTTGAAAGTGGTTTGGTTTGCGTGTCTATTTTACTACCACCACACCACGGTCGCCTTTTATTATTATTTGTGATGTGACGCATTTTTTTATTGGAACGAGAAACTTGACTTTGACTTGCCTTTTCCTGGCGACTCAGGCAAGTTAATGTCAAGTAAAAGGTCAAGAGCGCCGATGACTGATAAAACTGATTTTAAGGTCCCAGTCGCCGTCACTATGCCGACCAAAGGTGCTTAGCTTAGGCTTAGAGTATACATATAAGGCAGAGTATACTATAATGTATACACAAAAGTGCTTAGTGCAAACGTTTCGTTTAAATGACACCTAGTAACTAGTTGTCGAGGGTTCGTTTCTCGGTCAATTTCATAACGCGTTTATCGCTCGTGCAGATACCGCACAGACTAATCAGGGGGCGGATTCGAACGGCGTCAATTGTAAGTTGTTTATGATAAAACATTGAGAACACTTTCTAAGTTTCTCGATGCGTTAGTTTATTTGTTAAATCCCTTTAGATTATACTTGGAGAAAATAAATATCTTAGTAATATAATGTAGATAGATATTTTTGTAATGTAAATGTAATAGATATTTTTGACGACTACAGGAGTAGCGTGGTGGTGTGCTACTAGCCTGTTACACGGGTGTCCCGGGTTCGATTCTCGGTCAGAGCAAATATTTGTTTTATAGATTTTTTTGTAATATTTAATAGTAAGATGAAATATTACAAATATTTTTAATTAAAAAAGATGCAGTTATTGGCTCCGGGTTTGGTTGTCAAAGTGTGGTAGACAGTCAGTCTGCCGATTTAGGGTAGTAGCACCACTTTTAATTGTGACACGACATTTGACCTCGACACGGCCAATGATAAGCAAGAGGAGATCCAGATCCAAGATTGTTTCAGACTACGACTGAAACAACTGAGTTAGTTCACGGCTGCCTCAGTTGCCGTCACTATGCCGGCCAAAGTATACAGTGAAGTGGTTTCATCGCATTCCGGGACTAAACTTGCCTTGCCCTGCCGGTTCCAACTACGCTGGCATCGTGGCAAAGTTGAGTTAGTTATGTAGCGTAAAAAAAAAAACAATAATGTAAAAAGAGTTTACCTCTTACGTAACCTTTTTTTAGTAACAGTTAGAAGGTTCCGGAAACTTCGATAAAATAACGTGTCATACATTTTACTTTCATCACCTATTACCGTGCCTTCCGATCATAGACTATAAACAATTCGACGGTGGCATTCTACAGGGCCCAATTCTCTTCGTGACTTGACGGATTTTTTTGTGATTTGACGCTACGTGGTCAATGACGTGATAAAACGCACAAGTTCCCTGCTAGTGGGGAAATCGTATGACGGTGAATCTTGAAGCGTTAGCAGGGGATGCAAGATTTGATCCAGAAGTTAATATCTCTGTTCATAAAGGGCCAGAAAAAAATCGTAGAAAATTGCTTCTTTGTAGTCCTTTGCTGGGGTGACAAAGATCGTCTATTGTGCCGACCTTTTACAAGTTCGCACTAAAATTGTAATTTAGTGCGTAAAATAGTAAAATGAGTCTATTAGTTTTTCATCTGTGACTCCGACTCACTGATAAATGAAAGAAAAAAGTACAAATTCCAAACGAAAGTAGTTAATATACCTTTAATATAACTGCTTTAAAATTACTGTTAACTGACGTCAATACAAAAACGTATTTTTCACGAGTATCATACATAGGGCGCGCTATATGATACCGGAACAAGAAACTGTTTAAAAAGTATTTAACTAACTTTTTTTTTAATCAATTTTATTAGGGTATTTAACTAACTTAAAAGTAACGAAAATAAAATATTCATCTCAAATGGCGGGCTACATAATTTACACATGCAAGTATTTTTACATTGGTCAATCCAATTGTCAGAAGGATAGTACGAGTATGAGGTGTTGTTCAACATAATGAAACAACACCTCAATTCGCACAGCGTTAAACATAGACATAATGCGATTAAAATAAGAATAGGACGGAATCGGCGCCATTTTGTGACGACTAACTCTGGAACCAACTTCACTTTAGTATAGTTTTTTTTTCTTTGCGGTCCGCCAAGAAAAAGACACCTTTGAATCGGTCAAGTGAAGTTAGTCAACAGCCCGTCCTAGTCTTATTATAATAGCATTGTACCATAGAGTATTTCTATACACGATTTTGCTAGAAATATCTCTTGCTCTCACACATCAATAATTCTGTTCATGATAGCTTTATGCTTTTAAAAAATGTGCGGTCCATGAATGAAGGCGATGTCAGCAGTCGCATCCACAATGCACCTCAAACGCAACTGCCTTTCTACCTCTGGTTTATAGTCTTTCAATGAATACAACAAAATTACTGTACTACCAATACTTGTAAAAACTAAAAGTCTAAACATCCCGTTTAGTACAGCTACTCCCACCCAACCGGCTGAATGTCATGGTATTACACTCATGCGGTAGTCAACATTGTACATTCACTTCAACTCTACGCGTTTCTATGAAAAACAAAAACTTAAAAACAAAACAAGTTTATAAATTAAAAAATAAAAGTTTATAAATTAATTGTCAATTTATAAAATTCGAATTATTTATCCAAAATTTAAAGTTCATAAGAATAGAAAGTGTATTTGTTTAAATTTCAATTAAAAAGTTGTTTAATATTCTTACCGCGTGTGCTCAAAAAGTTGGGGACGAAGGAATATCAATGTTGGAATCCGTTATACTGTATATGAAGGGAAGTGATGTGAAAACGGATATTAGTTCGTGAAAGTGATTTCTTCGAAAAGGTATAGTCACATTCAACTTAAGCGATATAATTATAACGAGAGATTTTACAAATTTACCAGTTTATAGCGACCGTGGTATAGTGGTAGAGGAAAAGTCTCGCTAACCAAGAGCTCTCGGTTCAAAACCACTTGCCAATACCAAAGTATCTTTGATTATGTACTTTGGTCGTCCTATTTCTATAATACAAGCATGCTTATTATCTTACGAGACGTCAATTTGATTGAGACGTCAATAAAATTGACGTATCTTTGTCACATGGATAGGTAGAGATAATGGAGCGCCACATGTCACGAGCCTGGAACAAACCTTTCGCTTAATTCAAATCCCCAATTCTTTTATTTCGTCGCCTCATTTATCGCTTCGTAATGTTGGGGATAGCTTGTACGGAGCTTTAATTGGTCACGCGAACCAAGAACTCTAAGTTTAAACCACCTGCCATGTATCTCTAGGTTTAGGAAGAAGAGGAAGAAGCGCTTGAAAAAGAGCATTCTATAGAAACCACTAGAATGCCTTACCATTCCACTTCTTACAAAACCACTCCAATAGCTTTACCATAAACAATTAACAAGTAGAATGCTTCACCAGCCCACGTGTTCTCCCCATCCTTGAATCCTTCCAGCGTGAGGTGAAGAAGACTCTTTGATGAGTATAGTTACGACGACTGAGGCAGCAGTAAAAAGCCGGTATTTTTAATCTGCCCTCTTGGATATATCCTTGCTTATCATTAGACAAGTCAAGGTTAGAAGTCGCATCACAAAAATAGTTTTAACGCGATAGTAAGTGTGTTAGTGCTCTCCTTATATGCAAAGACCGCGAAATAATACAATCGTGTTTCGGAATTATATTAAGAGCTGCCGGTGTTCAGCGGAGGAGTTTGCGAGATGAATGCGGTTAAGAGGACTTGCATACTTCAAACCCTGAAGAGTCGTCTGTCCTCTTGGACCTTGATCCTTTTGGAAGGGCTTACCATTAGGGGAGAAAATTCGAGGGAAATATCTATAAAAACACTACTTTCTTTAATACAAATTAGGTCTATAAAATTTCTAATTGCTCAACACCCAATAAACGTGTGTAGTTTATTAAAAGGATGTATTACATAAAAACAAAGTACTCGTACATTGAAATTTAATATATTCAATACATGCAAAACACATAACTCACAAATCTATGAATATTACACAAACAAGACATACAACGAATACCGAATCCTAATTAATTTGGCAATGTCTAAACCCGACTTAAACTTAAACCCGAATATCAATCAAAATCAATCAGTCACGCCTTTCTCCTACAAAGATAGGCAAAGACAATAGAGCTCGCTTCCCTCACATCCACAATTCTTTTCATACAAGCTCTACTATAATGGGCTCTAGGCAACTCAGCTTTCTTGAGGATGTCTCCTAGGTCTATCTCATTCATTGACGCATACATCTACCTCAGAATTATAAATTCTTTTAGTCAATCTATTTTCACTCATCCATTCCATCTGCCAAAAAACATTCCTTAGCCAATACTTGCCACCACATCTTCTTTCAAACCACATCTATTGCGCACTGTGCTATTCCTCATTCTATCCGCTATCATCACTTCACATACACTTCTAATGAACACATTTCTACAGAATTAATTCTACTCTAATGCTTTTTCTGCCACACCCAACATTCACTTCCATACATTAATATAGGAACAAACAGCCATCCGTGACTTTTCGGACATTATTTGGCTAAAATAAAATAATATAAATAACTATATACCAGCAGCACTCTATAATGGCCGTTTTGACGTTTTAATCGTTCATGAAGTTTCGTATAAATTAATATAAGTTTGAAGGAGCAAATTGGTGTTCTTTATAGGGATAATAAAAAATGACAATATGCGTCTTTAATCGTAATTATTGATTTATACGAAACTTCATGAACGATTAAAACGTCAAAATGGTCATCATAGCATGCCGCCGGTATAATAATATTACATAACTTGTATTTACCGGAACCTCTATATAGTCTATTCGGCATGTCAATTTCGTGTGACCACTCGAGCGAGGCAATATTAAACATTTCACTTTCAGTTACATTATACATTTTATACTACGTATACGATAATTTATTATTAGTGTATTTGGTGTAATGGGTTACTATAACATTGGATGATGTTACTAGACAAATAACCTCTGCCTACTATAATTTTTTCAATCAAATTGTCAAGTCCTTTCCTACAGAGATAAGCAGAGACAATGGAGCGCCACTTGCCACGAAGCTGACACAAATTCCTCTTTTTACATAAGTCCACAATTCTTTTTATACAATGTCTACGATTATATAATTAATTAAATAATAAATATTTATTTGTTTCCTACTGCGTAATTACACACGTTCTGGAATTCCCAGTCTACATTACCAACTTTCTTCCGTCCATATAGGAACTAATCGGTAAAATTTATGCCAAATCGGAATTCTAGTTAAAAAATTCAGGTCAACCAAAATAAGGATTCACCGTTAACCACTTGTTGCTGGCAGTTGTCGCGTACGTCAGATTCTCTTTGTAACAATAATAACGGTTTTGTTTTTAAGGAGTGGCAGACAGGCTGGTGGTCATTCAAGTTAACAGACTCAGTCAATTTGAAAATTGCCGGTTCCAACTCGGACGGCATAGTGGGTGCGATTCATAGACCGCACTCCAGTTTAACATCAGGCCTTAATAACCTTGTTCCTACCTCATCTTTTCACTCCCGTAATACCCGCACAGGTCGGGGAAAGCATCCGCATTTTATCGACCGAATCGGCAGTCGAACTAAAAAGTTCGGTGCGTCTTTTGTTTGTAGATCAATTGACAAGTGGAATGCTTTGCCTGCCCATGTGTTCTCTCCATCCTATGACCTTGGATCCTTCAAGCGATGCGTGAAGAAGCACCTTTGGCCGGCATAGTGACGGCGACTGGGGCAGCCGTGAACAAACCCGGTTTTCTCAGTCGTCGTCACTCTTGGACATCCTCTTGCTTATCATCAGGCGGGACGAGGTCAGATGTCGTGTCACAATAAAAAAAAAAAGGCGGAGTGCGTCATGTCATGTCATGTCATATAAATGGAACAAACTTCCACTAAAAATCAAACAGGTGCCAAATAGACTCACTTTCAAGAAACTTGTTTATCAACATTTGATAAGTCAGCAATAGTCATGTTCTATATCTGTTATTTATGTATTTTTGTATGTAGTTTATATATATTTAGTAACTTATAAATAATATTTTCATTTTAATACTTATATAGCCATATTTTAAACTTTGTTGCACTACCCACCATCATCTTAACGTTCACCATATATGAAGGTTTGGCTGGTAGAGAATGCCGTGTGGCATCAAGTCCACCTTTTGTAAAAAAACAATAAAGTTTTAAATAAATAAATATTTTGACATATTTAAAGAAATCAGATAAAACAAAATAAGGATGTCGCGTACATGAGCTTATCTGTGTGACAATACGAGTATAACGGTCCTAATATCGCTTTAGGATTTCAAAAAAGGCAGAGACAATAAAGCACCACTTGCCACTATCCTGATTCGACTCCCTCGCTTCCCTCACATCCACAATTCTCTCTTCATACACGCTCTATGGCTTTCCGAAATATTGCGTAATTATTTGTAAGATGCTTTGCGTCTATGGGTTATCCTCATCCTCGGATCCGAGACGAAGCAAATCTTGCCATCAGGCTAAAAACCATCAGGGAAGTAGAGGTCAGATTTCGAGTTACAATAATAAAATTAATATAATATACTCCAACGAAATCCCCGATTAAATGTTATCAAAAAACCTTTATTATTAATTTTTTTGTGTTTTATTTTTGTAGAAATATAGTAGCTGGAAAAATCTCTGTTTTTTTAGTTATTTTATCGAATATCTAATTTATCAATTTTCAAATATTAAAAAGATTATACTGCAAATGTGAGAATTCCACACTGCTTCCTAACAGAATAACCTTATAACCTTCTAAAAGGGATCGTGGATTTAAAGGAAGTTAGATGTTATGCAAGTACAATGAAAAGTAGCGTTGTTTGCGTCAAGAGCGTGAAAGTTTAGTTACACTATAGTTTAGCGCTGACTTTTGAGCTGCACAGCATAAGAATCGGCTGAGCATAAGAGCGCTGGACGACTGCGGTAGGAGCAAGTCTGCGCATCTATTCTGTCGAGTTATGCACATGTTCACCCCTCCGCACCGCTCCATTAGTTTAGGCATTTACTCAGTCTGGTCCTTGGCCTAAAGTTATAAAAACTAATTACTCAAAATATTTTTCAGATCAACGATGAGTGCATTAGTTAACGCGGCGGCTGACGTCATATCCGGAACAGCCATCGCCGCTGCAGGTACGCAGGTAAAAACCAAATCTTCGTGCATCATAGAATCAGGACGACCAAAGTATTAGATAGTTCGAAGATACATTGGTACCGGCAAATTGTTTAGAACCGGGGGCTCTCGGTTTGCGTGATCTATTCACTACCACGGTAGAGTAGGATTCAGGCCGATCCGATGTTTGAAATTGCTTGCCAATGTATCTTATATACTGATATGTACGGTCTAGCTTCCGTACTTAAGTCCTTTGCGGCCTCTTTGTGCGTTCTTCAATGGTTTGCTCTGAGTGAAGCCACCCGATCTCCTCCAGGAAGGCTAGGAGACCCTTCTCGTTCGTCCTCGCGTTGCCAAGATACTTCTGTCGTGCTCCGGTAACGCTGCTGTATCTCAAAAGCACATGCGCAGCTGTTTCCTTCTTATTCAGGCAGCCTCTACAAAGAGGGCTATCTGTAGCTTTGATATACATATCTATTTTAACGTTGTATCAGTCACTTTATGAAAAACTAAACCTAAAACTTTTCAGGTAGCATGGTTCATCCCCATGCTGGTTGCAGCCATAGCATACTTCCAATACGACCAAACAGACCCAGAAGCACGTTTAGGTGATGCCGAAGATAACATTCTACATCCAGAATATGACTTTATTATAGTCGGAGCTGGTTCGGCTGGTTAGTGAGTAAGCAAATACTGCATTTTTCTTTAATTGACTTCACCATCACATATAAAGAGGGACAGCTTATGTGTTCTACACAACAATGGATCATTCAAGCGAACCGTGAAAAACCTTTGGCCGGCTTAGTGACGGCGACCGACGCAACTGTAAAGTAATTTTTTAAGCCGTTATCGGCATTCTTGAACTTCATCCCAATCTAACGATTTTTCTTGTTTTTCTCGATCACAAACGTAATTAGACGGGGTAGGAACGAGTTTAAATGGATCCTCAGAAAATTCTTTATAATATAGGAGATAAAAGAGGCATAGAGCCACCATTTCTGCAATTGCAGAGTACTCGTGACCTCAGCAACTCCTATAGCCCGGATAACTCAACGCTGAATGAATCCAGGACATCGAAATACTCATCGACTACATCCTAAACTAATGAATTCAATGCAAAATTTCAGGTGCTGTGGTTGCAAATCGTCTGTCAGAAATTGGTCATTGGAAAGTGCTGCTTTTAGAGGCTGGTGGAGACGAGACAGAAATATCTGATGTACCACTTTTGGCTGGTTACCTTCAATTAAGCAAATTAGACTGGAAATATAAGACTGAACCACAAGGAACAAGCTGTTTAGGTAATTTTATTAGATCTACGTATTAATAGTTATTGTTAAACTTAATATAAAAGTACATAGAGCAGTTTTTTACTGTGGATCGAAAAAACAATTTCCCTTACTTAGCTAATTAAGGGAGAGACACCTCACTCCCGTCACGGTGAAATGTCTGCCTGCAATATAGCAAACCTTCTCACAAATATAAAAAATAAATACATTTGATTGAATTTAAAATAAAATAATGAAGTTAATCTCGTTTTCCACCATTGATAATACAAATTTTATACTAGGATACAATAAAGACATCATAGGGATATGCGATGTATGGTACGTACGAGTAACGATGTATTTAACACAATCTTACACTCATTTAGGTACTTGCTGTCAGCGAACAATAGCGAAAGGTGGAATTCAGAACAAATCGTGAACAATTCGACATGCTTTCGCGTTAATAAAATATTGCCTACAGCTGCTAAAACAGCATAATTTTCTTCACAGATTAGGCCAACTAAAAGAAGTAATAATATAATTATATGCTGCAAATTAAAGCAATAAAAATAACTAATTGGATTATAATATTTTCTTAGATTTTGCGCGGACATTGATTAATGAATTAAACAAATTTTATGCGGAGTCTCTTTTTTGCACTCTTTTTCTCAAATTTTGCACCACGATGGCTGCAAAGCTCTCTAAACGACGGAATAATATAATAAAATAAAATTATAGAATGTAGACCAAAATAAACGCGACAGTAAGCCGCATGAAAATTGTTTAATTCATTAATTGGATTATAATTTAACAGATAGTGGATGCGTCTGTTACACGCAGGTAATAGAAGTCGCTTTTATTTATGAACATGTCAAATGTCGAGCCTCAATAAAAATACGTTTATCTGTGACGACCGTGAGAAAAGAAAGAACTTTCATGATACACATTTTATGTACAAAGCTACAATTGTCCAACGGTATTACGTTGGAAATCGTATTTACCTATACTAAGCAACTACATACGAAAATCGATTGCAAGATATTGCCTGCGGTTTTAAATGCAGCCATCTATTGGCATTACTCTCAATCCCATAATAGGGTATATGCATGTATTTTTTTTATGTGTTTAATTCACTTATTACATCGTTATAACATAATAAAAAATATAAATATTGTTGGAAAAGTTCTTATTATTTTTTTTAAATAATTTTAAAACTTCGATTAAATTTGACACATTTGAACGCCATTATCTAGCGCGGGCTTTTGATGACGTCACACGTCACGACCAGTATTTGTTTACTACAAGTGTTACTGTTATTTATGTGGATTTTAAAGTTGTAATAGCTGAACAAAAACACTGCATAAACACAAAGAATAGCTATTTTTTTCTCTTAAACACTACGCGCACAATATGAGCATCAACCCCGAACGTGTCATGTGACGTCACGTTTCATTCGGCCAATGGTGATGCGTTTCACTCATTTGAATTTCCCTTGCTTGTTTTTCACTTTTTGCTTAATCTTTTATGCAATATATACAAAGAAAATTAAAAATATAATTATTTTAGCATGATGTTAGTACAATAAAGAATCGGGAGAAAAATTTGCAGCAATATTTAAACCACATGCATATTCCCTATTGCTAAGCTTTCGAAAGATAGCCCAAACAAATTATCAATCAATCAAATTGTCACGTATTTATTTCACAGGGATAAAGCAAAGACAATGTATCGCAACTTCCACAACAATTTTGACACAACTTCCTCGCTTCCCTCACACCCACAATTAATTAACTAATGAAACATCTGTTTTATTTCCAGCTATGGAAGGTGGTCGTTGCAATTGGCCACGAGGCAAAGTGCTTGGAGGAAGTTCAGTTCTAAACTACATGCTATATTTAAGAGGAAATAGAAAAGACTATGATATTTGGGAATCACTCGGCAACAAGGGATGGGGGTACAAAGATGTGTTGCAATATTTTAAAAAATCCGAGGATAATAGGAACCCATATTTAGCTGTTAATCCTTATCATGGAGTTGGTGGATATCTGACTGTCGCTGAAGCTCCCTATCACACTCCTCTTGTTTCCAGCTTTGTTCAAGGTGGCGCAGAATTAGGTTACATGAATAGAGACATAAATGGAGAACAACAATCAGGATTTATGGTAGCCCAAGGTACGCTCCGACGTGGCAGCAGATGTTCAACCTCAAAAGCCTTTTTAAGACCAGCTAAGATGAGAAAAAATCTGCACATAGCTATGCATTCTCATGTAACTAGAGTCCTGATAGACCCAAGAACTAAAGTAGCGTTTGGCATTGAATTTGTAAGAAATAAAATGATACATAGAATAAGAGCTCGAAAAGAAGTTATTTTATCTGCTGGCACTATTAACTCAGCACAAATTCTAATGTTATCTGGTATAGGGCCTGCTGCAGAGTTGAAAAAGCATAGAATACCTGTTATACAAAATTTGAATGTTGGAAAGAATCTTCAAGATCACATTGGCTTAGGAGGATTAGCTTTTATGGTCAATAAAGAGATATCTATAGTAGAATCAAGACTTCATACAGTTAGCACATTAATGGAGTATGCTGTTTTGGGTGAAGGACCTCTTACGATAATGGGTGGAGTCGAAGGCTTAGCATTTGTTAATACGAAATACGTAAACGCCTCTGAAGATTTTCCTGACATAGAATTTCATTTTATATCTGGCTCAACAAATTCAGATGGAGGTGAACAATTACGTAAAGTACACGGATTGACTGACGAATTTTACAATGCTGTCTTTCGCCCTATTAACAACAAAGATGTATGGAGTATAATACCGATGCTATTGCGACCAAAAAGCAAAGGCTATATACAGCTTCGTAGCTCAAATCCTTACGATTACCCGTACATTTATCCTAACTACTTAACAGAGGAGAGTGACGTGAAAACATTAATTGAAGGTGTAAAAATTGCCGTAGCTTTATCTAAAACAAAAGCATTTCAAAGACACGGCTCTGAATTAAACCAACACGAATTTCCAGCATGTGCAGGAATCCAGAAGCATACAGACCCTTATTGGGAGTGTATGATTAGACAATACACCTGCACAATTTATCATCCAGTTGGAACTTGTAAAATGGGTCCATACTGGGATCCTGAGGCTGTTGTAGACCCTGAACTTAAGGTCTATGGAGTTAAAGGTTTAAGGGTGATTGATGGAAGTATTATGCCAAATTTAGTAAGTGGTAACACGAATGCTCCTATTATAATGATTGGTGAAAAAGGCAGTGACATGATTAAGGAATTTTGGTTCAAGAGAAGAATCTCCAGATATTACGCCTGATGACGTCGTACAAAATTTTAGTTAGCTTAAAGTATAATAATTTATTACAGTATTGTTTAGTTTGTACAATTTGTAAATATTCTATTTATTCTGACTTGTGTAAATATAATAAATTATTAACTAATTTATAATTTATTTTTATTTTACAAATATAATTAGGTATAGTCTGTCTAAGCCGAAATGACGCGCCCGTCCACCGCATTTGCGCACACGAGAAAACACAAAAGGATCTTGGATACAAAAGGAGGTGCACGCTGATAAAGTATAATGGTATAGTTAGTAATATTTGCATTCACACATTTAAATAAACTAATAAAGAGGAGGGGCGCATCATTTATGCTTTACGTAGTAGTAGTTCAAAAGTGATATTTTAATTGTGGCTCGACATGGAACTACACCCCGCCTGATGTTAAAAGCTGTGGTGCGACTGCCACTACAGTTAGTTAACTACAAGTAGCAGTCAGAAGCACTATGCCGGCCTAGTTAGAACCAGCAACTTATAAGCTGATTTTGAAACGGGACTTTAAACGATAAAACGTAACTTTAAGTGGTGGTACTACCCCGGATCGGCAAACTAGGTAGATGACGACTAACCTGCCTCTCACTTATAAAAGAAAAGTACTTTTATTATCGTTACTTTATAATTTGAAAGTATTAATTGATTAAAAATAACCTCAGCTCCCAATTATTAAAATAAATGGATCCAGTACATACTATTAAACGTTTTTTCAATGAAAAACTGTTGTAGGTGTCAAATATTTGTGTCAGGATCGTAGATAGTGGCATTTTGCTGTCTTCGCAATAGGCGTTAATTGGTTTCTGTTCACAAAATTAACGCATAAAAATTAACATCAATGTTTATTTAGATTTTTCTATGCTAAACTACTAAGCAAGCGTGCTTGTATCATAGAAACAGGACGGCCAAATTACATATACTTGTCAAAGATACATTGGTACCGGCAAGTGATTTTTAAAGCCCTCTGCTTCCATAACCTTCATAAGTTTTTTTTTATCTATTGTGACACGACATCTGACCTCGTCCCGCCTGATGATAAGCAAGAGGAGGTCCAAGAGTGACGACGACTGAGAAACCGAGCTTGTTCACGGCTGCCTCAGTCGCCGTCACTATGCCGGCCAAAAGTACTTCAAACAGTAAAAAGTAAATAAGAGACATCTTAATATTATAATTATAGGTCGTAATAGTCGCAAATAATAAATTGCGTAAGCATTTCTAAGTTACAACACCACAAACAAGTAGCACAATTGAGTATTCAATTTATTATAACAATCAATATGATGACAATATTAAATATACAGATGTAGAGTAATACATTCGTAGAGAAGTTACACTGATAAATTAAAAAATATATATTTTTATTATTGATTTTACATTTTATTATTTTGAAGTTTCGTGGTCACGGAAACTTCAAAGCTTTCGAACCATCTTTATATTAAAAAAAATTAAAAGCAATAACCAAAAATAAACGCGATAGTAAGCCGCATAAAATTTGTTTAATTCAGTTATACTAATTAATGATATTACTTCTCCAAGTCAACCAACTATGGACTGACATTTTTTAATTATCACTCGACAACTAACTTCAATTTGCCTGATGCAAGAGGAGGCAAGTGCTGAGAACTAAAAACCAACTAAGTTTAAGGCTGCCTTAGTCGCAGTCACTAGGACGCTAGAAATGTTTTTTTCGCCTGTCTTGAAAGATCCACCACAAGCAAGTTAAAGTAAATAAGGTATTTTGTCTGCTCATTTATTCAGATACTGACCTGTCTATTTAAAAAATCAATTAAACTGGGACGACCCAAGAAATTCCTACTTGATCAAATCGAGACATTTTAATTTTTTAAGAGTTCACAGCGCACATAACATGCAGCTTTTACTAAAGAGTTTTAATGTAAGGAAGTCAGAAGAGTTGTATCAGGATCGTGGAAAGTAGCGCTTCATTCGCTCTGCCTAACTCCGCAACAATTAAAGTGTGACAATTTGATTGATATTTTTAAAGCCAAACCCATTAAACACTACATCACTCTATAATTAATTGCTCTGTGATACTAATTTAATATAAATGATCAGTCTGCAATTTTTAACAATCACTGAAAGAACATCAGTCTAATTAAATCATTCAAACAGTGCGTTCAATATGGCGGCGTCTCCTTTAAGACCCATTTTATCAAATACGCGAATATTGTTCAACTTACTACCTGGTCTAGGTGGCATGATACTAATCCGAATGGCTATACACTTATACAGGCCCGACATAGAAGACGTAGGACATCGGATTAGAGATCACTATATAGACCAACTCCACGATTGCTATGATTTCATAATCGTTGGCGGTGGATCAGCCGGTGCAGTGCTTGCTAATAGATTATCAGAAAACCCGGAATTATCAGTTTTATTATTAGAAGCAGGTCCTGATGAAAATGTGCTCTCAGAGCTACCCGTACTATTTCCTGTGCTACAAACCTCATCTATCGATTGGCAATTTGTGACAGAACCCAGTGACAGTTATTGTTTAAGCATGGTCGATCATAGATGTAAATGGCCACGAGGTAAAGTATTGGGTGGTTCCAGTGTACTCAATGCTATGTTATACATAAGAGGTAACAAACGCGATTACGATAATTGGGCTAGCATGGGTAATCCAGGTTGGTCTTGGGCTGAAGTGCTTCCTTACTTCCTCAAATCAGAAGACATGAAGATACCGGAATATCAGGATGATCCGTACCATTCAAAAGGAGGTCTGCTTACTATAGAATATTTCAAATACGAGCAACCTATAACAAGGAAGATATTAGAAGCAGGCTCACAAATGGGATATAAAATTTTGGATGTAAATGGAGAGTATCAAACTGGATTCACAAGGTCTCACGCTACAGTACGAGACGGATTAAGATGTAGTACTGCCAAAGCTTTCCTACGACCAGCAGCAAAAAGACAAAACCTGCACATAAGCCTCCATTCGTTAGCTATGAAAGTTGTTATTGACGAGCATAAAAAAGCTTACGGTGTTCAGTTTCATAAGCATAAAAAGGAGCGTATTATCAAGGCGAGTAAAGAGGTGATATTATCAGCTGGATCGCTTCAATCACCTCAAATATTAATGCTATCTGGTATAGGTGACGCCCGACATTTAAAAGAAGTCGGTATACATCCTATATCCCATCTCCCAGGTGTGGGAACTAATTTACAAGATCATGTCGCTATGGGAGGACATTCTTTTCTATTTGACAATCCATACAAAAACGGATCCGACTATTGCTTTAACCTAGCATCAGTATTTACATTAAATAATTTAATAGACTTTTCAATATACAAGAAAGGCACTTTCTACAGCATGATGGAAGCCGAGGCAATGGCATTTGTTAATACAAAATATGCTGATCCAAATGACGACTATCCAGATATCCAATTGTTCATAGCACCAACTGCTGATAATATGGATGGAGGTACGTAAACCATACCTTGCAAACAAATGCCCAAATACACAACCTCTTTTTTCACTTTACACCTTCACAAACTAACCTTCATACTAACAAACTAACTAGTGCCAGCCCATAATTAAATTATGGAACATTATTACTGAGTATTCAAACCAAAAGACTGACGCTCACGTTATTACTATTACAGGTGTTTTTGGTAAAAGAGCAAATGGATTAAACGACGCAACGTATGCAGATTTATACGAAGACATATTGTATGAGCCGTCATTTTCTATAGTGCCTTTATTGCTTCGGCCGAAGAGTCGTGGTTATTTGAAGTTGAGAGACAACAATCCATTCACGCCGCCACACATTTATCCCAATTATTATATGCATCAAGATGATGTTGATGTTATGGTAAATTTATATACACGTACAATTTTTTCATCCGACATCTAACAGGAACCCGCTTGTTGTTAAACTGGGGTGACATTTTTTTAAGCAAGTCAGATCTACCAGTTGAAGCATGCAACTTTAAAGATGATTCTAAAACAGACTGAGGCACTTCACGGTCTATACACGGTCTATAGGTACAATGACAATCAATTAATCAATTGTCTGCCTTTTACCTACAGGGATAGGCAGAGACAATAGAGCGCCACTTGCTACGATCCTGATACAACTTCCTCGCTTCCCTCACATCCACAATTCTCTTTATACATTATGGACAGACAGCAACCGAGCTTTCTTGAGCCTGTCTGCCTCTTTTAACGTATCCATGCACTACTAAATCCTTTTAGTTAATCTCTTACAAAGACAAATACCTAGAGCCGAAACAGAAATTCGTCATCATTTTTTACCTTCACAATCTTATACGTATTTTTAATGAATTTTTCTTCGACCGGGAATCGAATCCGGTGACAAGCAAGTAGGCAGACCAGCGTGGTAACATACGTCACTCGAGTGATCAACATTATAAACTGATACCTGGATAATTAACATGCAATAGATGAGAATAAAATAGCAATAGAAGAAGTAAAAGTATACCTTTTAAAGATAATAATAAGAGTGGTTTTTGTAAACAAAGACATTGAATTTATATGCTTTAAGACGCACATAAAAAATATAATAAACAATGTGATATGAAAACAGATAAAAGTAATTAGACATTACATTTTTTATTTCACATAATAAAAATGTATTGCGGTTTAATAAGTTAATTGGCCTTGGCTAACTTTCACACGTAAAGAAAATAAGTTGTTTTATTAACTGTAACGCGTCATAAGACCTCGACTGATCCTAAGCAAGGGAAGGTCCAAAATCGCCGATGACTGAAAAAAGGTATCAGTTTACGTTTGCGTAAATCTTCCTAACTGTGACGGCCAGAGGGCCTTTATCAAGTCTAGCCTAAAGGATCTACGGTATAAGCTGGTGAAGTATTCCGCTTGTGGATTGTTCGCAAAGAAACGCCTCGCCAAACCGTGGTGTGCCGTTACGCGTTAGTCCCGGGTTCGATTCCCGATCAAAGCAAATATTTGGCAATAAAAGAAAGGGAGATATTTGCTGCGGGTCTGGTTGTCAAAGAGTGGTAGGTAGTTGTGCCCAGTCTGCCGGACCGGGGTTGTACCACCACTTACAAGTATATAGACCGTGAAGTGACTTGGTCGCGTTTCAGGATAAACTTGTAAGTTGTCGGTTTCAACTAGGCTGGCATAGTAGATGTGACTTGTCATTAAACTGGCATGAGATGTGAGATGTCATTAAACTATAAGTAACATGCACATCCATTCATGGACCGCATTTCAGCTCAACTCACGCGGGGTGCTGTCATAATAAGGCGAGACAATAAAAAAAAAATTAAAAAATATCAATATTCCAGATCGAAGGCGCAAAAATAGCTCAAGCACTAATAGAACAGCCAGCATTAAGAGAATTGAACACCAGATCAAACCCGAACAGGAATCCAGGATGTGCAAAGCACGAGTTGATGTCGGACGAACATTTAGAATGCCAAGCACGACACCATACGTTGACAATCTATCATCCAGTAGGCACTTGTGCTATGGGGCCGAGCAGTGACCCTAACGCTGTCGTAGATTCACGCTTAAGGGTAAGATATCCTAGCTTATATGATACGCTTAGCTTATATGAATTCTTCTTCTTATGATCAAGCGCCTATCGGATGTTAGCAAACATTAGGGCTAATTTTGACGACACAAGCGTTTTTTTATTGTGACTCGACATATGACAGCACCCCGCTTGATGCTAAGCTGAAATGTTGTCCATAATTGGATACCACTGCTACTACAATTTAATAACCGTACTAGCAGTGAGTTGCTGTGAGTAGCAATCACATCCACTATGCCAGCCTTGTTGGAATATTAAGTCGGTTTTTAGTTATTCTAATTTTTTTTTTGTTATTTGGCGACAGTCGTGGCACACCAATAGCATTGGTTACCAGTAAGTAGTCAGTAGCAGTCACATCTAATATGTCGGCTTAGTTTGAACCGGCAACCTTCAAGCTGATTCGAAAACGCGAAAATGTCACTTTACGGTCTGTACACTTGAAAGACCTTAATGTTGTATTGTAGACTTAATGTTGTAAGCCAAAAAGGTGATAATTGAATTTACTCGTGATTGAATACGTATTGTAGTCAAAGATGGTCAAAGGTTTAAAAGGAATGCATAATACAGTTATACTTTAATTAAAGCAGCTTGATTGACAGGTTGTTTGATATTCGCAATGCTATTCCAGTTTTAAAAACAAGTTACTAGTAATATATAAGCCGGCCGTGGTGTAGTGGCAGTGCAATGGTTTTGCAAATCGAGAGCACGGGTTCAAAACCACCCACCGGTACCAATGTATCTTTGATATATATGTACCTTGTTTGTCCTGTTTCTATGATACAAGAACTTTAGTAAGCTACTAAAGTGATTGTATTATAGTATCAACTGACAAAGAATTTAATATCAAAGCTTGAAATATTTTTTATTGTAATTTATGCGAACATTGATTAAATAACGAATTAAACAAGTTTTATGGGGCTTACTATCGCGTTTATTTTGGTTTAGGTCTCTCCGTGACCACGATTGCTGCAAAGCTCTTGAAACGTCGAAATAATTATAAAAAAATGTAAAATCAAAAATTAACGCGATAGTAAGTCGCATAAAATTTGTTTAATTCATACACTTTTTACTTCATTTTAGGTATACGGCGTCACAAATCTTCGAGTAGTAGACGCCAGTATAATGCCAACTATAGTAAGCGGCAACACGAACGCACCAACGATAATGATCGCAGAAAAAGCTGCCGACATGATCCTGGAAGACTGGAGGGAAAATAGTCACAGCGACAATTTCTGTACCCCGGAACCTTACAAAGGGAAATCAGCTGGAGAGGTACACGTTAAGGAAACAACCAACTTTATGAATGAAACCGCTGACATATTTCCTAATCTATCACCTGAATTAAATAATACAAATACTAATAAAAAGAAGGAAAAGAAAGACGAAGACGAAGAAGACGAAGCCAAATTGAAGAAAGCAACTGACAAAGAAGTCAGAGATAACAATATAAATATTTGGACGGAAATCAAACCTATAACATACTACAGTAACCATCCAAATTACCCAATACTATCGCCAAATTTTATAGTTCAGCCCTATGTCAAAATATGGCCCTATTTACCAAACTATAATCTCTATAAACGCCGACAAAAATTGCCCCCGAAGCCTATTGCTTATCCCAAGCAGTATCCAGAGCCTTATTATGAAATTGAAGATTTTGTTAATTCCAAAGGTGAAAAAGATTGTAAATACTGGTTGTACTATAACGGTAACAAATATGAAATATTATTATAAGACATCAATAAAGAAGTTACAAATATTGATTTAGTATTATTTACTTACATACTAGCTGACCCGGCGAACTTCATACCGCCTAATGGGGCGTTCTCACGGGGCGATTTTAGTTGATCAACTGCGAAATCGTTCGTGATTTAAACCGTCTGAACAGACTTTCAATCAAGTTGAAGCAATAAATATCTATTCAACAAAAGTTAAAGACCTTTCGACTTTTATTGATTCATTTGATAGCTGACAGCGAATCGACTCGTCTGAACTTGTTCGTTCAACTTGCATTGAATAATCAGTCAGTCAATCAGCGCGATTGAGTACCTATGTACTGTATATTGCATTCCTCTATCACCAGTATTTTGTTTGTTTGTAAAATAAAATGTGAATTATGGCGTCCATATCCACGAGAAAAATGCTAAAATGGACAGATAGTGTAATATTGAGTCAATTCTTATTGAATCGTGAGAACGCTACCGTCAATATTTGCTTTTGAATTTTTGTTTAACGATTAATATTGATCAACTAAAATCGCTCTGTGAGAACGCCCCATAAAAGTCAACGAATGTTGTGTTACAGATTAGCCGAACTTAAGTTGGGTGAATCAAAAATTTAAATCGATTTAAATCTTTGTTGTGAATTGAGTTTTTTTTATTATGAAGATGTCAAATATTAATGCAAAATTAAAACTACTTAATAGATAGTTTCCTTGAAAATAAAAACATAGTCCGCAATGGCAATAACTATAAAGTCTGTATGAATAGAACTGTTGAGCCTGTGCCGAAATGACGCGCCCCTCTACTGCATTTAAGCACGCGAACAAATATAAAATATGGATACAAGACACCGAAAATGCAATTGTAATTGGCCATTCAGTTTCTGGTTAGACACAAAAAGAGGAGCATAGTAGTATAGTTAGAAATATTTGCATTCACACATTTAAATAAACTAATAACGTGGAGGGGCGCGTCATTTATAGTTAGACAAGTTATAACCAAGATTTGTGTCAGGATCGTGAAAAGTGACGCTCCGTTGTCGCTTATCCTTATGAGATTTAAGGCGCGAAATATTATAAATATCGTGTTTGAATTTATCAAAACCTGCCAAAGAATAACAGGAATCCATCAAGCGTATTAGAAAATAACTTATACAACTTAATACAGTACCACGGTTACGCTCAAACAAGTTTATAACGTTGCTTGGGGCAGACGTGCACACAAGTTTACGTATAACAAATAAGTATATAACTAATAGGTACGAGTATATAACGATATACAAATATGACATATAGGTATATATAACATTAAAGATTTAGAAAAAGTGTGTGTTTTGTGATAGTTTTGTTTATTTATTAATGTAAGTATCTTTTTCTTCAATTTTTTATATATAATATATGTCAGCACCCTGACTGATGTTGACCTGGGGCCCGATTTTCTTAATACATTATGACGGCAAAAAGCAGTAAATTAGCATCGCGGTCGCAATGACCAATTAACGTAGTTTACCTATTGAATTGTTATTCGCTGATTGGATGCGAAGATGTCATAAATCAACTGTTTTTCGACGCCATTATTATTAGGGCGCTAGACTGATTCTACAGTTAAATAACTCTGCAAGTAGCAGCCGCATCTACTATGCCGGTCTAGTCGAAACCAGCAATTAAGAAGCTGATCCCGAAACACGACTAAGATATTTCACTGTCTGTAGTCTGTATACTTGTAAGTGGTGGTAATACCCCTGATCGGCAGACTGGGTTTTACCACCACAGAAATGACCACCATCTGACCACGCGTGTGTGTGTTTGTGTGTTTGTGTGTGTGTGTAGAATCAGAACGATCATAGTACATAATTATGTAAACTTTAAGGTCACGCAAACCGAGAGCAGGGTTCAAAACCACATGTCGGTACCAATGTGTCTTTGATATTATATGTACTTTAGTCGTCATCTTTCTATGATACAATCACTTAAATAGATTAATATAAAAATGAATAATAAAAATTGATAGTATTTTCTTAGATTTTGCACGAACATTGATTATTGTATCAAACAAATATGCGGTATTGTGATTACAGAACCAAAATAAACGCGATATTAAGCCGCATAAAATTTGTATTATTCATAAAAATTGATTTTAAAAAAATTGGTACCTTGGTAGATCTTGGTTTACGTGACTATTTCACTACTACACCACGGTCGCCCTAACTTCAATACGCTTTAACTTGAATTAAAATTCAATACATATGTCACGCCTCATTTCCCGCAGGGATATGCAGAGATAACGAACTGCCACCAAAGCAGTGCCCATAATCATAGAGTCTGTATGAAGATAATTATGGATGTGAAGGAAGCGAAAGAGATGTGTCAGGATCATAGAAAGTGATGCTCCGTTGTGTCTGCCTATCCCTGTGGAATTGAGATGTGACATTGATGATGATGAAGATAATAAATTATTTATGTTTATAAAACTCAAACCATGTGTTCTCTCCATCCTATTGCCTTGAATACTTCAAGCGATGCGTGAAGAAGCACCTTTGGCAGGCATAGTGACGGCGACTGGGGCAGCCGTGAAGACTCGGTTTTAGCAGTCATCGGCACACTTGGATCTTCTTGTTTACCATCAGGCGGGTCGAGGTCAGATGTCGAGTCACAATTTAAAAAATGACCATAGGCTGTTTGATATTATCAACCATCTTAATTCCCACAGGGATAGGTAGAGGATAGGAATCTCAACTTTTCACGATCCTGACTAATCTATCTAGATTCTAATCTATTCTCTTCATATATAATAATAATAAATATTTATTCGAAGTTCCTTTTAAAACATGTACCAATTTAAAAATTATAATTACAATTAAATTACTTTATAGCTGGGCATCATAACTATTATAATAAGACATGATTATTGTAATTTTAATTTTAGGAACATTTTAAAATCTGAATGTGGACCCATACTAGGCAGAGCGCCTGTCTTATGGAACCCAACAAAAGGATGTTTGAAAACAACCTTGGAACCTTGGATATGGTTATGGACAATGCAGACTTTTTTTATTGTGTCACGACATCTGACCTCGACCCCCCTGATGGTAAGCAAGGGGAGGTCCTAGAGCGCCGACGGCTATAAAAACCGGACTTCTACTTTTTAAGGAATGTCCCCGATTTAATCACGGAACAAAATATATATATATATATATATATACCTACTACGTATTGATACAATAAAGTTAAACGAGCTCTAGACAGGCATTAAATATGTTTTAAGTCAATTTAGTACTACAAAATGACGTTTGACTATCAAATATTTAAACACTTTTTTTTTATAGTAAACTATTTACTTTTATATTGTGTTCCTCATGATTGGTCAAGTGTAGACCTGAGTATTCAACTTTCGCATTATGCAATACAAGAGCAGCTATATATCTCGTATTGTATGTGCAGTTACTATCTATATATCTAAAATCTGAAATTACGCCTTTTAAATTAGACAACAACACTAAAACGAACAAGTTGCCAATACCAACTAGGCCGATCCGCCGATTACAAGCTAATCCCGAAACGCCACTGAGTCACTTTTTTTTTGTGAGAATGTGTTTTTGTTTTCCATTCGGATGCATCAGCGCGATTGAGTGTAGGACCTCCGTGAAGCGGGTGATCCATGAGAAATAGAATTGACTCCAAAGTCGAGTGAAGCCCCACTTTGAAGTCAATGAATGTCACTTCACGGTCATAAGTATACAGACCGGATCGGCAAGTTTTTTAAAATGTAGTAGCAATCGTTTCCATTAGTGTACCACACTCCTGCTTAAGGCAGGGATCTTCTTAGAAATTCTATTTTGAGGTACTTTTGACGATCAAGTATAGTTAATTCTTGAAATGTAATTAACTTAAAAAAAAAGTATGTAAAGAAGAAATTGCTAAAAGACACTTATTCGAACAGAATTTACAAATACTTTGTTATTTAAGAAAAAATATTATGTAACTTAATCACAAATAGTTTTATTAACAAGATCTCGGTTTTTTAAGAGATAACCATTAGATTTTTTCGTGAATATGAATAGTCGATTACTAAATTGGACAATTAATCGGCTAGATATTTAAATTAGTACACGGTTTTCTGAAAATTAACAATATATTGTTATAAAAGGTAAATTATTCGTAAAAAAACATCGCACGCTCAAGAGTGATGTGCTAATCTCAACCTTATTTCGCCTAAAACACGTTTTGTTCATAACGCAGAGATTCCTCGCCTTAACAGGCTTGGTGCTGTCATATGTCAAGCCTCATTACAAAAATATTAGTAACAATCAATCAATTAATCAATCAAATTGTCACGCGTTTTCCCCCCAGGGATAGGCAGAGACAATGGATCACCACTTGCCACGATCCTGACACAACTCCCTCGCTTCCTTTACATTCACAATTCCCTTTATACAAGCTCTATGGTTAGTAACACTAGTAACTAAAGCAATTATTTTTCGTTAAAACAAAAAAAAACTTATTGTATAATTTCCTAAGCAAAAACACAAATAGATTTCTCAATTGGAATCATATCGCATTTAAAAATACATTAGCATTTGCGACGACAACAAAAATTAGAAGTAGGCAATTTTTTGTCATTATGATTTAAGAAACATATTTTTAAATACTACGCTATTAAAAACTATTTGTATTCTCGATGACAAACAGTAGTTAAGTTGCCGGTTCCAATTAGGCCGGCATATTGAATGTGACTGCTACTTACAGTTATTATAAATTAGTAGCAATCGTTTCCGTCTCTGGACCACTCTACAGCTTAACAACAAACCACATCTCTTGCCACAGTAACAAGAAATATAATGCGATTAAAATAAGAATAGGACGGGCTGTTCTCTAACTTCACTTTTCACGTTTAACTACTGTTTGTCTTCGAGAATACAAATAGTTATGTTATACAAATACACAGTGTGGTTTAAAATAAGATGTAGTGAAGGAATGACAAAGGAGGAGTGGAGGCACAAGGAAAGGATGAGTGAAAACTTATAAATCGTATGTGGATGGATGCGTTAAACGAGACGGACCCAGGAGGTTGTTCTCTGATCAAATCGGAGACATCCTCAAGAAAGCTACCAGTTATGGGCTACAGTTAAGTTCTACAGTTATGGGCCACCATAACTGTAGAGCTTGTATTAAAAGAATTGTAGATGTGAGGAAAAGAAGGGAGTTTTGTCAGGATCGTGACAAATGACTGTCTCTGCTAATGCCTGTGAGCACAAGATGTGACAATTTGAATGATCGATTGATATTAAATACGAATATAAAAAGGACCTTTTAGATTATAATTGAACATTTAAATCGCAGGGAAAACATTCCTAATAATATTAGGAATGTTATTATTATTAATTAATAACATTAATAAATAATAAAATTAGGAAAATAACACCACAATTAAATCAAATTCCAGAATGGGAGACTCGTGGACTTGTGACCCTTTGATAACTTCGTCAATATCGAATACTTACCAAACTGCGGGACCTATGGTGGTGAATTTCCTTCAGACTCTCCTAGCAGCTCATTGTGCCCTAGTGGGTGATCACGTTTGGCCACCAGATGCTACAGAAGCTGTTCTTAATGGTAAATATAGCCTTCTTTTCAAATTTTTGTTATTCTATAGACAAAAAGCGTGCTTAATGCCGCTTGGCCAAACCTTAAGAATATTGCAAATATTGATAAATAAGATGTAGTGATAAACAAGGATTGACAAAGGAATGCCGCGATGGTTTGGGCACATAGAAAGGATGAGTAAAAGTAGATTGAAGAAAGGAATTTATAAATCTGATGATGGATGGATACCTTTGGAGAAGCAAGAGTTTTCCGACCAAATCAAAGATAGCTGTGTTGCCTAGGGGTGTATAAAGAGGATTGTGCATGTGAGGAAAGCAAGGGAAAAGGAAAAAGGCGTCACAATGTAAATGATTGATAAAGAACAGGTGGTTTAGCAACAGATGTTTACAGTTATAACAGTATGAAATAATTTTATTTCTATAATGTTTTTATCTCTAATACAAGCACATTTACAACTAAGGTAGTAATTAGACAGTATAAATAGAATGACATGAGAGATGTCAATTAGCCACAACAGATAGAAATATAAATCGATACAATTATGTTATTTTTACGTCTATAAGATATAATTGAGTACTTAAACATTAACATGTTTACTTAACAGTCATCTTGGTATTTCAGTCGCATTTCAGAGATCAGCATAGACCGCACTCCAACTTAACATCAGGCAGGATGCTGTCATATGTCGAGTTACAATTTAAAAAAATATATGATAGCAATAGTATTAGTAGAGCTGCGTTTTAAAAACGCTTTATGAGGAACGCGAGTCTGTCTATATAGCCTGTACCAGCCTACCACGGTCTAAAAATACATTTTTTTGTTTATTATTCTTTCAGATCCTAACTATGATTTCATAGTAGTAGGCGCAGGATCAGCGGGAGCTGTAATAGCAAATAGATTAAGTGAAGTGAAAAATTGGAAGGTTTTACTTGTTGAAGCAGGAGGAAATCCAACTTTAGCTACAGAGGTATATACTTGATAATATCGTAAAAGAATTTTAGTATAAAAAGTTTAATATAATAACTTGGCTTAAGTTACAATGAGATTATGGAAAACAAAACATCTCTCTCTACCTATCACTACAGTAAGCGTAAAATTTAGGACAATGAGTTATTAATAAGCGTTTTTAATTCTAAAGACTTACAAAATTATGTAGTAATATTAAATCACATTGCGACATTGTGATTCAGACAATTAAGGCTCAATCAATCAAATTGTTACGCCTTTCCCCTCACAGGAATAGGCAGAGACAATAGAGCGCCATTTCTTTCGATCCTGACATAAATTTCTCGTTTCCTTTACTACAATTCTCCTTATATAAGCTCTATGGTCATGTACACTAGGCAACCCAGCTTCCATGGGGATTTACATTATAAATTATTTACCGAGATTTTAAATTGTAAGTACATACGAGTATATAAAATAAATAAACAAGAAAATGAAAAAATATCTGATAATTACAGGTTCCGTTGGTATTCTACAATGTAATGAACTCACAACAAGATTGGCAATACAGAAACGAACCTCAAGACAACGCCTGCAAAAGTTACAAAAGCAAAACATGCGCATGGCCACGCGGTAAAGTTTTAGGCGGTTGCAGCAGCATGAATGCTATGTTCTACATACGAGGAAACAAAGCTGATTACGATGAATGGAGTGCTGATGGAAATTACGGTTGGAGCTATGATGAAATACTACCATTATACAAACGAAGCGAAAACTTAACTGATCCTGACAATGAGTACAAAGAATTTCATGGAACATCAGGTTATCTCAACGTGGAATTAACACCGAATATCCATCAATTTGAAAGTATGGTACTAGGTGCTTCATCTGAACTAGGAATTAGGCATTTAAGCGATATGAATGGCCCAGAACAAATTGGTATAACCAGGGCTTACAGTACAACTAAAGATGGAACTAGACATAGCACAGCTAGAGCCTTCTTGAGCCCAATAAGAGACAGAGCGAATTTACACGTAATAACAAATTCCCTAGTTACAAACATATTATTCAAACCAAATACTAATATTGTTAATGGAATAGTTTTAAGTAAGGATGGTAAATATATCACCGTTAATGCAAAAAAAGAAGTGATCGTATCAGCCGGAACAATTAATTCTCCACAATTATTGATGTTATCAGGAATAGGTCCTAAAAAGCATTTAGAAGAATTGGGAATCCGAGTTAAAAAGGATTTACCTGTAGGAGAGAACTTACAAGATCATGTATTCGTACCAATATTTTACACAATGCCTGGAGATAAAAATATTAATAGTCTACAGAATATTGCTGGCGCTTTCGTTGAGTACATATTAAACAGAAAAGGACCATTATCAGATGTAAGCCCCCATAAAGTTGTGTCATTTCTAAATACAACAGACCCATCCGCAAGTACACCAGATATGCAGCAACATTTTATTGCTCTATATCCAAGTCAGGGTAACTTACTAGATCTGTTTGAAATGCACCGTTTCTCCGAAGAGTTTCAAACTAAATTTAGAAAAGTGAATGAGAATAAATTCGTATTAATAGTTTATAACGTATTGTTAAGACCTAAATCTAGAGGGAGAATTGTGTTGAAGAGTAGCGATTACAAAGATTATCCTAAAATTTATGCTAATTACTTCAATGAGGAAGAAGATATGGCGAGTGTTATAAGAATTATGAGACAATCGATGAAACTTCGTGATACTAGAGCTTTTAAAGAAACAGGGTTTCAATTAGAATGGATAGAAATTGACGCCTGTAAAAAGTACGAGAAAGAGTCTGATGAATTTTTAAGATGTATGGCTGAGGAGATTCCACTTTCGCTGTACCATCCAGTGGGGACTTGTAAGATGGGCGCGAAGACTGACAAAACAAGCGTTGTGGATCCTGAATTGCGTGTGAAAGGAGTGAAAAATTTAAGAGTAGCAGACGCGAGTATTATGCCAA
Organism: Tinea trinotella; assembly: GCA_905220615.1. Lineage (NCBI taxonomy): Eukaryota > Metazoa > Arthropoda > Insecta > Lepidoptera > Tineidae > Tinea > Tinea trinotella. Next base: position 2,294,910 of record HG992325.1, read on the forward strand.
AAATAATTAGGGGTAACACAAACGCACCAACGATTATGATTGGTGAAAAATTGTCACAATTGATTAAAGACCAATGGGAGAGTCATGATGAACTGTAAATTATTTTTAAGCATATTAATTATGTATAAAATGTGATGGATTTTAAATGAATATAATTTTTAAGGTTATAAAGAGATTTTTATTTCCCCATAAACATACAAAGAATTGTAAATTTGAAGGAAGTGAAAGAGTTGTGTCTAGATTATGGCAAGTGGCGCTCCGTTGTCTATGTGAGAATTGAATTGATTGTTTTTATTTATAAGTAGTTTAAAATGAGGTTAACCAGGCAACAAAAAACCTCAACTAAGAAATATTTAAATGTAATTTTTTGTTTAGAAGTTTAATTTAAAAAAATAGTAGGTTTATGGTTTCATTCCATAAACTTATTATCATATATGGTTCTTTGGCCGGTGACGGCAACTGAGGCAGCCGTGAACTAATTCGATTGTTCCAGTCGACGTCACTCTTGGATCTCCTCTTGCTTCTCATCAGGCGGGTCGAGGTCAGATGTGGTGTCACAGTAAATTAATAAAAAACTATTCACAGGGATAGGCTTACCTCTGCCTCTGACAGTATTTTCTTTTTAAAATATATTAAATTAATAAAAATAAATATATTGGCAATAATGAGAAGAAAAAATTAAACTTATATTTATTTATTGTGTTAAATAAAATGTAAGTTTCCTAAACGTGCATAAATTTTGTCATTTCTCAGAATGCTTCAGGTGTGATAAACATTTAAAACATGCGTGCCCTACGATTTTAAGTCACATTTATTTGACAATATGTTCATGTTAACATAGGACATGTATATTTTTTTGTAATAGCCATGTTTTCCCCAATTTATATTAGGGCCGTGTATTTACTCGTTCTTTACATACTTTAGAACAAAACATATTATAGTAAGAATTAGGCCTTAGCAAAAGAAAAGTTTCACAAAAACGACCTAGGGTTAATGAAAAAATGAAAATCAATCAATTAAATTGTCACGCCTTTTCCCACAGTGATGGGCACAGACAATAGAGCGCTATTTGCCACGAACCTGATACAACTCTTTCCTTTCCTCACATCCACTTTCAGTCTTTCTAACGCAGCATAAAGAGGCTTCTCACCGAGCCGGCACAGCGGATACTAATGCTGTCTCAGATTCTGTCCGTAGTAGCAGTCCGCAGTTCTGTTCTCAAGAACTTCACTAGCTTCACATAGAAAGTGCGTTATATAGGCCATTATAATTCACTTCCTGAAATCGGAGACATCCTGAAGAAAGTTAGGTTGCCTAGTGCCCATAACCAGGGCTTGTATGAAGAGAATTGTAGATGTAAAGGAAGCGAGGGAGTTGTGTCAGGGTTGTGGCAAGTGACGCTCCATTGTCTCTGCCTATCCCTGTGGGTAAAAGGCAAGACAATTTGATTTTTTAATTTTTCTATAATAATAACAGTATATACATTGGCCATATTTTCTTATTGTGACTCGACGTATGACAGCAACCTGATTGATGTTAAACTGAAATGCGGTCTATGAGTGAATGTCACTGCTACTACAATATCCACTATGCCGGCCTATTTGAAATTGGAAACTAACAAGCTGATTCTGAAAGGTAACCAAATCACTTCACGATCTGTATACTTGTATGGTGTGAAGCCTAGGAAACTTTTATTCATAATTCGGAAATTGCACAGAAATAAAAACCAATAGTTCCTAACTACTGTAACACTGCGTTTAACACTTGAATATACAACTATTAGTGCTGGCACAATTATATCATCTAATTCCATAATGCATAAGGACTATTATTGTTTAATTAATAACATGTAGTTGTGTAAATTAGTTCACTTTTGTCATATATAGAGTAACTTGGGATTCATTCGTTTGTGAACCACCACGAGAGGTGAGTTGGTTTTATTATTGTGCTTTTTATAGTTGTGTTTTTTTAAAGGGTCTCGACATATGATAGCACCCTGCCTGATATTCAGCTAGAGTACAGTTCATCAAATAACTGTTTAATGTCGTAGCATCCACTCTACCGGCCTGATAAGAATCGGCAACTTACAAAGTGATCCTGAATTATTTGTGATTTTATATATAAATTGTTTTTTCCCTTTTTGTTTTGATACTAATTTTATTAATTAGAAATAAACAGTTTTTTTTTATTATGACTCGACATGTGACTCTTCTTACCGCTTGATGGTAAGCAAGAAGAGATCCAAAAGTGACGACGACTGCGAAAGCCGAGTCTTCACGGCTGCCCCAGTCGCGGTCACTACTCCGGATGCTTCCTCACGCATTACATTCGGTCTTACTACAAAAAAATATTTAAAACAGTGTTTTAATATTTGTATGCAGTCGAACGTCATGCAGTACTAAATTCACGTAAAACATGTTTAATGCCTAACTAGTGCGTTTAATTTTTTTGTGGTAACACGGATTAAGTTTCGTCGAAATCGTGGTTTGTGTTGAGTGGTATTCAAGATTCTGAATCCCCGCATGTATTAAGAGTGGTGGTCAAATGCCCAGTCTGCCGATCCCCACCACTTTCAAGTATAGGGATATAAATAGCCGGTCCCAACCACGAGTAGGTCGGCACCGTGGATGCGTTTGCTAGTTGCCCTGATATTCCTAATACACTATAGCAAAATGACTTGTCCACGAACTTGCACTACTTTATTAACGTCTCTTGCAGGCCTTTTCCTACAGGGATAGGCAGAGACAATGGAGTGCCACTTGCCACGATCCTAATACAACTCCCTCGCTTCCTTCACATTCACAATTCTCTTCATACAAGCTCTCCGGTTATGGGCACTAGGCAACCCAGTTTTCTTAAGGATGTCTCCGATTTGATCGAAAAACACCCTCCTGGGCCTGCCTTGTTTAACGCATTCATCCACATCAGACTTATAAATTGCTTTCGTGAAAAGGATAAGTGAAAGTAGATACTTTCACTCATCCTTTTCATGTGCTCAGACCATCGAAGCCTCCCTTTGTCTATCCTTGTCACTACATCTATCGCGCACTGTGCTATTCCTTATTCTATCCGCTATCGTCACATTCCACATACACTCCTTAATGACCGCATTTCGACCGCGTTAATTCTAATCTCATGCTTCTTCTGCCACACTCAACATTCACTTCCATACATTTAGGAACAAGTACACTTCATATAAGCTACGGTTATGGGCACTAGGCAACCCAGCTTTTATGAGGATGTTTTCGATTTAGTCAGAGAACACCCTCAATTAATTCTACACAGAGCAACGTAATATACGTGGCTCTGTGTAGTGGCTCTCAATTTCAAAATTAATAATAAACATGACGGAAGCATTATACACAATCACAAACTCTCCAATCAACAGCTAAGCAAACAATAGCTGTGCAATATTAATGTTAAATAAATGAAATTAACTAATTTTATTACACATTACAATTTGACATTATGCAGCATTTAGTTCTTGGTAAAAGGCGACCGTGGTGTAGTGGCTACGTAAGCTGAGTGGCACGGGTTCGAAACCACTCACCGGTACCAATGTATATTTGATATATGTTTTCTGTTTCTATGAAACAAGCACTTTAGTAGCTTAGTATAGAAATGTAAAATAAATAAAAATAGCGCCTGAAAAAAATATTAACAGTCCCCATTCATGGAAAGATTAAGAAAATTAACTGTCCCACATCGCTCGAAGAACCAACAACCGATGTAAGGTTCTAGAGTGGAGACCAGGAACCGGAAGACGCGGCGTAGGTAGGCCTTCCACTCAGCCAATGTGTTCTCTCCATCCTATGACCTTGGATCCTTCAAGCGATGCACCTTAGGCCGGCATAGTGACGGCGGCTGGGGCAGCCGGGAACTAACTCGGCTTTTTTAGTCGTCGTCACTCTTGGACCTCCTCTTACTTATCATCAGGCGGTTCGAAATCGGATGTCGTGTCACAATAAAAATAATAATTGGCCTTATGTCATTTTTATTTTCCCAGCCTTGCAATGGAGACCATTGCGCAGAGTATATCTGCAACATGCCCCACCCAATATGGGGGCATATCAGGTACACTATTCACACAAGCTGTCACGGCATTACTAACAGCACACTGCGCTTACGTGGACAACCTGGAATGGCCCAAGGATGCGTCTAAGAAAGTGGCGAAGTGGAATAAAGGTAACAACCCATTTACTTTTTGGCCGGCACGGTGACTGAGTCGTTTTTTTTGTCTTCGGCGCTATTAGACAGCGACTGAGCCAGCCATGAACTAACTAGGTTGTTTCAGTCGTCGTCACTCTTGGATCTCTCTTGCTTATCATCACGCGAACGAGGTCGAATGTCGTGTCACAATAAAAAAAAAGATGTCGAATCTCAATATAAGAAATAGTACAATTAGGTGTGTGTTTAGTCACCTCTTCTGCACCGTCCACTACTGCAGGGACTTACTAGTTAAGCGCTATGTCTGTCGCTAAAATCTATTTATAACGTTTGTATTTGTAAGATACGTAGGGATAAATAAGAGTGTAGAGATAGTTTGCCGTCAAACATTTACTTCGTACATTTCTTGTTTTTCAAAGTGAAAAAAATTAGATTTTAAATGTCAGATTCAAAATCAGACGGCTTTGTTTTAATTAATAATGAATATTGGATATAAGAAAATTTATACTGGTTTCTATAAACCGTTGGGCGACAGACACCGGGATCGAACCCTGGTCCCAGTAGAATTATTGTTCTGTCCGAACAATATCAGATTGGAAAAATATTGAAATATTTTTTTAAATTTAACTTAATATTCTGTTATTTTCAGAGGGCATAGAATATGATTTTATAGTAGTTGGTGCTGGTACAGCTGGATCATATGTGGCTAGTCAATTAGTGGAGCAATTCCCTTCAAAATCTATCCTCCTTATTGAAGCTGGGAAGAATCCATTGCCAGATAGTGAGGTAAATAATATTATTATTATTTTTTTATTTTTATTGTGACTCGACATTTGACATCGACCTGCCTGATGATAAGCAAGAGGAGATCCAAAAGTGCAGACGATTGAGACAACCGAGTTTGTTCACGGCTGTCTCAGCCGCCGTCACTATGCCGGCCAAAGGTGCTTCTTCACGCATCGCTTGAAGGATCCAAGGTTATAGGAGGGAGAGAACACATGGGCTGGCAAAGCATCCACTTGTCGATTGTTCTACAAAGAAAAGATGCACCGAACTTTTTGGTTCGACTACCGATTCTGTCGACAAAATGTGAATGCTTCCCCCGACCAGTGCGGGTGTTACAGGTGTGAAAAGACGAGATAGGAACAAGGTTAAAGAGCTCCTCGGAACATTCTGCATGGTATAGGCGGTAGAGGACGCACAGAGCCGCCATGTCTCTGCGTAATTGCAGAGGCTCCAGAGTTCGCGTAACCTCTACATCTCCTATGATTCGGACAGCTCGGCGCTGCAATGAATCAGGGCATTGAGAAGATACTTGGCAGAGCCGTCCCAAAGGTGCGAACAGTACTCCGCGCAAGAGCGAATTTGAGCCTTGTATAAAAGCAGGCGAAGCTCTGGCGCGAAGAACCGCCGCACCTTGTTCAGGATGCCAAGTTTGCGGGAGGTGGTCTTAATAGCCCGCTCAATGTGATCCCTGTGATTCAGGTCGCTGCGAAGGGACATCCCTAAGATATCCAGTCTGTCCGAAGTACCAAGGGAAATGTTACGAAGAGAAGGAAGGGGGATAAATATTTTGAACAATACTTTTTTTATTGTAGAACGATATGTCTAAGTGATAAGCAATATCCTACAATTAAGGGGTTGAAGTATAGCTAGGCCTCTCACTAGGTGGACTGACGACAAAGTGAAAATCACAATGTAACCGGTGGATACAACTGGCATTTTGTCGTTCGAAAAGGCGTTCTAAGGGGGAGGCTAATGTTAAGCAGTGGATGATGATGAGTATATGAAAACCCTATTCGCTAGGTCGACCTGTAGATGTGACGGACACCTAACCTAACAAAGCTTATATAAGTATTTATTGAGCTTAAAGTAATTTGAAGTGTATTTTTCATCTTCATAATTAGTTTTAATTAATTTATCTCGATAATAATAAAAGTAATCATATTTACAGATCCCTGGGCTAATGTTCTTAACAAGTATGAAAGACATGGATTGGTCTTATAGAACTGAACCAAGCCAAGATAATTGTTTGGGTTTTGTAAATGGCAGTTGTATTTGGAGCAAAGGAAAAGCTATGGGAGGATCAAGTTCAATAAACGCTATGCTTTATACTAGAGGCAACCCAAATGACTACGACCGTTGGGCCGAAGAAAATAATGGATGGGATTATGAAACTGTAGCTAAAAACTTCAATAATGTAGAAAGTAATTTAAAAATTCATGACATAGTAGAAACGGAAAAACATCCTTTCCACACACTTCTGAGTATTGCTTACATGGCATTAGAATTAAAGGATAGCGGTGACTCAAACCTGGAAGCAAGGAAGGGGCTGGGAAGGACAAAATTGCTAAGTAAACTAGGAAAACGATACAACACGGCTAAAGTGGCTCTAAGTAACTATAAAAAGACGACTAGTTTTAATATTATGAAAAATACCTTAGTAGAAAAAGTATTAATAAATCCAAAGACAAAACGAGCTTACGGTGTAAAAGTAAGAAATGGTGCTACTACTATGGAAATTAAAACAAGAGGTGAAGTTATATTATCAGCAGGAAGTATTGGCACTCCAAAAATACTAATGTTATCTGGTATAGGGCCAGAACGTCACTTAAAAGATGTAGGAATCAAACCAATAGTTGACTTGCCAGTAGGTGATAATCTTCAAGATCACGCAACAGTTGGAATTCATCTACAAATAAGTGAGCATCATTCAACTAATCTAACACCACAGATAGCTACATCTATAGTTTTACAATATATGTTATTCCGTTCTGGACAATTATCAAATATAGGAATAACAGACTACATGGCATTTTTGAACGTAAAAGACCAAACCGTACCCGATGTTCAATTCCATCATACGCATGTAATAAAAGACAGCAGCGGACTTCTAACAAACTACTTTAAAAACATTGGCTTAAAGGAGGAAATATCAAAAATATTTATAGCACAAAATACTAAAAATGATTTAATAAGTATTTATCCGACAATATTGCATCCACAATCGAGAGGTACTGTCAGACTGCGCGATAAAGATCCATTGTCAGATCCGATTATAACTCCTAATTATTACAAGGAGAAAGAAGATATGGAACTGATGTTGGAAAGCATACAGTTAATAAAGAAACTTCTATACACACCATCCCTGCACATGTTTGGAATAAAGTGGAGTCCAGTTAATATTAAAGGTTGTGCATCTCACGAAATGAACAGTGATGATTATTGGGAATGTTACGTTAGGCACTTGACGACAACTGTTTACCATCCAGTTGGTACTGCAAAAATGGGATCATTGTCTGATAAAGCAGCTGTTGTTGACCACGAATTGAAAGTACATGGTGTAAAGAATTTACGCGTAATAGATTCTAGCATAATGCCAACTATCCCTGGTGGAAATACAATGGGGCCAACACTAATGATAGCTGACAAAGGTGTAGAATTTATTGGTAACCAATACAAACGTAAATTTGCGAAAAAGGAAAAGGATGAGCTGTAAAAATGTAGAACTAGATTAATTTAAATTAAAGTTATATCCACGACATTCTTTTTTTATTTAATTTGTATACATTTGTAAAAGGGAAAAAGTGGAAAAAAGGCGTAACATTTTGATTTGATTTAATATTAATATCCCAGTTAACTTTCTTCATTCATTCAGACACAGCGATATTGAGTGCCACTTTCCATGATACTGAAACAACTCTCTTGCTTCCTTCACATTCAGGACTCTGTTCTAACAAACTTTATAATTATGTATACTCTAAACAAACGTAAATCTTTAAGAGGAAAGATAAAACAGTAAAGTGGAAAGATGAATTTATAATATCTCAGGTGAATGAAAACGTTAAAAAAGGCAGGCCCAGGAGGGTGTCCGCCGACCAAATCGGAGACATCCTCAAGAAAGCTAGGTTGCCTTGTGCTCGTAACCATAGAGCTTGTATGAAAAGAATTGTGAATGTGAAGGAAGCGAGGGAGTTGTGTCAGGATCGTGGCAAGTGGCGCCCTATTGTAGCTGCCTATCCCTGTGGGGAAAAGGCGTGACAATTTGATTGATTGATGAATTGAAGAGACCTAGTGATAGGGTCGAGGTCAGGATGACGAGTCACAATAAGATAATGTAATAATATGTTAGTTAAAGGTCCCTGTTTTAGGTCTGCGTGAGACACTGTGTTACAGGACAACCCCGTCCTGTAATTTATAAAATAGGTATGTATCAATATACTTTAAGTTTACAACTTTTATTTTTGATATGTTTCCCGCTAACTTAATGTTTACTCGTTTCACTTAAGGTTTCGTTGGCAGACAATGCTTTGCGGCATTAAATCAACCTTTTGTAAACATAATAAAAATACAAAGTAAATAAAACAAAATAAACTATAGAAGTCCTAACACTTATAAAATAAATACATTAGTAGAGACCATTGAAAGAAAACTTTCAACACGTGCTAGAGACCTTGACGATGAGTTTTAAGTAACCATGTCGAAATTAATGTGCCTTATGACAATGTTTGTAATATAACGTTTTAAAATTAAGACGGCTGTAGTGTAGTGGCAGTGCAATGGACACTCAAACCGAGAACACGGCTTCAAAACCACTCACCGGTACCAATGCATCTTTATTATGTATTTCGTCCTGTTTCTGTGATACAAGCACTTTAGAAGCTTAGTAAAGAAATGTAAAAAAAGAAAAAAATACAGTTAAATACCTGTCCCTAACCTAGCGGCGATAACACAACTCACTCTAATTATGTTTACAAATATAAGCTATGAAAGAAACCTTTGCTCCGATCCCGCTGAATCGTTGTGACGAATTTTTTATTTTTTTTATTTTTTTATTGTGACTCGACATATGACAGCACCCCGCTTGATGTTAAGCCAAAGTGTGGTCCATGAATGAATGTCACTGCTACTACAATTCAATAACTGTGAGTAGCAATCACATCCACTATGCCGGCCTAGATGGAACCGGCAACTTACAAGCTGATCCCGAAACGTGATCAAATCACTTCACGGTCTGTATACTTGTAAGTGGTGGTACTACCCCGGATCGGCAGACTGGGTACCACTGCCTACCACTCTTTAAATATCGTCTGTGCGACGACACCTTTGATCATTATCATCAATAGTCTCATTTTGGTGGATTTAGCCTAGCTTGTATTATTTTGCCAATCGTCGACGAGAGACAATTATCGTTTTAAAATGCCCAACCTAACCCCGCAGGATTCAAACCCGGGACATTACGCTGGTGTGTTAACTAACCAAAGCGTGACTTAAAAGCCTTGTTCAATGAAATTTAATATGGTGTACCTACATTACAGCAAAATGTGGTAATACAACTTTTGAACAAGTTTATAAAGAAGAATTGTGCTAAGGTCATTAAGTGTCGCAGGGTTAGTAGGTTCACAATTAGGGTCCCCTTTCACGCTGAGATTTGTATCAGATTTGTACAGGGCATAGTCGATTTGGTGTTTTTTTTCTTTTTCTTTTACAACATTTCCACGGCAGTGCGGCCATTTTTGAGATAGAGAGGGGGTTGGGAATCTTAAGCTACTGTTACACATGCTCTAAAATAGCATGCTAAAAAGTGTGCTATTGAGTATGCTCAATATGATCATGCTTATGAGCAGTTTACATTTGCTAGCAATAGGCATGCTGGTTTTAAGTATGCTCCTCCTATCCTCCTGATTAAGCATATCGATACTAGCATGCTCAATAAGCAAACCTGTTCACACGCGCTAAAAGCACGCACCTACACGCGCGCTGCAGGTAGCATGCCCAAAAATCGCACGACCGTCGATTTTTGGGCAAACTAGGAATGAGCATGCTTATTATTAGCTATGTTTCAATACTAATGAGCATTTGCTTAACAAAGGCATGCTTTCGTGCTAGTAATAAGCATGTGTAGCTTTATTTCCTAAAATTAGATTTGTATTAGTTTTAACACACGTTGATTTTTGTATCGCAATACAAAATCTAGTTTCTCGGTATAATGGATACCTCTAACACGTCTGAGATACCTCAAGCAGTATTAATAGCTTTTCGTAGTACTTTTATTATTTAAAGGGAAAAAAAGCGAAATAGATATTGGTCTAAAAACATGTTGCATGATACCGCATTGCCGTCTCAAGCCAGTGGCGTGAAATCGATACCGCTGTATAATACCTTAAAATACGTTGTATACAGTGGCGTAGCGTGGCGGGGCGGAGGGGGCGGCATACTTAGGGGCCGGCATTCTTAGGGGGCGGCAAAATTTTAAAAAACTAAAATAAATCGTTGAAATTGATATTTTTGTTGTACCTACCTATGATTGAAATTCCTAAATAAGGGGGCGGCAATTTTTTTTCCGCCCCGGGCGGTTGACTCTCACGTTACGCCGCTGGTTGTATACATTGATACATTCTTTACACGTTGAGATTAGTATTATAGATGGATCAATGGATCAATGATATATGTTGCAATACAAATCTCAGTGTGAATGGAGCCCATTAAATGAAAAAGACGAAAAAAATTAAAATGCACTTGACATTAATTTTAAAATGAAAGTACGTCAAAAATACCGGCCGTAAGAAATGAATATCAAGCTTTGGGTAAAGTCGGCTTTGGAGAATGTTTTTTTATTATGGCTCAACATGTCCTGGAGTGACTACAGTTAAATAACTGCCTGTAGCAGTTGCATCTATTATGACCGGCAACTTTGAATCTGATCCTGAAAAGTGACTGAATCACTTCGCGGTCTGTTTACTTGAAAGTGGTTGTACCCCCGTACTACCCCGTACCTTCAATTTAAATTATTTGCTTGCAAATGTCATCGGTACCGGCAACTGGTTTAGAACCGGAGGTTTGCAAGCCCATTAACCATTTGGCCAGGTTTTATTTAAGTTTATATCCATTAAAGGGAGGTATTTCGACATTACAATAATAACAATACTTCCGTTTGTCTGTTGAGTGAGTGAGTCACTTCGACAACTTGGGAAATTAAGAAACGAAAAGACCAAATATTGGCTATCATACATCAAAACACAGTGAACTGAAAGATCTCCCATACTGCTTACTGTTTGGTGATGTCAAGCAATCAAACAAATTGTCACGCCTTTTTCCAACAGACAATGGAGCGTCATTTGCCACGATCCTGACACAACTCCCTCGCTTTCCTCAGGTCTACAATTATTTTCATACAAATCCTACGGTATAAACACTAGGCAACCCTCCTTTTAGATTTGTTCGTAAACACCCTGTTTCTGTTTCGTTTAACGCATCCATCCACAATAGATTTAAAAATTCCTTTCGTCAATCTATATTACTTATCCTAAAGATAATGATTTCATTATAAAGATGTAGAGTTTAAACATCTCGCTTCTAAAGTAAAAAAATTGAAAGAAAATAAAATTAGTTGTAATTTTTTAAATGTTAAAATACCGTATTGTAACTTTTTGAGGAACGAGAGAGAAATTAAGTATCGCAACCTAGTAAAGTCATTAAAGTTTCTACGTTAAAAACATTATTTGTTAAATATTGCCTTTACTAAATTGTTTAAAAAATATATTATCTAATCATGTCCCTATTTTCAAAAGGTCCTGCACCTCGATGGTCGTTGGCGTCCAAACATTATAAACGACAAATATTTTTTCCCTATCTTGTGCAATTTACGCAATACACTATTCTGTGTTCTGATTTATGAGAACAGCATCTTAAGAAACATTCTTTCTTATTTGCCTAACGTGTGCAATGGCGTATGCTTGTTTTATTTTCTTACTTACACAATAAACTTAGCACATGAGTTGTTCATAATTTTATTACTATTAAACTGTGTACTATTTAAACGTATTGTAACGTTCTAAACTTGTATTATATGCTTTTTATTGTAACTAAGTGCTTTTAATATAATAGATCAATCAAATCAAATTGCCATGCCATTTTCCCACAGGGATAGGCAGAGACAATGAAACGCTACTTGCCACGATCCTGACACAACTCACTCACGCTTCCCTCATATTCACAATTCTCTTCATACAAGCTTAACGGTTATGGGCACTAGGCAATCCAGGATTGGATGTCTCCGATTTGGTCGAAAAACACTTTTGGTCTGGGCCCATATTATACATTCATGTTAGATATAGTTATTATTACTAATGCATGCAGTCCTGTCCTATAAATAACAATGCATTTAGCTATATTATGAAATACTATATGAGTTGTGTCAGGATCATGGGAAGTGGCGCTCCATTGTCTCTGTCTATCCCTGTGGGAAAAAGGCGTGACAATTTGATATATGAGTGTGGAATTAAACAAATTTTATGCGGCTTACTATCGCGTTTATTTTGGTTACTGATTTGGTTACTTACTATCGTGGTCACGCGATAGTAAGCCGCATAAAATTTGTTTAATTCAATAATCAATGTTCGCGCAATCTTAAGAAAATACTACATGAGTTTGTATTAAACTATTACGATCAAGATGAAATTTTGTAGGTTAAAGATGAAACCCTCTTTTATCCTACCACTCCTATCCTACCCTCTTTATTTACCATGTGTTCTCTCCATCCTATGACCTTGGATCCTTCAAGCGATGCGTGAAGAAGCACCTTTGGCCGGCATAGTGACGGCGACTGGGGCAGCCGTGAACAAACCCGGTTTTCTCAGTCGTCGTCACTCTTGGACATCCTCTTGCTTATCATCAGGCGGGACGAGGTCAGATGTCGTGTCACAATAAAAAAATAAAAAAATAAAAACTCATCTCTGATTAATAATAGCTCTTTCGTCGATATCCTTTAATACATTCCTTTTTTTCCTTCATCCACTTTTTAACTTATATATTTTTTTATTTGGGTCGCCATTTAACAGCACCCCGCCTGATGTTAAGCTGGGGCCCGATTCTCTTAATACATCATGCCGACAATAAATCTGTGAAATTGCGTCGCGGTCGCAAGTGACCAATCAACGTAGTTTACCTATTAATATGTTATTTGCTGATTGGTTACAAAGATGTCAAATATCACTGCGACGCTATTTCACTGCTTTTTCTACGCCATAATATTTTTTTAAATATTCTTAATACCAGGCTACTACATAGACCCAAGTCCATATAGTACATAATTATATAAATACATAAATATCGGCAAGTGGTTTAAATCCAGGAAGAGGCTCGTAATTTGCAAGACCATTTCTCTACCACGAAACCAAGGCTACCTTATAAATAATTTAACTACTTACCTAAAAACCGGCGACCGTGGTGTAGTGGCAGTGAAATGGCTACGTAAGCCGAGTGACACGAGTTCGAGACCACTCACCGGTACCAATGTATCTTTGATATATGTACTTTGGTTGTCCTGTTTCTATGATACAAGCACTTTAGTAGCTTAGTATAGATATGTATAATAAAAAATAAAATAAACGTAAAAAGGTAAAATTTGGCCATCCTGACCTCTACACGAAACCACAAATGACCTAACACTTAGTTATTCCTAAAAAAAGTTATATCTTAAGACACGAAATCCTCATTGAATGTAAATTAGATTTTGTAATATCTTTAAAACTTATAAATAGTTAATATTTTTTAAATATTACTTTTAGTTTCTTTTGTGTTGTGACAGAGTGTGCTTTTGTTAACCGACTTTTAAAAAGGCAAAGGTTAGCCGATACGTTTTAAGACTTATTCTTATGGTAAGTTATTTCCTCGTACATATTAAAAAAAAATTAAATCAATATGAATAATAAGGACGTAAAGAAAGCGAGAGGGCTATATCAGGATGTCGACCGGCATAATTATGCGATTACCTGTAGTAGCAGTCGGCTCCATTCATGAAGCGAACTCTAGCTTACCATTAGGCGGGGTGCTGTCATATGTCGAGCCACAATAAAAGTATCATAGGAGCACATAAGACGCGCTAATTTGATATTATTCTGTACTGTTTGAATTTGTTTTGAAGGACTTTTGGAACAGTGCATTATAAAAAATGCAAGTGAAATGCAAAATAATATTTTTTATTATTATTGTGATGTGACATATGACAGCACCCCGCTTGATGTTAAGCTGAAGTGTGGTCTATGAATGGATGTCACTGCTACTACAATTCAATAACAGTTGAAGCAAACACAATGCTGGCATAGTTCGAACCGGCTACTTACAAGCTAATCCTGAAACGCGACTAAATCACTTCACGGTCTGTATACTTGTAAGTGGTGGTACTACCCCGGATCGGCAGACTAAGTACCACTGCCTATGGATATTAATAATATGTTATGATTTTATTAATATCCAAATAATGAAATAAACAAAAATAACAATTTTTATAATTATTAGATATATTATGCAAAATGTTATTTTGGAGGACACTAGGAACTTGGAGGAAATGGGAATAAGCCGTACAAAACTAGTGCAATTTTATTTGTTTTCAATTTATTTTAGTTGTATATATTATATCAAAATCTACACATCAATCAATAAAAGCGACCGCTGTGTAGTGGCGGTGCAATGGTTACACAAACCTAGTACACGAGTTTTAAACTTACCGATACCAATGTATCTTAGATATATGTACTTTGGTTGTCATGTTTCTATGATACAAGCACTTTAGTAGCTAAGTATAGAAATGTAAATAAAAAAACAATCAATCAAACTGACACGCCTTTTTTCCAAAGGGACAGGACAACATGTGCACATTCATCATATAATTAAAGTATAATTATAATAATTACGAAAATCTTAGATAGGTACAATAAAGTTAAATAATCATTACCTAAGGTAAAGCCTACGTGTGTTCAGACAGACACGCGAGCCTCCACGGGTCACCAGGCACGTGTTGAGGTGCATACAAACATCCTATTACTATCCAATTACTATTGTAATAGCTGTAAATGATTTTACCCATGAGTGAACGCGACAGATGGCTGCAAACAGCATCGCATCCACTATGCCAGCCTAGGTTAACTAAACCAGAAACCCGATTTTGTCTTAATCCCAGTTTTTAATATACTTAAGTTAATTTGGGAGTTGTGTAAGGATCGTGGCAAATGGCGCTTCATTGTCTCTGCCTATCCCTGTGGGAAAAAGACGTAACAATTTGATTGATTGATTAAGTTTATTTTATTGTGACTCGACATATGATAGCATCCGGCCTGATGTTAAGCTAAAGTGCGGTGCATGAATAGCGGTATGGTAACTGCTACTACAGTTAACTGTAAGTAGCAGTCACAACCCCTATGCCGACCTAATTATAACCTGCAACTTTGAAGCTGATCCCGAAACGCGACCAAACCACTTCATGGTAGATTATCCCCGGATCGACTGCCTTCCACTTTTTGACAGGCAGACCCGGAGCAAAAATGTCTGCCTCTTTTTTATGAACAAATATTTGTAATATTTAATCAAAAAGCTATAAAAAGCTCCGACCAAGAATCGAACCCGAGACATTCCGCTAACCACTACGCCACACCTGTCGTTATTAACTCAAAGCGACTATTAACTCGCTAATATTAAATTTTACCACTAGACTTTGCCATTGACCGACCCCCGTTCACCAGCAATTTCAACATCACGCGTGTGCCGTGGGGGGGCCGCCAGCTAACTCACAAGTTTGCCTTCCTCACTATAGTCAACACTGCATTTAGCTTACCTAAAAGTTATAGTGCTCAGTGAAGTGATCTGTGTTCTGGTTAAGCATTCAATAACAAAAATCATCCTTTAGTAAGTTGATTGATTTTTTTAAATCTTTACTGACATTTTTAAGAGATAGTTGTGGGCATTTGTTGATGTGAGAAAAGCAAGGGAGTTGTGTCAGGATCGTGGCAAGCGGCGCTCCATTGTCTCTGCCTATCCCTGCGGTATATTAATTAGAATTAGTAGTATGCTTCAGACTAAATGCTTCTATTTTATTTTGCACCTACCTAGTACAAAAAAGTGCGTTTAATTGTTCTTAAGGTAGGCTAGTAAGAATGCCTCGCGGTATTAAGTCCGCCTTTGTACCTAGTGCATGAAGTTTTTAAATAAATAAAGGCGTGACAATTTGATTGATTGATTTTTAAGAGTGGTAGGCAGTAGTGCCCAGTCTGCCGATGCGGGGTAATACCACCACTTACAAATATACAGACTGTGAAGTCGCATTTCGGGATTGTAAGTTGCCGGTTTCAACTAGGCCAGCATAGTGGATGTGACTACTACTTACAGTTAATAAAATGTAGTAGCAGTCACCTACATTCATGGAACGCACCCCAGCTTAACATAGATATTTATGATCACCCTGAATGTGTAGATACTTTTGATCACATTGCGTGCTCAGATATATCTGATGCTGACTGTACTACCCCGGATCGGCAGACTGGGTACCACTGCCTACCACTCTTAAAATAATATTACATATTACAGCCTAATATAAGAAAAAGTGTTAATCTCGTGTCTGAATCAATGTTTATGTTTTGTTTATAAAATGTAAGTTACGCACTTGAAGGTTAAAACAACAGGTTTTAGTAATTTAATATAATAATTAAAGCATGTGGGAAAAGTACAATTATACAATGAACATGTTCTAATGTTAGTATTATAAATACGCTTTTATTATTAGCTTGACTTGTATGTATGTAACTATGTGCCGGAATCTTTCGTATTAATTTTCATCCACTTCTAGAGGTCTTTTTTTTTTAATCTATATTTATTGAGAGCTTTTGTCTATTAAGACATGTCAGCTCCATAGAGCCTAAAACATAACATCAAATTCATCTTAAGTCTATTTGGGAGGAAGTCGCCGCTGAAGGCAAGAAATAATATTGCAAAATTTATAACATGATGCTGATGCTGGTTCAGATAATTCTAGAGGTCTAAATAATTTAAAAATTTGTACACGTATTAAAAAGCGATGACATTACAATATTTTCAATATATATATTTTTCACGAAGCGATCGTCGGAATAATGTAAAGTTCCGACTACTAATTTAGAGTTATAAGCTTTGAGTATATTTTACATTTGGGTATATCAATGATATATAGATATAGGACTTGAAAAAGAAATGATGAGCTCGCTTTGTAGCGTTTAGTTCACAGTCGTCTAACAAAATACGAACGCTTTCCCCGATCTGTGCGCGGGGCGGGTATGAACCTGCCGTGTTTCTAGGATAATATATATATATTTTAAAACCATATTTGGATATATTTTTTGGATGGATGCGTTGCAATGCAATGCAGGCCCATTTTTTGTTTCCATTTGGTGTTTTCCAATCAAATCGGACACATCCTCAAGAAAGCTTGCCTAGTGCCCATAACCTTAGAGCTTGTATGAAGAGAATTGTGAATGTGAAGGAAGCGAGGGAGTTGTGTCAGGATCGTGGCAAGTGGCGCTTCATTGTTTCTGCCTATCGCTATGGGAAAAAAAACGTAACAATTTGATTGATTTATTGATATTGTTAGTGCAATTGGGCATTCTCTGTTGGCATTGGGGAAACCCAAAAGATGAAAAGAAAACAATTTATTAATTAAAAAACGTGCGTGAATTTAAGGCAAGGATATCTACATTTCTTATCCTACTGACAAAAATCTAGAGCCAAGTACACCAAAGTGGCACGAGCTATAAAACGCAACCTCAATTATCCTGGTAAACTTTGCACAAAGATCAAAAATGCACCTTATTACTTTAAGGGTATGGTTAAAAATTAACTTACTAGTAATCTGTACTCTAACTAAAATTGAAGTATTCGTAAATAGTATTCGAACCGTTAATAGACATTCATTAGGCGATTCGTTTTGCAATAATTAAACATGACATTTTATTTTTAAATAAACATTTAGAAACAATATAATATAACAGTATTTGTTTTCAAAAAGGCAGGATAAATAGAGACTAAATAGTCTTTGCTTTTCTTCATTGAAGATCTTATCCTTAAAAAATATTATTTGATTTTATCATTTTTCGCTGGGGTAAAGGCTTAAATAAAACCAGCCTGAAAACACAGAATACCTCTGAAGTTTTAAATGGTCGAAAAGCCTTCATTAATCGGTACTCGTAGTTCCAAAGTCAAGTGTTTACCTAAAAAAGAAAAAGATAAAAATTACAAAAACATCGTCCACTTCACCAAACACCTGCTCTAAGAAGAGCTCTTAAACTAGCTAACCATGTAGCCAAACACCACAAGAGCCTAATCGTGAAGCTTGTCCGGTGGTGGCGGCGACTAAGATACCCGTGAACTGAGTCGTTTTATTTTCAGTCGTTGGCGCTCTTCGTCGGCCACTCTTGGGCCAGTTTTGCGCGTCCAGTTGTGAATTCAAAGTTAAGATTCTCAACTGTTTTTGGTGTAGGGTCCCTGGGAGCCTACCACCAACTTTTAAAAACAAGCATGTTTTCAGACAGTACTGTTTAATGTATAAAACAAGATTCCTCAACTTCGTACCACCATCTCTTATTTGCAATTTTGTTTTATTCCTTTAAATTCATTCCTACTTTTTACGCTCAGAAACGTATTGCTGCTGCATTTGAATATTATTTTTAGTATTTAGCGGTGGTACGCTTTGGAGGAATAAATATGAATGTGACGTCACAAAACTGCCAATAGTAATTTTATTCAAATAATCATATTTAATCGTCAAATTGACATTTGACAATTGAAACGACCATGCTATAAGAAATGATCGTACGCCCCTAGATGGTTTTAATTCTATACCATCAGGGGACTCACTTAAACACACAATTAATATTTCAATTTTTATAGAATTGTAAATGTGAAGGAAGCGAGAGAGTTGTGTCAAGATCGTGGCAAAAGGCGCTCCATTGTCTCTGCCTATTTCTGTGGGATAAAGGTGTGACAATTTGATTGATTGATTTTCATTAAAATGTAAATTTAGCACTTCAGTCACACGAACACGGACAGAATTAATAATATGAAGGATTAGGTAAGAGGAAATTCTTAATCGAATAAAAACGTATCGAAGCATACAAAATCAAACAATCTACCTTTATGCTGGTAATTAATTGAATTAACGGACATTAGGTAAAGGCCAAGTTCGTTTATTAATTAAACGAGTTTCCATTTTTGACGTTACGTTATTTTTAGAAAGGTAAAATTTAATATTAATAGCTTATGACGTCAAAAGTAATATTTAGAGGAAAATCCCAGGTTTTATTAAAGTATTCAAAATTATCGTTTAAAATTAGGGAACAGAAAAAAGCGGGAGAATAATGATAGTATCGAGGAATGTAGCGCTCCTTTGTGTCTACCTATCCCTGTGGGAATTGAGGCGTGACAATTAATAATGATAATGATAAGTATTCTATTTTAAAAACGCTTCTTAGAGAATTCTAAGAAGTATAGAATTCACGGAAAGTATAGAATTCTAATCGGATTGTAATTCGAGAAAGTTCTAAGAAACTTAGCTTTCTTCTTACCCCCCATCTTTTACTTCCGTAATAGCCGCACAGTTAGATGAAGCCACCAAATCAACAGCCGAAATAAATATCTCAACGCCTCGTTTCTTTGCAGAATTATCGACAAAAGGTTTTTCAACACATGTGTTCTCCCTTTGACACAGAACACATGTGACACAGACAAACAAAATTCTATATCGCCCAAAACAGATTACATAGAAAGACAATAAAAATGTACATAAGTGCATTTGTAAAACATTGATTCTTTTTAAGTTTTTAAGCGAATCCTAAAAGCACCTTTGGACGGCTTAGTTTTTAGTCGCGACTCCCCTTGGTTATCATCAGACAGATGTCGCACAATATAAAAAAACATTGATTAACAGCCATCATAGGTCCCAATTAATGGATGCGTTGAACGAGGCAGGCCCAGGAGGGTGTTTGCCGACCAAATAGGAGACATTCTTAAGAAAGCCAGGTTGCCTATTGCCCATAACCACAGAGCCTGTATGAAGAGAATTGCGAATGTGCAGGAAGCGAGAGAGTTGTGTCAGGATCGTCGCATGTGGCGCTCCATTGTCACTGCCTATCCCTGTGGAAAAAAGGCGTGACTGACATAGGTCCCAGAATCGCAAACAACATTGTCATCAGTTAATAAACCAATAAAAAACCAATATAATTAAACATAGATAGCAACCTATTTCTCACGAGACGATATTCATTATTCTAAAGCCTGGATACCACTGCATTGCATGCATTAAGTGGCACACTGACATTATTATAGAGACATTATTTATCTTTCAATTAAATCAAATTGTACCGTCTTTTCCTACAGGGATAGATAGAGACAATGAAGCGCCACTTGCCACGATCCAGACACAACTTTTTTTAAATTGTGACTCGACATCTGGTCACGACCCGCCAAATGGTAAGCAAAAAAAGGTCCAAGAGTGCCGACGACTTCAAAAACCGAGTCCAATTCGATGCCTGTCAAAGGTGCTTCTTCCACATCGCTTAAAGGATCCAAGGCTATAGGATGGAGAGAACACACTCACCTCGCTTCTCTCACATCCACAATTCTTATTATTCAAGTTTATGGGTACTAGGGCACTTTCTTGAGAAAGTCTCCGATTCTCCTGGCTTTGCCTCGATTAACGCATCCATCTACATTAGATTTATAAATTTCTTTCGTCAATCTACTTTCACTCATTCTTTTAATGTGCCCAAACCATCGGACCAAACCTTTGTTAATCCTTGTCACAACATCTTCTTTTAAACTACATCTATCGCGCACGGTGCTATTTTTCATTCTATTTTATTCGCTGTCGCCAACTTTGTTTACTACTTTTCCCAAGTAAGGAAAAATGTACTATAGTATTGTCTGTCTAAGCCGAAATGACGCGCCCCTCCACCGCATCCACACGAGAAAACATAAAATATGAATGCAACACATCAAAAATGCATTTGTAATTGGTCATTTAGTTGCTGGTTGGACACAAAAGGAGGGGCACGCTGATCGAGTATAATAGTATTGTTAGAAATATTTGTATTCACACATTCACGAATTTGCGCCGTTTGGGGTCGAGACGATGGGCCCTTGGAAACTTCAGCTAAGCGCCTGGCCAAGAGTTATCCAAGCGGCTGACCGAGAAGTCTGGAGACAGGAAGGCTGGCAATAATTTCTGCCATACAAAGGAGAAATGTTGCCAGTCTCCTTGAGACTATCTCTGATGCGACGTCATTAAATGATATATTTTATTTATACTTTAATTATAGCTAATTATTACTTTTAATTTTATCTGTTTTTCATAAGAATAATAAAAATCTAATTATAACACGTTTAAATAAACTAATAAAGTGGAGGGGCGCGTCATTTATAGTTATACTAAGATTTTTAATTTCACGGACTAAAATGACAGCTGATTCATATATGTATCTCACTTTATTACGTGTGTCAAAAAGAGATGCAAATAGGAATTATCTGTCATTTTAGTCCGTGAAATTAAAAATCTTAGTATAGACAAGCTACGTGTGCCTCCGTGTTCAAAGGCTTTATACTGAAATCGAACTGCAGTTTACATAATAAACAATAGAATTATGTAATTATGTAGTTAGGTTGCCTAGTGCCCATAACCATAGGGCCTGTATGAGGAGAATTGTGGATGTGAAGGAAGCAAGGGAGTTGTGTAAGGATCGTGGTAAGTGGCGCTCCATTGTCTCTGCCTATCCCTGTGGGAAAAAGGCGTGACAATTTGATTGATTGATTGATTATGTAATACATAGTAATGGTGCCTTATTAATATTGCGATGAACGGCATTGTAAATATATGTCATATTATGGTATTATACTTTTTTTTAATGCGACTGTAGCGACTGAGGCAGCCGAGAACAAACTCGATTTTCTGAGTCGTCGTCACTCTTGGACCTCCTCTTGCTTATCATCAGGCGGGACGAGGTCAGATGTCGTGTCACAATAAAAAAAAGAAGACTTAAAATCGGCGGTTCAAAATCACTTGTACCAATCTTTGATATATTTATTTTGTTTCTATGATACAGGAAAGTTTTAAGGTTTGAAATTAAATATTTTTTGTTTGTTTTTGTAGAATAAATAATACCAATAATATTATAGTTTAGAACAATTTTATAGAACTTGTTATAAGTCTGTAATTTTTTAATTTTTAAATAATTTCGTCGATTTTGCCTGAGGCAGCCGTGAACTGGCGATAAGCAGGCTGTTTTTTCAGTAGCTGACAGTGTTGGACCTCCCCTTGCTCCAAATTGCTCAAGCAAATTGAGATCAGATATCAAGTCACAATAAAAAATTAAATCAAAAATGTCTCCGATTTAAACTTATAATACAATCAAACAAATTGTCACGCGTTTTTTTCACAGAGGTAGGCAGAGACAATAAAGCGCCACTTGCCACGATCCTGATACAACTCCCTCTCTTCCCTTACATCCTCAATTCTCTTCATTCAAGATCTACGATTATGAGCTCCAGGCAACCTATCTTTCTTGATGTATCCTACTGGGTCGAAAAAACCCTCCTTGGTTTGCATCGTTGATCGCATCCATCCACATCAGATTTATAAATTCCTTTCGTCAATTTACCTTCACTTATCCCTTCCATGTGACAAAACCATCTTAGCATTCCTTTCTCAATCCTTGTCACTACATATTGTTTTTAACCACATCTATCGCGCATTCCTCATTCTATCGTCATTCTATTCTCATTCTATTCATAATACAAAAATGACTAAAATAATTTTAATTCGCATACGATGATTACATTATATGAAAAACGTAATACAACCATTAGAATAGTATTCCAATTTCATAACGACACTATGACTTACGGCCATTAATAAATTGACGCAATTATTTTTAGCAATACAGAAGTTTAAATCGCAAAAGACACGATTTTTTTTTAAATTGGGTCGTACTTGCCTGATATATCTATGGAGATATAGCAATAGGAGGTCTAACCATAGATTTTTTTAAATGTGATACAACTGACCTCGATCCTCCTGATGATAAGCAAGAGGAGGTCAAAGAGTGACGACAACTAAAACAATCGAAAAAAAAACGTTAGTTCACGGCTGCTTCAGTCGCCATCATTATGCCGGCCAAAGGTGTTTCTTCACGCATCGTTTGAAGGTTCCAAGGTTATAGGATGGAGAGAACACAAGGGCAGGCAAAGCATTCCACTTGTCGATTGTTCTACAAAGAAAAGACGCACCAAACTTCGACTGCCGATTCGGTAGTAAGAGCGGGTGTTTTTCCCGGCCGAGTATAACGGGTGTAAAAAGACAAGGTTAAAGAGCTCCTCGGAACATTCTCGAAATAAAAATATATATAAATTCATCGTCAATCTACTTTCACTGATCCGTTTCATTGTTATTTTTTAAATGCATAAACTAGATAATAGCGTTTATATGATCGATATTAAATAATTGTTTATTTCCTTCTTTTAATGTACCGATAGGTTAAATTCCGTTTAAATTTTATATATGGTATCGAAATGTATGTGAAAATAACCTTGAAGATTCTGTTTTAATAATTCGTCACTTGACCCAAAGACATCGATGTGGCCGTGAAATATAAAATAGCATCTTTTGTAATAAACCTGTTCAATCAACAAAATACTTCATATGACCCGGGTCAAACCTTAAAGAAACTAAAAGTGACTTGATCGCGTTTCGGGATCACCTTAAAGTTGTAGGTTCCAACTAAATCAGCATAATGGATGCAACTGCTATGCCGAGATAATTAATTAACCAAACTATTAAACACCAGTTTGTTACGCTTAAAGTTCCGGGTTCGATTCTTGGTCGGAGCAACTATTTGTTTCATAGCTTTTATCTGTAATATTTAGTAGTTATATTAAATTTACCGGAGTTACCGACATAGCTCGAAGGATTTTCGAGCTGAAGTGGCAATGGGCTGGCCACATCGCTCGAAGAACCGACAACCGATGGGGAAGAAAGGTTCTAGAGTGGAGACCATGAACCGGAAGACGCAGCGTAGGTAGGCCTCCCACTAGGTGGACTGACGACATGGTGAAAGTCACGAATAACCGATGGATGCAACTGGCATCTTGTCGTTCGAAATGGCGTTCTAAGGGGGAGGCCTGTGGACGCATTCTGGCTGATGATAATGATGATGAAGATGATATTAAATTTGCGAATATTTACATATATTAATATTTTAAATATTAAGTAGCGCTCCATTGTCTCTGCCTATCCCTGTAGGAGGAAGGCGTACATTTTTAATTGATTGTTAATAAAAAAAGAGGCGTATTTTTGCTTACTTTCCAAGTAAGAAAGTAATATCAAATCAATGGATTTCATAATGGGGATTATTGGACCATACCTAGCTTGATAGTTGTCGGAATTTATTTAAATTGGCTAGTGAATGCGACTGTTACATGTAGTAATTTACTGTAGTAGCAGTCACCTCCAGTCATGGACCGCACCTCAACTTAACATCAGGAGCCACGATAAAATAAATAAGCATACACAACACTTTAATTATACAAATTACTCGTAAATTCATAGTCTAGCATTAAAAGGTACTATAAAAGGCAGCCATTTAACCCCACAACAAAACCGATGGTTTTAAAACCACATAAACCTCAAATAATTACATAATAACCACAAAGACAAGGCTATTCTGATATTTAACCTATAGTAGGGGAACGAGTTAAAGGAACGTGCGAGGAATGCGGTTGTGACGTCATGGTCACGTGTCTATTATGAATAGTGAAGTAACATGCAAAATGTCGATAACAATAAACACACACTTTCCTTAAAACGCAAATAGATTTAGTTATTACAAATTATAATTGTGTATTAAATTGAAGTATAAACATTAGACAGCAACAATTTTTAATGAATTATATATTAATTTAATTTTGAGAATAGTGACTGCATGTTTTTTTTCTTTTTCACACATTTTAATCACGTTTTTAAGCCACGGTTCTAGCCTGAATACGGATGACGACTCTCTTTTATTTAATTAAAAGACTAATTTTTCAATAATCAAACAAAGAAAATATGGACACGTTTTTATCGATATTAAATGACATCGCCGAGCTATGAGCGTCACTAAAAGCGGCCACTAAGATACGGGTGGTGGTCGTTTCACGTCCCACCGCACCTCAGCCCCCGAATTCATTTAGCTCGTTCCCCAACTATACGTTTATTCTCTTTTAGGTCTTCCGTTCTCAAAACGTATACAATACAAATACAAATATACAAATATATTTATTACCAAAAGTTTAAAATTTACAATAAGTTTCGGTGGTCCCATACTAGGCATTGCCCGAATCGTGGTGCCTTACAAGTGAATTAAAGAGAGAAAGCTCTTAAAACTATTAGCTTAACCACCACAAATTTTAAATCAAATTCATGCTTTAGAAAATAAAAGTAAAATAAATAAATAAAATAAAACAAGCATGTAGGGGAGATAGGACTAAACTCTTAATTATTATTTTTTTGT
Source organism: Tinea trinotella (assembly GCA_905220615.1). NCBI lineage: Eukaryota > Metazoa > Arthropoda > Insecta > Lepidoptera > Tineidae > Tinea > Tinea trinotella. Next base: position 2,320,418 of record HG992325.1, read on the forward strand.
TATTGTGACTCGACATTAACAGCACTCGCCTGATAATAAGCTGGAGTACGGTCCATGAATGGAGATGCTACTACAATTCAATAACTGTAGCACATCCACTATGCCAGCCTAGTTGGAACCGGCAACTTACAAGCTGATCCCGAAACGCGACTAACTCACTTCACGGTCTGTATTCTTGTAAGTGGTGGTACTACCCCGGATAGGCAGACTGGGCACCGCTGCCTACCACTCTGACAACCAGACCCGGAGCAAATATCTGCCTCTTTTTTTAATTCTATATTTTAAGACATATTTGCCTATCACTTTACCACAATACGAAGCGAATGTTAATACTAAATACTAAACGAATAAATTTATACTATTAGAAAGGTGTACCAGTAGCTATGTATCTAACCTTATACGAGTAATACAATACTATAATACATTTTTTCTTACTTGGGAAAAGTAGTAAACAAACTTTCGGCATACGGATTAACACTAAAAAACAATTATTACTGATGCGAACCAATCAAACTGTCAAGCCTTTTTCTCACAGGCAGAGACAATAATGCGCCACTTGCCACGAACCTACACAACTGCCTCGCTTCCAACGCAAATCAATACAAACATTTAAAAATATCTATGAATTACTAAGAAAACGTTTCTTTTATTATTAGGGCACAACATTTGTCATTTGTGAATTTACCATCTCATACACAAGGGGTTTTTGATAAAAATAATGTATTATGTTGTGATTTTAACAACTTTTGTGCATTTGTTACTTAATGTTACTTAATTGTAATTCTATAGAATAAATCAGTAGTAAAAAGGTTTTTTACGTTTGTTTACTACTTGTGCTAAGTAAGAAAAAACACAGTATAAAAACACAAACAGAGCACGATCCCTTCCCTGGCGCAAACTTATGCAACACTTACACAATGCATTTGACAGACTCTCTCAACAAATCATTTGTATGCATGAACATCATTACAATGTAATATACGTATGGGTAACCTACCATATGCCCCTTGAACTCGAGAAGTCAAGTAATTTTAAAATTTAAATTCGAAATTCTTTGTTATGGGTTACATCTATTTACAATTACACCAATAGGCATACAAATCAATCAATCAATGTGATTATCACGCCTTTTTCCCACCGGGATAGGCAGAGACAATGGAGCGCCATTTGCCACGATCCTGACAACCTGACAAAACAGCTCTATGTTTATGGGCACTAGGCAACCTAGCTTCCTTGAGGATGTCTCCGATTTGGTCGCAAAACACCCGACCAAATCTTGAGAAGTTTTTATGAAGAGAATTGAGTATATGAGATAAGCGCGGGAGTTGTGTCAGGATCGTGGCATGTGGCGCTTTATTGTATCTGCCTAACCCGGTGGGAAAAAGACGTGACAATTTGATTAAATAATTGCACTACTGAGCCAATTTTGAGAAATAGTAGTAAGCTGTGGAAAAGTGCACAGCTTACTGATTGATGGTTGCGATAGGGATTGCATGCGTGAATTTTCCCATCCAATTTTTATTACTAATTAATTCAATATCCTAAGAATGGAGGATTGTCGCAACACTTGACCTACGATATTTATGTTGAAATTTCTTCCCATTAATATCGTATTGACATGTTCGTGTGGAAAAGAGGGTCAATGTCAATAAAATTATACGATATATTATTACGAAGGGATCTTATAACAATAAAATAAAATAGACAACAAACAAGAATTGTCCCGTTTTTTTTAGAATGTTTTTCTATGATACATCATGTGTTTCTTTTTGGGTACCATAGTTGGCAGGAATCCGGAGTAACCATAAAGCTTGCAAGAATAGAATGTTGAGGATGTGATAGCTTTCTCCATGATAGTTTGAACAATAAAAGTTTTATTGTCTCTGCCTATCTTGCCTAGCTTGATTGATTGATTAATATTTTAGAAAAAAACTATTATGTAATATAGTAAGCTCTATGGTTAACCCATAAGGGCTTGTATGAAGAGAATCGTGAATGTGAAGGAATCGAAGGAGTTGTGTCAGGATCGTGGCAAGTGTCGCTCCATTATTTCTGCCTATCCATGTGGGAAAATTTGATTGATTGATTGATTGATAATAAAGTAATAATTTAACTTTCAGAATAAAACAATGAACACGGATAACTAAAAACAACAAACATGGGTGTCGTGACCGTCGTAACAGCGGCTGTGAAATCAGCTCTGACAATAGGTGGAATAGGAAAGTTGAGTTTCATTCCCGCAATGCTTGCCGCAATGGCATACTTCAACTATGAACTCCTAGACCCAGAAATACGACCGTTCAACGAGAAATATCTTCGAGAACAGTACGACTTCGTTATCATTGGCGGAGGATCTGCTGGGTCTGTGTTGGCCAATCGTCTATCAGAAATCGAGGGTTGGAACGTGCTTCTGTTAGAAGCTGGTGGTCATGAAACTGATATTAGTGATGTACCTCTCCTATCACTTTATCTACATAAAAGTAAAATGGATTGGAAGTATAGGTAAGTTTTCTTTACTAATACGTGCTTGTACCATTAAAACAGATCAACGAACTCTATTGGACCTCTTCGCTTTATCCCTTCTCTAACTTCTGTTTTTTTTTTTAAATTTACATTTCTATATTAACCTACATCAAAGAAACAAGACAACCAAATCAGATGGTATTAAAGATACATTGGTACCGGCAAGTGGTTTTCAAGCGGGGGATGTTGGTTTGCGAGACCACTTCTTTACCACTGGGTCCACGGTCGCCAAGTTGTGATTTTCTCCATATTATATCCATCGAATTACCCACTGGAGAAATCCTCAAGAAAGCTGAGTTGCCTTGTGATCGATTGAATTACCAACAAAGCACAAAATCGCCTGTTCACTGGTACTGGCACAAAAGGCACTGGGTTCAATCCGCGGTCGTGTTGACCAATTTTCATTTCTATACAGTAATAATACTAGGCAACATGCCAAAAAATCTACAGACTATGTTAATGTTATATTAAATCAATTCCAGGACACAACCACAAGATTCAGCCTGTCAAGCGATGGTAGATAAACGTTGCTGCTGGACAAAAGGCAAGGTACTTGGAGGCTCATCTGTATTAAACACTATGCTATATATTCGTGGTAACAGACGGGACTTCGACCAATGGGAATCGTTCGGCAACCGCGGTTGGGGCTACGACGACGTTCTACCATACTTCAAGAAATCTCAGGACCAAAGGAATCCTTACTTAGCTAAGGATACTAAGCATCATGGCGTTGGTAAGTGTAATGTATATTATTTAAATTACAAAGCTCTACGGTTATGAGCACTAGGCAACCCAGCATTCTTGTGGATGTCTTCGATTTGATCGGAAATCACCCTCCTGGGCCTGCCTTGTTTAACGCATCCATCCACATCATGTTTATTAATTGCTTTCGTTAATCTATAAATAAGCTGTAAATAGCTTGTATGAAGAGAATTATGGATGTGAAGGAAGCGAGGGAGTTGTGTGATAATTTGATTGATTGATTGATATTTAAATTACTGTTGAGACACATATTTGCTTTGGACAGAGGCAACCGTGAACTGACTCGGTTTTATAGTCGTCGGCACTCTAGTCGAGGTCAGAACAGTCAACAACGTCACGTCAAAAGTCGACATCTACGTATTCCTTGTAGTCTTACTACTCGTATTTGTTTTGGTTTGTGCAACGTTTATTTGTCTGCCTGTCTGTTATTGCATTTATTGTATTAAAAATTGACAGTTCAATCAACCAACAAATCAGTTTTTCGTTCTCATCTAAATGTTTAACGACCTATACAAGTGAAAGAAACCGCAAGCCCCAGAATTTCCCATATTTTCGTTTCCTAATTTCAATACACAATGATCCGCATAATGACTACAAACTTTGTAAAATCTTTCTCAACTTCATATTACACTTGTACGTGATAAATGTAATTTGAGAGAAATTTCGTGACATGGATTGGTTTATTAAAAATAAGAATGAAAGGAGATTAGCAAAGGGATTTAAGGCGATACTTTAGTAACAGAAATGTAAATTTTAAAAAAATCAGGAGTTAGTGAAAGGATAAAGAGAGGACACAAAATATTGATTCTCGATCGGACCTGCTAATGCGTCTGTATGTAGAGATTTGTGGGTGTAAATCAAGCGAAAGAATTGTGTCAGGATCGTAGAATGTAGAACGCTATTGTCACTGCTTATCCCTGTGAGAATTGAAGCGTACCAGTTATGATTTAAATGAATTTAAACTGCATATTATTTGCATTTATTTCGTAATCTATATTATTTATCTATAACTTACATTTAAGGTACTTTTGTAGGACTATAACATTGATTCTATAATCGTACTTATGACGTTTCAATTAAATATTCCAGGTGGTTACCTAACAGTGCAAGACTCTCCGTACAATACACCACTCGGTGCAGCATTCATACAAGCCGGTGAGGAAATGGGTTACGACATCCGAGACATCAACGGGGAAAAACAAACCGGTTATGCCTGGTATCAGTTTACGATGAGACGAGGCACTCGTTGTTCCACAGCGAAGGCTTTCCTCAGACCAGTTAGGTTACGACAAAACTTACACATAGCACTTTTCTCACATGTCACCAAAGTACTCATAGAAAAGAACACGAAAAGGGCTTACGGTGTTGAGTTTATTAGAGATGGTATGAAGCAAGTAGTATATGCAACAAGAGAAGTGATTTTATCTGCTGGCGCTATTGCATCTCCACAACTTCTCATGCTATCTGGCGTTGGACCAAAAGAACATTTGGAAGAAGTCGGAATAGACGTCATACAAGACGCCCCAGGCGTAGGAAAGAACCTACAAGATCACATCGCTATAGGCGGTTTGGTGTTTCGAGTGGATTATCCCATCAGTTTAGTAATGAACCGACTGGTGAATATTAATTCTGCGTTGCGTTATGCTGTCACTGAGGATGGGCCCTTGACATCGAGCGTTGGTTTAGAGGTCGTGGCATTTATTAACACGAAATATGCTAACGCGTCAGATGACTGGCCTGACATTGAATTTATGTTAACATCAGCTTCAACTCCATCAGATGGTGGTACGCAAGTTAAAAGAGCTCACGGCTTGACAGACGAATTCTATAATGAAGTATTCAGTTCCATAAACAATGAGGACGTTTTTGGTATATTCCCAATGATGTTACGACCAAAAAGTCGCGGTTTCATAAAACTAAGATCTAAAAATCCCTTGGACTATCCCTTGATGTACCACAATTATTTGACACATCCTGACGATGTTGGGGTTCTAAGAGAAGGCGTAAAGGCTGCTGTGGCCGTTGCTGAGACGACTGCTATGAAGCGGTTTGGTGCTAGATTTCACAGTAAACCTCTACCAAATTGCAAACACTTACCGCTTTATACGGATGAATATTGGGATTGTCTCATACGTCAATATACTATGACCATTTACCACGTCTCTTGTACCGCAAAGATGGGTCCATCAACAGATCCTATGGCGGTAGTTAATCCAAAATTACAAGTGTACGGTATAGAAGGATTAAGAGTAATAGACGCCAGTATAATGCCGACAATTACAAATGGCAATATCAACGCTCCTGTTATAATGATTGGGGAGAAAGGAGCTGATATGATTAAGGAAACATGGTTGAAGAGATCTGGTAAAAAACGAAGACGTCGATCGTTAAATAATGAAGACAAAAGTCTTAGTAATACCACTATTTTTGATATAGGAAGATGACGATGAATGATTTGTAGACATAATTTAAAGGCCATAGTAAAATTATTATTTAAGGTTAACCTCACAAGACAAAGAATATGATTCTATAGAGTAGTTTGTAGGAAGAATATTGTTTCTAGTCTCACTGTAGTTATAAAAGATGTAGTTAAAGTTAAACCTATAACTAAAATATAATAATACATTTAGTTGAATTTGTAGGTGTTAAAAACAAGTTGCGCTTTCTTGTCTCTGTAGGAACGGAGGCGTGACGTTTAGTTATTTATAACAAGGTCACAATATCTGTGCACCTAACGTCAGCATCCATGCACGCAGAACGCCAATCTAATACGGTGTAAATAAGGGTATCCCATTCCCCATTGACCGAGTGATATATTTTTGCCCATTGTTCCCCATTTCTTGAAATGAAGAGATATCAATATCCTATAACCTTGGATCCTTCAAGCAATGCGGCATAGCATTGGCTGGCATAGTGACTACGACTGAGGCAGCCGTGAACTGATTCGGTTTTTTCAATCGTCGTCACTCTTGGACCTTCTCTTGCTTGCCATCAGGTGGTTTGAGATCAGATGTCATGTTAGGAGCTAAAGGAGGTATAATAGTGACGACGACTGAGAAAACCGAGTTTGTTCACAGCTGCTACTATGCCGGCCAAAGATGCTTCTTTACGCATCGCTTGAAGGATCCAAGGTCATATGATAGAGAGAACATATGGGCAGGCAAAGCATTCCACTTGACGATTGTTCTACAAAGAAAAGGCGCACCGAACTTTTTAGTTCGACTGCCGATTCGGTCGATAGAATGCGGATGCTTTCCTTGACTTGTAATACGGTGTATAAATGTTTTATATGTAGTATATTATAGATATGTAGTTAAATAACTGTAAGTAGCAGTCACGTCCACTATGACGTCCTAGTTGAAGTCGGCAGCTTACAAGCTGATCCCAAAACACGATATACAATAAGGTAGACAAACATCTGTATATTTTTTTACAATAATAAATGAAAATAGCTACACAGAAGGCGAGCGATGATCATAGTTTAAGTTCCATCGTAATAAAATAACATAAAATTAAAATATTAGTAAATATTCTGACGAGATGCGAATCTGACAAAACGCTAATAATAAAGTGTATTTAGACGAGTTTTAAAAACATTGTTTTATTTAATAACTAAAGGAATTAGACGTGGCTTATCGACGACGCGTCAAGTCCTGCGGGGTTAGGTTGGGCAAGTTAAAACGATTATCGCCTCTCGTCGACCTCGTCTCGTTGAATGAGACTATTGATGATAATGATCAAACGAGTCGTAGCACAGACGATATTCCTTACAACGATTAATTGTCTAGTTTTATTGGATTTGGCCTGGCTTTTATTATTTTGACAATCGCCGACGAGAGACGATAATCGTTTTAACTTGCCCAACCAAACCCCGCTGATACTTCTTCCTCTTAAAAAATATTTAAACGCCATCTACTGGAAATACTGCTAACTACTATAATATTAATTACCAATGCGAGTTTAATCAGTTCTTTTAGTCCATTTAAATCTATACAGATGGCGCTGTACTTTAGCGTATTATATAAATCTTCATACTTTTTAATCACGCTTCAAATCCTACGGTGACAAGAGGGTGCCATTTTTTAAGATCCTGACACAACTCTTTCGCTTCTCTCAGATCAACAAAATACTCTTCATACAGAAACAACAATTAAATAAGAATAGGACAGAATCGGCGCCATTTTGTGACGTCTAACACTGCAACCAACTTCACTTTTGAGTCAGTCAAATGAAGTTAGTCAACAGCCCGTCCTATTCTTAGAATAATAGCATAGAACTTATAATAAATCCAAATTGACCCAAAAACCTTTTAAAATTACAATATCATCAAGTCCTCTTTAACTTTAAGTATTACATAGTGAATCGACATCACATTATATCATCATCAATTTCTTATAAATTATCGAAAGTGTACGTATCCATTATTAAACGATACGTTTATGACACTATGACACTATGACGGTCTAGTTGAAACAGCTAAATCTGATCCCGAGACGCGACTAAGTCACTTCACAGTCTGTAAACTTATAAGTAGTGGTACTACCCCGGATTGGCAGACTGGGTTCCACTGACAACCAGACCCGGAGCGAAATCTACCTCTTTATCATCGAATATTTGTTATATATAATTCAATTGGCGTAAATTGGTTTGTTGCGCGTCAAGTCCCGGGTTCGATTCCCGGTCGGAGCAAATATTTGTTCCATAGCTTTTATTTGTAATATTATATTAAATACTGCAAATATTTGTTATTAAAAAAAATGCGGATATTTGTTTCAGGTCTGGTTATCAAAGAGGGGTAGGCAATAGTAACCAGCCTGCCGTACCGGGGGTAGTACCACCAATTACAAGTACGAGACCGTAAAGTGACTCGTATACAGACCGTAAAGTGATTTGTTTGCGTTTCAGGATCAGCTTGTAAGTTGCCGGTCCCAACTGGGCCGGCACAGTGGATGTGATTGCTTCTTACAGTTATTGAATTGTGGTAGCAGTGACATACATTCATGGACCACACTCCAGCCTATCATCAAGCTATTTTCATTTAAGTATACAATTCTCTTCATTTAGTGCACTGCAGATTTATACAAATAGATTGATAGATTGACGAAAAAAATTATAAATCTGATGTGGATGGATGCGTTAAATAAGGCAGGCCCAGGAAAGTCTTTTCCGACCAAATCGGAGACATCCTCAAGAAAGCTAGGTTGTTAGTGCCCATAACCACAGAGCCTGTATAAAGAGAATTGTGGATGTGAAGGAAGCAAAGGAGCTGTGTAAGAATCGTGTTAGGTGGCGCTCCATTGTCTCTGCCTATCACTGTGGGAAAAAGGCGTGACAATTTGATTAATTTATTGAGATCGGATAGCAAGCACGCACTCTCAAGCAAGCACTCTCAGCAAACCCACTTGCCGGTAGCAATGTATCTTTAATATATGTACTCGGGTCGATCAGTTTCTATAATACAAGCACGTTTAGTATACATACGTCTAAAAATAATATATATTAAAATATTCAACATAAATGTATATGAAGACGTGACGTGTGTCAATGGACCTTTTCACCTCTTCAAATGTGATCAACTGATAGTTAACATTATTATATTATATAATACACAAAATATGATACTTGCTTTGTCATATTACCCACATGAAATAAATATAGTATGATGCAATAAATGTGAGACATAACTTAAAGATCATACAAAGTAGCAAGATTGTGGCGTTAAACTTTAAGGTGCGATTCCCCCGGCGACTGCAGACTGCACTACTGGGTTTTGTATGAGATTAATTCCGTTAAGCTAGGTGAGAATTGTGGATGTGAAGGAAGCAAGGGAGTGGTGTAAGGATCGTGGTAAGTGGCGCTCCATTGTCTCTGCCAACCCTGTGGGAAAAGGCGTGACAATTTGATTGACTGATTGATTCCATGCAAGGCGACACTATTGCGAAAATCAACATTTCAACAACAACAAGTCATAGATTATAAAAATGATGTTTGGAAACAATATTAATGCGGCAGCTGCAGACTAGTGTCGCCTTGCACGGAATCAATCTCATACACACAAGTAGTGCAGTCTGCGGTCTGCAGTCGCCGGCGGAATCACACCTTTCTTGTATTTTTATTGTAGCTTGACATTATGACAGCACCCTGCTAATATTAAGCTGAAGTGCGGCCTATACATAAAGGAAACTGACACAACAGTTAAATAACTGCAAGTCGCAGATTATTTAACTGTTGTAGCAGTACGAATGTATCTTTAGTGTAAAAACTTTTGTCACCCGGTTTCTATTATAGTAGTTTCATGTTTTTTTTTTTTTATTGTGACTCGACATATGACAGCACCCCGCTTGATGTTAAGCCAGAGTGTGGTCCATGAATGAATGGACTGCTACTACAATTCAATAACTGTGAGTAGCAATCACATCCACTATGCCGGCCTAGATGGAACCGGCAACTTACAAGCTGATCCCGAAACGTGACCAAATCACTTCACGGTCTGTATACTTGTAAGTGTAAGTGGTGGTACTACCCCGGATCGGCAGACTGGGTACCACTGCCTACCACTCTTTGATAACCAGACCAATATCCATCTCTTTTTTTTATTAACAAATATTTGCAATATATAATACAATTAAATATTACAAATAAAAGCTATGAAACAAATATTTGCTCCGACCGGGGATCGAACCCGGGACTTTACGCGCAACAAACCAGTCGCTAAACCGTTCGTCCACGCCTGTCGTCATGAAGGTAAATAATAAAAAAACAAGCCTGCATCAGCTCCGACGCACGAATGGAGTTTACTTTTATTCACTTCACTGTATACAAATATAGTTACTATTAATAACATCAACAACAAAGTAAAAATCAGATTGTCACGCCTTTTCCCCACAGGAATAGGCAGATACAATAGAGCGTCACTTGCTACCATCCTGACACTACTTCTTAGCTTCCCTCACATCCACAAATAAGTATACACGCCTAAATAAGTTAACGCCTATATTATTTCCTTCTCGAAAAATTGCATACTGAAATTGCATACCTTCTATGAAAATCGATTATTAAGGACTAAACTTTAATTAACCATAGAGCTTGTATGAAGAGAATTGTGAATGTGAAGGAAGCGAGGGAGTTGCGTCAGGATCGTGGCAAGTGGCGCTCCATTGGCTCTGCCTATCCCTGTAGGAAAAAACATTTTGGGCTTGATAACCTATTTAGATTAAAAATACAATCAATCAATCAATCAAATTGTCACGCCTTTTTCCCACAGGGATAGGCAGAGACAATGGAGCGCCACTTACCACGATCCTTACACAACTCCCTTGCTTCCTTCACATCCACAATTCTCCTCATACAGGCCCTGTGGTTATGGGCACTAGGCAATTTAGCTTTCTTAAGGATGTCTCCGACTTGGTCGGAAAACACTCTCCTGGGCCTGCCTTGTTTAACGCATCCATCCACATCCGATTTATAAATTCCTTTCGTCAATCTACTTTCACTCATCCTTTCCATGTGCCCAAACCATCGAAGCATTCCTTTGTCAGTCCTTGTCACTACATCTTCTTTCAAACCACATCTATCACGCAGTGTGCTATTCCTTATTCTATTCGCTATCGTCACTCCACATATACTCCTTAACGACCGCATTTCTACAGCGTTAAAAATACAATTCATTATAAAACCAGATCTACAACTATATAAACATACATACTAGTAGAACATAAACATTTTTTGTAAACAAACATCTTCTGCGAAAAATACTCGTTATTTTCGTGTGTTTCGCATATCTCATAATAGTATTCTGTACATAGCATAAATATTAACACGTAGGTAATTCCTAAGTTATTATTTTGTATTGTACTAAGAATATGGAAAGAATTATCTCTTAAGTCCAAATTCTTTGGTATTGTAGGTATTTCTGCCAATTTCTATCCTCTTTATAGTCATTGAAAATTCATTAGTCTCAAGGAGATTTAAAGTAAAAGGTTCATTTAGTTTAATAAATAATTTTCTAAACAAATGCGTATTTTCTATATAAAACGCATTTGATTTTTTATGTTTTAAATTTATGTTTAAAAATATCCCACGACGGCACACTTTTTTTATTGTGGCTTATCTAACTATAATTAACGCGCTCCTCCACTTTATTAGTTTATTTAAATGTGTGAATACGAATGAAACAAATATTTTCTCCGACCGGGAATCGAACTCGGGACTTTACGCGCAACAAACCAATCGCTAAACCGTTCATCCACGCCCGTCGTTTTGTCGCAGTCGTTAAGAAATGTCAACGTTAATCTCTATACATACCGACCACATCGTTAACGCGTAACGAATATCATGAGCCAATCTAGTTAAACCTGCATCCATGTAATACACACATCACATAATCTTATGCAGTTATTTCATGTGATTCAATAAACTTGTTATATGCTATTGTATACGGTTATTTCTTTGTAGAATAATCAAACAAATGGGATGCTTTAAGCAGCCCATGTGGTCTGCACATCCTACAAGTACAACCTTGGATCTTTCAAGAGGCAACCATTAGTCAAGAAAAAAATATAATTGCAAATACTACGTTTTCGCAATTTTACCGGCGAATAAAAAAAACCTGCAATAGTTCAGCTGTTGGATTTTAGGTTCATTATTAATACGTCCGGAGACGAACCTAAATCCGTCAAAATATCTCGGTTAGCATTTTTTTTAAACAGGAAGGGCCATTCGACTCCTTTACCCGGTGTAAATATCTAAACATAAAAAACAATTTTATCCCTCCCATTTTAATAACTTTTTTGATGTAGTTATTTAATTAAATAATGAAAAATTGTATCCTGAAGTCCTGAAAAAACACATTCAGTTTACGGTTGCCTCTTGAAAGATCCAAGGTTTAATTCCTGGTGTAATTGTAGTTTTGACATCAATTTTAACTAGATTTACTTTTAATAGCAGTAAGTTTGATAAGTCCAATTTATTGTGTCGGTTGGTGTGTCGTTCTACAGACAGGGCCCACTCAATATTCACTGGTGGGCCACGGCCCATAGTTTGGAAAACCCTGGTATATAATATTATAGACGAATTGTGACAAGTAGCTTATCACACACATTTAACTTCTGAGATTTTTATTATACATTTATATACTAAGCTACTAAAGTGCTTGTATCATAGAAACAGGACAACCAAAGTACATATTTCAAAGATACATTGGTACCGGTGAGTGATTTCGAACCCGTGCCAATCGGTTACATAGCCATTGCACTGCCACCACGGTCGTCTTAAAGATTGACGGCAGGCAAGGGCAACTCCAATCCGTTACGCGAAAAGTAAGTAGAAGTCACATCCTCTATGCCATCCTAGTTGAAACCGAGAGCAAAACCCCACTCCGAGCCACGTCTCGTTTAGTGCTTATAAATTCTAAATAGCATTAAGGTGCTCTAAGTGAATTTTCTATTAGATCTTGTAATCTGCGTTTACGAAGAACCCGCGCTCGAGTTTGTACTTTCACCACTTCGAGAAATACGTGCCGGCTCGTTACGACGATTATTTTTCTTCAACTATATTTTTTAATTGTGACTCGGCATGTGACCCCGCCTGATTGTAAGTTGAGCCTAGTTGAAACCGCCAAGTTACAAGCTTAAATAAATCTTTGCTCCGATCGGGAATCGAACCCGGGAGCATTAGTAAGCTAGCCAATACGTCATGCCTGATGTTATTTGTCCGTGCTCATAACTATGTGGGCGTTTAACAGAATCTATAAGGTTGGACACACACGGACAAGTCATTCGGCGCCATTCCCAACCATTCAGAGCCCAGAGCCATTTATCTCCAGTCCATTAGTCCCAGCCTCAAATAAGAGGGACATACACGGACGATCCACTGCCGCAACGAGCCAAGCCGCGCTTTATCACTAGTAACCGACCGTTTGACAATTTGTGAAAAGTAAATGTGCAACACAGTAGAGCTTGTATGGAAAGTATTGTGGATGCAAGGGAGTTGTTTTAGGATGGTGGTAAGTGGCGCTCCATTGTCTCTGTGTATCCCTGTAGAAAATTAGGCGTGACAATTTGATTAAATATGCGATTGGTTAATATTAATGTGTCTAAGATTTACCTTTCGTATTTTTTATTCAATAAAATTGTTTATTTTTCCTCTTTTTTTTAAAGTTTATAATTCTTCAAATAAATTAATAGTTAAATAAGTAAATACCTGAAAAGAAAAAATATACTATTAATATTTATTATTTAGTAATAAGTGTTTTGACATTCACTTTGTATGTGGCTCTCCGTGGTCTGAGAGGCGTCTGCTACTACAGTTAAATAACTGAAAGTTGCAGACGTTTGACGATACGTGGTAAATGACGTAAAGAAGACTGATTTATTTGACATAAAATAGAATATAAAAACAAAAGAATAAATGTGTTTGAAAATGACAATGTTTTTTTTAATAAAAATGAGTTATAAATTTTAGTGTGAACTTTTTTTATTTTTTTTATTGTAACTCTACATATGACAGCACCCCACTTGATGTTAAGCCAAAGTGTGGTCCATGAATGAATGTCACTGCTAATACAATTCAATAACTGTGAGTAGCAATCACATCCACTATGCCGGCCTAGATGGAACCGGCAACTTACAAGCTGAACCCGAAACGTGACCAAATCACTTCACGGTCTGTATACTTGTAAGTGGTGGTACTACCCCGGATCGGCAGACTGGGTACCACTGCCTACCACTCTTAGATAACCAGACCCGAAGCAAATATGCATTTCTTTTTTTTTGTTAACAAATATTTGCAATATTTAATATTATTAAATATTACAAATATAAGCTATGAAACAAATATTTGCTCCGACCGGGGATCGAACCCGGGACTTTACGCGCAACAAACCAGTCGCTAAACCGTTCGTCCACGCCTGTCGTAATTGAAAAAGGTCGGCACAATACTCCCCCTCAAGCGAAACGTACGGTCTTTCGTGAAATCCTCCCCGACCTAGGTGAGAGTTAAAGTTGTCCTTGCGTTACAAAACTTCAAAGGGTCCGTCGTAAGATGGGATTAGAGGGCGACGAGGTTGCCAATTTGACGCTACGTGGTCAATGACGTGATAAAAGAAAACGCACAAGTTGAAATCGTAAAGAAGAGTGATTTATTTGACAAAAAAAAAATGTTTTTGAAAATGACAATGTGTTTTTGATAAAAATGAATTATAACAATTTTAGTGTGTACGTCAAGCATCCACTTTCCCAACCTAGTTAAAACCGGCAACTTACAGGCTGATCTCTAAAAGAGACTAATTCACTTTACAGTCTGTATACTTGAAAGTGATGGTGCGGCAGACTGGGCAAATGATAAACTGCCTACTGTTGAAAAATGTTTGTAGAAAAAAATAGTTTATTTATCCATAAATAATCGTCGTATAGAAGCGGTCACATGTAAAGAACAGCAAGAGTGACTCGCGCGGCCATCCGTCCGTCCGCTCTTTGGTAATGGGCCTGATTACATTTTATTGCATAACTCCTTTGTTAATACACACGTGCCGCGTCATCATTATTTCAGATCGAGGTCAATATATATATGTATATATATTGTATATATATATTTGTGGCTCGTCATATGACAGCATCCCCTATGTACATCCCGGCACACAAAAAGAGCGCTGACTTTTAAGCTGTGCAGTATAAGGTCCGGCTAATAAGAATAGCGCTGGTTATAGTAACTTTCGCATTTATATTATAGTATATATCTACGCTATATTATTATATCCATGTAAACTAGTATTTTTAGATTTTGCGAGATCATTGATTAATGAAATAAACAAATTTTGTGTGGCTTACTATCGAGTTTATTTTGGTTTTGAGATTTTTTTTATTATTCCGACGTTTCGAGAGCTTTGCAACCATCGTGGTCACGGAGACGATCGAGACGATGCAAAGCTTTCAAAACGTCGAAATAATATAAAAATATTTAATTTAAAACCAAAATAAACGCGATAGTAAGCCGCATAAAATTTGTTTATTCCATGTAATCTATTAAAATTCATGCACAAAAACGAAGCTAATTAAATTAATTTTAGAATTACGAAATCATTAATTATATTCGAATAATTCTGTTGGCACTTCCTTGTAATTTTGAAAAAGTATTTATCAAATTAAATGATAATAATAAGTTGTTGCGCTACCATTTCATTTTAATTACAATAATAAATTCTACAATCAGATCGACTTCATATACCGATTACATCTACAATATTTACATTAAGGCTGTGGTATTGCACGAGAAACGCGACAAATAATATATTTTGGTGTGCATAGCGACGGCGACTGAGGCAATCTATATGATCGTTTTTTGAAGACACCGGCACTTTTGGATTTTCTCGTCGCGTTCAGGCAGGTCGTCGTCAGGTGTCGAGTATCAAGCGAATATATGTTTTTCATGGCGACAAATTTTAATTAAATATATGTTAGAGCACTGCATCATTATATGTTAGACGTCATCTAGAACACCACACGTATCACAATTTGGAGATTCAATTACATTCATCAAATGTAAAAACTTTGCAGATAAGGAGAAGTCTAAAACTACTAAAAACCGTGATTATTTATATATATATATATATATATAATTCATTAATGGTGCAACTGCCGATTTTCATCTACGTTCACAATATTCTTAACGTTCACAATAAGGATTCGATGGTGATGTATGCCAAGCGACTTTAAGGCCGCCTTTGCTATTTTTTTATTTTTTTTTATTTTGACTCGACATATGACAGCACCCCGCTTGATGTTAAGCCAAAGTGTAGTCCATGAATGAATGTCACTGCTACTACAATTCAATTACTGTGAGTAGCAATCACATCCACTATGCCGGCCTAGATGGAACCGGCAACTTACAAGCTGATCCCGAAACGTGACCAAATCACTTCACGGTCTGTATACTTGTAAGTGGTGGTACTACCCCGGATCGGCAGACTGGGTACCACTGCCTACCACTCTTTGATAACCAGACCCGAAGCAAATATCCATCTCTTTTTTTTTTATTAACAAATATTTGCAATATTTAATACTATTAAATATTACAAATAAAAGCTATGAAACAAATATTTGCTCCGACCGGGGATCGAACCCGGGACTTTACGCGCAACAAACCAGTCGCTAAACCGTTCGTCCACGCCTGTCGTCAAAATATAGAATAATGATAAAAATAGTCATCAATATGCTAAAAGTTGTTCGAAAACACCTATAAACCTATAGTAGGGGAACGACTTAAAGAAACATGCGAAGAATGCGGTTGTGACGTCATCGTCACGTGTCTATCATGAATAGTGAAGTAACATGCAAAATGTTGATAACGATAAACACACACTTTTTTACTTGCGTATTTTAATTTAGTTATTAAATATTATAAATTTATATTTAATAAATGTTTATACATTAACAACAATAATTATTATTTAATCATATATTTAACCAATCATATATCAACTTTTTAACTAAACTAAACTAAAGTTTTTTTGTCGTCAACGCTTACGAAACTTTAAGGTGTCCATATTCATAAATCAGTATATTCTGTCTAAGCCGAAATAACGTGCCCCTCCACTGCATTTACGCACACGAGCAAATATAAAATAAGAATAAAACACACCGATAAAATAATTTTAACAAAAAATACGACTTTAATCAGTAAACTAGCAAAAAATAAATTTACTACGCACAAAGTAATACCTTTTTTTTCATTTAGTTAAATAGAAATTATTAAATAATTATTTTATAATTTTGAAGTCGGTATATACTATACTTGATTCTAACGAGGACGAATGCGATGAATCTGATGACCTTGATGATTCCGATAGCATAAGTGAAAAGTATAGCTAGTCTAACTATAAATGACGCGCCCCTCCACTTTATTAGTTTATTTAAATGTGTGAATACAAATATTACTAACTATACTATTATACTTCACGCAGGGCAGTTAAAAGTTTAGGACATGTTGGTACAATCTTTTTTATTAAATAAAAATCTTCTATGCATCTTCTTATAACGCCAAGGTCAAAGTCGTCAATATTAACATTACGTTTAAAATTTATCTTTTTGCCTTTTTTTGTGGGTGATTTCAAAAGTAATGATCCAGCTAAAGTCGACTCACGTTTTATATTATTAATTGTGCTTTTAGGTACACCGGTATAATAACATGATCTATCAATACTTTTACATAAAGGTATAGTTACTATATTTGATAATTTTTCTTCTTCACACATTTTAATCACGTTCCTAATAATGTTTCTAGCCTGGCTACGGATGACTACTCTCTTTTTTTGAGTTAACTCGCTCATTTTGTAATAAACAAACAAAATAATTGATGACACGTTTTTATCGATAGTGCGCTATTAAGTGACACCGCCAAGCTAAGCGCGTCACTAATGGCGGCCAGTATGATACGGGTGGGAGGTATTTGCCCACCCGCCGCTCCTCAGGCCCCGAATGCATTTAAGTCATTCCCCAACTATAAATCTTAACACCAAAGAAGTTAATTTACCATAAGTTCGATCGACTTTCTGCGCATTTAAGGCGACTGTGGTGTAGTGGCATTGCAATGGTTACCGATACCAATGTATCTTTAATATGTGTACTTTAGTTGTCCTGTTTCTATTATACAAGCACTTTAGTAGCTTAGCATTTATGTTAGTAAAAAAGTTAATTTCTTTTATTAATTTATTAGAGTCCCTGTCACACGCAGTCTACCAAGTAAAAGCTTATCGCGCCGCTTAATTCAAACCGTAACCTAGATACACGATAATAAAACATTTTTTTTAATATCTCCACAACAGCACATAAGAAAGATATCTATACACTTGTAAATAATTTCAATTATTTTCACGTTCGCGTGATTTCAAACGCGAAATGTTTAATTGCTTTAAATTTATTTATCAATTAAAAATATTTATGACGTCGCGACACTCCAATACAAATTAAAACAATACAATAATTTCGCTCTGTTTGCAATTTGCAATAAATATTAGTTTCTTTTTATTTGTTCGCAACAATTAAAATTTATTAGTAATTAGTATTTTATAATTACAACACATAATAATAATAAAATATATAATTTAATAAGTAATTAAGTTTTATCTTTATTGTTTTATGTTTTGGTTGGCAGTGCTCATAACCAAAGAACAGCGGCACGCTACGATGTCCGTTTTGACGTTTTAACCGTTCATGAAGTTTTGTATAAATTATTAATTACGTTTGAAGGAGCAAATTGTCGTTCTTTATCAATTTTCACGATCATGACACAACTCCCTTGCTCCTTCACATCCACAATTCTATTCACAATTATAGACGTTTTGACGTTTAAACCGTACATGAAGTTACGTATGAATTCATAATTACGTTTGAAGGAGAACAGTGGCGCTCCATTGTATCTGCTTATTAATTGATGCAATTGATGATGAAAATTCATCTTCTTTTTCATCTTCTTATCATATCAACCAACATAGCGCGACTGTGGCCGGGTCGGGAGCAGCATAGCTTAGAGCCTTATGGATACGTGTTCTAACTCGATGCAGGTTCCAATACACATGTTTTATTTTTTTATCAATACGTGACATCTGACTTTTTCTTGCTTGATAGTAAGCGTGGATAGGTCCAAAATTGTCATCACTATGCCATACAAAGGTGATATTTTAATCAACCAATCAAATTGTCACGCCTTTTTCCCACAGGGACCGGTAGAGACAATAGAGCGCCACTTGCCACGATCCTGACACAACTCACTCGCCACGGTTATGGGCACTATGCTTTCTTAGGGATGTTTTCGATTTGGTCGGAAAACACCCTCCTGAGTCAGCCTCGTTCAACGCATCCGTCCACATCAGATTTATAAATTCTTTCCGTCAATCTACTTTCACTCATCCTTTCCATGTGCCCAAACCATTTCACGTTTCACTAAAGGAAATGCCGATTTTTCTACAGAAAACTTTTAGTTCAACTACTGATTTGGTCGACAGGATGCGGATGTTTCCTCCGACATGTGTGGGTATCTTGGTCACAAACTATTGTTTTGACAGCACCCCGCCTGATGTAAAGCTGGAGTGCGGTTCATAAATGGAGACAACGACTACTATTATGTTGGCCTGTTGGAAAAGCTCAGAGTCGCTCAGCGGGCAATGGAGAGAGCTATGCTTGGTGTTTCTATGCGCGATAGAATCCGGAACGAGGATATTCGCCAAAGAACCAAAGTTACCGACATAGCTCGTAGGATTCTCAAGCTGAAGTGGCAATAGACCGGCCACATTGCTCGAAGAACCGACTAGTAGATCTAGAGTGGAGATCAAGAACCGGAAGACGCGTAGGTAGGCCTCTAACTAGGTGGACTGGCGGCATAGTGAAAGTCACAGGTAACCGGTGGATGCAACTGGCATCTTGTCGTTCGGAATGGCGTTCTAAGGGGGAGGCCTATGTTCAGCAATGGACGCCTTCTGGCTGATAATGATGATGATGATGACTACTATTAGCCTCCCTTTTTTCAATGACTCAAGACACTGCGGTCTCGCCACGATCTATTCTAGGAGTCTATCTCATCTCGCCATCTCCGTTTAATATTTTCCTACTGTTAAATATTTACAAGTAGCAGTCGAAATCACTATGCCGGCCTATTTGGAACCCACAAACTTTCAAGCTTATCCCGAAACGCGACTAAGTCACTTCACGGTCTGTACTGTCTAACCCACCACCCTCTCCATGCTTTCATATCTTCCGCCGCGTGAATCGTCTTCTTTAAGGTGGTACGTCTTTATTAATAAGTACCAAGACGTTGTTACTTGTTAAAATTTCAAAACCAAAAATCATTACCATAATCTCTAATTACTAATCCAATGCTTCTTTAAAACAAACCACTTTCATCTCTCTTAAAATGAAACAAGCAATGTATTATAAAATGGAAGGTGTAAGTATAGTTTGCGTAAGACTCGAATAAACTCTGCAGTAAGCGAACGGACTCCGCGAACGGAGCGTCGAGTCAAATCTCGATGAATTAAGTTAGTGAATTTTAAAAAATGTTAATAATAAACATAATTTTGTGTTCTTAAAAAAAAAAGGAAACTTGGACGATTAATTCAAGCTACGTGTGCACGTGTGGGTATGTACCCTTATTTCAGTGTTTTTTTAATAGTGAAAGAAAAAGTTAATAAAAGGACATCATTCATTTTGTATGAGGACTTGGGCTTAATTGTATTAAAAGTTTAATATGCATTTTAAAATAGTTTGATGTACGAAGATAAAAATGTAATTAGAATTTATCCTTTATTTTGTATATTTAGGTGTGCAAAATGATCAAACCATAATTATAACAGTTCAAAGCAGAACAAATATGGTGTTAATTGACAGACGATACAAAATCCATTCCTTTTTTTTTCAAATAACTCAATTGCACAGCAATTAAAAGCAAAATTGTTATTAGTTTTATCAATACAAAGTATCGAAACTACCATTTATATATTTTTTTATCATTGGACATTACAAAAGTAGTACATAGAAGCCCAAAACCAATGATGTCCTTTAACTTTTTTTTATTTTTAAATAATTAAACTAAAATTAATCTATAAACAAAAAATATCATCTAGAAACGTCCCAAGGAGACTGGCAAACATTTCTTCTTTGTATAGCGAGGCTAATACGTTGGCAGAAATAATAGCCAGCCTTTCCGTCTCCAGACTCCTACGTCAGCCGCTTGGACAACTCCTTGGCCAGGCGCTTAGCTTTAGGCATTGGCGTAACTAGGGTATGGCAGGTAGGGCACGTGCCCTGGGCGCCATCCGAAGGAGGCGTGATTTGCAAATAATATAACTTAAAAATATTAATAAACAAAGGAAAAATAAATGATTTGATTTGTATTGAAGGAAAATTCAGTTCTAGTTAGAGAGTTTTTTCTTGGTTTCTTCCAGATATATCTAAAGGATAGTGGAAGCTTAGTTAAAGTATATCTTAAGCAAGATCCTATATGTTTTATTAGGTGTAGGTAACTTACGAATGGGCGCATCCTCGATGCTTGCCCTGGACGCCATATCCGATTGGTACGCTACTGGCTTTAGGTTCTTAAGGGCTAATCGTCATCGCCTGGATGTGGAATGGATCTAATGTTTTTACACATGTCGCATCCCACACCAGAGACCTGCCAAGTTTTTGGAACGAAGTTCCTTATCGCGCGTTGCGAAAGGGGGCTAGACGGAAAAAAATAAAAAGACGGGAAAGAACACTTTTTAGGGTTCCGTAGTAAAAAACAGAACCTTTATAGATTCGTCATGTCTGTCTGTCTGTCTGTCTGTCTGTCCGTCTGTCCGTCCGTCTGTCTGTCCGTCTATCCATATGTCAGGGCCACTTTTTTTCCTAAACTTTAAGACCATCGATGCATTTTTTTCAAGACTTTTAAATAAAATAGAATCCCAAACATATGTTTCCTACTTCAGTTACCACACGTTTATTATAACAAAAAATTAGCCTACTGATTAAGTTTATATTACATTATATTTGTTTATAGTAAAAAACTTGTTATAACTTTTAAAAAAAATATTACAATTCCTTCATTAATTAATCGAAAGTAACTTCGTTCCATCCGGGTGTCCCTTGACACCTCTCGAGTTTTTTTTGTGTTGTGTTTTCATTTTTCATTTCTACTTATTTTATTACTAGTTAAGTAATTAAAGGAAAGTCGAAGAGCGTTAACGACTGAACCAATTCGCTTCAGGTGCATTTCTTACATTTCTATACTAAGCTACTAAAGTGCTTGTATCATAGAAACAGGATAACAGTACATATATCGAGGATACATTAGTACTGGAATGTGGTTTTGAACCCATGCTCTCGGTTTGCGTAACCATTGCACTACCACTACACCACGGTTGCCTTAAATTTTAATACTAATAGGCCATTGATTGCGGTTGTAATCGGTGAATCCCAGAAGATTATTCTTTTTTTTTAACTCGACTCTCAAAAAGGAAGTTCGTGTTTCGAGTTGCCTAGTGCCCATAGCCATAGAGCTTTTATGAAGAGAATTGTGAATGTGAAGGAAGCGAGGGAGTTGTGTCAGGATCGTGGCGCTCCATTGTCTCTGCCTATCCCTGTGGTAAAAAGGCGTGACAATTTGATTGTGTTTCGAACCTTAAGGCCTGTTTTAGGCGGTGCAGTCTTGTGAGGATCGTGGAAAGTGGAGCTCTATTGTTTGTGCCTATCCCTAGGAATTGAGTCTTGACAACTTGTTGTCTTTTAATAGAAATAACCTTTTTTTTTAAACACAATAAAGTGTTATTTTCTATGTGCGTAGCTTATAGACCACGAGCTGAGGTTCTTCGCAAACGTATTTTTTTAAATTGAGTTTTAACATCTGACCTCCACTTGCCTGATGGTAAGCAAGAAGGAAACCAAGAGTGCCGACGATTGAAAAACGACGAGTTTATGTTTGTCTCAGTCGCCGCCACTATTCCGGCCAAAAAAGTGAAAATGAAATTAAGTGGTCATAAAACAAATATTCGAAATGTTCACCATTTTTAATACATACCTTCACGACTGACTCTCAGTGAGGTATGCAGAGTTAATGATTAATCTTAATGAGCTATTATAATTGGATATTAAGTTAATGTTCATCTCTGCAAACGGTTATTCCAATACTTAACACAGAAAGTGTTATATTAACTACAATTAAAAGTATTATAACTGTACAATAAAAATAATTATAAATTATTTATATTATCTATATCAATCTACTAAAGTGTATCATAGAAACAGGACAACCAAAGTACATATATCAAAGATACATTGGTACCGGTGGGTGGTCTCGAACTCGTGCTCTCCGGTTTGTGTAACCATTACACTGCCACTACACCACGGTCGCCTTTAAACGCATCCATCCACATCAGATTTTTAAATTCCTTTCGTCAGTTTCGCCTCAATTTCGACTGGGGTAGGCAGACTATGAAGAGCCATTTTCCACGATCACCAGAAAACTCACGCATCCCTAATAACCAATCAATCAAATTGTCACTCCTTTTTCCTACAAGGATAGGCAGAGATAATGGAGCGCCACTTGCCACGATCCTTTTTGCCACAATTTTTTTCATACAAGCTTGAATATTATGAGCACTAGGCAACCCAGCTTTCTTGAGAAAAATTGCTTCTTCCTAATAATGCAATATTTATTCACATTTCTATATTACTACTAAACGTGTCTGTATCATAGAAACAGGACAACCAAAGTATAAACTCGTATATGAAAAGCACATTGGTACCGGCAGGTGGTTTTGAAACAGGGGCTGTCGGTTTGCGTGACCATTGCACTACCACTACAAGGTCGCCCTTTTTTTTAATTTTTGTATTGTGACACGACATCTGACCTCGATCCGTCTGGTGATAAGCAAGAGGAGGTCCAAGAGTGACAAAGAATGAAAAAAACGAATTAGTTCACGGCTGCCTCAGTCGCCGTCACTATGCCGGCCCATATACAAGCTCTATGGTTGTCCCCAATTCGAACAGGAAACAACTTTTGAATCGTCCTCGTTTTATCCTCCACAGCGTAAGATATCCAACCAAAAGGTGGACTGACGACCAGCCAAAGGGGGCAAAACCTTCAAGGTGGTACTGAATCTGCCGATCCGGGGTAGTACCACCACTTACAAGTATAAAGATCGTGAAGTGATTTGGTCACGTTTCGGGATCAGCTTGAAAGTTGCCGGTTCCAAATAGGCCGGCATAGTGGATGTGATTGCTACTCACTATTATTGAATTGTAGTAGCAGTGACATTCATTCATGGACAACACTCTGGCTTAAGACCAAGCGGGAAGCTGTCATATGTCGAGTCACAATAAAAAAAAAAACACTAAACCACGCCTTTCGAACATGCCATTAAAACATTACATGACCCTTCCTAATGTTGGGCTGGCAAATCATTCCACTTGTTCATTGTTCTACAAAGAAATTGCACTGCTTACCCCGTTTATTGAATTAAAGCGTGAACAATACTCGTATAGCTGTTATGATTCTCTTCATACATTAAATCACAGCACGAGCACTTTCACTCCCCAAAAATACGGATTAGCCTTTAAAATTTCTACATATTTTATATTTTACACGCGTTTAGAGTTAACGTTACTCGTAAACTTTTTTATTGTTACTCGACATATGACAGCAGCCCGCCTGATGTTAAGCTGGAGTGCGGTCCATGAATGGATGTCACTGCTACAATTCAATAACTGTGGGTAGTAGTCACATCCACTATGCCGGCTTAGTTGGAAACAGGAAACTTACAAGCTGATCCCGAAACGCGACCAAATCACTTTACGGTTTGTATACTTGTAAGTGGTGGTACTACCCCGGATCAAGATACAAGCACTTCAGCAGCTTAGTATAGAAATGTAAAAAAAGAACATTCAAAAATATATATATACTAGGTCAGTAAAACGTCTCGATAAAAAAAAGATCTAATTACTAGAAACAAAACCATCAAACCAACGCACCGTAAACTAAGGTAGAAACGCAATTACATCACATTCGAGTACATACAATAATAAGGGATCTCTTTATCAATGACGTAATATGTTAACATTGCCTAATACTTTCTAAGGTACAACAAGTACGTACTGCGGACATCTCGTACGTGTACAAATAAAGGTACCGTTTTCACAACAAAATTGTCGGAAGTGTGATTTTGTTAAAATTATTAACCTCGCGGAGGTCGGGGAAAGCATCCGCATTCTGTCGATCGAATCGATAGTTGAACTAAAACGTTCGATGCGTCTTTTCTTTGTAGAAGAATCGACAAGTAGAATGCTTTGCCAGCCCATGTGTTCTCTCAATCCTTTAACCTTGTATTCTTCAAGCGATGCCTGAAAAGCACCTTTGACGGCGACTGAGGCAGCCGTGAACGGACTGGGTTTTTCAGACGTCATCACTCTTAGACCTCCCCTTGCTTATCATCAGGTCGAGGTCAGAATTCGTGTCACAATAAATTAAAATACGTCTCAGCTATTTAGAATTATTCTATATTTATTTTTATTTTCGTCTGTCATCAAGTTATAAATAGAAAAAAAGGGATATACAGTCGAATTGAGAACCTCCTCCTTTTTATGACTGTGTTATAAACCTAATTTTACGCGGGTGAAACCGCGGGCACAGTTAGTAGTTATTAAACACAATGCGCATCTATTATACCGACCTAGATGAAACCGGCAACTTACAAGTTGATACCAAAATCGTAGACAGTGCACCACTGCCTCTACCACTACCTCTGTGCGTGAGGAATCGGCAATCGAACTAAAAAGTTAGGTCTTTTCTTTGTAGATCAATCGACAAGTGGAATGCTTTGCCTGCCCATGTGTTCTCTCTATCCTATAGATACCTTGGACCTCCTCTTGCTTATCATCAGGCGGGACGAGGTCAGATGTCGGGTCACAATAAAAAAAGAATAAAAAAAGTGTTACTTTTGGCTACCGTGATGAACTTCCATATATTTCATAATAAATAACCATTAACATTTATGCAAACGAGCTTGAGAATTGATGCTTAGAATTAATCTATCATGTTTAAATCGATAATTAATATTCATAAGCAAATTTATTGCTGCAAGAGTTATATTAAATTCCTCTATATCAAAACTAAGGTATCTTAAGTTTAGCTCGTCTAAGACCTGACTATACCAGGTGGTTTAGGTTTTTGGCCGGTATAGTGACTAAGTTGGTGTTTTCAGTCGTCGGAACCATCAGGCAAGTAGAACCTCAATAAACATAAATAAAAAAGCTAATATGCGGCCTACAGTCGTAGATACTTTAGTCGAAACTGTCGACATTTTAAGCATGCCTTTTTTTAGGCAGAGAGAATGGATCGCCACTTGGCACGGTCCTAGCACATCTCTTCGCTTCCTTCACATCCACAATTCTTTTCATACAAGCTCTACGGTTATGGGCACTAGGTAACCCAACTTGGTAACAACCGAATAGTCATCGAGCTAATCGGCTCGGGACGTGTTGTTTTGTCAAGCGACGCGTGCAAAAGCACCTCTTCCTGGCCTAGTAACCTACAGACAATGACTAAGTCATCCGTACACTGAATTTTTATTTTATTTTATTGTGACTCGACATATGACAGCAACCCGCTTGATGTTAAGCCGAAGTGTGGTCCATGAATGAATGTCACTGCTACAACAATTCAATAACTGTGAGTAGCAATCACATCCACTATGCCGGCCTAGATGGAACCGGCAACTTACAAGCTGATCCCGAAACGTGACCAAATCACTTCACGGTCTGTATACTTGTAAGTGGTGGTACTACCCCGGATCGGCAGACTGGGTACCACTGCCTACCACTCTTTGATAACCAGACCCGAAGCAAATATCCATCTCTTTTTTTTATTAACAAATATTTGCAATAATTAATATTAATAAATATTACAAATAAAAGCTATGAAACAAATATTTGCTTCGACCGGGGATCGAACCCGGGACTTTACGTGCAACAAACCAATCGCTAAACCGTTCGTCCACGCCTGTCGTCTAAAACTCTGACTCGTTTCTTTCATTTCTTTCAGTCACCAGCGCTTTTCAAGTAAGTCTCATCACAATATTAGTAAAAAAGACCTAAGACAACATGCCAATATAAAATTATGATCAGCAAAAACTAGTTTGTTTTATAGAAATGAATAATTCAGGGTTGAATATTCATACATGATTTTAATTTTCAATTCAAAAGTTCGCAATATTTAGACTAGAAATCGACAGTTTGCCCACTTCCGCCCCATCGCTATATAATTCTTATATCATAATTTTGCAACATAATTAATTAAAGATTTTATATATTTTTCATCGTAATTTCGTTAATTAAACATTACCAACAGTTTTATGTGAAGTTTTTAATAATAGTAATAAGTAAAATTTTCTTTATACTCGTAAGCTAATATCTTTTTTATGGCTATTATGATCTGATTTTTATGACTGCAAGTACTTGCGGAAAGAAGACTGACATAGATTGAAAAAGATATAAGTACTGCAATGGTTTGGCGAAAAAGATTTATAAATTCGAGCTAACTTTTATAAAGATTTTTTTTATTGTGACACGACATCTGACCTCGTCCCGCCTGATGATAAGCAAGAGGAGGTCCAAGAGTGACGACGACTGAGAAAACCGGGTTTGTTCACGGCTGCCCCAGTCGCCGTCACTATGCCGGCCAAAGGTGCTTCTTCACGCATCGCCTGAAGAATCCAAGGTCATAGGATTGTTCCTTGACCTGATTTTATAGGGTCAATCAATTCGTTGAACTGATCTCGACGACATAGCCGACGACCACGGTCAAAGCCGGTGAGATTGGGGCGGTAGGTTTTGGTTTCAACGATTTTTATTATAATAGTTCGGAAAAGTAATGCAGTTAATGATCGGAATTATGACATGTTTACAAACGTCCAGGGCCCCGATTTAAGGAACTTAGTTTCCTATTGATATAACTTGATTGGTTACCTACAGAAGTGTCTATCAGTGTAAGTTCGTTGCCAAGTCGCTGTCGTGTATTAGGAGAATCGGGACCCAGAAGCTGAAATCGCGAATATAAATGCACACTTAGTAGTATACTTAGTTTACGACTAGTTACTTAGGTTTAATTTTTATAACCTAAGTATTTTTAACAAGCTTTTATTAGTTTGACTTGTATGTATGTAACTATGTAACGAAATTATTCAAATAATTGTTCACCCACTTCTAGAGGTCTGAATAATTTGAAATTTTGTATACGCATTAAAAACCGATGACAATATTGTTGCATACAAGTCATAGTTCGGTTGCTTGTACGCACGGGATATACAGATACAGAATAAAGAATATAGGAAGGTGATGGACTCACGTGCAGAATAGGTTCGTGGATTCCTTTTCTTCAAATTCCAAATTGGCGCCACTTTTTCAGCGTGAACCTTTGTAAGAGGTTTCGGGAAGGACACTTTCCAGAATATTGGGATACACCTACTTTGCTACTTGCTAATAAATTTTGGTTTGATGACACATATCTTTTGATGATAACAAGGAAGTTATTACAGTAAATTCAGTACAGGAAAGTAACTACAGTTGTTACAGAGAAAGTTACAGAAATAAAGTATTACAGAAAATTCAGTACTGTTATCACTACAGAAAGGTTTAGACAGAAGTGCAGTACCTTCAATACATTTTTAAAAAGATACTTAAAATTGTTATTAGATCAAAAAATATAAATCTTCTAGCAACAAATAAAGAGAACAAAATAATTTAATATTTAGAGCAAACAAATATAATAATTTTATTAAATTTTTTGACTGACATAGTAACGGCGACTGAGGCAACAATGGACTATTTTTTTTTTCAGTCGTCGGCATTCTCAGACTGGCCCTGGCTCATCATTAGTCGGATAGAGGTCAGATGTCGAGTCACAATTTATAGTTCACATTGTCATATAAACGTTTTTAGTTTTTTTTTAGATTTTTTTTTAATAGTAAGTGGCGCTCCATTGTCTCTGCCTATCCCTGTGGGAAAAAGGCGAGACAATTTGATTTGATTGATTGATTTTTTAGTAGTTTTATTGTAAATCTCTTTCACTTACAATCTATTTTCGATTCACCGACTACATCCTTGGCTATGATTGCAGAACTTTTAAATAAAAACAAAACGATAATTTTTATTTAAAAAATTGCACAAATGTAATTTAATAAGTAAGTATAAGGAAGGTCATAATTATATGTATAACAAATAATTTGTAATAAGTATAAAATGTAGGTCAAGCAAACACATGATAACAAAAACTATAGCAATTAAATTTAAAAAAAAAACAGCATCAACTGAAACAAACCAATCCCTATCTTCTTGTACTAAAGGTACGATTGACTTGAAAGTTTTTACCGAACAATATCGTGGTATTTTATTAGATTTTGCGCGAACACTGAACATTAAATTAAACTTTTTTTTATGCGGCATACTATCGCGTTTATCAGTCTGTCCGTGACCACGATGGCTGCAAAGTCGAAACGTCGGAATAATAAAAATTGTTAATGCAATAACCAAAAATAAAGGCGATAGTACGGCGCATAAAACAAATCGTTTAATTGATTAATAGTATTGTATCGTACATACATACAGGATTTAAAAGAAACATAAGATGGCCGCAGGCTATCCACAATCTGTTATCAACAAGTCCTTAGATACATCGCTCGTAGGCAACTAAGCTGGCAATATCGACGAACTGGTTGTGCAAAAGACCGAATGTACGTTCACGTCAACGCAGTCTAATCTTTTTAGGGCCTATGCTCACTTTATTTTCATGCGCAGTCGACGCGCGAGTATAGAAATGTTTATTCAAAAACAATTATAATATGCGGATATAGAGTTGTCGGAAGCATAGAAAAGTATGGTCTTCATCTCTGATTTGATATAACTGATATGTATTTATATTTTCTAACCACCATAGGCGTCGGTTGTAAGTATTATATCGTTATAAATTCAAAACCTCTTTGGTGTACTAAGAACTAGATTTTCTAGTCTAGGATACAGGATCGAAACATGATAACGATTAGAAGAAAGCTATTGCCAGGTGTTAGCAACATTTTGTAACAGTTTGCGGTATATTCATTTTTTTTAGTGGCCAATATAATATGTATAAGGCGACCGTGGTGTGGTGGCAGTGCAATGGTTACACAAACCGAGAGCACGAGTTCGAAACCACCCACCGGTACCAATGTATCTTTGATATAATCACTTTGGTTGTCGTTTTTCTTTGACACGAGCACTTTAGTAGCTTAGTATAGAAATATGACATCACCTTGACATCAAGCTGGAGTGCAGTCCATGAATAGAGGCGACTGCTACTGCTATTAAGTAACTGCGAGTAACGATTGCATTTACCATGGCGGCCTAGTCAGAGACTTTTAAGCTGATCACAAATAAAACTAAGTGCTATGAGCACTGCCTACCCCATTAATATCAATATATAAAAGTTGCTATATCAAATATAGTTCAAATTGAAAATCATGAGAATACAGTTTTTAATTCCACTTCTGAAGTCCTAACAAAAAAAAACAAATGATTGTGTGTGAACATATTTACTGACATAGTAAACACATGAGAGCAGCGTGCTGTCATATTCGAATCACAATAAAAAAACACATTCAGACGTTTAGAATAACGCTTAAACTTTCATTTTAGTCGCATCCCTCAAGTAGTCAAGAAATCCATTAAATAATTAATTCTTAGCAGTTTTTACATTATTAGAAGTGAAACGTTATTAATGATAACAAATAAAGATGAAACCTCAATTGAAATTGTCACGCATAATTTTCTACCGAAAGATCAGAAATCAGAAAAAACGAAACGAAACTTTTTTCGATTCTTCTCCCTTCACGTCTACAATTATTTTTATAATTTTCCATTTTTTTAAATGGAGTAAATTGTTGATTTAAACGTAACGAGGTAGTTACGTCGAGATTATGTAAAGTAGCGCTGCATTGTCTCTGCTTATCCCTGAGGGACTTTAGGCTAAACAATTCGTTCCATTAAGTAATTATTTCCATTCTTGGTATAAAATAATTCCATACAACTCCAAAAACAAATCAATACGATAATTAAAAAAATAAACAATTTAAGGTATTAATTAATATCAAAAAAATTGCAATTTAATGTAATTATTTAGCATAAAGATGTAATTTATTATAATGAATCCGATGGTTTATGAGACACGCTCGGCGCCGTATTACGTAAACCGCACTTTCCATCGCTCCTTACCCACCGGGTTTATTATCCGATGTGCAGGTACACAGAATAACGTAATTATTACCTTTATTTATTGCGGTAAGGCGAATGCTACTAGAGTTGAACTAGCAGTCGCATCTACTACTGCAGCCTGGTTGGAAACGGTAACTTACCAGCTGATCCCGAAACGCAACTAAGTCACTATACGGTCTGCACACTTGTAAATGGTAGTGTTACAGGGTTACCACTGATCGGCAGATTGGGCCCTGGACACTACTGCCATTAAAATAGTTTATTATTATCCGTTGTACGTTCGTATTTCAATCAATCAATCAATCAAATTGTCACGCCTTTTTTCCCTAGGGATTGGCAGAGACAACGAAACGACACTTGCCACCATCATGACTCTATAGTTATAAGCTAGAGTCAAACTGTAACTGTGACGTAGTTTGGCTAGTGGCAACCCAGCTTTCTTGAGGATGTCTCCGATTTGGTAGTATCATAGTATCACCAAGCAATGGATAGTATTTCGATGCAAACACTAGAGTTGTTTCATCTTCATATTCATACGGAAATTAACTATTTTATTTAAAACTTAGCTCTATGACCATACAGCTTGTATGAAAAGAATTGTAAATGTGAAGGAAGCGAGGGAGGCAATTGGCGCTCCATTGTCTCTGCCTATCCCTGTGGGAAAAAAGCGTAACAATTGTTTGATTGATGGACTATGATTCCTTTGCCTTCGCCTTGTACGAAAAAACAACAACATAATAAACAGTTAAATCAAATTATAAATTCTAAAAAGGATTACTTATCTAAACATTGACATAATACTTATGACTTTATTCAAGTATTATACATAAATACTTACATTAATACAGTAAATTACAGCTAAGAAAATTTTAATCAAAATTACGCTTACTTTCCTTAGGCATAAAACATAATTTCCTTTAGCAACTCACTTTAAAACCATCGATATGTGTGACGTGTATTATTAATAATGAAAACTAGTTTTAATTACTTGGTGCATAGAACATAATTTCCTTTAAGCAGTTATAATTATAAATAATTATTGATAGTCGACTCTGCACATACATACATAAATTGATGTTACGATAAATTGTTTATATGACCATAATTCATAATAGATATTAACAACAGGAAAGTACCAAAAATACTGCCTTATATGATAGTAGGCCCACAGGCCGTGAAAAGACACAGTCGCGTTTCGGGATCAACTAGGCCGGCATAGTTTATGCGACTGCTCCTTCAATTATTTAACTGTAGTAGCAGTCGTCTCCATTCTTGGACAAACTCAAACTTATATCAGGCAAGATGCTGTCATATGTCGAGTCATAGAAAAATAACTTGCACATAAACATGCCCCGTGTAAGGTCATAACGAAAGAGTAATAAAGCCTCAAATGACGACCTAACTTGCCTCGTGTAAACAGGTCATTACGACAGAGTAATAAAGCCTCAAATGACGACCTAACTTGCCTCGTGTAAACAGGTCATTACGACAGAGAAATAAAGCCTTAAATGACAACCTAACTTGCCTCGTGTAAACAGGTCATTACGACATAGAAATAAAGCCTTAAATGACAACCTAACTTGCCTCGTGTAAACAGGTCATTACGACAGAGAAATAAAGCCTTAAATGACAACCTAACTTGCCTCGTGTAAACAGGTCATTACGACAGAGAAATAGAGCCTTAAATGACAACCTAACTTGCCTCGTGTAAACAGGTCATTACGACAGAGAAATAAAGCCTTAAATGACAACCTAACTTGCCTCGTGTAAACAGGTCATTACGACAGAGAAATAAAGCCTTAAATGACAACCTAACTTGCCTCGTGTAAACAGGTCATTACGACAGAGAAATAAAGCCTTAAATGACAACCTAACTTGCCTCGTGTAAACAGGTCATTACAAGTGAGTATTGAAGCTTCAGGTGACAACCTAACTTGCCTCGTGTAAACAGATCATAACGAAAGAGTAATAAAGCCTCAAATGACGACTCAAAATTACGTAAATAAAGAAAGGATGTCGTCTCCTATGCTATGTAATTGTACAAGTCATACAAAATATATCACGGTTTTAAAACGTTACCGTAATGACAGTTTAATATCTTCTTCCGCTTTTTGATGTATTGTGAAATCAAACTAATTTAAAGATATTCGTTCTATATTATGAAAAGTAGATTGACGAAAGGAATTTATAAATCTGTGTGAATCTGTGGGATTAAGGTGTAAAACTTGAAAGTATTTTTTTATTATTTTTAATAAGGACTGTGGGAAAACGGGCGTGACAATTTGATTGATTTTGATTGATTGATTGGGACAACAAATCTTATTTTACAACATCGTCGAGGTGACTACTACTGAGACAACTGCACATTGTTTATTTTTCAGTAGTTCAGACCTCAGATGTGGAGTCACAGTGCCAAAGCGCCGACGACTGAAAACATCGATCAATCAATCAAATTGTCACGCCTTTTTCCCACGATCCTGACAAAACTATATCGCTACTTTAACATTCCTTTGCTTCCTATCGAAGCATTCCTTTGTCTATCCTTTTCACTACATCCTCTTTCAAACCACATCTATGGCGCACGGTGCATTTCCTTATTCTATCCGCTATCGTCACTTCTCATACACTCCTTAACGACCGCATTACTATAGCGTTAATTGTACTCTTATGCTTTTTTTTATTGTGACTCGACATATAACTGCACCCCGCTTGAGGTTAAGCCGAAGTGTGGTCCATGAATGAATGTCACTGCTGCTACAATTCAATAACTGTGAGTAGCAATCACATCCACTATGCCGGCCTAGATGGAACCGGCAACTTACAAGCTGATCCCGAAACATGACCAAATCAATGGCTTCTTCTGCCACACTCAATATTCACTTCCGGAACAAGCACCGCATTATGAACAGCCATCCGTGACTTTTGGGACTGAAAACATCGATTCACATTTTACAGTTGCCGTCGCTATGCCGGCCAATACAAAATTACATATATTACAAACACGTAATTTCTTCATCAAAACCAATTTTCCACTAAATGTAGTGGCGGCGATTACTCCGCAAAAACCGATTACAGTTTCCGCAGAGAAAATTACTTTTACGGAGAAGCTTTGGAAAGTTAAGGATAGGTGTAATTTTTCATATTAAGGCTGGCTTCCGTGTTAAAATACGTGGTAATAATTGAAAACACGTCGCGCTAAAATATTTCCTCTTGCAGCATTACGGCGTATAGTCTGCATTTGCGCACACGAGAAAACATAAAATATGAATGCAACACTCCGAAAATTGGTCATTCAGTTGCTGGTTAGACACAAAAGGAGGAGCACGCTGATAATGTATAATAGTATAGTTAGAAATATTTGCATTCACACATTTAAATAAACTAATAAAGTAGAGAGACGCGTCATTTATAGGGAGACAAGCTATAATTTCGATGGCGACCGCAGACATTTCTATAGTAGCTTTAGTGCTTGTATCATAGAAACAGGACAACCAAAGTACATATATCAAAGATACATTGGTACCGGTGGGTGGTTTCGAACACGTGCTCTAAGTTTGTGTAACCATTGCACTGCCACTACAGCACGGTCGCCTTAATAGATTCGATATATCAATCAATCAACAACTCCCTCGCTTCCCTCACATTTAGAATTGTGAGTCACTGTTCATAATGCGGTACTAATTCCAGTGGATGTTGGGTATGTCAGAAGAAGCATAATAGTACAATTAACGCTGTAGAAATGCGGTCATTAAGGAATGTATTAAGGAGTGACGATAGCGGATAGAATTAGAAATAGCACAGTGCGTGATCGATGTGGTTTGAAAGATGATGTAGTGACAAGGATTGACTAAAAAAATGCTTCGATGGTTTGAGCACATGGAGAGGATGAGTAAAAATAGATAGACGAAAGGAATTTATATATCTGATGTTGATGAATGCATTAAACGAGGCAGGCCCACAAGGGCCTAAAGTTTTCCGACTAAATTGGAGACACCCTCAAGAAATCTGAATGGCCTAGTGCCTCATAACCGTACTCGTATCAAGAGATTCGATATTCTCGTATAATAATAAAAATAGTCTGGTATAAATAATTATTTAGTTGCTAACCTCGGAAGTGTGCTTAAACTATGACATTTTATGACTCAAATACGCTACTGGCGACGTCGTGTTTCAAACGTAATTAGTGTTTTAAAATCAATATACTCGTAAGACATGTGTGCATGAAGTTATGTAAATGTTGCTACCATAACATTACGTAATAGTAATAAGACTCTGTGATGGTATCCGAGCACGTGGATACCATCACAGAGCATGGTAATCAAGGTAGAAGTAGAGTGGTAGGCAGTGGTACACAGTCTGCAGAATCAGATCCTGCAGTTTACTATTACAAAATCGTGAATCGGGTTGTTAATAATTTTATATCGAAACTACCATTTATATATTATGTTTTTATCATTAGAAATAACAAAAGTAGTACATAGAAACCCAAAATGAATGATGTCCTTTAGCTCTGTATAAAATATCCGTTAAACGTAAATGTAAAATGTGAAGTTAAAGAGTGGTGCAACCCATTTTTCTTTTACTTGTACGATACTTTTTACAAATTCGTAAATTATAATTTATGGTACAACCGGTCACGTTTTCGGGAGCATCTTGTGATTTGCCGATTCCAACTTGCTGCTTGGCTGCTACTTGCAGTTGTTTAACCGTAGTAGCAGTCACCTTTATTTATGGACCGCCTAAAATCATTTGGGATGCTGTCATATGTCGAGTCACAATATAAACTTAATTAAAATCCATAATTAATTTTATTAAAATATAAACTAACTATTGTCTTAAACATATTAACAAATACCACTCAAACATAATTCACCAACTAACATCGTGGCCACAGACTAATTAATTAAAACTGTCAGAAAGATACGTCACGCGCTGATTGGTACCACTCTCGTGTACTCTGTAACCCCTCTACTGTTCAAAAATCGCGAGGAAAAAGATTTCGTCTTAGCTTAACACTCTGACGACGGTTGCAGACCAAGAACTAAGACAAATTGATTTAGTAGCTGTTCTCATACTCGGGTGCTCTACATAAAAAAGTTACCTAACTATTTTATCTACTAACATATTTAATAATTAATTAGATAGACGTGGTTTAAAAGAGGATGTAGTGACAAGGATTGACAAACGAATGCCTCGGTGGTTTGGCACATGGAAAGGATGAGTGAAAGTAGATTGACGAAAATAATTTATAAATGGTATCATGTGAATGAATGGATACGTTAAACAAGGCAGGCCCAGGAGGTTGTCGGAGACCAAATCGGAGGCATCCTCAAGAAAGCTAAGTTGCCTAGTACCCAAAACCATAGAGCTTGAATAAAGAGAATTGTGAATGTGAAGGAAGCGAGGGAGTTGTGTCAGGATAGTGTCAAGTGGCGCTCCATTGTCTCTGCCTATCCCTGTGGGGAAAAAGCGTGACAATTTTATTGATTAATTGATAATTGCACCGGATCCGCATAACTTAATAACAATAAGAATGAGCTTCGTTTTGACTCAAAGAATTTGGAAAGAATAGAATCTGTACTAAAATAAGAACTAATTCATTGTTATTTGTCTCATTTATATTATGTTTATACCACGTATGACTGAAAGGGTTGGCACTACTTTTTTGCAATTACAACCACTTGTAATTGTGGTTTACTTTTAATACTGCTTAATTAAAAGTCAAGTGGTAGTAAGAGTAGCGGCATAATAGTTCCGTCATCCTCTTTTGAAGTATTTTAATGTCATTTGTTATTCTGTCAAATTAGGTTGTCAAAAGATCATCAAAACTAGTGACAACCTTCTAAATTACGAATGTAAAACTG
This sequence comes from Tinea trinotella, assembly GCA_905220615.1. Taxonomy (NCBI): domain Eukaryota; kingdom Metazoa; phylum Arthropoda; class Insecta; order Lepidoptera; family Tineidae; genus Tinea; species Tinea trinotella. Next base: position 2,357,328 of record HG992325.1, read on the forward strand.
TATATACAGGGGATGAATATACATTTTTACATTCGTAATAATGTATATTCATTACTTCAGTGAAAATAGTATAAACGGTTTTATTTAGTCGCTATTTTAGGGCTCCTTCTGTTTCTTCAGTCCAAATTCTTTGGTTGAACTCTATTAATGAACTTTAAAATTAAAATTACGACCGCCAACTAAACATCGATGCCGCCAACGCACTGAGAATCGATGTTTATTTACAACATCAACAGTTCAAGCTCATTAAAACTCATTCTCATTATTCCTCATTCTCATTATTACTCATTAAAACTTGAATGGATAAAAGTTGTTTTTACACTAACAGCGAGCGCGTAACTTTTTGACAAATAGGAATGAATTTCATTCTTATTCCCATTGATCGCGACTATGCCAATCTCCTTTTATCCATTCTTTCGATAAGCACAAATAAAAAATAATTTTAAATTGAAATTAAACGCCGCAAAATTATTTAATTTATATTTTTATCTGTATATTTCCGACCGTCTATAAAGTGCTAATGAGTTACGCGCGGATTCTTTTACTAACTAATTGTCATTAAAAATCGGATACCATTATGATTAATGACTAATTTTACTTTTCTTTAACATTTAAGTTCAACATATGACAGGGGTGCCTAATATTATGCTGCACTGCTATTCTAGGTAATTAATTACTAGTAGCAATCACATCCACTATGCCAGCCTAGATAGAATCGACAACTTTCAAGTTGATCCTGAAACGTCAACAAATCACTTCATAGTTTTTACAATTGATCGAAACATTAATTAACGTTAATTAATCAATCAATCAAATTGTCACGCCTTTTTCCCCCATCGTGGCGCCACTTGCCACGATCCTGACACAACTCTCTCGCTTCCTTCACAGATAACATTGATTTTGTAATGCGCGCCACCTAGTAAATTTTTTATAAACCTCTACGTGAAATTGCGCACGCGCCAGTAGACAACAAAGCTATGTAATAGTGTTAGAGCTATTCAACGCTAGATGGCGTCTATCATTGACTACACGTGCAATATTTATGGTGTAATTGCCCGCGAAGTTTTCGTATTCGCCGATAGATGGAGTTTTACACGTTAAGTGAATTTATTATGGCATTAATAATTCAATCTCGGATTTTAATTCTAAGTTTAAAAACCTACTTCAGGTAAGTAGCAACTGCTGTAATAGCAGTCGTCTCCATCCACTCATCATCAAACGGGGTGCTGTTATATTATATAAAATATATTTTAAACTAAGCTACTAAACTTGATCATCTTGTATCATAGAAACACGACGACTAAAATACATAATATTTTATTAAATATACATTGGTACCAATGTATGTTTGAACCGGGGTCTTTTTGGTTCGCGAGACCACTTATTTACCACTACATAACGATATGCCACAAGATATAATTATAAAAAGTCTACCTTGTTTTAAAAAATTGTTAAAAAAAAACTCGATATTTGCTTCGGGTCTGGATCTGAGTAGTAAGCAGTGGTACCCAGTCTGCCGATCCGGGGTAGTACCACCACTTACAAGTATATAGACCGTGAAGTGATTTGGTCGCATTTCGGGATCAGCTTGTAAGTTGCCGGTTCCATCTAGGCCGGCATAGCGGATGTGATTGCTACTCACAGTTATTGAATCTAAGTAGCAGTGACATTCATTCATGGACCACACTTTACCTCAAGCATTCATAGACACCCGCTTAACATCAAGCGGGGTGCTGTCATATGTCGAGTCACAATAAAAATAAAAAATAAGTTTTTTATTGAGACGCGACATCTGCCTGACATATCTAATGGTAAACAAGGGTAGGTCCAAAAGCCAATAGTAAATTATTCATAGGCATAAACAGAATTATTATCCTTTCACTTTTGATATTTAATTTATTGACATGTTTCTTAGTTGACCGTAGAGATATGGCACAGCTTCTGAAAGAAACAGTAGAACGTATTCATAGTCAATGATATTAAGGAACCATTTTAGGTTTATATTTGTACATGTATATACACATACAACATACATTTCCACAGGGATAGGCAGATAAACGTAGAGTATTTTTATGAAGAGAATTGTGAATGTGAGGATAGCGAGGGAGTTACGACAGGCAAATGGCGATCAATTGTCTCTGCCTATCCCTGTATATGTATTATTTTGTATATAAAAAAGTCTGCTTTTTATTATTTTTATATACTACGCTACTAATCGTACTTTTATTATATTATAGAAACAGGATGTCTTAAATACATATATCAAGAATACATTGCATTGGTATCGACAAGTGGTTATGAACCTTAGTCCCTCGGTTTGCGTGACCATTGAACTACCACTACACCACGGTTGCCTTGTTACATCCGTTTTGTAATAATTTTTCATATTAGTACTTTTAAATGAATGCAAAACACAGCACACACTAGCTGCGTCAATTACGTACAGTCGGCGCGCGACATAATACATAAGCGACAATTTATCTAACTACAACTTGCCTAGTGAGATCCAAGAGTGCCGAGAACTGAAAAACCACCGTCACCGTCATTTTACCAGCTAGAAGTGCTTTTTTAAACCTAACTGGAACGATTCAATGTTATAGGATGTGAGCTGGCCAAGCATTTCCGATTGTTCTACAAAGAAATGACGCGCCGAACAGTGAACCCTCTATATTACAAGGACACTGATTAGATAAACTACTGTTCCTTTTAGTTGTACTGTGGCAATAGACTTTATAAATATTGTCTATAGGGAGTGATTTATGGCCGTTTTCACCAAACGAAAAAAACTATTTTACTTATAATTTTATTCCTGACATCTAAAGTATTTAGTATGTATTAATATGTTCAGTTGGTTTTCAACTATCAAAACTAATAAAGATTATTATTTTATATAGCAATAAATCAATGATATCAAGCAATCAAATTGTCACGCATTTTTTCCACGAGGATAGGCAGAGATAATGGAGCGCCACTTGCCACGATCCTGACACAACTCCCTCGCTTCCCTCACATCAAAGATTCCCCTCATAACCTTAGAGGTTATGAGCACTAGGCCACCTAGCTTTCTTGAGGATGCGTTAAACAAGGCAGGCCCAGAACGGTGTTTTCCGACCCAAGATGGAAGTAAGATGGAATGATAGTTATTGAGAGCGATATGACAGTACCCCGCTTGATATTAAACTGGAGTGTGGTCCATGAATGGGTGTCACTGCTACAATTTAATAACTGTAAGTAGCTATCACATCCACTATGCCGGCCTAGTTGGAACCGGCAACTTACAAGCTGATCCCGAAAAGCGACAAATCACTTCACAGTCTGTATACTTGTAAGTGGTGGTACTACCCCGGATCGGCAGACCGGGTATCATTGCCTACTACTCTTTGAAAACCAGACCCGAAGCAATCTGTTGCTCTGCATCGCGACACTAAGTTCAGATTTACTTATTAGCATAGATTTAACTATGAAGAGAATTGTGGATTTGAAGGAAGCAAGGGAGTTATGTAAGGATCGTGGTAAGTGGCGCTTCACTGTCTCTGCCTATCCCTGTGGGAAAAATGCGTGACAATTTAATTGATTGATTGATAGTTTTAACGTGATACTTTCTTAGATTATGCGCGAACTTTGATTAATGAATTAAACAAATTTTATGCGGCTTAATATCGTGTATATCTCTCCGTGACCACGATGGCTGCAAAGCTGTCGAAACGTCGGAATAATAAAATAAAATTGTTAAATCAAAACCAAAATAAACGCGATAGTAAGCCGCATAAAATTTGCTTAATTCAGTTTTAACGTGCCTCGTTAGGAGCGCCTATAACATATCTATGTCTTTTCTTATTAAAATATCATTGCTATATCATAAAATAGCATATAATTATTGACTGACTAAATTTTGTAACTGACGATTGCCCAAGACAAATATATGGTAATTGACGCCCATTTGCATTGATTAACGTATTTCCAAGTTAAATATATCTCGCAAGTCAAATAATGCGTGGAGAAGCATCTTAGGCCGGCATAGTGGCGGCGGCTGGGACAGCCGGGAACTGACTCGGTTGTCCCAGTCGTAGTCACTCTTGGACCTCCTCTTGCTTATCATCAGGCGGGTCGAGGTCAGATGTCGTGTCACAATAAAAAATAAAAAAAAACTTTACACAGACCGTGAAGTGACTTGGTCGCGTTTCGGGATCAGCTTGTAATAAGTTGCCGGCTCCAAGTAGGCCAGCTTAGTGGATGTGATTGCTACTTCAAGGTCAGATCGATTCATAATTTAAAACAACAATAAACCAAAAAAAACGTCTGTACACTCTTTTTTACATTTCTATACTAAGCTCTTAGAGTGTGCTTATATCATAGAAACAGGGCGTCCAATGTACGTCTATTCGAGATATATTGGTACCGGACCGGCAAATGGTTTTAAACCGAGGACTCTCGGTTTGCATATACTCAACTATAAACTACCGATTTACTAAATAAACTTGTTACGAATAAAGTTGAAAGAAAAGTGATACAAAAATAAGTAAAAACAACTCGATCACCCACTTACAATCCCGATTAACGGACTACGTGAGACGTCGGATGTCGTCAGACGTGACCACTAGTGATGTACCTACCCAGAATAAACTATCGATTTTTTAATTTATTTATTTACATTTCTATACTAAACTTCTTAAGTGCTTGTATCATAGAAATAGGACAACCAAAGTACATATATCGAAGATACATTGGTACCGGTGGGTGGTCTCGAACTCGTGCTCTTCGGTTTGTGTAACCATTGCACTGCTACTACACCACGGTCGCCTTAAATGTTTTAATTAAGTATTTTTTTATTTGATTTTCAACTAATCAAACCAATTCATTATTCTTATATTTAGGATCTATTAGTTCTAGAATTTTCTTAGATTTTGCGCAAAAATTGATTGATTAAGGAATTAAACATTTTTTTATGCGGCCTACTATCGCGTTTATTTTTGGTTATTGATTGTACATTTTTCATTTCATCTATTTATTCTTTAATAGATACAATTTTTTGATACAACCTGATCAAAGTTTTTTTAATCAGGTTGTCAGAGTGGTAGGTAGACAGTCGGTGGTCATTTATCCAGTCTGGCTGTCTGTTTAAAAAGACCGTAAAGTGACTTAGTCGCGTTTGGGGATCAATTGGAAAATAGTTGGAAATAATTGAAAAGTAGTTGGTTTCAACTAGACCGGCATAGTGGATGTGAATGCTGGTTGCAATTATATAACTGTACTTATGTATGTTATATAATTAATGTATTAAATTATCGATTAAAACATTACTACATGTCAGAAATATGAATGATTTGAATCTATTATTTCGAATCCAAACAAATAAAAAAAAACGAAAAAAAAAACACAGCTATCACGAAGAACACCGAAAAATTAAAAAAAAAATCTCGATTAAAATTTTTCGATCAAGGCCTAACTATCCCCGCTATTGGACACTCGCTTCTGGTCGTAGCAGACCGCCGCACGCGCACCTTCACCGTTGAAGACGAACAAACCGGCCCCAGTTTCTAGAAAATATTCGAAATTTAAAAAAACTCGAAATTTAAAGTTTTCCATATTTCTTTTTTTTAAATAGTGTTGTGACATCGATGTGTTAGTGATTTACTGATTATTTGTGTTGTTTTTTTTTAATTGAATAGAAATTTTGATTTTGGTCATTGGTCATCGGTGAGAGGAATTCTTAATTGTCGCTTCTTGAGCATAGTTTAACCTTTTGCTCGCAAAAATGTGGCCAAGGTTAGTATTTTCGTTTCAAAATAATTATGTGTAATAAAAAAAATTAATCAAAGCTTATGTGTTATGGGCACATCCTCAAGATAGCTGAGTTGCCTAGTGCCCATAACTATAGCTTGTATAAAGAGAATTGTAAATGTGAAGGAACCGAGGGAGTTGTGTCAGGATTGTTCGGTGTTGGGCTCTAATGTCTCTGCCTATCCCTATGTCTATAGCCTATCCTATGGGAAAAAGGCGTGACAATTTAATTGTTTATGTGTAATTTAAAAAAACTAAAATTCAATTAAAGCCTAATAAATTAATGTTACAGTAATTAAAACACATTAACTTTGGAATATCATTAATGGACATTTTTGGTAATGTCCAATATTTCTAAATAATCAATCAATCAAATTGTCACGCTTTTTCCCACAGGGATAGGCAGAAACAATGGAGCGCCACTTGCCACGATCCTGACACAATTCCCTCGCTTCCTTCACATTTTCCTCATACAAGCTCTATAGTTATGGGCACTAGACAACCTAGCTTTCTTGAAGATGTCTCCGATTTGGTCGGCAAACACCCTCCTGGGCCTGCCTCGTTTAACGCATTCATTAATATATATGCAACAAGTTCTAGTTCGGATAGGTTCGGTGCAGCGTTTTTTTGTCGATCAATAGGAATGCCTGCCCATTGTGCCCATGTATCTCTCCATCTACTAACCATCTTCAAGAGGAACGTAAAAACCTCTTACCGGCATAGTAAAAGCGACTAAGGCAGCCGTAAACTATTTCATTTTTTTCAGTCGTATGCGCTTTTGGATCTCTCCTTGCTCATCACCAGGCAAGTAGAGGTCTGATGTCACGTCAAAATAAATAAAGTTAGACTTTAAACTTACTTTCTAATGTTTATTCATTGGGGCCTTGATCACATCTCTACCTAGACCAGTGTTTCCCAACCTTTTTTAGGCCATGCCCCACCTTAACATTTCTAAAATGTTTATGCCCCCATACATAATTTTTATCCTTTAAAAATTGTTTTGTTCCCTTAAGAAATAGAAATGATAAGGTTTAGGAAGAAATCACTATGAAATCGTTATCAAAACATATCTAGCATTGGATTTAAATAACCCGAATCGAAAGGGTTAAAGTCATGTCGAGTCCATTTTTAAATTGCCCCCCTGTGGGGCGTAGGCCCCTCGTTGGGAAACACTGACCTAGACCCTTGAGTATAAATATTGTTTATTGGTCAACATTGACCCCACGGAGATAAGGCGATCGTCGTGCATTGATAGTGCAATGGTCACGCTAAACAAGACGACAGGTTCAAAACCACTTGCCGGTACCAATGTATCCTTATAATCACCGTTTAATTGTGAATATCGACAGTTTACAATCTAACTCGCGAGATTGTAAACTGTCGATAAAATGTGAACGGTACCATAATGCTTACAATATAACGTATTAATTTTCGATTGTTTATAATCTATCCATGTCAAACCGTCAAATTGTGAATTGGCATCATGTTACCGTTCACAATTTAACGACAGTTTACAATCTCACGAGTTAGATTATAAACTGATGATGTTCAGAATTATACGGTGACATATATACAAATGTACAAATATATAATACATATTGTAGTTATGAACAATTTTAACCTATTATAAATAAATAGTATACTCATAGTAGGCTTGGAAACAATAAAATTACTTTTAAACAAAAGCTGTCAGTCAAATGTAAACAACTGTTTGTATTTGTTTAAGCGATGTCATTAAGGCTGGGAATACACGTTTGGTTTCCGATTGTCTGATCAGACTAATCTGGGGGCACGGTCGTGCCCCCGACCAAGTCGAGCAAAGCGTCACGGCCGTACCATCCTTTTCTCGAAGCAATTCAGACCATTTTCGACCCCCTGTAACTTCGTTGTGGATAAAACTAGAAGACTGAAATTTTCAGTAACCACATGCAGGCATTGTAAAGACACGTATATTTCAAAATTCATTCAATTTGAACCAGTATTTTAAGAATTATAACGGGTCAAATTTCTTAAATTTTGTCACTCACTGACTCACCGATCATCAAAATTCTAAGGCACTTCTAGCAGACCTAGAAGCTTCAAATTTGGAATATATGTAGTGTTTGGTGTATGAATCAAGGAAAAACTAAAAAATCTAGAAAAGACCGCAAAGAAAATTAAGCCCATACAGCCAAGTCTTCAGTTAAATTTTTCAATATTGGCTTTATTCGTAACGATGTTTTAAGATTTTATTTATTTTACGGCAATTATTATTATTGCTATTTATTTTACGGGAATTATTATTATTGCTAGCGCGAGGCGCGGGGCGGGGACAGTGGCGGGGCGCGCGGAAAGGTGAATGTCGCCGAGCGTGCAGCAGCCGCGCTCATACGCGCGAGCGACCCAATGCTGTTCGGATGTGACCAGAATTCTTACCTATAAGTTTGCGATTTTCATTGATAATTTCGATTGCTATATTAGTTTGACGACTAAAGGCTACTCTCATTGGTTTACTGATATTATTTGCTTACAATTTGGACGTTGTTCGGATAAATAATTTAAATTAAATATTGATACTTTAAGTACCTAAGTATTTATAATTTTCTTATTATCTAATCGTATTTCTGCATAAAAATAACTTTGCAATCTAACTTGTAGGTAGTCGCAATGGATTCAGTAATACTGTATGTGAATGATCAGCCTTGTCCACACTGGGTTATTCCTATACCTGGTGATGGTTCGTGTTTATTTCATTCTTTGTCATTCTCTATGTATGGGAATATTGAGTCGTCGTATGATATTAGACTTGCTATAATCGAGTATGTGGTAGCGCATTACAAAATAACCGTCTACAAAATACAAAAAGAAATGAGATCCCATCAAAAACAATACTTGTCAAAAAAACCAAGTCTCGCAACTCAGTTGTTCTGCGGTAAAAAGTTGTGAGATCCATGTAAAACCAAGTCGGTTATTAATTTATTCAGTCTCTACTTAAGCGACTTTCTGTCTTAATACGTCCAGTCTCTAAGACCACGATCGTGGTCCATAACAATTGAAAATCAATTGTGTCTGGAATCTCCGTACTCGAAGCATTAAGTTGTTACGTAATAATTAACAACATCTTATAGTGACGCATATCAATATTAAAATTCTTTAATGTTTTATATAAATATATTGAGACTTGGCCATCGCACTAAATAATTGAATTTACATGTGTTTTCAGGCGATTGAATTTACACGTGTTTTCAGGCGATGGCCAAGTCTCAATATATTTATATAAAACATTAAAGAATTTTAATATTGATATGCGTCACTATAAGATGCTGTTAATTATTACGTAATAACTTAATGCTTCGAGTACGGAGATTCCAGACACAATTGATTTTCAATTGTTATGGACCACGATCGTGGTCTTAGAGACTGGACGTATTAAGACAGAAAGTCGCTTAAGTAGAGACTGAATAAATTAATAACCGACTTGGTTTTACATGGATCTCACAACTTTTTACCGCAGAACAACTGAGTTGCGAGACTTGGTTTTTTTGACAAGTATTGTTTTTGATGGGATCATATTTACTCTATACACATCCCATTCTTGCGCCAGACTTTTTTCTGAACTCAGTCGTTCTTGAGTCAACTGGCAAGTCGGAAGAAGGAATCGGACGTCTAATTTGTCTCTATCAAAGAATTTGGACTTAAGGGACCGAAGGAGCCCTAAAATAGCGACAAAATACAACCGTTTATACTATTTTCACTTATGGCATTAAAAAGAAGTCAGAAGGGGATGAATATACATTTTGAGGACGGAACAATTATGCTGCTACTACGCAATCACGTAACTTTTAATTAGGCAGTATTAAAAGTCAACCACAGGTACAAGTGGTTGTATTTGCAAAAAAGTAATGCTAACCTTAAAATAAAGGAATTGAAGTACAAGTAGTTGTCTCTTTTAGTCACACGTAGTATAAATATAATATAAATAAGACAAATTACAATGAATTAGTTTTTATTTTAGCACAGATTCTATTCTTTCCAAATTCTTTGATCTCTGTACAGTATGCAAACTGCAGACTGCACCTGCAGACAATCGGACCGGCAATTAAAATCGTGAACTACTTGGCGCTATTTCCGATAATCGGATGTTTGAAGTATTCAAGCAAATATATGGCACGAGTGCTTTCCGATGGTCGGATCAGACTTTCGGAGAGAAAAATCGGGAATCTATTCACAGCCTAAACGTCAACAATCTGGCCAAGATTCAGTGAAATGCAAGAGACAACATCTAGTATTATCACGAGTCACTTCACAACTTTCTTTCGAATAAAAAACAATTTATATGCGTTTTGTTTTGAGACGCGACATCTGATCTCGACTTGGTAGACTAGCAGAGGTCAAAGATCGCCGTCACAGCGTGCAGAACACACGGAAGTATTCTATTTTACCAACCCAAGCAAATGCATCCTCCGACCTATGTAAAAAGATATAAATTAGTATTGACAGATTATTATTATTATTGTGACTATGCCGGCCTAGTTGGACCCAGCAACTTACAAGCCGATCCCGAAACGCTACTAAATCCCTTCACGATCTGTATTCCGTTGTAGTTTTTCAATTGTATTACATTTAACTGTACAACACAAGCGAAATCATGGGACAGGTTTTAGCATAATGTCATTGAACTTTTGCAAGCTTCCTAGACACTTAAACTACTATGTTTACTTATATGCTATTATAATAAATAGTATATTTAAATTATCCTTACTTATATTATAAACGCGAAAGTTTGTGGGCATGGATAGATGGATGTTTGTTACTCTTTCACGCAAATATATTGTGTGCATAATAAATAAAATAACAGAAAAAAACGTTTTCCCATACAAAATTGCGTGCGTTTAGAAGTTTATTTTGGGTAAACCAAGGAAAATATATCAAGATGTTGAGAATTGATAACAAATTGTCAATTTTGGCATATCGGTAAAAATATATTGCTCAAAAACCTATGTTGTATTATTTATAAAGAGAAACGATTATATGTCGAGTCACAATAAAAAACTCAATTCACAACTATTGAAATTTTTGGTTCACTCAGCTTATGTTCGGATAGTCTGTAACACAACATTCATTGACTTTTAGGCGGTATGAAGTTAGCCGGGTCAGCTAGTGCATAATATATCAGTAGATAATATACGCATAACTAGGCCTATATGCTGGAATAACTTGGAATTAAGGAGTGTATGTGGAGTGACGATAGCGGATAAAATAAGGAATAGCACAGCGCGCGATAGATGTGGTTTGAAAAAAGATATAGTGACAAGGATTGACAGAGGAATGCTTCGGTGTTTTGGGCACATGAAAAGCATTGACGCAAGGAATTTATAAACCTGCTGTGAATGGATGCGTTAAACGAGGCAGACGCAGGAGGGTGTTTTCCGACCATATCGGAGACATCCTCAAGAAAGCTGGGTTGGCAACCGCATAGTGCCCATAACCGTAGAGCTTGTACGAAGAGATTTGTGGATGTGAGGGAAGCGAGATAGTTGGTCAGGATCGTGGCAAGAATCGCTGTGGGAAAAAGGGGTGACAATTTAATTGAACTTGGCATATTTCAATGTACGAGGCGGCTTCCTCTATCACCAAAGAATCCGAGGAGGTTAAAAAGCTTCCTACATTCTTACGTCGTCTTTCCACACCTGTAATACCCGCACAGGTAAGGGGAAGCATCCGCATGGTGTCAGCCGAATCTGCAGCGAACTAAAAATTTCAGTGCGTCGTTTCTTTGTAGAACAATCGACAGGAGGAATGCTTTAGAAGTAGAAATGAGTCGGTTATTTTGATCGTAGGCGCCCTTGGGCCTTCCCTTGCCCAAATTTCTATACTAAGCTACTAAAGTGCTTGTATCAAAGAAACCGTTGTATCAATTGGTACCGGCAAGTGGTGTTAAATCCATAGTCTCGATTTGAGAAACCGTTGTACTGTCGCCTAATTGATAAACAGAATGTAATAATAAAAATATTATCTTTCTTAGTATAGGTACATTTACTTAGCAAACGATTTCAAAACATACTCAAATGAAGTAAATAAACAATCGTTAATTTTTTATGAACGTCTAATGAAATAAACGGCATATAACATAATTGTATTTTTCCCAATGCCCACGCGAACAAAGCGCACGACCATGCGACACACTGACCGCAAGACCTACGATTTCTAAATGGGTATCGATTACATGCTTCGGCATTTCCAGTTTTAACACCTTCCATTTCTTTATAAGGCTATTTTTTATTAATACAATCAAAACATCACGACTGAAGAATTAAACAAATTTTATGCGGCTTACTATCGCGTTGATTTTGGTTTTGATTTCTCATAGATTGAGTCTCTCCGTGACCACGATAGCTGAAAAGCTCTCGAAACGTCGGAATAATAAAATTAAAATAATTTGTGAAATTGAGTGAAAGTAAATTGACGAAAGGAATTTATAAATCTGACGTGGATAAATGCGTTGTGGGATGAATGGGGATTTTTCGACCAAATCGGAGACATCCTCAAGAAAGCCAGGTTGCTTAGTGCCCATAACCACAGAGCCTGTATGAAGAGAATTGTGTTATGTAAGGATCGTGGTAGCTCTTGATTGTCTCTGCCAATTCCTGTGGGAAAAAAACGTGACAATTATTTTGGTTTTGATTGTAAAATCAAAACCAAAATAAACGCGATAGTAAGCCGCATAAAATTTGTTTAATTCAATAATCAATGTTCGCGCAAAATCTAAGAAAATATTATCACGACTGAATTCATGGCTACTTTTGGATTTGTTGACTATGGTAGTCAGACAATTGTAAGTAGACGTCACATCCCCTGTGCCAGCCTAGTTAGAACCGGCAACTTAACGATGAGGTGATCCCAAAACGCGACTAAGTCACTTTACGGTTTGTACACTTGTGAGTGGTGGTATTCCCCGGATCAGCAGGGATATTATATTAATTAGTGTGAGAGGAATAATAACACGGATACGAACTACAAAATTGTTCTTAGACCCAAAAGGATACATTCTTTAAAGCAGGAATTTGCAGTATAACATAGAATGAGACAGACTTTTGAGAGTGAAAAGCGAACTTGAGGATATAACTTAGAATAGGAAATCATAGCAATTAGACTCTGTTGCCATGATTTCGAATAGGCATACGACAAGAAACTTAAATCACGAGTAATTAAGGCGTGACATGTTCCTTATCTAAAATTTAGTGCAATAAACCACAAATGAAAACCTATTTATACTTATTTACCTATTTAAGGTGTAGTAAGATGGACAGTTTGTGGTCATTTAGCTAGTCTACCGATCTCGGGCTTTTAAGTATACAGGCCGTGAAGTGGCTCAGTCGCATTTCGGGATCTGCTTGTAAGTTACCAGTCTCAACTAGGCCGGCATGGACGCAACTGCTACTTTAACTATAGTAGCGATCGCTGGAACGTACTTAAGATTTTTATCAAGCTATAAAAAATCACAATAAATAAATAAAAGAATCTGATAATGAAATGAAACAATTTCTTAGCATCCATGGATTCTCCGTCCTTTGCGTGGCAGGCAGGAGAATGAAGGCAGCGTTCCGGACTTGTGACCGAAGTGTAGGTTTTAAAGCTTTTTGTGATATGTCAACACTCACCTTCCCTGCCCTCACTATCCCCTCTACCCAACCAAATATTGTAAGACCCCACCAATGCCACCTTCGACAAACGATCATACAGTATTTAGTTTTTAGTTTCAATTTTTAAAAGTAATTAGTGTAAGCCATCACCATCGTGGTCGAGCTAATTGCCTGTCTTTAACATAATGAGCTTTCCATTGACAAATGGCTATTACATCACCAATTATGATGAACGCACATTCTTATTCAACCTATTGTACAACTCTATGCGTTGACCCTTTATGTCACATCACTGTATTGCAACAGGCATTGCAACCCGACAAAATGCGACCAGGAAACAAGTTTTTTTTTTATTTTGACTCGACATATGTCAGCACTGGATAGAATGGATGCCACTGCCGCTACAATTCAATAACTGTGAGTAGCAGTCACATCCACTAAGCCGGTCTAGTTGGACCCGCCAACTTACAAGCTGATCCCGAAACGAGACCAAATCACCACGGTCGGTATACTTGTAAAGTGGTGGACCCCGGATTGGCAGACTGGGTACAACTGCCTACCACTCTTTTATAACCAGACCCGAAGCAAATTTCTATATCCTTTTTTATTAAGAAATATTTGCAATATTTAACATATTTTTTAAATATAACTGTTCGGTGCAAGCGCACCAAACATTACGTGACGTCTTGACACAGATTTGACGCCACGTAAAGCATAAAACATCGAGTGGTGGCTCGAGAGAGCCAGTGCGATTTTAGACTAACAAGAGTCCGTGACCACTCAATCAGTGCGATTTTAGACTAACAAGAGTCCGCGTCCACTCAAACCGTGAGTTCCTAGACTAACAAGTGCCTAGAGCCACTCAATCAGTAAAATCCTAGACAAACAAGTGTCCGGGTTATAGCAGAGCATCCTCCCCTAACGATAACATTTAACAGTATCATTTAGCATAGAACATTTAGCATAGTGTATCAAGAGAAATGTGTGAAATAAACTATAAAACAAATATAGTGGTATTCCTACTCTCTCACCCACACACCTGCCTACCTAGAACACTCCCAGCCCCAACATTTGGTCCTTCGAGCCGGATAAAAATTCGCGTAGTGCTTAAAATCAGCGAGTGAGCTTCAGTGAACTAGTGTATAACAACAGTGAGGTTGGAGTGTCCAGGAACAGTAGGTGAAACTTCAGTGTACAACAACAAGATCACACAAGTAAGATCCTTCCATATTTTCTAATTTTATCAAATTTATAATCTAACAAGATGGCCGAAGGAAATAAATTGCTACGTAAGCAGAAACAAAACTTTAGGGCTTTTGATAGAACTATGGCAAACATTAATATAGATTCTATGAACGAAAAATGGCAATATGACGACGCTCTAAGGAATTTAGAGAATAGGTGGGGAGTAATAGATTCCCTTCATTGGGAGATTGATGGGGAGTTTCAAGGGGAAAACTTGGAATATGAAGCAGATTTTACAAGGTACGAGGATATGTACAACAACTTTAAAATGGTTTTAAATCAAAAATTTTGTAATTCTACGCATCAGCAAAAAATAACGCCGACAATAGAGATTCCGTTTTTCAGTGGGAACTTTCATCATTGGATATCCTTCAAGGATTTATTTAATGAATCAATCCACAAAAATACTTGCCTCTCAAATGCGCAAAAAATGCAGTTTTTGAAAGGAAAAGTAAGAGGTGAAGCTGAAAAATTGATACAGCATCTGCCGATAAGTTCCGACAATTATTTGGTGTGTTGGGAAATTCTAAACCATCGCTTCAACAACAAAAAACAAATATTTACGTCGCATATAAATGTGCTTTTGGAGATGCCGAAAATACAGCAACAGTCAATGGCTCTTATCAAATTCTATATGTTGAACGTGTTTAATAATTGTTGATTTAGCTTTTCGTATTTCATTAATTGTAATATAGCAAGGTAACTGCTTACGTTGATGTTTAGGTGTCAATGCTCTTATGACGTATGCCAATATATGTATTATTTTATTAAATGAACTATATTTAGCTAGCAAGTTATCAATCAAATTTTCTTGATTATTATGTTGGGTTATGATGCTTTGTTTTATGCATCTTTTTTCTTGATCTGTTGTATATGTTTGTTTCTCTGGTATGTTGTTAAGTGTTGATAGCCACGATGGTCCTTACACGATAAATTACACACTAATAATTATCGTGGTGGTAATACTAATTGTGTTTGGAATTCAATGGCATCGTCGGCGGAGAAGGCGAGCTCGTGTTAATGCAGACATTGAGCTTCAGCCTCGCAGCAGCAGCAACAGCAGCGGTGTAGTGAAAACAGTGAGTGCGCGTAAACAATCAAAGGTTAACCAAAATCCTAGTGTTAGTGCGGGAATTAAGGCTGACCGTATTCGGCCAAGTGTCTGTAGTGATTTACGAGCAAAACAAAACAAATCGTGCTCCCCAATAACTAGAAAATATTATTTAGATAATTTAGATATGTGTTAGCCCTAAGTGATATTATAAAATTAGCAATTAGCATGTATTCTTTAAATTAGTAAGTGTTAATTTTAAGTACCATTGTATCACCATTGTATCATTTTACATTAAATCATCTGTCCCTTCCTTCATCTCAGGCCGGCAGCATGTTCGGTGCAAGCGCACCAAACATTACGTGACGTCTTGACACAGATTTGACGCCACGTAAAGCATAAAACATCGAGTGGTGGCTCGAGAGAGCCAGTGCGATTTTAGACTAACAAGAGTCCGTGACCACTCAATCAGTGCGATTTTAGACTAACAAGAGTCCGCGTCCACTCAAACCGTGAGTTCCTAGACTAACAAGTGCCTAGAGCCACTCAATCAGTAAAATCCTAGACAAACAAGTGTCCGGGTTATAGCAGAGCATCCTCCCCTAACGATAACATTTAACAGTATCATTTAGCATAGAACATTTAGCATAGTGTATCAAGAGAAATGTGTGAAATAAACTATAAAACAAATATAGTGGTATTCCTACTCTCTCACCCACACACCTGCCTACCTAGAACACTCCCAGCCCCAACAATAACAAATAAAAGCTATGAAACAAATATTTGCTCCGACCGGGAATCGAGCCCTGGATTTTACGCGCAACAAACCAATGTCTGACCGTTCGAACACGCCTGTCGTAAAAAAAAATTACAATTTCAGTTTTTCATTGTGACTTGATAAATAGCCCTGACTTGCCTAATAGTAAGCAAGGGAAGATCCAATAGCGCCGAGACAATACGAACTCAGGTTACGGCTAAAGCATAGTACCGAGGATCAAAACTGCAAAGTAGAGCTTACATGTGGCTTTAAAACGTGACGTGGATGAGCAGATGAAAGAACTGTTTGATGAAAATAAAGTATAAAAGAATTCGGACGCTAATTCGGATTATATCCTGTTTAGTTAGCGGCCAAAGCGCCGGATTACTTATTTATACAACGCTACTAGTCTGAAGCAGTCGTGAACTAAGGCGTTTTTTTACAGTCGACGACACTCTTGGAACTCCATTATGCTTTCCATCAGACAGGTCGAGGTCCAATATCGAGCCTTAATAAAAAAATAAATTATTATTTAATACAAGATTGGCGATATTAGTGGAAGTGTAAAAAGTAAACATTAAAAGTATAGATAAAAGGAGATAGACGAAAAAGATTTATAAACCAGAGGTGAATGAATGGATAAAACGGGGATAAACCTGAATATCTCGAACAAATCGAGGAGTTTCATCGATGATAAACAGGTGTTCATAATCATAGATTTTAATGAGAAATGTCAATGTGAAGGAACCGCACGAATTGTGTTAGAATCGTAGAAAGTGATCTATCTATCCTTGTAGGAATCGAGGCATGACAATTTGATTGATATAAACACGTTGAATTTCTAGTTCAATAACACAAACACTTTTATTAGGTTAGATAAGCGTAATTGTACCAAATAACGAAATTAAGCCACGCATAAAAACTCAGAAACAAGCAAAATAATTTACCGTGAAGTAAATAAAAATTGAGAGTGTCATCAGTACTCGCCTGGCCCCACGTGTTACGCCACACCAGCCACTGCGGTTCTAACTAACTGAGTCAACAAAATTGTTAGAGCCAAGTAGCTTTCTCCACATTGAGTTACAACAAAACCGAAATCAATCACTTACATCATTCGCTCTTGTATACATTCAGTAATTTATTAGGCTTTAATTATTTTTAATATTTTTTTTAGGCTCGATGTTGAAAAGTGGTTGGCACCCAGTTAGTGGTTTTTAATCCGGTTTGACGTTCCGGGGTAGTACCACAATTTCCGTGAAATGCCACAGTCGCCAGTTCCTAATGAGCTGGAATAGTGGATGCAACTGCTAATTGCAATCATTAAACTGTAGTAGCAGTAGCCTTCATTCATAGACCGCACTATCAGATGGGGTGCAGTCAAACGTCGAGCTAAAATTAAAACCTATTTTTGTATAACCTACTCTCATATTGACGAGAAAAAAGGCAAAGTTTTTTAAGAGCTACAAAACAAAGTATTTTTATCCTTTCATTTGACCGTACGCCTCCTTAAAAAAAGTTAAAACGATTTCAGACCTCTTATATAAAAACGTCCTTCTCAAAAATGGTATGTAGTTATGTACTCATAGAATTTAGTCATCCTCATTTTAAACATTATCCAAAACCTCAGTTATGAAATTATCATTCCAAACCCTTGCAACGCAAAAACATTACAAATCGTCGACGTGATTTTCCAAAATGGTCTCTCTAATCCCATTTGGTCACAAATATGGACGAAGATGTTAAATTACATAATACGTCATGTGTCAATAGAGACATCGTAATAGCAAGGCCAATTTCATTAACATAGACGCGTTTTATTGCAAACTTTCTTTATTTTATAACCTTCGTTAAATTGGTAACTATTGGTACTAAGGCGACCGTGTTCTGGTGGTAGTGATATGGTGCAAACCAAGTACAAAACCACTTGCTGGTACCAATGTAATTTTGATATATACACATATACTTTAGTCGTCTAAAGTATATGTGTATATATCTATAAACACACGTATTTCTATAATACACACTGTACAAGCAAGTTTAGTAGCATCGTGTACGAGATTGGACAGTACTCCACCTGATGTGAAATAATATCTTTATGTGGAAGCTAACAATTCCGTTCAGACTGCATGTACGAGAAGAAATGGCACTGGTCTCTGCCAAATAAATGAACACACGTAGCACTTTAGCACTTGATTCCAGCAACTCATTTCAAGCTGTTTTAGTAAACCTATTAACCTTAATAATTATTATAAATTCAGTAAATAAATTAGTACCTAACTACGAGTACACCTCAAAATAAATATAAAACATGCTCGCCAACTTACAACTACATTATGTTAAAATCAAAACATTTTCACAACATCTTAATCACAACTGAACCTATTTAATCGCCATCGTCTCTCGCTTCAATGACATGAATTTATCTTCATCATCACGTTAACCATTAATCGCCACTGCTGGACTGTTATTCTTCCCCCAGCGATCTCAATAGTGGGCTGCTAAAATCGTCCTGAATTCAAAAGAGCCCTTTCCTACTTCCTTTATCAGGTCGTCAGCTTTAACGACCATCATTTTACGAGCTATGTAGACATGAATTACTGTGAAATAACTCATCAAGTCCAACCTAATAAGGTTCGCAAATAAATTATAATAATTAATAATCTCGACACATCCATTTCAACCGCTTCCTTACTACAAGCAGTAAACCACGTAGGCAGACTTTAATAATGCTCAGCACAATGCTAAATCTTACATAATACATTTAGACATTTGTTCTGTAAAAGACTCACGTGACATGCGATTAGTTAACACTTTTTATTGTGATTTGTAAATAACAGTTTAGATGGAAAAGAATATGAAATCGCAGTCTAACAACGTTTTGTTAAATCTCCGTTGTGCGTGTTAAAACAAGATCAAATAACAGGATCATTCGAAATGAACGAAAATTAGTCTCTCTAATTCGATACTTACTATTCTCAGCGAAGCCACAGGGTAGGTTGGGCAAATAAAAATAAAAGTGTCTCTCATCGGCGATTGTCAAAGTAATAAAACCTAGGCTGAAACCATATGATACTGACGATAATACGGTAATCACCAAAACTGACAATGATGATAAAACGTGTCGTCGCGCCGATATTTGTCGAATATTGAACGAATAATAGCCTAGCTTTGTTGGTTTCAGACAAGCTTTTTTAATAACTTGACAATCGCTGACTAGAGATGATATCGTTCGTGCGAGTATTTTCGTATGTGTCCAACCTAAAGCTACAGTTACACATGCTCATTACTAGCACAATAGCATGCTGTTATTCTTTCCCAGCGATATCCACAGTAGGCTGCTATAATCGCAAGAGCCCTTTCCAACTTCCTTTATCAGGTCGT
Organism: Tinea trinotella; assembly: GCA_905220615.1. Lineage (NCBI taxonomy): Eukaryota > Metazoa > Arthropoda > Insecta > Lepidoptera > Tineidae > Tinea > Tinea trinotella. The sequence continues at coordinate 2,377,165 of HG992325.1, forward strand.
CTACTAAGGAGCAAATGCTCATTTCGAGTTTGCTCAAAAATCGACGGTCGTGCGATTTTTGAGCATGCTACCTGCAGGTGTAGGGGGTATTGCTTTTAGCGCTTGTGAACAGGTTTGCTTATTGAGCATGCTAGTATCGATATGCTTAATCAGGAGGATAGGAGGAGCATACTTAAAACCAGCATGCCTATTGCTAGCAAATGTAAACTGCTCATAAGCATACTCAATAGCACGCTTTTTAGCATGCTATTTTAAAGCATGTGTAACAGTAGCTTAACCCTGCAGGGAGTGACAGGGAGCTGCTTGTAAATACTTATGGACCGCGAAAAATAATTTATTTCTTACATAACGAAACTCGAGTTCTAACTAATTTGGTAAACACGTTGCAATGTGAATACTGTATTCAAGTGGCATGTTAATTATTTTTATATCACTACCCGTTCTCAAGGATGCAAAGAGAATGGTAAAGTTGTGGTCGATTTAAACTGGCGTTACTGACTTAAATTCGCCCTACAACATATTTTACAACAGGAGATAGGTACTAGAAAATGATGAAGTTTCATAGGATTGTTTACCAGTCCATGTGTTCTCCCCATCCTATAACCTATTAGAGACAACAAATGGGGAGCCGAATCTAGATGAAACCGAAAAAAACTCTTGATTTCATCCAGATAAACATGATCCAGATTTCGACTGATTTTCGCTTGCTTTTGTTTTATTTTTTATTTTGACATCTGACCTCGACCCGCCTGATGATAAGCAAGAGAAGGTCTACAAGTGACGACAACTAAAAAAAAAAACGAGTTAAGTCACCTCAGTCGCCGTCATTTTTAATTTTACAATTTGCGAATTGCGCCTTGATATAAATAGCGCCCAGGGCACATTCAGACAAGCCCTAGATGCCACACCCTAATTACGAATATATTTTTTTAATTGTGACTCGACAACTGACTTACCACCAGACCACGGTCAGCTTATTAGGTGTACTCGTAATAAAACAGTTAATAAAGAACTGGAATAATAAAAGCTTATGTTATAAACCGATTGAATAAAAATATAATTGAATTCAAAAACTCTTTACATTATTTTGGAATTTCTCAATTTAGTAAACGACAGGCGTGGACGAACGGTTTAGCGATCGGTTTGTTGCGCGTAAAGTCCCGGGTTTGATCCCCGGTCGGAGCAAATATTTGTTTCATAGCTTTTATTTGCAATATTTAATAATATTAAATATTGCAAATAGTTGTTAATGAAAAAAAAAGAGATGGATATTTGCTTCGGGTCTGGTTATCAAAGAGTGGTAGGCAGTGGTACCCAGTCTGCCGATCCGGGGTAATACCACCACTTACAAGTATACAGACCGTGAAGTGATTTGGTCACGTTTCGGGATCAGCTTGTAAGTTGCCGGTTCCATCTAGGCCGGCATAGTGGATGTGATTACTCACAGTTATTGAATTGTAGTAGCAGTGACATTCATTCATGGACCACACTTCGGCTTAACATCAAGCGAGGTGCTGTCATATGTCGAGTCACAATAAAAAAAAAGTAGAATAATTCCAGCTGGATTTTAGAACCAATGAATAAAATATAGCAAATTATACAAGAGCAGCACCAACGGTTTATGCAACGGGACATTGACATCCTTCGCTTACCATTTTGTGAATAAGAATGAGATACTTAATAGATAGATATATGATACTAAATTACTGAACGTTGTTGTTTGCACAATGACATGTATAACGGGTTCTTGATAATTATGGCTAAAATCCCAATTTAGAAACTAGATTAAGTTAAGAAATATGTTTATTATTTTTAATTTTATATGATTAAAATATTGAAAGAAGATGTAGTGACAAGGATTGACAAATGAATGCTTCGATGGTTTGAGCACATGGAAAGGATGAGTGAAAGTAGATTGACGGAAGGAATTTATAAATCTGATGTGGATGGATTCGTTGAACAAGGTCCAGGAGGGCGTTTTCCGACCAAATTGCTGACATCCTTAAGAAAGCTGGGTTGCTTAGTGCCCATAACCACAGAGTCTGTATGAAGAGAATTGTGGATGTGAAGGAAGCAAGGGAGTTGTGTAAGGATCGTGGCAGGTGGAGCTCAATTGTCTCTGCCTATCCCTGTGGGAAAAAGACGTGACAATTTGATTTGATTCTTTAGGCGAAGCGTTAATAAACACTTCTATCCGGCAAAGTGACAGCGATAAAGAAAGGCATTAACCGAGTCAGTTTTTTTTAGTTGTCAGCACTCATCTTCTCCATATCATATGAATTAGAATTTATATAATAGTTATAGACCGTTTTTTTTAAATTGGCTTATTTAAGCTCTTTTTCATTGTCAAATAATTCTACAACTACCATGGTAGTCACTAGAAACTCGACATTAGTGGCTGTAAAAAGCATTAGTAAATATAAAAAACATTTCACAGTTCACAGTCATAGTGTAAATTTAATCTAAACTACAAATTCCCATTATAAAATTACATTATCGAAATCGTTGTTTTATTATCTAGACAATAGGGCTTATACGAGTAATATCCGGCATTCGATACGGTATATATTGATCGATAATACTAACAAGCAAGACCACGACATTTCCCGATTCGATGATTCTTTTCTTTCTTTCTTCTTGTTTATGGCTTTAGTATTTAACTTGCCAGTGTCAAAGTAAAAATATATGGTTTAATGTTAAAACATTGTTAAATAAAGATAAAGATGAACCACGCGAGTGAGGTTGGTGAACATCGTTTTAGTAAAGCGGCAAAAAGCCTTTACTAAAACTTCGGAAAGAGTCTTGGAGGGAACATGAAGAAACACTTTACACAGCTTTAAATTACTTGTTTATACTCGATCAACTTAAAAATGATTACTGGATAACAATTCCACCATTATTACACATTAAAATTTATGAAAAACACAAGCTTTTCAAATAATTCGCGTCCTGTCACTTGCAGTTGCCCGCCAAAACTCTAGCCGATTCGATGATGGCCGTTTTGACGTTTGACAGTTTATGAAGTTTCGTATAAATTAATAATTATGTTTGAATGAGAAAATTGTCATTTTTATTGTTACTGGGAAGTTCTAAAGAGCCTACTTTAAAAAAACCTACCTAATCAAAACAATGATTTCATTCATAGTGTAATAACTCATAAACGACGAGAAAATAAAATTGTCCGTCTGGTGGCAACTATGCAGTTGCACAAAAAGCAAGAAGACAAGCCTTGTCAACTCGTACCCAATTATGTAAAGCTTGTACATTAAACGAGGCCGTAGGAGACAATTTCCACAGATAAAATGATATCTGATAAACGATTGGGTAGGGCCAAGATTCACCAGTTACGAGTAGAAGCGTGAAGAAGCATCTTAGGCCGGCATAGTGGCGGCGGCTGGGACAGCCGGGAACTGACTCGGTTGTCCCAGTCGTCGTCACTCTTGGACCTCCTCTTGCTTATCATCAGGCAGGTCAGATGTCGTGTCACAATAAAAAAAAAAGAAGGACTCTTTAGTTATAGCCCATCTAATGAGCAAAAAATTAAACGCGCTTTAGGAAGGTATTAAACAAATGAAATAAACAAAATTTATGCGGCTTACTATCGCGTTTATTTTGGTTTTGATTTTACATTTTTTCATTATTTCGACGTGTCGAGGGCCTTGCCATCATGGTCACGAAGAGACTGATAGTAAGTCGCATAAAGTTTGTTTAATTCATTAATCAATGTTTGCGCAAAATCTAAGAAATTGCTATGTATTACGTCAATTTAGTACAACAAAATGACGTTCGACTGTACACAAATATTTGAACACTGTTTTAAATATTTTTTTGACTCTTGACACTGGCAGAATTGACGTATTCTGGATTCGGCATACGACTTATAGCGCCCTTTAACCAAAATATATAGAGAGATAAATATATTTTTTTTGTAGTAAGGCTGTTGTTTTGTACCCGTTTTATTTTTTCATACGTCATTAAAACATTTAATTGTTTTCTTAAACCTACGTAACATGTCTAAAAGAAGGTTATTTATCCAACCAAATTAATTATAAGACTAAATATATTTGAAGGTTTATACGGAGTAATAACGAAATCATACATTCTAAATGTTAATGTTAAAATTTCATGGGCAAAGATCGGAAATCCTTCTGAAGTCCACGAATATTATTCACTTTTTATAATTGCATTGCGAAATAACTCGTCATTTGAAGGCAAATAAAATCTTTCATTTATTTATTTACATTTCTATACTAAGCTACTAAGAATGCTTTTATCATAAAAACAGGACGACCAAAGTACATATTGTATATCAAAGATACATACGTTCTAATATAAAGATTAAAGGCGACCATGGTCCCCTGGTTCAAAACCACTAACCGGCACCGATGTAAAATATCTTTGAAGTTTAGTAGATAAGTAAAAAAAAAAAAAACAAAGAAACGAACAATCAATGGCAAGTTGGTTTTTGATTCTCGTAGTTCCCTATGAGGAGAATTGTGGATATGAAGGAAGCAAGGGAGTTGTGTAAGGATCGTGGTAAGTGGCGCTCCATTGTCTCTGCCTATCACTGTGGGAAAAAGGCGTGACAATTTGATTGATTGATTGATAGTTCCCTATTGATTTCTTATTCGTTGATTGGTTACGTGCGAGAACGCCAAATATCGGTGCAATTTCGCTGCCAAATCATTTCGCTGTCGTTTTGTCGGGGTGGCGGACTCCGATGATAAGTGAATGGAGGCGATTCCTAACATATTTACATAGCTGCAAGTAGCAGTCGCATCCGCTATGCTGGCTTAGTTGGAACCGACGACTTTAGACCTGATCCCGAAACGCGACTGAGTCCCGAAAGGGGTCGCGGACTCCTGAGTATAGACTCATGGGACTGTGAACGTGTTAAGAGAACCTGTGGCCTGGTGACTTTCTGTTTGCGTGACATTTGGCCTACCACGGTTGCCTTACTCACTCACCTTGTGCCAGTATATTAACACAAACGCTAAATAAATAGATAAATTCAAATAGGAAGCAATAATGCCGATGGGCGATGACATAGTTTAAATAATTATGGATTCAGTTTGCGTGGTCGCACGTTGCTCGCTGTTTGTTCATGGGCGACATTTAAATTATTTAATTTACCAACTATTGTATAGATTATAAAAATAAAGATATTAATGCATTCCAACACCTGTGATCTGATTAGTTATTATTATATATTTGTTCTCGACACTTGACTGTACCCGTCTGATGTAACGCTGAGAATTGTGGACGTGAAGAAAGCGAGGGACTTGTATCAGGATCGCGGCAAGTGACGCTCCATTGTCTCTGCCTATCCCCATGGGAAAAAGTCATGACAATAGAACTACTGCTACGGATCGGCAGACTGGTCCCACTGCCTACCACTCTTAGATAACCAGACCCGAAGCAAAGCAATAATCCACCTCTTTTTTTACACTTTTTTTAATTATTTTTTTTAATAAATATAAATAAAATGCTGCCTCATTCACTGTGAACTGTGAACTAACTCGGTCTTTTTAGTCGTTAAACTCTTGGACCTGCCCTTGCATACCATCAGGCATTAAGTCATTGAACCTCCCCAGTGAGCGCTTTGCCTGTAGTAAAAGTGTCAAATTCTTTACTAGAAGGCTGTGATATTACTAAATATATTTCTAAATGGCATGTTTTAAGTTTCGCAATGGCATCAACTTAGAAGAGTTGACTATTGCAAAAGTTCTAACTCTATGACCTATGTCTACATTTCCAAACGTAGATCATTCAAATCATACTAATGGAAACATATAGCACAGAATATTTTCTTAGGTTTTGCACAAACTTTTGCGAAATAATGAATGAAACAAATTTTACGCGTTTATTTTGGTTTTGATTTTATCTAACACCTGGGACCCCATAATACACAAGTCTAGCAAACTGCCAAACCAGATGACACCGTCAGTTATTTTGGCAAAAAATTGAATTAAACCGGGAACAGAAAAACAAAATCAAAACATCAAAGGGGGTAGTTTTGGAAACAATAACAGCATCAACCAATAGGAAGACCAACACCTTGACTCTCTCCGTGACTACGATGGCTGCAAAGCTATCAAAACGCCAGAATAATAAAATAAAATTGTAAAATCAACAACAAAATAAACGCGATAGTAAGCCGCATAAAGGACATCATTCATTTTGTATGGGGACTTGGGCTTAATTGTATTAACAGTTTAAAATAGTTTGATGTACATATATACACATGATGTACGAAGATTACAATGCAGAACAATTGTGGCGTTGATTGACAGATGATACAAAATTCATATCTTATTTTCCAAATAACTAAATTGCACAGCAATTAAAAGCAAAATTGTTATTAGTTTCATCAATACAAGTATCGAAACTATCATTTATATATTTTTTCATCATTGGACATTACAAAAGTAATAGTACATAAAAGCCTAAAATGAATGATGTCCTTTGTTTTATTATAGCACAGAATTATATTTATATACAAACTCACTACATCTTTCAAATCATTTTTACCGTTTATGATTTGATACCATCCTTTATATTGTTTCATGCGCACAGAGCAAGTTAACTCGTAATATACAGTGTGCGATTGGCAAGCGAGCAAATATTTTTTTTAGGCTTCAGGTGTCAGTATTAGAACCCATTTTTGAAATAAAAAAGGATTTTTTTTTTTCAAGATAATAAAAATTGTCCTGATAGTAAAACACTACTGCATGGTAAATAAACGGCGCGCGCGCCGCCACGTCCGGCGGCCTATACACGAAACGTGATAGAAGTGTGTCAAGGTCACCCCGCTTCCTTTAGTAGCCAGTCAGTAGCTAACGGCGCCCGCGAACGATCGCACGTGTCCGCCCGCATTGATACTTAAAAATGTCTTATTCATCTCGAGAGTGCTATGAAATGGTACGATGTTATCATTTATGTGGCGAGTCTGCACTCGCAGCCCAGAGGATGTACGCAGCAGAAACTGTTCCTCGGTTGCAAAATCAGGGCATATTACACCCTCGTGTACCAACACCCCGTACGATTGTGGTAACGGTGCAAAGACTTCTGGACCATGGCCAATTTTCATTGCCTTCGCATGCTCGAGGACATGGTGGACCAGGAGGCAATATTGAAATAGACGAAGAGATTTTTAATTATTTTGAGAGAGAGCCCAGAACCAGCACCCGAGATGCGGCGCGACGGTTTGGCGTTAGCAGCTTTAAAGTTTGGCAACTTTTAAATAGCTCTGGGTTATACCCATACCATTTCCAGAAAGTGCAAGCTCTAAATGACGCAGATGCCGCTCCCCGTAGACAATTTTGTGAGTGGTTAATCGCACACGGAGATTCGAATATTCTGTGGACCGATGAAGCCTTATTTACGCGAGTGGGTCTATACAACCAACATAACGAACATTGGTGGTCGTTTCGTAACCCGCACATGATTAGGGAAACGCATCACCAAGTACGCTTCAGTGTTAATGTGTGGGCTGGAATAGTGGGAAATAAACTTTTGGGGCCATATTTTATCGAGGGGAGATTAACGGGAGGCACGTACCTTACCATGCTTCAAACAGTGATATCAGAATTTATGGACGAATTGCCGCTCGCGTTCCATAGGAATTTGTATTTCCAGCAGGATGGGGCTCCTCCTCATTTCGCTTCCGCTGTCCGCGCCTACTTAAATAGGGAATATGGTGACCGCTGGATCGGTCGTGGGGGTCCTGTTCCATGGCCACCACGATCACCAGATCTCACACCATGTGACTTTTTTATGTGGGGCGAAATAAAGCGCAGAGTTTATGTTGAGGAAGCCCAAAACCGAGATCACTTAAAAAAGCTAATAAAACGCGCGTTTAATGAACTAAAAAGCGATACAGTAGTTTTAAATAAAATAAAAAACAATTGTCAAAAGCGTGCAAAACTCTGTTTAGAGAAAAATGGAGTACAATTTGAACATTTACTGAAGTACTACTGAGTTATAATGGTGAGTAATTTCTGATAAATAATTAAAAGCTTTTACTTTTTGATAACAGATTTGTATTATTATTTTTTTAGGTATTATTTAATTTAATTTGACTTTTAGTTTTGTTAATTTTATTTCTTGTGTGAAACAAAACAATAGTTGTATAATGTATCTCTTTCTAACACATAAAGCTAGATGAGAAGCCATATGCATCGAGCGCGGTTTTTTCTATCTCGCTCACACCCCCGAGACTTCCTACGAAATAGAGAGAAACAAATACAGGCTCAAATTTCTTAAGTCATTCATTCAACATTCGCGCGAACGTAGTTTAGGCTCACAATGATCGTCGACATTTTCAGGAAAACTTCTCTGCTCCGTTACTTAAGATTTTAGTACTGAGTGGTATTAAAATAAAAAATACATAGTTACTTAATTTTCTTTTAGTATTTATTATAAAAATATTTGCTCGCTTGCCAATCGCATCCTGTATAAGTTTAGCGGAGTGGAACTTAGTGTATTACGATAATACGGAAGCGGACCTTGTTTTATACACGAACTTCAAAGTAAATATAATTTTATGTAATGTTTAAAAGGGATTCTTAAGTTACGCCTTATAATTATATTTATTGCATTCTATAACTTTGATGGTAAAATTTAAATTTTGAAGTAAATGTTGGGTGTGGCAGAAGAAGCATAGGAGTAGAGTAAAGAGTGGTAGACAGTGGTACCCAGTCTGCCGATCCGGGGTAGTACCACCACTTACAAGTATACAGACCGTGAAGTGATTTGGTCACGTTTCGGGATCAGCTTGTAAGTTGCCGGTTCCATCTAGGCCGGCATAGTGGATGTGATTACTCACAGTTATTGAATTGTAGTAGCAGTGACATTCATTCATGGACCACACTTCGGCTTAACATCAAGCGGGGTGCTGTCAAATGTCGGGTCACAATAAAAATAAAAATAAAGTGACAATAGCATAGAATGAGGAATAGGACATTGATTGATTGATCGATTACTTGTCTAATCGGTCGTGGTCCATTTGTACCGTAAAACCGTGAACTTATTTGCCAATGACGTCATGCGAATGCAGGGTACACTTTCGAACAAACAAGTAAAAAGTAATATTTGGATAATAAGTAATAAGCTGAAGTGCGGTCCATGAATAAAGAGAAGATTGCTACCACAGATATCTAACTGCAGTAGCAGTCACATCTACTACGCAGTGTAATGAATTAAACAAATTTTATGCGGCTTACTATCGCGTTTATCCGTGACCACGATGGCTGCAAAACTCTCGAAGCGTCGGAATAATTATTACCCAAAAGTAAATAATAAAGCGATAACAAACAATCAATCAAACAAACTGTCACACCTTTTCCCCACAGGAATAGGCAGAGACAATGGAGCCACGATCCTGATACAACTCCCTCGCTTCCTTCACATTCACAATTCTCTTTATACAAGTTCTATGGTTATAGGCACTAGGCAACCTAGCTTTCTTGAGGATGTCTCCAATTTGGTCGGCGAACACCCTCCTGGGCCTGCCTTGTTTAACGTATCCATTGACATGAGATTTACAAATTCCTTTCGTCAATCTACTTTCACTCATCCTTTCCATGTGCCCAAACCATCGAAGCATTCCTTTGACAATCCTTGTTACTACATCCTCATTTAAACCACATCTATTACGCACAGTTATTCTATCCGCTATCGTCACTCCACATACACTCCTTAACGACCGCATTTCTACAGCGTTAATCCTACTCTCATGCTTCTAATAATGATAACAAGCCGCATAAAATGTATTCATTAATCAATGTTCGCGCAAAATCTAAGAAAAGTCTTACAATGTATTCTATTTTGTGCAGTAAATAGTTTTGTCTGTCTGTCTCTATGTTCGGAAGCGTACCTTAAACTGAGACATCCTTTCATCACGGTGAGTTTAAATGCCTTGTTCCGGAGCACTCGATTCTGCATGCTTACTTCAACAATGCATTAACCGTAAGCATTTGTCAAGGCTTTTAACGTAGAATTACTCTTTCATTTTAAGAACCACGTGTACCACGGTCTCTACCTTGGATTTGTATGGTGTTTTTTTTTATTATTTTGACGCGACATCTGACTTGCCTAATGGTACGCAAGGGGAGAAGTAACTAAAAAACCCGATTCAGTTCACAGTTGCCTAAGTCGCCGTCAATATGACAGCCAAAGATGTTTCTTTACGCATCGATTGAAGGATGCAAGGTTATAGGATGGAGAGAACACTTGGGCTGGTAAAGCATTCTGCAAAGAACCGACGCTTTCCTCCGACCTCTGCGGATACCACGGGTGTGAAAATACGAGGAGCGAAACATAAAGGACACATAAAGCCATGTCTATTGGCAGTTGCAGCGACTCTAGAGTTCGTGAGACCTCTGTATCTTCTACGAGGGTTGCCTTTTAAGTTTCGGGATTGGGCAACCCTAGTATTACAATCTGGCAACTGACAGCTCTATCACAAAGTTGGAAATTTTTGAGGTTATACGTACTCAGAACGTTTTGACATACAAGCGTTATTTGTGTTAAAGATTCATCTCGGCCCAAAAATGGAAAAGTGTATAGATTTGCATGGGGAATACAATCAATTTTTGATGATTAATATTTGTTTTTGTTATCTAATCCCGAAACATAAAAAGCAATCCTCGTGTAACTCCAGCAACTCGGGGCTTTTCCGGATTGCTAACTGGATAAATAACACCAATTTATACCTATCACTGTTAAATACCTGGATACAATGGACTCGAAGCAAATATCTGATATTTTTTGAAAATGATATATTATCCATTTTATTATTTTACGGGTTGCCTAGTGCCCATAACCGTAGAACTTGTATGAAAAGAATTGTGGATGTGAGCAAAGCTAGGGAGTTGTGTCCGGATCGTACAAGTGATGTGCCTATTCCTGTGGGAAAAGGCGTGACAATTTGATTGCTCGATTGATTGACCCGAGTGTGGTAACCAATGCACAACGCGGTTCTCTAAAATACAATTACATTATATATTAGAACTAGCTGTGCCCGCGGTTTCACCCGCGTAAAGTTTGGTTTATAACACAGTCATAAAAAAGTAGGAGGTTTTTTAATTCGACTTTTTTGTATAATTTATAACTCGATAACTCATATAAAAATGACAGACGAAAATAAAAATAAATATATATTCCAAACAGTTAAAACTATAGTCAATTGGAAACTATAGTAAAATATATTTTATTTTAATTAAAAGTAACCGATGTTACTTCTTGTCCCTCCAAAAATAAAAAACGTAACAAACAAACTCACATTCACATTTATAACAATAGTAACATATGCATATAGTAACAGAAGGAATATAAAGAAAAATTTCAAACAGCTGAATGTATAGTCTATGGAAAGTATAGTGTATAGTCTCCATAGTACAGTTGATTGGATTAGATGTTGACGTGACTGTCGGTAATACAGTGCAATGGTATTATAGTACTTAGGGTTTGAACCAACGCCTTGCATCTATTTTTATAATAGGAAAAAAAAATGACAAAACTTTTTTATTTTTCGTAAAAAAAAAATAAAATAAAATATATACTATGTTACTTCTGATACCTCCAAGAATATGTGTACAAAGTTTCATGATGATCGGTTGAGCAGTTTTTGCGTGAAAGCGTAACAAACAAACGGACATTTACATTTATAATAATAGTAGGATAATAATAATAATATGTTAATATAATATAATAATTTGTTTTTAATTCTCAACAGCTTGATATATTTTCCTTAGTTTACTCAAAATAAATTTCTGAACGCACGCAATTTTGTATGGGAAAATGATTTTTCTTTTATTTTATTTATTATAAAAGAATTTTTCTAAAATAAACGTAGCCTAAGTTACTCCTTATTACATCAGCTACCTGTCAATAAAAGTCCCGTCAAAATCGGTTCAGCCATTCCAGAGATTAGCCGGAACAAACAGACAGACAAAAATTGTAAAAAATGTCATTTTGGTGTATGTACCGTATATATTTTCATGTATTAAAAAACGGTTATTTCAATATTACAAACACTCCACTTTTATTATATGTATAGATAAGATAGAAATCGAAAGAGAAAGAAAAGAATACAATGAACAAGAATATCGATTTTAAAAAGTTTAATGAATTTATTGTTACATAAAAATGAAAGTCGACTTTGTAGTACAAACAACCGGCTGATAGCGCTTAGGAAGTTTTTTTTATTGTGACTCGACATCTGACCTCGACTTGACTGTTGGTAACCAAGGCTAAGTCCAAGAGCACCGACGACATTGGCCAGAGGTGATATTTCACGCACCGCTTGAAAAATATAAGGTTATAAAAAAATGTCGTAACTAGGATTGACAAAGGAATGCTTCGATGGTTTGGGCACATGGAAAGGATAAGCGAAAGTAGATAGACAAAAGAAATTTATAAATCTCATGTGGATGAATGCATTGATCGAGGCAGACCCAGGAGGGTGTTCTCCGACCAAATCAGGTCATCCTCAAGAAAGCTGGGTTGCCTAATTCCCTTAACCGTAGAGCTTGTATGAAGAGAGTTGTGGATGTGAGGGAATTGTGTAAGGATTGTGGTAAGTGGCGCTCCTATGGATTTGCCTATAACAGTGAGAAAAATGCGTGACAATTTGATTGATTGATAGATAAAATTAAATAAGACCGTGAAGTGACTCAGTAGCGTTTCGGGATCAGCTTGTATATTGGCTGTTCTAACTAGGCCGGCATAGTGGATGTGACTGTTACTTAGAGTTATTAAATTAGAGTAGCAGTGACATCCATTCATGGACCACACTCCAGCTTCGAGTATATTATCAGACGGAGTGCTGGATTTATTTCATTTTCCTGTTAAAACTGAGGCAAATCACAACTTTTACTAACATCTATTTATGTTCTCACAAAAATATGAAAATTGCTTATAACAACATTGTAATTAGCACATACTAACACCAATCGAGAGTGAAATTTCAACTATAAATTCTTCAAAACCATCGTAATTTAAAATTAGAATCGCATACACCGCGTTTTCATAATGAAAAAATCATTTTAATAATAGAACAAAAGCGGTAATGGTAATTGAATGTTGTGCAATTACTGTTTGAGCAATTAAGGTGAAAGTAGACGGAGAACTCGAATATACAAACATTGGTGAGGTTTTGAGATGATTTAAAACAGCCGGTTCTAAGCGGAAGAATCCTTTAGTTAAGAAAAAACACCTCATCTGGCGGGGTTTTGTCATATGTCAAGTCACAATAAATCAATTTAATTGTCACGCTATCCCTAAGATTTTGTAAAACGATGCGCGAAAAAAACATAAAACTCCTAGACCTCAATATTAGAACTTTTAAAAGTTGAAGCGACATCTATTGTCGAGTAGCGAACATACGAAAAAAAATAATTTACAATCATTTACTAACATATTTATTTTTAAAATTAATAATCAATCAACCAAATTGTCACGCCTTTTACACAGGGATAGGCAGAGAAAATAGAGCGCCACTTGCCACGGCCCTAACAAAACTCCCTCCCTTCCTTCACATCCAAAATTCTTTTCTTACAAAATTATAATACAATAAAAACAATAATTATTTTTTTTTTAAGATTTTGTTTTTTTGTTATTTATAATAGATAAACGGAACATCTGTGATTTCTGGCGGTAAATAAAACCAGTTTAATTTACTTTGAATTGCATAACATAAAAATTAACACTAAAAACTTGTTTTGAAACAGTAGTGAGAGTAAAATTAATTTTGTCTATTTGCAGTGAGGCACAGACCGGAATAAATTCTTTCAAGTATTATCTCTTGACAACATATTTTCTAACTATAATAGTACATTGACCTAATGGCCTGTTTTAATATTACTAAAAAATAAGAATGTAATAAGCCGAAATCTCAGTATAAGCATGTAAAAAATATATAACCAAAATAATTACATTGTAGTATTATAGCGCATATACACGTGGAATTTATTTTTATCAACATAAAATATTTACAAACACTGCTACTAGATGGAGCTAGTCTTGTTTAAGAACGTATCTCTGTTCGACAGCGCCAAATACGTATACGGCGTGTTTTTCTCTGACAAAATTGCCATCAGGAGGGTCTTAACTGACTCGACTGAACAGCGAATGATGAATTCGGGAGATGATTCTTTGTGATTCCAATCCGCTCGCCCGCAAGTCATCTATCGCAGACTCGCGGGTCGATGAACTGACGCTGTTTTTGGCCAAAACCTTTGAATACTAAAGAATGAACCTAGGTTACTCTCAAGGAGTGGACGCTAAGGAGCAGATACATGGTACTGCTAGTCTAGTCACTGATGAAGATACTTTGCCTCCGCTATCAATTTCATTAATTAATATTGATCTGTACGCGCCTTATTTTATGCTTGCATCTTGCTTCAATTATTACCAATAAATACTTTTTATACACTTGATCTTTTGCCTGATGATAAGCAGGGGAAGTCAGACTTCCCCTGCTTATCAGGCAAAAGCAGCGCCGGTAATTTCGTTTACGGTTGCCTTAGCTACCGTCACTATGCCAGCCAAAAAATCTCACAAATACAAAGACCACTTACAAAAGTATGTACGATTTAAATATTTTAAACATATTTTTATTATCTATTTACAGAAAATCATCAATCGTCAGAAGAGGTGAAAGCACAGAGCGTTATCATGGGGCAAGAACAGTCGTACGCGGGCCACGCTAATGGACAGCACACACGTCCGCGCTACAAAGACAAGTACGAAGATCCCATACATTATCGCAGTACAAGCGATTACTGCAACCCAAGCGAGTATAGGAAGACGAGCGTCGACTACCACGAACCGAATGATTATAAAAGACACCGTGTGCGAAGAAGCGCCGAGAGTTTCAAAAGCGACAACTCTAGCACAGAAAGCAGCGGATACCGAAGCGGCTCCAACAGCGCCTACGATTACCGCAGTGCTTCCGAACGCTCTTCAACTGGCAGCGAATATTACAGACCGAGTCTATACAAAAACGACCACTACAAGGACATAAACAAAGAACTGTACAAACCGGTTAAATTGACAAAAGAAAAGCGGTACAAACTCCAGTTCCTCGACGTGGCTGATAGTAGCAGCGTAGGAAAAGGTTCAATATTAAATAGTTACCTAAGTGAATCTGAAAAAGCTAAATTAAAAGCCGGTCCAGCTACAACGAAAAAGGCTGGCATAAGAAATTATACGCCTAAGATATTATCAGAAACCGAGCAACGAAAGAAAATAGACAATTGGATCTAGTTTTAGCAAGAGAGTTAAGACTACGTAGAGATAAGTTGTAAATATTATTAGTGTAGTTGTAGATGTATAAATTGGTCGTTAAATATGGAAGCGGCGGGAGCACTTGCAACATTGGGCAGCTTGGCACCGTCACCAATCACGGTGCTTGGCCTTATACCACTACTAGCATTAGGAATGACATACTTCAGATATCAACAATATGATCCAGAATCATACGTCACAGAAGTGAACAGTGTAAGTATAGTATAAACAACAATATTTATGTATTTAACATCTTTATCAAAATAATCAGATGGAATAATCACTTAAAGTAACCTCATGTATTTTTTTATTTTTGAGACTCGACATCTGAGCCTGATTTGTCTTATGGTAAGCAAGGGGAAGTCCAAGAGCGCTGATGACTGAAAAAACTGACTCAACTCACGGTTGCCCCACTCGCCATCACTATGCCGCCCGGGATGATCATTCGTTTGATTTTTATTATGAAGTGGAATGTACAATGGAAGTTTTTTACAATGATTTATACTATTACTATTATTTATTCATAACTTTTTCTATTCCCGTTCCAGATCCTGCCAATCTACGACTTCATTATAGTCGGCGGAGGATCAGCAGGATCAGTCGTCGCTTCAAGGTTATCGGAAATCGGTAACTGGACAATCTTACTTCTGGAGGCCGGTCAAGATGAGAATGAAATCTCTGACATTCCAGCGTTGGCGGGATACACACAGCTCTCTGAAATGGACTGGCAATTCCAAACCACGCCGTCATTTAATAGATCGTATTGTCTTGCTATGAATGGGGATAGATGTAATTGGCCTCGAGGTAAAGTCCTTGGAGGCTGTAGTGTCCTTAATGCTATGGTCTATGTCAGAGGAAACCGCAATGACTACGATTTGTGGGAAGCTCTAGGTAACCCAGGATGGGCATACGACCAAGTGCTACCATACTTTTTGAAGTCTGAAGATAACCGCAACCCTTACCTTGTTGAGACTCCCTATCACTCAGCGGGAGGTTACTTGACTGTACAGGAGGCACCTTGGAGAACCCCTCTAGCAGTTACATTTTTAAAAGGTGGAATGGACCTTGGATATGAAAACCGCGATATAAATGGTGAAAAACAAACTGGTTTTATGTTAACACAGGCAACAATGCGACGCGGAAGTAGATGTAGTGCCGCTAAAGCTTTTCTAAGACCTGTGCGACACAGACCCAATTTACATATAGCTCTTGGAGCTCAAGTAACAAGAATATTGATTAACAATAAAAAGAAGCAGGCATATGGTGTCGAATTTGTTAGAAATGGTCAAAAGTATAAGGTTAGAATTAAAAGAGAAGTTATATTGTCTGCTGGAGCTCTACTTTCACCCCAACTCCTTATGTTAAGCGGCGTTGGACCTGCAGAGCATCTTAAAGAACACGGTATACCAGTAGTAGCGAATTTAAAAGTGGGTCATAATCTTCAAGACCACGTTGGGCTAGGAGGCTTAACCTTCATAGTGAATAAGCCAGTGACATTTACAAAGAAAAGATTTCAAACATTCGCTGTGGCTATGAACTACATTTTATATGAAAAAGGTCCAATGACAAATCAAGGAGTAGAAGGTTTAGCTTTCGTTAATACGAAATACGCACCATCCTCAGGTAATTGGCCTGATATACAGTTTCACTTCGCACCGAGTTCTGTAAACTCCGATGGAGGGGAGCAGATTAGAAAAATTCTAAACTTACGGGATAGAGTTTACAACACAGTATACAAGCCATTAGAAGATTCAGAAACATGGACCATACTACCTTTATTGTTAAGACCTAAAAGCAGAGGATGGGTGAAATTAAAGAGCAGGAATCCATTCCAAGCTCCATCATTGGAGCCTAATTACTTCGCCTACAAAGAAGACGTAAAAGTGTTGATTGAAGGAATACGTATAGCTATGGCTCTTTCTAATACAACAGCATTCCAAAAATATGGTTCACGTCCTCACACCATACCTCTTCCTGGATGTTCTCACCATGTTTTATTTAGTGACGAATATTGGGAGTGTAGTTTAAAGCACTTTACATTTACAATTTACCATCCAACAAGTACATGTAAGATGGGTCCAAAGAGTGACCAAGAGGCCGTTGTTGATTCCAGATTAAGGGTACACGGTGTTGCAAACCTCAGAGTGGTAGATGCTAGTATAATGCCAACAATTATAAGCGGCAACCCTAACGCTCCAGTCATAATGATTGGGGAAAAAGCATCAGATATGATTAAGGAAGATTGGCAAGTGTTATGACATGGTGTTAAAACGACCTATTGACCAAATTTTAGTGGATTTATAAATTGAACTCTATTGAAGTGCTATGAAGGCTTATTTGACAATGCTTTTGTGTAAAGTGTATTTATTCGTGAAACTCAAATTTTGTGATAAATGTAATTACAATCATTGAAATTCGTCTTTGTTAAATATAGCTTTTATTGTATATAAGACGACTAAGGTTAGGATGATAATGTTTTGCTTTTTTATCTTTGTGTGAAAAAGCATTTTTTTGCATACATAACGACAACTGAGGCAACCGTATTGTGACCGCCGATACGGTCTTTGGGTTGGGTTCGCTGATCGTGTAGGGTGGCTGGTTCTGGAGTGTGCTTCTCGCTCTGTGTGCGATGCGTTTCCTGAGGTCAGGAGTTCGTACGTGGCGGTCGGTCTATGACTGACCTCCAAAATGGCGGAACCTGGGTGACGCGACTAATTCAAACCAAAATAACGGACTAACCTTATTTGCAGTCGACGCACCATCAAGGCCAAGCGGGTTCAAAGGAATCCTCTTGATGCGTATGGTTATCTGCTCGATCTCCCAGTTGATGTGCAGATCACCAATAGGTTCAATGCGTTTAGATGTTCGCGCGCGGACAAGACCGTTGCTTCTTGTCGCGAGACCGGTACGGAGAGGAATGCCATCGGCGGCCCCGGTCAAGCGGCAGACACTTCAGGCGTTCGCCATATTGGCTGAACAGCCGCGAAAGAAAGCCACCAATCTGACGTCCGTCATAGACGTTTTGGCGCGAACACGTATACTGAATCGTTTTTTTTTTCAGCCGTCGACGTTCATGAATTTTTCCTTACCATCAAGTATATTTCTCACTTCGTATAATGTATTAAGATAATCGGGCCCTGATTGTAAGCAAGAGTTTTTTTGTTTAGGCAACCGTGGTAAAGTGGCAGTGCAATGATCACGCAAACTGAGAGCATGGGTTCAAAATCACTCACCGGTACCAATGTATCTTTGATATATATGTACTTTGATATATAAAACTTAGTATAGAAATGTAAAAAATACCCCGACATAGTTTACGGCTGCCTTAGTTGCAGTCACTATGCTTCTTCATGCTTCCCTTAAGAATCAAAGTTTATAAATGTCATATGTATTTTGTAAACTGACGATAAATTGTGAGCAGACTTTGATCTTGGACCTCCTCTTGCCGATCATCAGGCGGGACGAGGTCAGATGTCGTGTCACAATAAAAAAAATACTGCCTACAATATAACGTATGAACTTTCGATAGTTTATAATCTATCCATATCTAACTGCATATCCATCTATATCATGTATAGATTGTAATATAAACTATCGTAAATTAATACGTTTTATTGTAAGCAGTTCACAATTATATAGTTCACAATTTATCGACAGTTTACAAACTTGCGAGATAGATTATAAACTATGTCTGTCTAAGCCGAAATGGCGCGCCCCTCCACTGCATTTACGCACACGAGCAAATATAAAATAAAACACACCGAAAATAAAATTGTAATTGGTTATTCAGTTGCTGGTGAATTCACGCTGATGAAGTATAATAGTTTAGTTAGTAATATTTGTATTCACACATTTAAATAAACTAATAAAGTGGAGGGGCGCGTCATTTATAGTTAGACAAGCTATAACGTTATTTACAATTATACAGTGACATATATATATATATGTATATATATGTTTATATGCATTTTACACAGCATAAGTAAAATTGCGAGTTTTATTATAAAAGATGTCGCTTTAATCTTTAATAGTGTTTTGTTCTAAAAAAGGTGATGTTACTTTTAAATGTATAAATGGAGGATTATTATTTACATTGTTATGTTATTTTTGTACATAATAGTTGTGAAATTATAATTATTATTATAAGCTTTTAATTAACGCTAAAATGAATTGTATAAATAAACTAAATTGACATTTAAATTAATTGTTTTAATTGCCCATAACCATAGAGCTTGTACGAAGAGATTTGTGAATGCGACCGTGGTGTAGTGGCAATGGTTACGCAAGCCGAGAGCACGGGTTCGAAACCTCTCACTGGTACTAATGTATCTTAGATGTAATATGTACTTTGGTTGTCCTGTTTCTATGATACAAGCAATTTAGTAGCTTAGTACAAAAATGTATAATAAAAACAAACAAACATGTGAAAAAAGCGAGGGAGTTGTAAAAGGATCTAGGCAAGTGGCGCTCCAGTGTCTCTGCCTATTCCTGTGGGAACGGGCGTGACAATTTGATTGATTGATTCATTCATTATTGTGACTCGATAAATGACCGCAGCCCGTCTGGTGTTTATCTAGAGTGCAGTTGTTGGAAGTTTCATACGTCTTAACACTTACCTTAAAATACTTAGCTGGTATCTAAACACTTAGTTAAATTACTAATTTAACCTTTTTATTCTATATACCAACCACCACCAGTCTATACTCCATTGTTTTAATTTTTTTAAATTACCTGAAACAAATATAAATATGTATCATGCTATGTTGAATAAGAAAAGGAAATTTAGCGAGATGGTTTTGTCAAGATCACAAAAATTGGCGCTGCATTGTCTCCGCCAATTTTTGTGAAAATGATGCCTTACAATTTCATTGATTGCTCATTTATTTGCAAATACAATATTATCAAAATTATAACCGAATTACTTAGTGTAACTAATTCATAATTGGCATTTGCAGCGCCATCTGTTATTGAGTAGTGTAACCATTTTAACTTTTAGCAAAAGAAAATTTCACTTAAATATTGGCATATAATAAATATAGATGGCGTCTAAGAATTTGAAACGGATAATTTATAGACAATTTTAAAATTGAAAATAATGATATCAGTAATTAAAGGCGACCGTGGTGTAGTGGTAGTTCAAACACCACTGGGCAGGTACAAATGTATATATGTACTTTGGTTGTCCTTTTTCTATTATACAAGCACTTCAGTAGGATATAGAAATTAAGCTACATTTTTTTATAAAAGTAAAAAAAAACTGCCTATAATTATAAAACTTGTATGAATAGAATTAACTTGTATGAATAATAAATATAACATCTACAATTAAAGAGAATTGTAAGCTTTACGCCGTAGTCCCTAGTGCACGGTTATGGGCACAAGGCAACCCATCATTCTTGAGAATGTCTCCGATTTGATCGGAAAACACCTTTATGGCTTCCCTCGCATCAATTTCCTTTATAGATTCCAAGACGGAATCTTGTTATTTAGATAAGTAAAAAAGTAATGACTTAATGACTCGTCTATTATAATAACCCAAGGTACCAATCACGAAGTAATCGGCCTATATTTCGACGAATAATTTACTTATGAATAAATTTTACCTATTGGATAAGCAATAAATTACATACCAAATAGCTTATTGAATAACCCGTGTATGCACATGTGGTACAACCGCACGTACCGCAAAACGAAAGTTATATAAGAAATATGTTTTTTAAAACCACACACACCCTCTAAATTAGCGGTTAGAAATCACACCTATTCTATAATTAGATTTTTTTTATAATGTTAGCTTTGGCATAGGCATTACATTTATATTGTGGATGTGAGGGAAGCAAGGGAATTGTGACGGGATCGTCGCAAGTAGCGCTCCATTATCTCTGCCTATTCCTGTGGAAAAAGGCGTGATAATTTGACTTGATTTTGATTGATATTTATATTGAAGCCCGACATACGACAGCGCCACTCCTGAAGTTAAGCTGGAGTGGGGTCTATAAATGGAGGTTACTGTTACTACAGGTAAAACAGTGTAGGCCTAGTTTGAACTGGCAACTAATAAGCTGATCCCGAAACGCGACTAGGTCACTACACGGACTGTATACTTTGAAATGGTGGGGTGGTACTACCTCGCATCGGCAGACTGGGCACCACGGAATATATGTATAAAACTGCATTTATGAGTTCTGTGCTGGGCATACTCTTAGACAACCCCGCCTCATTTTCTTATTAACAAATATTTGTAATATTTAATCTAATTATTAAATATTACAAATCAAAGCTATGCAAAAATATTTGCTGCGACTGGTAATCGACTCCTGGGCTTTACGCGTAACAGACTGCTAACCAATACGCCTCGCCTGTCGTTAACCACTACACCACAGTCATCTTAGTAGTGGTAGAAATAAATTGTGGACAGTCAATAAAATGGATGGACGGTGTTTGTAAGATTTTGTAAGGGTTTTCCTGTTAGGATGATGATGGATGCACTAAAATCACTTTAAATTATTTATTTCCAACAACTTGTACAGGAGCACCAAACGAACGTCTGCAGTAGAAGAGGCGGAAAATGTCAATTTAGTATAATGCGATTAAAATAAGAATAGGACGGAATCGGCGCCATTTTGTGACGTCAAACTCTCCAACCAACTTCACTTTAGTATGGTGTCTTTTTCTTTGCGAACCGACAAGAAAAAGACGCCTTTGGATCAGTCAAGTGAAGTCAACAGCCCGTCCTATTCTTATTCTAATAGCATAGATGTTCCGAAACTTTTGCTTCTGAACAGTCGGACAGCAGCGCCGAAAACTGGTTACGAATGGTTGCCATAAATGGTCGCCAGTGTCATGTGCCATGGCGCCAATAGCCAAATGTGGTTTTGCATACTTACATAACGATTGGTT
The DNA here is from genome assembly GCA_905220615.1 of Tinea trinotella. Taxonomy (NCBI): domain Eukaryota; kingdom Metazoa; phylum Arthropoda; class Insecta; order Lepidoptera; family Tineidae; genus Tinea; species Tinea trinotella. The sequence continues at coordinate 2,399,356 of HG992325.1, forward strand.
TTATTTTATTGCATTTAACTTACACAAGTTGGGCTACTTTTTAAAGGGGCTTTATTCGCGCTAACATTTTTTTGTGGGAGTTATAGTGTATGACGAATACACTATAACTTGCGTGTCTTAAATACGAGTGTCCTGCGACGAGGGTAGACGTGTGACATAATTAGGGATTGCAATCCAGCGGCGTTTTCAATCCAGGATTGACCTGAATCCAGCTGGATCTATTCTACAAAGAGCTTCTACAGTTATCTAAGGGGGACGCGGGCGGCGTTGCCGTTCATTCGCACATGAGGCACGTGCTATGGTGACAGAACGGGAACGTCACTGCGCCGTTTTGAAAATGGCGGCAATTTGAAACTAAACAATAGAAATTGAAACGTTTGCGGATCCGCATCGCTGTTAAAAAAGCTGCTGGATCCAGCAATTGCAATGCCAAGGCATAATACGTTGGCGAGCCTGTGATTACAGTAATCCTTAGTTATCTGTGTTATTACTGCATGAGGTACTATGCAAACACTAGGATGTATTTGACTCGGGATATTCTAAAACTGGACAATATTAGCTTGGTTTTAGTCTTGGGCACTCTTGGACCTCTCCTTGATAACCATCAGGACGGCCGAGGTCAGAAGCGTCACAATAAAAATAAAAAAACACTAGTAAATGTTTTTGACAATTGAACCTGAGCAAAGAAACTATTATATGTTTTTTATTGTGACACGACATTTAACCTCGGCCACCTGATGATAAGAAAGTTGAAAAACAGGCAAAAACGGAAAGAAAAACATGCGATAATTTTTTTTTTTTGTTTTTGGGAATATAACAAAATTTGTATTTTTGGGCCAATATTTGCGGGCGAAAACGGAATAATTCGTCTCACCAAAGGATGAGTAGCAGCGTCCTCTCAACGTGCGGTGAGTATACTGGGATCCCCTAGCTCCTGCTAAGCGTGGGGATTATAGCTACAATTATGAACGACAAGATACTGGTGGATGCAACTGGCATCTTGTCGTTCGGAATGGCTTCCTAAGAGGGAGGCCTATGCTCTGCAGTGGACAACTTCTGGCTGACGAAGAAAATAATGATAAAATTTGCTGTATTCCATTGCGGGTAGATTCCATGTGGGTAGGAGTTTAATCACCGTGAAAATGTATCAGAAAATTGGTGTTAAAACTCAAGTCGAGTGAAACGCGACTGAGTCACCTCAAGCTTGAGTCAACATAATATTTACAGCTATAGAATGTAATGCAAACGCAACACTACCGGAAAAACCATATTATACAACAATCGACGGTCCAGGTTTTGATTACTCGAATCACATAATATTTCATCGTATCATGTATATAACACGGCGTTCACACGAGGCAAATTTAGTACTCAAAGGATTTTATTACATTTTGCGCGAACATTGATTAAGGAATTAAACAAATTTTATGCGGCTTACTATCGCGTTTATTTTGGTTTAGATTTTACTATTTTTATTATTCCGACGTTTCGAGAGCTTTGCAGCCATCGTGGTCACGGAGAGATTGAGGTGTTGGTTGTCCTATTGTTTTTTCTGTTCCCGGTTTAATTCATTTTTTTTAAATAATAGATTTGGCAGTTTATTTATTTATTTATTTAATTGCTACACCATTAGCACATCACAAAAACTTACATAATATTACAATAATTTCGATATTTATGTTCCGTATGATGTACCTTTACAGGTGTATCCAACATTCATTTTACAAAATAAGAACACAATCAAATTAAATTACCTTAAAAACTATTGAATGACAAACAAAATTTAAAAAAAAAATTAAATATTACTGATTTAAATTAAAATAATAATAATAATGAGTATAAATTAAAATCAATGAAATTAAATAATTTGGGAACGATCATATAATTAAAATTATAAGTTACTTTTTAATTTACATATATTAATAAATTCATTGGGCTTGTTATGAAAGATGTCAATTTCACACTTGGATGATAAGAGGTTGTAAAGTGATATAAATCTGGATAGAGGAGCATGTTTTACCAAATTTGTTCTATGTTTAGGTATAGTGAAGGTGTTACAAACAGGACAACGCGGCATAACACGTGGGACAGTAATGTTAATTTGTTTGAGCAATTCCGGTGAATCAATTCGACCATTAATGATCTTTTGCAGTGTGGTTACATCTATTATATTCCGGCGATTCTCCAACGTATTCATAATTTTGCTGGACTTGGGACTTGAGTTTGTGTATTATGGTAATAGACGCGATAGTAAGCCGCATATAATTTGTTTAATTCATTAAGTACTCAAAGGTTTTGCGCAAACATTTAAACTACAATAAGATTTAATTCTGGTCAAAATATTTATTACGTATTATTAAACTTTAAATAACATGTAATAGCAAATACTAATATAATTGTAAATGTCAAAGAAACACACATAAAATCTAATGACCGCCTTTATTTAATTGATGTTGCAATAACAAAACTTGTAAATATACTTACGTTAAAAATAAACAATATAAATTATATGACAAATTAGAAAGTTTTCGTGTCACCTCTTTACACAATTAAGGTTGTTCATTAAATTTAAAAGAAAATTTGTTCAATTATAAATTTAAATTTCCACGCAATACATACGCCATTTAAATCTTCATCTAAAAACAACTCATTCGTTAAAAAACCGTCATACAGTTTGTACAGTAGAGACTACTAAAGAAATAGACTTTTTTATTGTGACTCGACATATGACAGCACCCCGCTTGATGTTAAGCCTAAGTGTGGTCCAAGAATGAATGTCACTACTACAATTCAATAACTGTGAGCAAAAATCACATCCACTATGCCGGCCTAGTTGGAACCGGCAACTTACAAGCTGATCCCGAAATGTGACCAAATCACTTCACGGTCTGTATACTTGTAAGTGGTGGTACTACCCATGGCCAGCCGAGCCAGCCATTTGAATAAAATTATTTTCCATCATTAACCGGAAGGATTGTACTTTCAAATAAAAAAAGAAATTTGAAAAAATATTTAGTATTTTTTTTATAGCATTTTCAAAAAAAAAGTTATTTGGCGGACCCGATATAAAAATGTATAATAAAAATAATATTTAAATGCACCACATCCGTTTGATCACTCTCTATTTGTATGTATGCCTTATGTTCAGTAGTTTAAGAGTTTTCATTTGGAAATTTAAATTAATTTTGGACATTGAGGGCAGCGATTACGCGCGGCTACTCACGTATGCTCCTCCTCTAAGCTCTTACGCAACACAATGTTTAAGGAACTACAGTTTCGAAACAACAGTCGTGTATAGATTGCTAGTTGCTCCTAATCAATTTGAGAATAGGAAAAGTTCTACCGATCTGGGGTAGTACCACCACATAAAACGGTACAAATCGTGAAGTAACAGTCGCGAATTAAACAAATTTTATGCGGCTTACTATCGCGTGTATTTTGGTTTTGATTTTACAATTTTATTTTATCTTATTATTCCGACGTTTCGAGAGCTTTGCAGCTATCTTGGTCACGGAGAGACTGAAATTTGTTTAATTCATTAATCAATGTTCGCGCAAAATTTAAGAAAATATTAACATAGTCGCGTTTCGGTTCCAACTAGGCAGGCATAGTAGATGCGACTGCCACTTGCAGTTATGATACTTTAGTGTCATCGCCTCCTGAGTCGTGAGTCGCCTCCTATCGTACAATGAACTTCAGCTTAATAACATATGTATTCTTTTTTATCGTGGCACTACATATGACAGCACCCCTTCTGATGAAATGCAGTCCATAATAGTGGAGGCAACTTTTGGCACACAGTTAAATAGTTCCAAGTAGAAGTCGCATCCAGCAAGGCGACCGTGGTGTAGTGGGAGTTCAATGGTTACACAAAGAGCACGGTTTCGACCCACCCACCAATAACAATGTATCTTTAATACTTTCGTTGCCTTGTTTCTATGATACAAGCACTTTAGTAGCTTAGTATAGAAATTTATAATAAAAATAATAATTGCAATCAACTTGTAAGTTGCCGGTTTCAACTAGGCTGCCATAGTAAACGTGAATGCTACTTACTATTTCACTATAGGAGGGGTGCTGTCATATGTCGAGTCACAATAAAAATAAAATGAAAAAATAGTGGTAAATTAACTTGCGTTTCTAAAGGAGAGCTGGGAATACCCTTAGGGGAATCCCACAGGGTTATATTCGACTATTCATTCGGACCAAAATGCTTCAATAATTGTATAACCCTTTATGGGTTTCGCTATTCCTAGTACACCACGGTCGCCTTGCTGGATGCGACTTCTACTTGGAACTATTTAACTGTGTGTCAAAAGTTGCCTCCACTATTATGGACTGCATTTCATCAGAAGGGGTGCTGTCATATGACGAGTCTCAATAAAAATAAATTGAAAAAATAGTGGTAATACAGCTCGGCCACTACTGGTCCGCCAACTAATTGTGGAGATAGATCTAACTGTTCAAACTGTCGAAACAAAAGAGGAAGTAGCCATATAAAATTTATAAGTACTTAGAAAATGAAGTAAAAATACCATAAAATGTAAAACTATTAAATAATCTAATCGCAGAAGGATCTTATTAACTCCATTACTAAATGGCATCTTACGTGAGACATGCGGCAAGGGAAGTCGATGGGCGTTCACAATCTTAGAGGCAGGTAATGTAAAAGACACTAATGTAAGATTCCTTTTTTTTATTGTGACTCGACATATGACAGCACGCCGCTTGATGTTAAGCCGAAGTGTGGTTGACCATGAATGAATGCCACTGATACTACAATTCAATAACTGTGAGTAGCAATCACATCCACTATGCCGGCCTAGATGAAACCGGCAACTTACAAGCTGATCCCGAAACGTGACCAAATCACTTCACGGTCTGTATACTTGTAAGTGGTGGTACTACCCCGGATCGGCAGACTGGGTACCACTGCCTACCACTCTTAAATTCCCCTAGCAAATTACTTAAATATATTTTTTAATGTGACTCGACATATAACAGCACCTTGATGTTAAGCTGGAGTGTGGTCCATGAATGGATGTCACTGCTACTTCAACTCAATAACTGTAATCGCCCCGCAGCAGGAAAACAGGAGATAGCCGATATGAGAGAATCTGTTGTAGCGGAGCTGAACTGGGTTTTTGACAAATAAACGCTTGGCAGATATTATATACATGGTTTTACCAACCTAGGAAAAAAATACCTGCCTTCCTAATGCCCGGAAGTTTTAAATGTCAATTTCACCTTACTTTTTGATCACAGTAGTATGTCGAGGCAGAATAAAAAAAATAAACATACTTAATAAATTAAACAAATTTTATGCGGCTTACTATCGCGTTTATTTTGGTTTTGATTTTACAATTTTATTTTATAATCCGACGTTTCGAGAGCTTTGCAACCATCGTGAAAACAAAAACAGCATCAACCAATAGGACGACCAACACCCCAGTCTCTCCGTGACCACGATGGCTGCAAAGCTCTCGAAACGTCGGAATAATAAAATCAAAACCAAAACCAAAATAAACGCGATAGTAAGCCGCTTAAAATTTGTTTAATTCATTAATCAATGTTAGCGTAAAATTAAAGAAAATATTAAACATACTTAAGTAATGATTGCAGTACCGGCCCGCAGTAACCAGGCTAGCTATACGGAACACTCTCGCTTTCAGTATGAACGAAAGTAATTTCCCAGTACCTCTTCGCAATAATCACTTTTATTCCCATAGACTTTAGCAACATTATTGCCTGTCTGTGGTCGTGGTTGAGCATTGTCCGCACCTTGTGTTTACTGCCTTACATTGTTACAGGTTTATTGAATGTCGCTTTGCTATCAAGTTTTAATGCAATAACGCCTTTATGTTATAACTTAAACGTGCAGACACTAGCTGTGCCCGCGGTCTCACTCGTGTAAAGTTAGGTTTATAATACAGTCATAAAAAAGGAGGAGGTTCTCAATTCGACTGTATATCCCTTTGTTGTATTTATAACTCGATAACTCATATAAAAATGACAGACGTAATTAAAAATGAATATACAAAATTCCAAACAGCTGAAACTATAGTAACAATTTTTTTATTATCCTATTAAGTATCCTATGTTACTTCTAGTACCTCCAAAAATATGTGTACAAAGTTTCATGATGATCGGTTAAGTAGTTGTTGCGTGAAAACGTAACAAACAAACTCACATTCACATTTATAATAATAGTAGGATTTGACAACACACGTTTTGCAATGGTAACAACGCGTTAAGCCCTTGGTTCGATTTCCAGTCGTAGCAGAGATTATCTTTCATATCGTTTATTTTTAATATTTAATAATTAGTAAAGAAACAACGTGGCAATAAAGTGTACAGACCCAAAAGTGATTTATTTGCATTTTAGCATTCATTTTAATCAATCAAATTGTTACGCCTTTACCCATGGGGATAGGAAGAGACAATGGCGCGCCACTTGCTACGATCCTGACACAACTCCCTCGCTTCCTTCACATCCATAATTCAACTTGATATGTTAAAACGAAACTAAGTCTACCCTAGTTGAATTCCTGCAATTTTCAAGCTGATCCTAAATCCCGATTTTTATAATTAAGGATACCGTAGTCTCGCTAAGGGCTCCTGGTTCAACGTGACTTGTATATTTGAGGAGACGAACAATTACTTATCAAACTTTCATCAGCACCCCGCCTGATATTAAGCTGGAGTGTTGTCCATGGAGGTAACTGCTACTACAGTTAAATAATGAGAGTGTTGAAGTAGTCACATCCATTATGGCGCCCTAGTTGGAACGGGCCACTTACAAGCTGATCTGAAAATGCGACTAAGTCACTTTATGGTCTGTATGCATTTGTAATAATAATAACAATAAACTTGTTCTAAATACCATCAATAAAAGAATATAAAGAGAGAAAGGTTTATTACTTAATATGACATTGACATTTAATTAGAAACAACGCGAGAATTTTCCGTAATTTAATTTGTAGTCAAAAAGGCGTGCGTTTCGCCACGGACTGCGAGGAATTGGGACGGTGAATCAAAGTTGTCAATTTCGCCATTTCATCCACAAATTAGGTTTCCATGTCAACGCTAACCTGTCTGCATTTTTGGCCGGAGTGCCCGCTGGAGTCGCGTGGGGCGGTTAGCGGTTACGCCACTCCACCGTGGTATAGGCCCGCTGCAAGCCAGTCTACTACGCGAAACAGCCACGACCTCTCGTGCCAACCGAACGAGATTAATTTCGAAACACTACTACACAGTACAATTGTGCAATTTAATTACGTGTAAAATATACTCATTTGTTTATTTTTGTTGTTAAAAATGCCTAACAAAGAGCTGTTACTGTCCTACACGAAATCAGTTTTGGATCTTTTAAAATATTTATCCAAGTATGCGTAACTCCATTAGTGGGTAATTTCTTAATGCATTACCTGAGGTCAGGGAACACTCGTGTACCTAATTAGAAAGATTGCAATATCGTGATTTGTTTTATCGACTGTTGACGTTGAGTCTCAAGTGCAACGATCCACATGTCAGTCGCAGGGCGTGAGAACTAAACAGAAAGAAGAATAAACGAACAATTACAATTATTACGCGTTTAACACTTTCGAAGAGTGACATTGTAGTGAAATTATTTTCAAAGAAACTTAATGTTTTAAGTCATTATGCTAGTGGTCATTTAGATACAACTATAGCTTGCTAAAGGGCATTAAAGTGTGTGACAAGTGCTTTGTTTCTTAAGGCCTTTGCCTCCATTATTTACTTTTTTTAAATTTTGGGATACGTGCACGGACAAGCTTTAGAGATGAACGTAAGTATAAAGTTTTTTTTTATTAGTAATAATATGTTTATTTATTTATTTATTTAACCCTGAATACCAGCTCTATCTTCCGAACTAGTCCTCAAGGACTGTATTTTAAGTTCTCTTCCTTATATTAAATTAAAAAGAATAATGTGTTACATTAAATTATTATTTTTGTTTATTTTTAAGTTTTTTCCTCATCCGGACAATTATTTTTATAAAATAGTTTTTTATTTAAATTTAATTTATCTGACAAATAACTTTTTGAAAATAAAAAATAGAACGCTTCCGGAATTAAGTCATGAAATCCTCGTCATTTTTAATTTATAATAATTTTAGATTTCTACAAAAAGCTATTAAACGTGCTTGTATCATAGAAACACGACAGGAAAGGTACATATTTTATCAAAAATACATCGGTACTGGCAAGTGGTTTTGAACCGGGCGTTCTCGGTTTGCGTGACTATTGCACTACTACTATACCACAGTCGCCTTACGTCCTCACAGGCCCTAATGATAACGGATGCTTTAGGCAACGTGTAAAAATACCTCGGGTCTTATAATGACGATTACGGCATAATGAATGGAACCGTGAACTGAATCAATATTTTTTTAACTAGAATAAGGAATAGCACAGTGCGCGATAGATGTGTTTGGAAAAAGGATGTAGTGACAAGGATTGCCAAAGGAATGCTTCGATGGTTTGGGCACATGAAAAGGATGAGTGAAAGTAGATTGACGAAAGGAATTTATAAATCTCATGTGGATGAATGCGTTAAACAAGGCAGGCCCAGGAGGGTGTTCTCAGATCAAATCGGAGACATCCTCAAGAAAGCTAGGTTGCCTAGTGCCCATAACCTTAGAGCTTGTATGAAGAGAAATGTGGATGTAAAAGAAGCGAGGGAGTTGTGTCAGGATCGTGGAAGGTGGCGCTCCATTGCCTCTGCCTATCCCCGTAGAAGAAAGGCGTGACAGTTTTGATTTGATTTTAGATGTCGTTTGCGTTCTCAATACAACGTAAACAAAATAATTAGTTGTCATTTAGGAAACAAACTTTTAAGTTACGAATTATATAAACATACAATTTTATATGTATATAGGTACATAAAGATTGCATTATTTTTATTATTGAGGGTTGACATTATGCGATCGTGGTGTAGTGGCGGTGCAGTGGTTGCGCAAACCGAGAGCACGAGTTCGAGACCACCCACCGGTATCAATGTGTCTTTGATATATGTACTTTGGTTGTCCTGTTTCTATGATACAAGCACTTTAGTAGCTTAGTAGAGAAATGTAAAAATAATAATTATTATTATATATAAGCTACCCCGCCTGATGTTAAACTCAAGTGGTCCACCAATTGAGATAATAAATATATATTAGTCTTATAAGAGTACTTTAGAAATAAAATAATAATAAATAACATAAACATATTAAGGCGACCGTGGTAGAGTGGCAGTGCAATGGCTACGTAAGCCGAGTGGCACGGGTTCGAAACCACTCACCGGTACCAATGTATCTTTGATATATGTACTTTGGTTGTCCTGTTTCTATGATACAATCACTTTAGTAGCTTAGTATAATAAATAAAAAAATATAATTTCATAAATCCGTAGATTGCATCAGTCTCATAGTTATTAAGACAACTTAATTTTACATTGCATTCTTTATTTAAAATTGCACACCACATTCACTTCGTGTGATAATAATCGTTTCCATCTTAATTTACGCGGCAGAGATCTTTAAAATCTATGCCAAGGCTAAAAGTCACGGCCATATTATAAAACAAAAACATTACAATAGTTGTCTATGAAAGTTCAATTATGCAATAGTTAATAATGATGATGATTGTGATAAAAATAATCGAAATATAATTTGCAACAATTTAAAGAGACCATTCGAATATTATTATGAAAAGAATTTGGACTTATGACACAGAAGGAGCCCTAAAATAGCTATTTTCACTTATGGCATTAAAAAAGTCAGAAGGGGTTGAATATACATTTTCACATCCGTAATTTAGAAGGTTGTCACTAGTTTTGATGATCATTTGACAACCTAATTTGACAGAATAACCAATGACATTAAAATACTTCAAAAAAGTATGACGGAACAATTATGCCGCTACTCTTACTACCATGTGACTTTTAATTAAGCAGTATTAAAAGTCAACCACAATTACAAGTGTAGTGCAAATTGCAAATTGTAGTGCCAACCTTTGAAATAAAAGAATTGAAGTACAAGTAGTTGTCTCTTTCAGTCACACGTGGTATAAACATAATATAAATGAGACAAATAACAATGAATTAGTTCTTATTTTAGCACAGATTCTATTCTTTCCAAATTCTTTGTTATTATGTTAATAAAGAAATCTAATCATGACCAAATAATGGTAGTATGATAGGCAGACGGTTGTCCAATGTGCCCAGTGTGCCGACACTGGACAATCAATTAATTAAATTGTCACGCCTTTTTCCCACAGGGATAGGTAGAGACAATGGAGCGTCACTTGCGACTAAATAAGCTAATTAATGCTTTCTATCATTCTTAAGCAAATATCTGCTTACCTTTTTTTTAAATAAAACATTTACAATTAAAAAATCAAATTGTCACGCCTTTTCCCCGCAGGGATAGCCAGAGACAAATTAGGGGCACTTGCCACGATCCTAACACAACTCCCTAGTTTTCCTTACATGCACAATTCTCTTCATACAAGCTCTACGGTTATGGGCACTAGCACACCCAGCTTTCTTGAGGATGTCTCTGATTTGATCGATACATCAGATTTATAAATTTCTTTTATTAATCTACTTTCACTTATCCTTTCCATGTGCCTAAACCATCGAAGCATTCCTTTGTCAATCCTTGTCGCTACATCTACTATAATTATTAAAATAAATTAATTGCAGTTCTTTAATCGTGCCGGTCTAACTGAAACGTAATACAGGAGAAATATGAAATGCTAGGTTGCCTAGTGCCCATAACCATAGAGCTTGTATGAAGAGAATTGTGAATGTGAGGAAAGCGACGGAGTTGTGTCAGGATCGTGGCAAGTAGCGCTCCATTGCCTCTGCCTATTCCTGTGGAAAAAAGGCGTGACAATTTAATTGATTGATTAATGTGAAATATTTTTATAAAGAATTATAGTTTTTTATTGTGACACGACATTTGACCTCGACCCGCCTGATGATAAGCAAGAGGAGGTCCAAGAGTGACGACGACTGAAAAAACTGAGTTAGTTGCCGGCTACCTCAATCGCCGGCATTATGCCGGCCAAAGGTGCTTCTTCACGCATCGCTTGAAGGATCCAAGGTCATTGGATGGAGAGAACACATGGGCTGGCAAAGCATTCCACTTGTCAATTGTTCTATAAAGAAAAGACGCACCGATCTTTTTAGTTCGACTGTCTTACGCAGATAATTAATTAGGATATAAATATAAAACAGTGTTAACATATATATATATATATATATATATATATATATATATATATATCGTATATGTACACATCGTGTTGTTGGTAACGGTTACATAACTCCTGTTTATGTGTATTGCGCTTTTTCGATGCAACATTTTATTTTGTAAGATTAGATAAAAGTTTAAATAATATTACAACATTTTGTAAACGCAATCGAGAATTATAATAGTAATAATAACACGAAGGAGGCTCTCGTTAGGTTACGATAAAGCGTTTGATTCAGAAAGCGGTACTCCTGAACACGGCGCGTATTGTTTGGAGGTTCCTTTCTTAGGAGCCCTGACTACGTGGCTTGGACCCTGTTCCCGATGCCAGTGGGAAACTGTTTTTTTATTTATTAATAAAAAAAAGAAAAACAATTAATAATTAATAAGCAATACTATTAACTTAAGAGTGGTGTAGGCAGACAGTTTGGTCTTCTGATGCAATGGAACAGGATAACCAAATAATAATAATAAAAATGATAATATTTTCTTATATTTTGCGCGAACATTGATTAATGAATTATACAAATTTTATGCGGCTTACTAATAAAATAAAATTGTAAAATCAAAACCAAAATAAACGCGATAGTAAGCCGCATAAAATTTGTTTAATTGATTAATAAAAATAATATTATTACCTTAAACAAGGATTCAACAACTATTCTGACCCCAAGTTTATTTTAATAGTGATATGTCCCGCCTAATGCTTGAGTGCGGTCAATGTAGGTGTTTACTGCAGTAGCAGTCACATCCACTATGTCGCGGATGCTTCCCCTGACCAGTGCGGGTATTACGGGTGTGAAAAGGCGAAGTCGATCCCTAATAAATACTTGTATTTTTATATTTCTATTCAAAACTATTGGGAGAGCTATTAAAAAAAACAGGACAACCAAAATACACATATTAAAACTACATAGCGGCAAGTGGTTTTGAACGGTAGGCCTCGTTTTACGTGACAATTGCACTTCCACTACACCACGATCGCCTTTTCAATGAATATCTATTATACAACATATCCACGAAGTATATGCCAATATTTATTATACATACTTGTAATATGTACTTAAAATAACATTAATAACATTACGTAAACCCATCATGATAGATTTATAATAGTCAGCTCATGTAACTGTGAGACATTAAACGAAAATCTGAAATTTTAATTGCACTCGTAAACTAACGTCTCAACTTACGTGATTTAATTTTATATTTATATGTTTAAACGTTTTTATTATTTACAGTTATCAATCTTAATTAAATCAATCAATCAAATTAACGCAGCAATGGAGCGCCAATTGCCACGATCCTGGTACAACTCCCTTGCTTTCTTCACATCAATTATTTTCATACAAGCTCTACGATTATGGGCACTAGGCAACTCAGCTTTCTTGAGGATGTCTTCGATTTGGTCGAAAAACACATCTACTTTCGTCAATCTACTTCCACTCATCCTTTCCATGTGCCCAAACCATCAAAGCCTTCCTTCCTTCCTTCATTGAAGTCAATCCTTGCCACTACTACTATTACATCTGACAGATATGTGACCACAAATAAACATAAAACAAAAACGTCTGATTATAATAATTAGGCATAATCATAGAGCAACACAAAGTAATAGATGCAATAAGGGAAAGTGGAGCAATTGTGGTTTACTCCACAGATAATATTGATGTAAGATATCGATGACTTCCCTTCCGTGCTAACGTTCACTTTCTATTATAAAATATATAATAGGGATATCTAAATATATTATATATTAAAAACTACAGTAAGGGTTAGCCCGCATAGCGTAATTTCGCCGCGCGGTTTTTTCTAGCGGCTAATAAATCGCGTGTTCAATCTTAACCTACACTTACGTTAAACAATAGTCTACGCGAAAACTCCTTATATATAATTTTAAAAATCCTCGAATTCCGTGGCAAGCCGCGATTTTATTGTAATGCGGCGGAAATCCTTGAATAAGTCACTTGCGCTATAGAAATATCGACTTTATAAACTTGGTCTTAACCATCAGGGTCACTGAAGAGATTGGTGAATAACAACAGATGTCACGTTAACAAATTTATAGCGCTTTGGTATCTCTACCTTTTTTATTTAGATTTCTATACTAAGCTACTTAAGTGCTTGTATCATAGAAACAGGACAACTAAAGTACATATATCAAAGGTACATTGGTACCGGTAGGTGGTCTCGTGCTCTCGGTTTATGTAACCATTGCACTACGCCTTTAAGAATGGACAGAAAGAATAAAATAATAGGTGAGAAAAAAGGAATATAATTATCAAATAAATCTAGAATTTTAGGCGGATTTGATTGATTTTACAGCAAAGCACAGATTTACTACTGGAATTATTGTTGCGCGGTAATTTTGTGTGTGTGTACAGTTTCATACAATGCTGCGGCAATAATCGCGCGATTGTTTTACCCTATGGAACGGAAAAGATATGTAGCTCTAGTAGAACTGGAGAACGTAGAACTAAAGCAAAAGGCTACGAACACTTTCACGTAATTATTTACTAAATAATCCCTCGATGAAAAAATATACAACGGTTTTGTACGATGATAAGTTTTCCTCGCTATTGGTTACCGCTTTTCGCTACGAAAAACAACAATCTATCAAAAACAGTTTGATAGATTGTTGTTTTTTGTAACAGACGGCTTAATTCCTACAGGGAGAGGCACAAAAAATTGGGCGCCACTTTCTAAGATTCTGATAAATCATTTAATTTATTAATCCATTTTGTCAATGTCTTTAATTGTTATTGTATCGGAAAATATTTATTTTTCACTTTTATTTACATTTATAATAAAATAATAATAAAAAATATAATAAAAAATAGTAAATATTAAAAGGAATATTATGTAAAAATCAAGAATTTTAGAATGACTAGATTGATTCTGCGGCAAAACTGCGATTCGATTCTTAAAAGTATCATAGAAGGGCGGTGTATCATAAAAATATATATACTTTACATATCAAAAATACTTTTTGGTACCGGCAAGTGGTTTTGAACCGGAGACTTTAGGTTTGTAGGCCACTACATTTACACCACTACGCTACAGCTTCATTCAACTATTTTTAACAATTAATTTTCCGTTATATCAACACCATTTAAGTACCGAGCAAATAAACAGTAATAAACATGACACCCACCTACTGGGCTGACCAAACAGAGCCCAGCATGACACCGCAGACTGGAGCCACTAAAAGACCATTACATAATGAAAAATGGCCGATCAAATACAATGTAATATAAATGAAAAATAAATCGAAAATCGTGATAATAATTTGTAAGCTACTTAATAGAATAAAGAATATTTACTTTTTTCAATTTTTCAATTTTCAATTTTGTCACGCCTTTATTCCCACAGGGATAGGCAGAGACATTGGAGCGCCACTTGCCACGATCCCGACACAACTCCCTCGCGTCTTTCACATCCACAATTCTCCTCATACAAGCTCTACAGTTATGAGCACTAGGCACCCAGCTTTGTTGAGGATGTCTTCGATTCGATAGGAAAACACCGGGCCTGCCTTGTTTAATCCATCCATCCATATTTAAAAAAAATACTATTTAATGCAAACATTAAACAAATAATCATATCGGAATGCCTTTCACACTGATTAGTTTTTTTTTTATTGTGACACGACATTTGACCTCGTCCCGCCTGATGATAAGCAAGAGGAGATCCAAGAGTGACGACGCGACGACTGAAACATCCGTGTAAGTTCGCAGCTGCCTCAGTCGCCGTCACTATGCCGGCCAAAGGTGCTTCTTCACGCATCGCTTGAAGGATCCAAGGTTATAGAAGGGAGAGAACCCATGGGCTGGCAAAGCATTCCACTTGTCGATTGTTCTACAAAGTTCAACACGCTTTACAGCAATTTGGATACATAAATCCGTTAAATAAACTTAGTATCTTCTAAGTAAGCGATAATAATAAATTAAACAAATTGTATGCGGCTTACTATCGCGGTTATTTTGATTTTACAATTTGACCACGATGGCTGCTAAGCTCTCGAAACGTCGGAATACTAAAAAGCGATAGTAAGCCGCATAAAATTTGTTTAATACAATAATCAATGTTTGCGCAAAATCTAAGGAAATACTATAAGCAATAGTAATAAAATATTTATTACCAATATTTGACAATTCCGTCTATTAAATGTCCGTAAAGCCTCGTAATACATACCTGTAAACAAAGAAAGAAATAATAATATTATTACTAGTTGACGACAGGCGTAGACAAACAGTTTAGCGATCGGTTTGTTGCGCGTAAAGTCCCGGGTTCGATCCGCGGTCAGAGCAAATATTTGTTTCATAGCTTTTATTTGTAATATTTAATAATATTAAATATTGCAAATATTTGTTATTAAAAAAAAAGAGATGGATATTTGCTTCGGGTCTGGTTATCTAAGAGTGGTAGGCAGTGGTACCCAGTCTGCCGATTCGGGGTAGTACCACCACTTACAAGTATACAGACCGTGAAGTGATTTGGTCACGTTTCGGGATCAGCTTGTAAGTTGCCGGTTCTATCTAGGCCGGCATAGTGGATGTGATTGCTACTCACAGTTATTGAAGTGACATTCATTCATGGACCACACTTCGGCTTAACATCAAGCGGGGTGCTGTCATATATCGAGTCACAATAAAAATAAAAATAAAAGTTAAGTCAGCGTTAGACTAAAAAGTTCGGTGCGTCTTTTCTTTGTAGAACTATTGACAAGTGGAATGCTTTGCCAGCCCATGTGTTCTCCCCATCCTATGACCTTGGATCCTTCAAGCGATGCGTGAAGAAGCACCTTAGGCCGGCATAGTGGCGGCGACTGGGGCAGCCGGGAACTGACTCGGTTATTCCAGTCGTCGTCATTCTTGCTTATCATCAGGCGAGTCGAGGCGAGTCAGATGTCGTGTCACAATAAAAAGAAAAAAAAGTAATAAATTTAAATTATCGCTAGAATGTGAACTTAAATAAATAATAATAAATTAATTAAAAATAAATCAAAATAATAAATTTAAAGATAATCTATTAACACTGGAACCGTGGGAGTGTGACTTCCATGTTTTTTTGTAACTGTTCTTAACACCAATATATAAACCCTTGTCAAGAATCAAATCAGTATCGTCCTAAACTTGTTATTATTTAAAATTTAACCAAAGTCCTTCGTCAAGCTACGCACTCACTGCAAACATTATTAATATGCTGGTATATCAAAAATATCTCATATCTCTAACTCGGTTGTTTCAATCGTCTGCACTTTTGGATCTCCTCTTGCTTATCAGGCAGGTCGATGTCAAATGTCGAATCACAATAAAAAAAAAACATTTATTGATTTATCTTTGTTATTTTACATCAACTCTTTTTTTTAAATCTAATCAAATTGTCGCGCCTTTTCTCACAGGGATAGGCAGAGACAAGGGAGCGCCACTTGCCACGATCCTGACACAACACACAATAAATGATGCCCTTTTAACATTACATTAATACCTACATAATAATCTATTAATACTGAAATGTTTCGTCTACTAAACTTTAATTCAAACTTTAATTAAAACTTAATTAATTAAAAATTAACTTAAAACTTTAATTCAGAAAGTCAGATGAACGTAAAAGGGAACTAAAAGCCTATAAACTCAATAGACGGCATTAGATAATCCGTTTAAATTGATTAACTTAATACAAATAGAGTTTTTCAAATAAGTCCGTGGAAAGCGAATTCGTGACAAACAAATTGATAATATTGCATAATACAAATAAGTGATAGAATACCATTTATAATATTATACATTTATAGAGACCATATAATTATAATAATAAATATTCTTACTTACACCAAATAACTACAAAACCAATTTACAAAAGGTGAACTTAATTTTCTGGCAGTTAACCTTTGTGAATTTGATCAGTAGTTCTTTAAGTTTATTTTATTGTGAATCGAAAACATCCCACCTCATAGTATTTTCTTAGATTTTGCGCGAACATTGATTAATGAATTAAACAAATTTTATGCAGCTTACTATCGCGTATAATACACAAACTCAAGTGACAAGTCCAGCAAACTGCCAAACCAGATGACACTGTCAGTTATTTTTGCAAAAAATTGTAATAAACCGGGAACAGAAAAACAAAATCAAAACATCAAACGGGGTAGTTTTGGAAACAATAACAGCATCAACCAATAGGACGACCAACACCTCAGCCTCTCCGTGACCACAATGCCTGCAAAGCTCTCGAAACGTTGAAATAAAACATAATAAAAAAACTAAACATAAATAAACGCGATAGTAAGGCGCATACAATTTGGTTAATTCATCCCGCCTGATGTTAAGCTGAAGTGCGGTCCATTAATGGAGGTACCTGCTACTACTGTTATATTTAACAGTCGCAACTAATAAAATTCCGCCGCACTCTTCCAGCAGATGTTCTTCAGTGGAACAGGCTACCTCACAAAGTTCTAAAAGCAACCAACCTCACTTAGGTGTTATAAAAATTTACTCACCTTACACCTTGACAAGACGAGTCCACATAACTTCTCTTACTTTGTATTATTATTTTTAAGGAGGGTGTTTGCCGACCAAATCGGAGACATCCTTAAGAAAGCTAGGTTGCCTAGTGCCCATAACGATAGAGTTTGTATGAAGAGAATTGTGAATGTGAAGGAAGCGAGTGAGTTGTGTCAGGATCGTGGCAAGTTGTGACAATTTGATTGATTGATTATTTTATATTTATTTATATACAATATAAGTATTTTTTAGACACTGGAAAATTTAAAAGAGCATAACCTCTCATGTTAATCTAGTAAATGCATCCACAATCCCTGCTCACTACCCCCTAGGTTAGCTTGTAGAAAATATCACTAGACATTACCTTCGCCTATGTACATGTTATATATGTTTTTTATATACTGTGCAAAAAAGAAATTATCTATCTATCTACTATTCCGAGGCGAGCGTGGTGTAGTGGCAGTGCAATGGTTATACAAACCGAGAACACGAGTTCGAAACCACCCACCGGTACCAATGTTTCTTTGATATATGTACTTTGGTTGTCCTGTTTCTATGATACAAGCACTTTTGTAGCTTAGTATAGAAATGTAAAAAATTAAAAAAAAAAAAATGGGCCTAATGGATTAACGGTTTTATACTTGCTTGAATAGTATACCTTTAATTCGTAATGTAACACGCATTGACCTTAATGTACCTGTATCACGGATCATTTGTTAGCAAGAGATCATTTAGGAGGCTTTCTTTTTAACATCTATTATGTTTAAAGCATGGTTGTATAACCTCTGTGAAGGCGGCATAGCGGATCGCACTCTCAAATCAGCATTTATGAACCAAAGGTCATTTGTAAACCATAAGTAGGCAAAATAGGCAGATTGTTTATTTTATTATACCTGATGGTAAGCTGGAGTGCGGTCCATTAATGGATTCATAAATAACTGTAAGTAGCAGTCAAATATGAGCCTCTTTTTATTAACAAATATTTGTTACTTTAATATAATTAAAAAATATTACAGTCCTTTGGTCCGAGTCTTATAATGCCTTACCGATCATAACTTCGTATTATTTAATTTCCACTAATAATTAAAATTTAAACAAAAGTATCATGAATTTATAAAAGATGTTAGACTTATGGATAATGAATAAAATGATATTCCGGTGCAAAAAAAAATATCATTCGAAATATTCAATTTAAATAACCTAAAACCGTACAAATTATCATTCCATCATGCGATGCAGGATTTGTACCTGCCAACCTTAACGAAACCAGCTATTACAAAATCAATCAACTACTTAGCTAATTACAATTCCGTTAAGTTTTAACTTTCACAAATAATCAGCAAACGAGCTTCCTTCAATAGTTTCGCAGTCATAGCCTACATATTACTAGACACCTCTTCATTAACGGATATGTCTACTTGACAATTTAGTATAGAATTGAAGTATGTCTTATAAACAACTATGTCCTTTTTTAGTCGAAAAATAAGCATGGTGATGCAAACATTTTTTTTTGAAAATATTAATTTACATTATTAGGCATATATATTTTCACCTCAGTATTTCCTTTTATTCCCAAGGTTAACTGACAGAGAATATCTAACGGCACTACATATAATAAAAATAGCACTAGAATGTTTTTAATAACAAAAAACCAATCCTAAAACTATCGAATTGGTTGAATTTGTGAAATGCAATACAAGTTTAACAAATGAAAAACCTATTTGCCAACTGAACAATTTATCTATCCAACTAATTCAATAATAGCACTGGAATAAACTAATAGTCTTAATAATTATAAAATTTATTTATCTATTTTATTAATAATGATTTTGATTGATTATTTTTGGTTGGTTGATGATTTTGATTGGTTTTACGACTCGATGTTCGCAACCGTGAACATAAATTAATTTGAGGCAAGTAGCCCTCCAATGCGAAGTCTATTAATATTTGATCTGTACACTCAACGAGCAGTCAAAATTATGAAATAACGTACCAACAGATAATTACCAAATTTAGCGCTTACGAGTGAATAACGCATAATATTACGAATATTCCATGCGTTAGCAAATATTTATTTATGAAAACTAGGTTATAATATATTATTTACAATAGTGATAGAGAGGGCGGCGGTGGTTTTAGTTGATTTTGCAAATACCTTTTGCCGGCGTAGTGACAGCGACTGAGGCAGCCGTGAACTCAGTCGGTTTTTTAGTCGTCGTCACATTTGGACCTCATCTTGCTTATCATCAGGTGAGTCGAGATCAGATGTCGTGTCACAATTAAAATAAAAAACTTAGCTATATGCTATGAGAGGTGGCTAAGAGCGTGTGTGAAAGAATTGTGGATGTGAGGAAGTGAGGCTGTTGTGTCAGGTACGTGGAAATTGCATTGCAAAACGTCACAATGCCTTTGCACGTTCCCGTGCACATATTAAAATTACTTAACTATGATTAGAGTTCAAGTGCAATAAAAGAAGGATTTTTTTATATTTTACGAAAATTGGATAGAAAAACTTACCTTAAAACTTGTATGAAGAGAATTGTGGATGTGAAGAAAGCGAGGCAGTTGTGTGGCGCTCCATTGTCTCTGTCTATCCCCATAGGAAAAAGGCATGACAATTTGATCGATTGATTGGATAGAAAAAATGACGATCAACTGTGACCCGTTAGCAGTTCTGCTGACGAACCGCATTTGACCGATTTGTTCTATACGATATTCATTACAATGCTAAAAAATGATTTACAACAAACTCAATGACTAAAAAAAGTTTTACAAACAACGCGGCATTAAGTTATTGTGTAAACAAAGCCGTCTTCATAGTTAATGCAAATTGGTGGTCTTGCTGTAATAACTCACATTTCCAATTCAAAACAAACAATAGATTACCCAATTGTATGCCCCACAAAAACATATACTATAATACAGTATATGTAAATATAATTTATTAGCTTTAGTATATTTTTTAGAAATCGAGGTCTTTCACCAAAACATCCTTTGTAATGAATAGATAATTGGCTGTCATTTGCCTAGTCTGCCAAACTGGGAAAGGTACCACCAGTTAGGCTTTGAAGTTTTCAGTTCCATAGTAAAACTAGGCCGCCTTTTTTTATTGTGACTCGACATAGACAGCACCCCGCTTGATGTTAAGCTGGAGTATGGTCCAAGAATGGATGTTAATGCTGCTACGATTCAATAACTGTATGTAGAACTCACATCCACTATGCATGCCTAGTTGGAATTGGCAACTTACAAGCTGATCCCGAAACGCGACCAGATCACTTTACGGTCTGTATACTTGTAAGTGGTGGTACTACCACGTATCACTCTTGTAGTAGCCTAGTGGATTTAAGGCAGTTGTGTCAGGATCGTGGTAAGTGGCGCTCCTTTGTCTCTGCCTATCCCCGTGGGGAAAAAGCATGAAAAATAGATTCATTGAGTAGCATCGCCTCCAGCACTCTACCCTAACATCGTTTTCGTGCGGAAGACACGTTTTTTTATGCAAAAAATATGTTTTTTTTTTGTGACACGACATCTGACCTCAAATAAGCAATACGGAAATAATGAGTAAAAAACATTGAAGGTAGTAAAAGAAACATATTGTCAGAATGTCAACCAACACCTAAGTATCCCCACGACCACGATAGCTATAAAGGATTAGAAACTTCCGATAAAAAACATCAAAACAAACGTGTTAGTAAGTCGCAAAATTCTTTTATTTCATCATACTGGCCGCTGTCATATGTCGAGCCACAATATAGAATTATCAGATCACTTCCTTAATGTGATTTTGTATTAATAAACTAATAAAGCAAAGTTAAATAAACCTCAACTAATAAAGTCGACATTATTTTTTTAAACCGCAATAAAACCGCAATGTTTTTACATTACATTGCTCTGTATCTATAAACTTAATTCTTTGATAAATCAATTGTCTCTTTTTTTATTGTGACTCTACGTCTGACCAGATAATAGGCAAGGAAAAGTCTCTGTTCCCATCACTGTGATGTCCAGAGGTGCTTTATCGCGCTCTTGGAATTCCCCTTGCTTACTATCAGGCAGATCCAGGTCAATATCGCGTCTCGATAAAAAAGCGGTACTGCTATGCAAATGGCGGGTAGAATAAAACAAACTTAAATGCTCTTTAATTGAATGGTTTGAATATTGTATAATACTACTATTATTATAAATGTGAATGTGAGTTTGTTTGTTATGTTTTCACGCAACGACTACTTAACCGATCATCATGAAACTTTGTTACACATATTTTAAGAGTTACTAGAAGTAACATAGGAAACTTTACTTAAAAAAATATATTTATTTTTTACTATAGTTTTCAATTGAGATGTTTGGAATTTTTGTAAATTGAGAACCTCCTCCATTTTTATGACTGTGTTATAAACCTAATTTTACGCGGGTGAAACCGCGGGAACAGCTAGTATTGAATAATTCATTCAGATATATTTGCCACTAATTTTAATATTTTATCTCCAGTTATTTAGTTAAAAATTGAGTAAAACATCTTCGAATCCGTCCTGAAAACTCTGGCCTCACGCCTTTTTCCCACAGGGATAGGCAGAGACAATGAAGCGCCACTTGCCACAATCCTTACACAACTCCCTCGCTTCCTTCACATCAACAATTCTCTTCATACTCTGTGGTTATGGGCACTAGGCAACCTAGCTTTCTTGAGGATGTCTCCGATTTAGCTGGCGAACACCCTCCTGGGCCTGCCTTGTTTAACGCATCCATTCCACATGAGATTTATAAATTCCTTCCGTCAATCTACTTTCACTCATCCTTTCCATGTGCCCAAACCATCGAAGCATTCCTTTGTCAATCCTTGTCACTACATCTTCTTTCAAACCACATCTATCACGCAATATGCTATTTCTTATTCTATCTGCTATCGTCACTCCACATTCCATTTCATTCCATGGCAATCAAATTTTTAAATCAAATTTTCACGCGTTTTTCCCACAGGGATAATGGAGCGCCACGATCCTGACACAACTACCTCGCTTCCTTTACACAATTCTCTTCATACAAGCTCTATAATTATGGGCACAAGGCAACCTAGCTTCCATGGCACATCAACTAAGTTGAGAATTTAAATGAACGAAAAGTAGCAATGTACAGCGAATCCTTTTATTATTCTTTGCTTAGATAATCCAAGTAATATAGTTATGTAAGCACTTTACCGGTTCAGGTGCCAACAGTGGCATCATAGGCACACATTTTAAACAATTATAACTTTTATTTTAATACAACTAAGACTTAATGTAGCCATTTAAGAAGTTTTTGACTTTGTTTTAGTTATTTTGTAATCTGGATCACCTTTTTGAAGATTTATTCGCAATAACAAAAGTAACTTAAATTGTCACGCCTTTTTCCCGCAGGGATAGATAGAGACAATGGAGTGCCACTTGCCACGATCCTGACACAACTCTTTCACTTCAATCAATCAATCAAAGTAACTTAAACAAATTGAAATATTTGAAAGACTAAAAGGTCTTAAACATTGTGTATGTTGTAGTTTTTTGTTATTTATATTTTTATACTAAGCTACCAAACGCGATTGTATCATAGAAATAGGACGACTAAAGTACAATACATTATATTTTTAGGTATATCAAAGATACATTGGTACCAGCAAGTGGTTTTGTGATTCAAGTCTATAGGGTGGAAAGATCTCATGGGCTGGCAAAGCATTCTACTTGCTGATTGTTCGGCAAAAAAACGATGCGACGAGCCTTTAAGTTCGTTTGTCGATTTGGTGTAGAGATGCCGTGCCTATCCCTTACCGTGCCTGTGAAACTATAATAAACAAGAGTGTTAGGCAGTGGTACCCAGTCTGCCGATCCGTGGTAGTACCACCACTTACAAGTATGCATATCGTAAAGGAATTTGGTCGCGTTTCGGGATCAGCTTGTAAGTTGCCGGTTTCAAATAGACCGGCATAATGGATGTGATTGCTACGTACAGTTTTTAAATTGTTGTAGCAGTGACATCCATTCATGGACCACAATCCAGCTTAACATCAAGTCACAATTTAATAAAACACACAAAATCAATTGATTCTATAATCTTTACCCCATTTAAAACAACTCGAGTAGCCCTTATTATGAATGTACAGCGGCGCAATGTGAGGTAACGTGACGTGAGGTAATGCACGCGTGTTACGTCACACGTTACAGGTGACCACCCTCGCGCACGTACAATAGAACACCAGTTACGTATAGAACAAATATTTAACATTACTGCGCCTTTAAAATGTGTTTACATAAGGCGTCGATTCAACAAAATTGTGTAGATACTTCTGACCCTCTAGGACGGCAATCCAAATAGCAAGATCGACACCTGCAAGGAATAATAACTCTACCTTGTTCTCTACTTGTTTCCAATTAATCAATCAATCCAATTGTCACTCCTTTTTCTCACAGGGATAGGCAAAGACATTGGATCGCCACTTGCCACGATCCTAACACAACTCCCTCGCTTCCTTCACATTCACAATTCTCTTCATACAAGCTCTATGGTTATGGGCACTAGGCAACCTAGCTAGGCAACGATGTTTCCGATTTGGTCGGCAAACAACCTCTTGGGCCTGCCTCGTTTAACGCATCCATTCACATGAGATTTATAAATTCCTTTCGTCAATCTACTTTCACTCCTCCTTTCCATGTGCCCAAACGATCGAAGCATGACTGAGCATTCCTTGTCACTCAATCCTCAAAGTCATTCAAAGTCAATCCTCTATTTGTCAAACAATCATTTACGTGTTCTCCCCATCCTTTAACCTTTTCTTTTAAGAAAAGCGTCAAAACTTTTGTCAGGCAGCCAAATCTCTGTCTTTGATGTTCTTGGACCTCCTCTTGCTTATCATCAGGCAGTCGAAATCATTGTGTCTGTGAGAAATGAGGTGTGACAAAATGATTAAAAGCTTAATTAATATTATTTTCCTAGATTAATTGATATTAAACTCAAAACAAACAAACAAACAAAACCTTTATCGTAAATTTGTTTAAATAAAGTTTCATTAATCAATGTTTGCGCAAAATGTAAGAAAATTATATCAATTAATCTTTATATCATATTATTATGCCTCAGTTCTCACAGACACAAAATCAAAATCATTTACACAATGACACCAAATTTGACAATAACTCTACAACTACTTCCTATAGTTACGGAAAACTCCGTCCAGAAGAACCTTAAGAAAATCGAAATCATTGTTTGCCCGAAGTGATTGGTTAAGACTATTTTTATTTTATTGCGGCATTCCGACAACTTTCCTGGTTTCAGCAACTTACAAACGCGACTAAGTCACTTCAGAGTCAATTTAAAGCTATAATGTTTATACAGCTTTTCAAAGAACGTGAGTTATATTTTCCTTTCTTAAATACTATAAAAAACAACAACAATAAAACAATTTAAATATGCGTTTACTTTATTGTATCTACAGACCACAAATCACTAGACACCATTTTGTTTAATAGTATTAATGAAGGCGTAGATTTCCAGTTTCAAACCACTTGTCAGTATAGTTCGCGTCACGTAAGTTGGCAAGAGTCGTCAGAAGTCGTTTTTAGGTGTGTTTAGGAATGCGGGGGACGCGGGGTATGAGGTAACAAAGGTCCGTGCGCCGCAATTGGCTGGCCAGTCGATCATCGACACGCGCATGGAATCCACGCTCCGTTCGCTCCCGCGTACACTTGCGGTACAATGAAATTTGACCACTGGTTTTCGTATAGTACTAATAGTTTTACTACATATTAGTCCCCCGCCGCGTCTGTCTTTTCGCGATAAACTCAAAACCAATCAATTAAATTGTCCCGCCTTTTCCCCACAGGGATAGGCAGAGAAAATGGAGCACCACCTGCCACGATCTTGACACAACTCCCTCGCTTTCTTCACATTCACAATTCTCTTCATACAAGCTCTACGGTTATGCACACTAGGTAGGCAACCTAGCTTTCTTGAGGATGTTTATCCTCGTTTATCGCATCCATTCACATGAGATTTATAAATTCTTTTCGTCAATCTACTGATAACGTTATTATATTTATACGTAGCCTCCAATGTGGCGTCTATTCTATAAAGTTAATGTCTGTATCTCAGTACAAAATTACGATTTTATTGTTCCTAGCTATTATCAAAAGAAACAGATATATCTTCATATAATTACTAGTATTTATGATTCATATTATCGTAACATAATGTGTGAAAATGTTTAATAAAACACTATTGTAACTTTTACTCATTAACAATTCTTTGTTGTGGTTTAACATTATGACAGCACCCCGCCTGATGTTAGGCTGGAGAGCTTAATAACGTGTTCAGATCCGTTTTAGTTTATTTCGTTTATCACAATCAAATTACTTGTTAAATGTGAGGCATACATCATAATCTACCAAACAATCGATCTTTTTGCACTTTTCTTTTATTATTCGGGGAGATTCTTAAAAAAGCAGTGAATACTGAATAAGCAGTGAATAGTGAATGCAGAGACTACAACCGTAGTCTGTAAGAAGGAAATTGTGATTACAAAGAAAATTGTAATTATGAAGAAGTTAAAAAGTTTAGTATCTTTCTCTTTATTTATACCTGAGGGAATTGAGGTATGATATCTAGATTGATTTTATTTCTACAATTTGTTAGTTTTACATATTTTTTACCAGTTACATTACAAAGTAAAATTACATTCAAAGATTAACAAAAACGTCAACAAAGTCATCACTCGAAACCAAATAAATATTTAGAGAGAAATGTTCGAGAGAAAGCATTCAAAATGAAGCTTGGATAATTTATTTAAAACAAAACTTTTTTGGAATTTGTAACGGCGTTGAAATGTGACAGTCAAAATTTCAATGATGGAAGTGTACTACTATGTTAAAATCATAATAATTATCCAAATATACGTCTCACTATTAGGATTGATGCAATATTAGAGAGCATCACATATTTCGTTTTTTCTATTGTGACTCGACATATAACAGCACCCTGATAATAATCTAGCTTAAGCTGGAGTGCGGTCTTTGAATGGAAGTGACTGCAAGCAGTTAAATAGTTGTAACCGGCAACTTACAAGCGAATCCCGAACGCGACGAAGTCACTTACGTGTAATGGTGGTGCTACCTCGGATCGGCAGACTGGGCGCTGACCTATTAAAGTGTATTAGCAGTGACCTCCAATCATAGGCCGCACTCCAGCCCAACATCAGGCGGGATGCTGTTATATGTCCAGTCACAATTAAAAAACCTAATTTACACACCAAAGGCCCTTTCATCCAAGCTCGAGGTTTAGGTGATGCAGATAACACGCGAACTCTGGAGCCCCTGCAACTACGCAGAGTTATGGCGGCTCTGTGCGTCCTCTATCGCCTATACCACGGAGATTGTTCCGAAGAGCTCTTTAACCTTGTTCCTACCTACCTTGTCTTTTCACACCCGTAATAGGGATGCTCTCCCCGACCTGTGCGGGTTCGGGGAGAGCATCCGCATTCTATCGACCGAATCGGCAGTCGAACTAAAAAGTTCGGTGCGTCTTTTCTTTGTAGAACAATCGACAAGTGGAATGCTTTGCCAGCCCATCTTATGACCTTGGATCCTTCAAGCGATAGTGACGGCAGTCGTGAGCAAACTCGGTTTTTTTCAGTCGTCGTCACACTTGTACCTCCTCTTGCATATCATCAGGTGGGTCGAGAAAATATAGGTCTTACTACCAACGTTACTACAACGTTAAGTACCAAAGTTCTTATACAACCGAATGACATAACGACCTGCAAAGTGTATAACCTAGTAAGAGACCAGTTAGGCATCTAGACTTAAACACCCACTACTATTAGACAGGCATTCATGTTGTGAGTCGATGTCGTTATGTGAATACACGAGTTTAGGACTCGTATAAGATCGTAGTTTAGTTATAATTCTCTATCGCCTATACCACGGAGAATGTTCCGAGCTCTTTTAACCTTGTTCTGCCTTGTCTTTTTACGCCTACCGCACATGTCGGTCTATTTTATAAATAAGATGACAGAGAAACATGTGATAATTATTAACACCAATCAATTAATCAATCAATCAAATTGTCACGCCTTTTATCAAGCTACTTTTCACGATACTAACACAAATACCTCGGTTCCCTCATATCCTCCTGGGTCTACCTCGTTTAACGCATCCATTTACACCAGATTTATAAATTCCTTTCGTAAATCTACTTTCACTCATTATTTCTATGTGCCTTAACCATCAAAGCATCCTTTGTTATAATATCTTCTTTCAAACCGCATCTAACGCGCAATGTGCTATTTCTCATTCTATCCGTTATCGTCGCTTCACATACACTCCTTTTATTACATTATATATCCTCAATTCATTTTCCAGGTTCTGTATTTATTTATTACTCGTATACTTTATTATTCTGTATTAATATTTAACTGTAGTAGCAGTCACCTCTATTCATGGATCACACTCCAGCTTAACATCAGGAGAGGTGCTTGTATAAAAATACAATTCGCTTTTCTCCATCTAACCAACCACTTTTGCACTATGTACTATACCCAAAGATTAATCGGCTGAGGAAGCGTCTTTTTGTATATTTTTCACAAATAATTAAACAACTTTATTATCGCACAATATACCTAATTTATAAAACCAGCTGTTTATTATTTAATAATCGAGTTTACCGATTATTACACCATCAAACAAGATCGATTACTATCGCTCAATAATAATCAATTCAATCATTTTATTAGGGTTTATACGCTTTACTTATAAACTAACTGAGGGTTATAAACTGGGTCTCGTAATGTAATATATACCTCAGAGCCTCATCTTCCATCATTAGGTACCCCATCCAGATCTCCAATTTGATAACAGCCCAAGTTAAAGGACGTAAAACACAATTAAAGTTAAAGTACTTTTTTTACACTTCTATACTAAGCTACAAATGGATCATAGAAACTGTACTATCAAAGTACATATTTAAAATTTATATTGGAACCGACAGGTGGTTTTGAAGAGGGAACAATCTGTTTATTATCTCTTGGTATCTCCTTGTGCGTCATCAACTACTCATCAATAAAATATACCCGTTTTAATTCAGAAATTTTATTCATATCCATCCAGCCGTTTTTAGCATGAAAGAGTAACAAACGTCCACCACCAGATTTTTAATGTTACTCGTTATTATCTTCTTTACCTAATCTATATAACTAAAACATCAAACAAGCCCCAAATTCTTATTGACACTAAATATTTAAAAAAATCCATAAATGGCCTTATTCCTTAGAGCTACAATTTGTGGCATTCTATAAAGTATTTGTATTTCGAAAATTTATTTAAAGGATAGCAGTACCTAAAATTTGTTACGAATAACTGTATGTTTCTATCTAAATAAATGCGGACTTTTGACCGGACAACTGCAAATAATGGATCGTGGTAAGTGCCTATCCCTGTGGGAAAAAGGCGTGACAATTTGATTAGTTGATTGAACTACAAATGACAAAAAAGAGACACCAATTTCCACGAACCAGACACAAAAGTAAAACTAGCCAAATCCTTTGTAAAAACCTTTGTTCAGTTTTCAGTTCAGTTTATTTATTAAGTAATTAGGCTCCAAAGAAGCACTTTTACACGTCAAAAACTTTATAAACATTAGGTAAACAATAATTACAATTGGTAAAAAAAAATAAAAAATTGAATACAAAAATAAAGATAAAAGATTTCAGGATACCATTGTAAATGGAAAAAAACACATACAAGTTTCAAATATTCGTAACTCAATAGCAACATTGCATATTAGCTGCTGTAAGAAAGCATTGTCAACTTATAAACTATTTCGAATGTCAATATTACAAAATGTAAAAGTAAGCTGCTGTATAAGGGCATTGTCCACTTATGCGCTAAAAATAAATAATATAATTATATTTAATATATATTTTACAATTATTAGTAGTAATAATATGGGTTTCATTTTATAAATGTCAATATAATTCTATTTACTAACAGTAGTAAATTAGCTACTCTGAATAAGCATTGTCATCATATTAACTTAATAAAAGTGATTTATATAGGCAGCTGTGTAATGGCATTGTCAACTTATAAACTAACCTTATGAATTAAGCCCATGCTTTTTTGTCAGTTAGATAATCATGTAATGTGTAGTAAGCTTTTTGGATAAGCCTATGTTTAATAAATTTTTTAAACTTGTGCAAGGGAAGACTATTTACTTCTTCGGGCAGTTTATTATATGCTTGTATACAAATTCCTACAAAAGAGCGATTTGTTTTTTGCAAGCGAAAATTACTAACATGTAATTTGTTTGCACTACGTGTGTTCCTGGAAGTCACGTCACTATTTTTCGGAAAATTTAGTTTATTTTTATGGACGTGAAGCAGGTTTTCATAAATATATTGAGAAGCTGTGGTCAGTATGTCATATTGACTGAATTTATCCCTTAGAGATGTACGAGCCCCTAAGTTATAAATAGACCTCACAGCTCTCTTTTGTAGGACAAATATGGTGCTAATATCAGCAGCATTCCCCCACAACAATATTCCGTAGGACATCAAAGAATGAAAATATGCGAAGTAGACTAGTCTGGCTGTGTTTACATCAGTCAGGTGTCTAATTTTTTTTACTGCATAGGCTGAAGAGCTAAGTCTTGATGCTAGAGACGATATGTGAGCGCCCCATTGTAGTTTAGAGTCAATTGTAACTCCCAAAAAAGTAGTGTTTGGCACAAAATCCAAACACCTCTCACCTAATTTTATTGACGGATATACAGCATGGTTATTATTTAAAAGTGAGAATTTAACACATTTGGTTTTCGCAGCGTTAAGTTTTAAATTATTTGCGTCAAACCAAAGCTGTATGCGCGATAAAGCGCTATTGATGTCGTTGAAATCTCTTTGGCTTCTCTTAATCTTAAAAATAAGTGACGTATCATCCGCGAATAATATAATATCGCAGATATCTTTAACCGAATAAGCGAGGTCGTTAATATAGACTAAAAACAACAACGGTCCCAGTATCGAGCCCTGAGGAACACCCAAAGAAACGGAGCAGGTTGCAGATTGCTTTCCATTTACCTCTACTCTTTGGGTTCGATCGCACAAATAAGATTTCATTAATTTTAAAGCTGTATTGTGAATCCCGTAATGTTTTAATTTATTTATAAGAATGTCATGCCTAACGCAGTCGAAAGCCTTCGACAAATCACAGAAAACCCCAATGGCATCCTGTGAGTTCTCCCATGCATCTAACACAACATTCATCAATGCTACACCGGCATCAGCAGTAGATTTACCTTTAATAAATCCAAACTGGCACTTATGCAAGATGTTGTTGCTTGCAAAATGTGACAACAGTTGGTTTAAGATTAGTTTCTCAAATATCTTGCTAAAAGCAGGTAGTAATGATATTGGCCGAAAATTACTTGGATCTGTTTCGTTGCCTTTTTTAAATATAGGTATGATTTTACTAGCTTTCATTAAATCCGGAAATATGTCGTGAAGAATGCTATGATTGAAGATTTGTGCCAGAAATGGGGCTGCTGTATCTATTATACTGTCAATGGTTTTAACCGATATACCCCAAAGATCCTCAGATTTCTTTTTGCGGATTGATTTGAAAGTAGTAACGATCGAGCTTGCTTTGATATGTATAAAGCTAAATAGTGAAGCAGTGGGTACTGAATTACTCTCTAATAATGAGTTGGCTAAATCAACAGAAGATGGTAATGATTTGGTGATCTGCATTGCAATATCAGAAAAGAAGCGCTGAAACTGCTCCGCCACTTCTTTATCATCTGTAATACTGCTTCCATCTACTTTAAGTTTATAATTATATGCTCTGTTTTTTGTTTTGCCGCATTCCGTGTTTATTATAGACCAAGTTGTTTTTATTTTATTGTCGGCATTTTCTATTTTATTTTTTATATAAATATTTTTAGCTGCATTACATACTTTCTTAAAAGTTTTCGAATAACATTTAACATATTCTAAAAAGTTCTTATTTTTATTATACGTCTTTTCACTATATAAGTCATAAAGTTTCTGTCTACTTTTGTATATACCTGCTGTCGCCCATTCGTTAAAAATTATTTTATTATTAGCTTTTATTGTTTTCGTTGTAAAAATTTTAGTAAATTGATCATTTATACACTTAAAAAATTGGTTATATAAATCATTCGGGTTATCACCGGGGTAGGTAAGCTGTTTGACTTTGGAATTGACATTTGTAATGAATTTATCAATTCTAGTTTTATTGGTATGTCTTATTGTGATATTTTGTCTATGATGAATAAAGTCAGTGGTATAGTCAAAACTTGCCAATTGGCCATAATGGTCCGATGTCAGATTGTGCATTATAGATGTATATGTCGGCTTATGATTACAAAATATATTATCAAGGCAAGTGCCTGTCGTCTGAGTTTGTCTAGTTGGCTCTAAAAATAAATTTATTAGGTTATAGGACTTCATGAGACTTAGGAATCTTGCTGTTAAAGATGTGCTCTCTAAAATGTTGATATTAAAGTCACCACATAAAATAATAATCTTGTTTGATTTACTCACCTTATTAAGTAAATCTTCCAAAGTTGATTCAAAGTTATTATAGTCATTACCGGGTGGCCTATAAATGCATACAATAATAAACTGTCCGAATTCAGCGCACGAAATTTCTATAAAACGCTCTAAAGACATCTGTGCGATGTCATGTCTTGCTTTGCATTTAATATTATTTTTTATTAAAATTAGGGAACCACCATGTATGGCATTTGCCCTGGAATAAGAACTAACAACATTATAATTTTGAAAATGTATAGTTTCATGCTTCTTGAGCCAATGTTCTGTTATACACATTACATGAATATCAAATTTCTCAAGAAATAAACCAACCTCTAAAACCTTATTTGTAACACCCTGTATATTCTGATGCATTTTATTATTTATATTATTATTTGAGCTAATATGTGTAATTGGCGTTGTTTTTACCTTATTTTTGGATATATTATTAACACTATTGCTGCAGACATCAGGAGTGCGTTGGTTCCTGGTGTCATGCATTGTCTCAGAAGCTAGTTTAAATTTGATGAATTTGCAATATTGCTATTAGAGTTTATTTTAGTATTCGTGTTATCAATGTTATATGCAATTAGTTTAAGTATATATTTCATTGTGTTATGTGAGAAAGTCATATTATTACTATTATATTTATTAATGTCAAAAAATAATATGTCCCTCTCATAACATGTACCATTATACAGCAATGAGTTAAAAATATGAATGTTTTTGTTGAGCTTCACTGATCTGCTAAAAGGAAGCCCACACAGGTATATTTTGGAAATACCTTTAATTGAAATATTTCTTAGTGCAATAATCAATTTGCATAAGTCATTTTTATTTATATGATTTTTGCTTCCAAGTATTATAATTAATGTGGTATTTAAGTCAAACTTATAATTAATAATTTTGTTGGTAATTACACTGAGTGGAGCTCCTTGGTAACAGTTATTAATAACGCTTTGTTTAGTATACATTGATATTGCTGCGCCGGCGCCTGTCCCCAGCTCATCAGAGATTATAACTATTTTTTCAGTATTCTTATAGTTGTTTGAGTTCTCAGTTAGCGAGCGAGAAGGCTGTTGAGAGTGTTGCGCCGACGGCGATAGCTCGCTGTCCTTGTCCTGAGTGATTGATGCAATGCTTTCGACGACGAGTGCATCATCCTTATTACACGATAGGCATGTGTTGTTGTTGTTATTGTTGGATAATTCCAGAGATTGAAAGCGTTCCAAATTGTGCTGGCCCAGTGCTATAATGCTGTCCATGGAGCGAACGTATTCATTTATATTTCTAAGTTCCGCGTTAAGTTTATTGTGCAATAAATCACATTCCATGTTTCTTTTATTGAGATTATCTTTGTAACTGTGTATACGCTTAACCAATGTCATGTTATTTTTAATTAATTTTGTTGCCTTATAGTGTCGCTTTAAGATTTTTCTATTTCTTTTAATGATTTTATTAAGTCTAATGTATTTTTTTATTTTCTTATTGCCTATGATATATGTTTGTATTGCGGTGTTAGGCAATAATTTGTCAAACGTATTGAGTGTTTGTGTTAGTTCGAGCTGTGCAACATTTTGACTAATTAAGTCCACTTTAGAGTTAGATTCCTGGAGTTGAAATTCAAGCTCCTTGATGCGGTCCAGGGAGTAAACGTAAGTATCTTCACACGCTTTAAAGTCGTTTATAATTATCTGTCGACGATCACACTCCTTTCTCAGAAACTCCATTTCTAAGTCCATACTAGTGAGTTCTCGTTTGAGCGCAGTATTTTTGTTGATAACCAGACTTATCTCTTTCTCACTTTCTTGTCTTTCTCGCAAAAGAGTTTGACTAAACTCTCTGCATTCTTCGAGCTCCTCCAAAGCAATTTTTAACTTTGTTTCTACACTAATGCCTTTGTGTGATCGAATGGTAACATGTTCCATGTTTATAATCTACTTATAACCAACAATAAATACTCACTAGCTATTAAAATTACGTATAAACCCCTCAATAAATAAGTTTATTCATTAACATCACACGACACCGCACTAAATAGAAAAAAAATACACTTTATACTAAACACACTTATAAAGTTATAATATTAAAGTATTTGTTAGCGATTTGGAAACGTATTTAACATTAACCACAGTTAAATTACTTAATAATATTATTTTATAACAATAAAATATACGGAGGCGTAGTTTACAGGCGTAGTTTTCTCAGCATGCACTTGATTCTACCATGTGGTATTAAGGAGCCACAATTTAAATAATATCCGGAATTAACGGAACACATTAAGAATAAAACTATAGTTTTAAAAGAACTAAGAAATCACGTTGATATGAATGACAATGTGAACTAAAAAGTGAATTAAAGTGTGTACTTTTATTACTGTGACTTGACATCTAACCTCGACCCGCCTGATGGTAAAACCCTTTGTAAAACCCATTCTTTAGTATTTTATTTCTTTGCATTTTGCACGTATTTGTTCTATAATTTCATTCATTACTTTATTTTAAATCTTAATTGTTTATATCGTATAATAGGTGAACTTTATGTTCTTGGTAATTCTCTGCCAGTCAACCTTTTATGGACAAAAAAGAAAAGTTGTATATACGTAGATGCAAAGATCAAAACAATCAAATACTCCGATTTATACACTATTATACTATAATTATCTTAAAGTAAATGGAAAGAATCACGAAACTATTTAATTGCAATCAAATTACATTAAACAATCGCTATACAACTAAACAAATAAAAAAAAATTCATTGTGAAATATTTTAATGTGGCAACCCTGAACCATACCATTCCGACTACCGTAACAAATAGCTAAAATCAACTATTATAGTTACATAAAAAGGTCACGAATATTATCCATTTGAATTCCTATTTTAGTGTTTACATTTTTTATTATGACCGGCATAAACTATAGAG
The DNA here is from genome assembly GCA_905220615.1 of Tinea trinotella. Classification (NCBI taxonomy): domain Eukaryota; kingdom Metazoa; phylum Arthropoda; class Insecta; order Lepidoptera; family Tineidae; genus Tinea; species Tinea trinotella. The sequence continues at coordinate 2,434,611 of HG992325.1, forward strand.
ATGTTTCCACTTTTTAACCCTTGTTAAACCGAGTTGAGACCTAAACCGAGTTGGGTCGGTTAACATCTACAATAAACCGGTTTGGAATCTATACTAATATAATAAAGCGGAAGAGTTTGTTTGTTTGTTTGTTTGTTTAAACGCGCTAATCTCAGGAACTACTGGTTCGAATTGAAAAATTCTTTTTGTGTTGGATAGATCAATTATCGAGAAAGGCTTTAGGCTATAAAACATTACGTTGCGACTTATAGAAGCGAAGAAACAGTCGAAAATGTGGAAAAAACGGGAAATATTATTCGTCTTTGAGGGTTTCCGTTGCGTGCGCTGCGAAAACCGTTCGAGATACCCAAAAAATATGTATGAAAGAATTATTCCTCTTTAAATTATCTAAAAAAATGTCCGCGACCGTATATGTCTATCTTTTAAGATTAACTCACTAATATACTAATATAATAAAGCGGAAGAGTTTGTTTGTTTGTTTGTTTAAACGCGCTAATCTCAGGAACTACTGGTTCGAATTGAAAAATTCTTTTTGTGTTGGATAGATCAATTATCGAGGAAGGCTTTAGGCTATAAAACATTACGTTGCGACTTATAAAAGCGAAGAAACAGTCGAAAATGTGGAAAAAACGGGGAATATTATTCGTCTTTGAGGGTTTCCGTTGCGTGCGCTGCGAAAACCGTTCGAGATACCAAAAAAATATGTATGAAAGAATTATTCCTCTTTAAATTATCTAAAAAAATGTCCGCGACCGTATATGTCTATCTTTTAAGATTAACTCACAATAACCGTTTTTATGATAGTCAAATTTGGTCTAAATTAATGCATTATTACAAATTATTTGTCAGAGTTGTATTAACATAATAATATTATTCTTTATCGAAATAAATTTGTTATTAATTAGGAGTATTTAACTGTGAACAAAATTGTCATTGACATCACCTAATTTCAATAAACATCTTATAAGATTGTACAATTTTAAAATAACTCTGAAACAAAATTCACACGCGTCGCATGAAGAGCGCTAATCGGCGGGCGAGGAGAGGCGGTGCTTGCGGGCGAGGCGGAGGGGGGTGTAGCTCTACGAGGTATAGTCTGTCTAAGCCGAAATGACGCGCCCCTCCACTGCATTTATGCATACAAGCAAATATAAAATATGGATAAAACACACCGAAAATGCAGTAATTGATTATTCAGTTGCTGGTTAGACACAAAGGAGGAACGAACGTGATGAAGTTTAATAGTATAGTTAGTAATATTTGCATTCACACATTTAAATAAACTAATAAAGTGGAGGGGCGCGTCATTTATAGACAGACAAGCATACTATGCGGTCGGCTCCCTACTGATCGGTTGAATGCAGCGTTAATTTCTTTTTACGATATAATATCATCGTGCAAAATCCTTTTTTATACAATTTCATTTTGTAGTAGTTTTCTCTATAGTAGGTAGTGTTTGTTTTAAGTATAGTATTTTGTTTCTAATATTTCCACAATAACACTTTTTTTGTTTTGTTTTAAATAATACCTGTAGGTAGGGTTGCCAACTTTTTTGACCAAAAAAAACGTATACAATTGTTGGAATAGTATAAAAATAAAGTATATGGAAGAAAAAAAAAGTATTTTTTAAATTTTATGCCTTAAAAACGTATTTTGTGTGCTTTTAGCATTTGCTAACAATTTTTTGCTATTTTTCAAATATTTCAAATATTTGATAGCTTATATTTATAGCAAATATTTCAAAGCTTGTTTGACAATCATCATTTAAAGGACATTCATTTTGGGCTTCTATGTACTACTTTTGTAATGTCCGATAATGAAAAAATATATAAATAGTAGTTTCGATACTTGTATTGATAAAACTAATAACAATTTTGCTTTTAATTGCTGTGCAATTGAGTTATTTGGAAAATAAGATATGGATTTTGTATCATCTAACAATCAACGCCACATTTGTTCTGCTTTGAACTGTCATAATTATAGTTCGATGATTTCGCACACCTAAACTATGCAAAATAAAGGATATTTCCTAATTACATTCTAATCTTCGTACATCAAACTTATTTAAAATGTATATGCAACTGTTAATACATTTAAACTCAAGTCTCCATACAAAATGAATGATGTCCTTTATATACTTAAATAATCAATTTGTTTTTTACGCAATCACAATAAAGTATTTTCACATACTTTATTTGTATGCAAAAGTATAAAGTATAATTACCAAAAATAACGTAGGATACGTTATTATAAAGTATGGTTGGCAACCCTACCTGTAGGTGTCATCTACATTCTTTCAAGGTTAGGTTTTACAATTCTTATTAGGTTAGGTTTTAGTTTAAGCATAGTTTGGTTAAACTAAATAAGTTAGTTTGGTTAAGTTTTCATTTCCTTCGTTCTTTCTTCGTCACTGTAATGCCTAGAAAAAGGACTCAGCGTTCTCGGCAGACTGCTGCTGCAAAGCGGCTGCGAGTTTTGCGCACAAGAAAATAAAACTGAAAATAAAATTTACGGAGAAGTACTTTAAAATATATTCTTTTTAAAACTACTTTAAAATATATTCTATTAGTTACGTAATTTAATCGTCCAAAATAAGTCGCGGGTAACAGCTATAGGTAATTTATAATAAAGCTGAGCAGGTAGGTAAACAAAAAATTAATATGATTCCCAAAATAACTATTCCACGCGGACGCAGTCGCGGGCACAGCTAGTATTATATATTTAAGTATATATAATTTTAGATCATACACCAAATTTATTTATTCATATTAGACATCCGAAATTATATAACAAACCATACCGTGTATAAGGCAATTAAGATTGTCGGACCGAACATCTCGGTCCGACAATCTGTGAATGGGGTTATCCATATTTTTTAATCGACCTAACGTGGTTAAAAATTCGAGATCGTCCCACCTTTAAGGCTCGTTCAAATCGGATGCGTGAGCGTGGCGTGGCGTGCGCAGGCACCGGTTGTAATGTATGAAACTCTATGAGAGATGACACACTGGATGCGTTACTTGTGCGCGTGAACTTGCTGTCACGCGCACGCCACGCATTGCTGCACGGCGGCTACAAACAGGGTCCTTGCACACGCTAAGAGAAGCGGCAACGTCGCACTTAATCTAACTGCAATGACGTTGTATTATATGGCATTCCCCGTTAGGCGTCAGACCGACCTGTCACCTGCCTTGGCTGCACAGCAACTGCGTCAGTAGCGTTGTATATTTTTACAAGTTTTCAAGTGAGTTTTGTAATATTTTATATATTAATTTTGTGATATACAATGTACAAGGAAAAATTAATTGAAGCAGTGCGTAAATACGAATGTATTTATAATACAAAACACAAAGAGTACAAAAATAGTATTTATAAATCATTATTGTGGGAAACAATTGGGACTGAATTACAAATAGAAGGTAAATACAATCATGTTGTTTTTATTTAGATAAATTAGTAACAAATCAAATCATGCAAATCTTCAAACGAACTTTTGGACATGTGAAAATACCAATAAAAACGTATGCAGCTCTGCGTGACGTGGACAGCTGTCCGTGATGTATGCAGCTCTGCGTGACGTGTGCGTATGCAGCAATCCGGTGTGTCAGTGCTGGAACGCACACGCATAGGTTGCGAACACGCACACGTCACGCGCTGCGCTAGGTGTGACCCAGCCATTAATGAATACGGTTTGCCTGATGGTTAACAAGAGGCGGTACAAGAGGGCTGACGCTTGAAAAAAAGACTCAGTCCTCGGTTGCCTCGGTCACTCTCACTATGCCCGCCAAATGTAATTTAAAAATAGTCGGTTTATTTTAATATTTCTGAAGATATTTTCTATTTTGGAGGGTGTTACAACTAAATCGGAGACATCCTCAAGAAAACTGGGTAGCCTAGTGCCCATAACCGTAAAGCTTGTATGAAGAGAATTGTGGACGCGAGGGAAGCAAGGGAGTTGCGCTCCATTGTCTATGCTATTCCTGTGGGAGAAGGACTTGACCATTTTATGTTTTGATTGATTGATTATCGACGTCAACTTCAGCTTAACAATTGTACAAGTAAAAATTTAGTAATGAATATAGCATGTTCATACTTCTTACCTATTGAATCATAGCTGATAGTAGATTCAAAGCAAATCTCCAACAGCAATACAATGTAATGATTAATTCATAATGTAAAGCCGCCTTCACATGCTTGGTGTTTGCTGCAAACGCAAACGCCAAGCACAACAAATAAAGTCCCAAACATTGACAAGCTTGGCGAACGTCCTAGTATGTTTCGGATAAGCAAACATGGCGGATTATCAAAATTCACAGAAATTTTACAATATACTTAATATACTACCAAGCATTTAAAGACATCGCAAACTGTTTGCTGAACAAATAAAAAAAATCGTAGGCAGAGACAATGGAGCGCCACTTGCTACGATCCTGACACTTATCCCTCGCTTCCTTCAGATTCACGATTCTCTTCATACAAGCTATGGTTATGGGCACTTGTTTTTTATTGTGACACGGCATCTGTCTTCGACCCGCCTGATGATAAGCAAGAGGAGGTCCAAGAGTGATGACGACTGGAACAACCAAGTTAGTTCCCGGCTGCCCCAGCCGCCGCCACTATGCCGGCCTAAGAAACTAGGCAACTTAGCTTTCTTGAGGATGTCTCTGATTTGGTCCGCAAACATCCTTTGATTAATGAAGAAAAACCCGACACCGACACCGAGCACGGGCGACCACAAACAAACACGTATCCACATGTTCTTATTTGTTGTTTTATGTTCGCGTCCACATGTTCGCCAAACATGTGGACGCGGCTTAAGAAGTAATCTAAATGGAGAACAATTTATTTTAGACATTTAAAATAGATGCGTGAAAGCTATCCAACCATTTTAAACACTTACCTATACGTTTAAATAACAAAAGGCTTCATTAAGAGATTAATAATTATTAAATCCGATGTGGATGGATGCGTCAAACAAGGCAGACCCAGAATAACCGCAGATAACCGCAGAGCTTGTATGAAGAGAATTGTGGATGTTATTGGAATTTCGGATTTTAAAGCAAGTAGAAGTCATGTCTATTCATGGGGTGCAATCCAGCCTAACATCAGGCGAAGTGCTGTTAAATGACGGACTACAATAAAAAAAATGTTTTCAAAATCAAGTCGACTTTCCCCCAGCGCTACTTTTCACTATTCTGGCATAACTCCTTCGCTTCCTTCATACCATTATTTGAATTTTAACATACACTTTAAGAAACGATGCGTAAAAACCACATGAGTATACAAAAGTTTATTTATGCAATACTATGGACAAGTTTGATCAATAAATTAACGAGTGAGCGTAAAAATCAATGTCACAATCGCTGTAGAACGTAAATAACAATTTCGAATATATTATTATTCTTTATAAAACCGTGGTAGGCAAACCACTCTCTAATCCGGGATGTGACCACAAGTGGAATGCTTTGCCTGTCCATGTGTTCTCTCCATCCTATGACCTTGGATCCTTCAAGCGATGCGTGAAGAAGCACCTTTGGCCGGCATAGTGACGGCGACTGAGGCAGCCGTGAACGAACTCGGTTTTCTCAGTCGTCGTCACTCTTGGACCTCCTCTTGCTTATCATCAGGCGGGACAATGTCAGATATCGTGTCACAATAAAAAAAAACAATTAAGTTTAGTACAAGTATAGAGACCGTGAAGTGACTTAGTCGTGTTTCGTGATCGTTTTAGTTTGTTCGGCTATCGGGCCACTCTTTGATAACCAGTATTTTAACAAACTTAATAACATTTGTATTAAAAATTACAAATAGAAGCTATCAAACAAAGATTTGCTTTGACCGGGAATCGAACCCGGGACTTACGCGCATCAAATTGGTATGCTAACCAATTCGCCACGCTTGTTATCCAAACTTTATATTTTTGGAACAATTTGTGCCACGTACTAATAAAGGATCCTATCTAGTCGCGCCATTTCTATTTAGCTGCGGTTGCCTTAAACGCCGTCGCTATACTGGCCAAAAACTCAAAAGCATTTTAAATTATTCATGTGTAAATGTAAAAGGTTCATCGTCATCACACAATACACCAATCGTGACTCGACATATGACAGCACACCGCCTGATGTTAAGCTGGAGTGTGGTCCATGAATGCAGGTGACTACAGTCAAGTAGCAGTCACATTCACTGCCGGCCTAGTGATGCCCTTGAAGCAGTGATTTGAACACGAGATCTTTATAACAAATAGAACTAGTATTATACGACCAAATACAATATTCAAATGCATGATGCAACTAAATTCATTGAATAATTATTATTATTGTTACTTAATAATGAATAACTGTTTAAATTAAATTTGCGTGCGTGCACTTAATATACGTCATATATTATATTTTTATTAGATACATGAAATAAAATTAGTATCTATTTATAACTAGAAGTTGCAATTTATTACGGAAAGAAATAATATAGTATCTGTTTATAACAAGAAATTGCAATTAATGACGGAAAAAAATAATATAGTATCTATTTATAACTAGAAGTTGCAATTTATTACGAAAAGAAATAATATAGTATCTGTTTATAACAATAAATTGCAATTAATGACGGAAAAAAATAATATAGTATCTATTTATAACTAGAAGTTGCAATTTATTACGGAAAGAAATATTATAGTATCTGTTTATAACTAGAAGTTGCAATTTATTACGAAAAGACGTATTCAACCAAGCCAATTGTCACAGTAAAATGCAGAAGCTATTAAGCGCCACTTTACACGATCCTGGCACGACTCTCTTGCTTTCCTCACATCCACAATTCTCTTCATACAAGCTCTATGGTTGTGGCCGTTGTAGGCTCCTGCTGCTTGCCTGCCCCTTGCCATCCACCTGGCAAGCCGAGGTCAGAGTCTCAACAAATTACAAATAACATTTTTATTTCACAGAAACTTCTATCAATCGATCAAAAAAATTTCCCATTGGGATAGGCAGAGACAATGGAGCGCCACTTGCCACGATCCTGACACAACCCCCTCACTTCCCTCACATCCACAATTCTCTTTATACAAGCTCTACGGTTATGGGCACTAGGCAACCCAGCTCTCTATATATAACACAGAAACTTACAATATATATTGACTTGAATTAAACAAATTTTATGCGGCTTAATATCGCGTTTATTTTGGTTTTGATTTTACATTTTTTTATTATTCTGTCGTTTTGAGAGTATTGCAGCTATCGTGGCCACGGAAAGACAAATGCGATAGTAAGCCGCATAAAATGTGTTTAATTCATTAATCAATGTTCGCGCAAAACATAAGAAAATACTATGTATTTACTGTTAACGCCAGAATACAGCGTTCATCTCAATCGTTCTTAAGTAAATAAAATATAAGGCAATGACAATTTAAATTGGTCGGTTAATATTTTACCGACAAGCGCGAGTTACCTTCTATGGTGTCGGGTCAGGTGAACGACTGGAGCTGTGTTTACCGGCACCTCGTTACATAAGCGAGTGAAAGTAATTTCGGCCAAGAGGTGGCCTTCACCTAATGAAATACTTTTGGGGTAACGTGATGTGTTAATCGGGTTATAGTATATCGCACGTGATATTAATATTCATTGGCCAAAATTTACATAATATTAACAAATTGACAGTGACATAATATTGGTTATAATACGGAGCTGTGTCCGTAAGACGTAAGTTCGAATCCCGTGAGGGTCGTTTGTATAATACGGAAAGACGATGAGGAAATTCTGACGGATTTAATATGTGATACATCACACTGCTGAACATAGGCGAACGCCATTCCGAACGATAAGATGACATTTGCATCCACCGGTTACCCGTGACTTTCAATATGTCGGAAGGTCTAAGAGCTCTAAGGGCTAAAAAACGTATTTATATCGGTAAATAAAAGGCGACCGTGGTGTAGTGGTAGAAAACTGGTCACGCAAATCGAGAGTTGCCCGTTCAAAACTAATTTCTGGTACTAATCTTTGATATAAAGCATTTTAGTCGTACTGTTTCTGTGATACGTTTAGTATAAACATGTTAATTATCAATCAATCAAATTGTCACGACTTTTTTACATAGGGACAGTGGAGACATCCTCAAGAAAGCTAGGTTTCCTAGTGCCCATAACCAAAGCGCTTATATGAAGAGAATTGTAAATGTGAAGGAAGCGAGGGAGTTGTTTAAGGATCATGGCAAGTGCCGCTACATTGTCTCTGCCTATCCCTAAATGTAAATTAAAAATGTTTAATCAGGCGCTAAGACAGGTCTTAATATAATTGAAGTTTTTTATAACAAAATTAATTAAAAAGCAATGAATTGTATAATGGTAGGCTTTTTAATTTGTTATTATACGTTTGACAGATGCTTGATAACTTAATTTCCTTTTAGCAAGTCATCCAATTATTTAATTTCTATAGACCTTTGAAACCTTCAAGCAATATTGATTCTTGTTAACAAGTGTTTTATATACTTTAATTGATAAATTTGATTGACTCTATTCATAGCGAAATTTATATTAAAATCAATGATATAATTCTATTAATTAATAATAATGAATACAATATTCTGGACAATACAAACACAAACGGATGTAAAATAAAATAACTCGTATATACTCGTACTCAGTGAAGCTTAGTGAAGAATGTCACCGATTTGGTCGGAAAACAGCCTCCTGGGCCAGCCTTGTTTAACGCATCCATCCACATTAGATTTACCAGGCGAGCAAAGATACATTGGCAATGTGGTTTTGGTCCTAGAGTTCTTGGTTCTCTTTATACCATCATGAACACGTTTATATTCCATTCACATTTAAATTCTTCTTAATAAGTAAAACTACCTAAATGACTAATGTTTGGGCACATGGAAAGAATGAGTGAAAGTAGATTATTTAAAATTCCTTTCGTTATAAGGACAATTATTTTTATTTTGTGTCCAACCAGCAACCGAATGACCAATTATAATTGCATTTTCGGTGTGTTGCATTCATATTTCATGTTTTCACGTGTGCGCAAATGCGGTGGAGGGGCGTGTCATTTCGGCTTAAACAAACATTAGCGTTTTATATCTCTACCCATCCCTGTGAGCATTGAGGCGTGACAATTTAATTGTAGTTATGCCTATAAACAAACAAACATTATTTTGTAATTATGTGTCCTAAAATCATAGTCACGCTCTCATTCTTTCAACTTACTTAAACCACATAAGGCAATTCGGTTAAATGTTAAATAAGAATTGTGGATGTAAGGAAAGCAAGAAAGTTGTGTCAGGGTCGTGGCAAATGGCGCTCCATTGTCTGTGCATCTGTGCGGCTTACTATCGCGTTTATTTGGGTTTTGATTTAACAATTTTATTTTTTTATTATTTTGATATTAAGCCGCATAAAATTTGTTTAATTCATTAATCAATCTAAATCTAAGAAAATAGCATGACAATTTGATTGATTGATTTGATTAAATTACAATGGGAGTCGTTAAGTGTGTGTGCCAATCATGAAAATCTATGTCTTTCACATGACTTAATCTTTGTCGCATGTTCCTATGTCTGAAAACCATGAACATAAATTAATTAATATATTAATTAATAAAATATTAAACAAATTTTATGCAACTTACTATCTCATTTATATTTGTTTTTTTTTTTAATTTTATTTCGAGAGCTTTACAGCCATCGTGGTCACGGAGAGAAAAATCTAAGAAAATACCATCTGCATTATTTATCTAAGGGCCAGACAACAAAACTATTATTGTTGTGTATTAAAAAATATTACTATGAACGCAATTAATTTGAATTATTAAAAAAAAATCTAGATCGATTTGAATATTTATAGCTAAGACAACGTTTGTCGAGTCAGTTAGTTATTTTATATATTTACTTATTTATTGTATTTTATACTTAATTAGTTAGTTAATAATAATATGCAATTTAAGACGACCATGGTAGTAGGTAGTATAAAATTGTCACACAGATTGCGGGTTCAAAAGCCGTTTGCCATCTTTGGTATTACTTTGGTCGTCCTGTTTCTATGACACAAGCACTTTAGTAGCTTGACATAGAAATGTAAATATAAATATTAATAATAAATATTACATGTACTAAAAATCATTACAGACACGCTCTCGTTGCTTCAACTCACCTAAAACAAAACAAGCAATTTGGTTAAATATTTATTCAATGTTATATCATTTTGTTACATTGTTTTTACCACACTTCTATTTGCTCGACATTGTAAGTAGGGCTTGTTGAATTCCTTTTAAAAGTTTTGTTTAAACAAATATGTTCAACAATTCATAGATTGTTTATACATTTGTTTTGAGTGGCAGGCAGTTGCCCAGTCTGCTGATCCGGGGTAGTACTTTCAAGTTTCTTTTTACATTTCTATACTAAGCTACTAAAGTGCTTGTATCAGAAATAGGACAACCAAAGAACTTTAATAACACATTGGTGCCGGCAATTGGTTTTGAACCCGTGCTCTCGGTTTGCGTAACGATTGCCTACCACTACACCACGGTCGCCTTATGGTTTTGTACAATATTATACGTAGATACAACTGTAATAGTGATCGTTATAAGATATTGTAAATTAGATTAAGAAGACAAAGTAACAAGTAATCACTGGCGGTGGACCATATCTGATATAAATATAGTCAGAGAGGCGTTGGAACCCCTTGAGACATAAAAATACGTTTTAATTATGCATAGACTAATAAAAATATGGCTGTCACAGGCAGATGTAAAACATGGAGATCGGAAATTATTGAATTAATTTACAATTAAGGAAAATTAAAAATAAATAAGTACCTAAATAAATTAAGTTTCTATTATTAAACAGGCGAGCAGATAATAGACAACTAATAATAACTTGCTTTAACAGTTTCAGCTGACACGACTTGTTCTAGTAGGTTATTTCACCTATCCACCACTGTTGCTAAGAAAGTGCTTGTGAGGGTTGTTGTTAGACCATGTTTTCTGAAGCTTTAAATATATTTAGTTTTAATTTAATAAATTAAAATAACTTTTCCCAAAGAATACATATGCATTATAGATATACAAGGAAGTAGACGGAAGTACATTTACAGACATTTAGCTACAACCTACAACGCATTTAACTATTATATTATATTATATTAGCCCGTAATGTTAATCAAAAGGTTCAGTTGTGATATTTAAAATATTTATATTTAAAATTGTACTTAACGGTAAAATTGGATATCGTGAAGTACAATTGGATAATTTAAACTTCATTTTCGCGCATAACTCTATTAAAAGATATATTATTTTAATTATTTATTATTAGCTGAAAACTGCGACAAACCTGTTTGGTTACTATCTTTGAGGCCTTAGCAATATAGTTTATATGCATTGCTATCGATTTGTGTTAATTATAAAAATAAATATATGTATAAGATAACAGTTATACTTTTTTTTCTCGACAATAGTAATTGTGTTAGCGAAAAGCAAATTCAATGAGGCTTTAGATGTACCATAGTTAAATGTCTATTGGATATTAACTATTTTCTTAAATGAAATAACCTTTTTTTTAAACAGGACGACCAAAGTACATACATCAAAGATACATTGGTACCGGTGGGAATTTTCGAACTCGTGCTCTCGGTTTATGTAACCATTGCACTGCCACTGCAGCACGGTCGCCTATTAACAAACCAGTTCGTAATTTAAACCATCAACTCTTAGACTAAAGTAATAAGATAGTATCTTCAACGGATAAATAGAGTGTACCTAGGAAACAGACGTCCATTCTAGATCCAAAGACAATGTTTATAGAACATTGTGTCACATTCGCACATTCATTTCAATGACTACTTCCTGTTTACTTCCTGTTTCATTTCCCTTCAAATTATTGAGAGCAAAATATTTTCGTTGGTAATATTTGAGTAATTAAATAACAAAAGTAGCTAAGCGAAAGTAACAAAACCGGGACGGACTAGATGATTAAATATTGCAATTATTTGTTAATAAAAAAAGAGGCCGATATTTACTTCGGGTCTGGTTATTAAAGAGTAATACCGTCTACGGATGAAGTGATTTAGCCGCGTTTCGGAATCAGCTTCCTATAACTATGCCGGCATAATGGATGTGACTGCTACTTACAGTTATTGCATTGTAGTAACAGTGACATCCATCCGTGGACCACACTCCAGCTTAACATCAAGCGGGGTGCTGTCATATGTCGAGTCACCATAAAAAAAAATCTAGTCAAAGCTACGCTAGTTTGATTAGAAAAAATGTGCATGTGAGGAACATTTTGTGCAGACCTATGGCTGGCGTTAAAATAAATAAAATACTTGAGCAACATAATAATGTATTTATTTTTTCAATTTCAGGATAGACAACCCGGAAGAAAATCCATGGAATTGTGCATTTGCTATAAAACATAACATGCAGTCAGAAAACTGGCAGACGTCGAGTCAAAAAAGTCGTCCAATGCGAAGAAACAAGCCCCCTGATAGGCATAAACAAATAAAACTAGTCTTAAAACAAACCAAAGGAACCGAACAACGAAGTAGTAAATAATAAAGCTGTGATAAAAGCTGAATAATTAATTAGGAAACATATAAAAATGGGAGTTCACGTGCTTTTAGCTTCGACGGCACTCAAGACAATTAGTGTAACTGGGTTATGGCTTATTCCACTTCTGCTTGGTGCATTAACATATCATAATTATAATTCGTATGATCCTGAAGCCAGGGTTTTAGACAAGGAGCCTAGAAGGGAGTACGACTTCATTGTAGTAGGCGGTGGATCAGCGGGCGCAGTTGTCGCCAATCGTCTCACAGAAATCAAACAATGGAACGTTTTGTTATTAGAATCAGGTAATTTCTCTCTCGTTTCATTTCTAATTATACCTTTGTTTACTATCAAATCAAATTGTCTCGCCTTTTTCCCACAGGGATAGGCAGAGACAATGGAGCGCCACTTACCATGATCCTATATATTATTCCTATAGTTATTTTACTTAACTAAGTGCCTTCCTTTTCCCATTTTTTCTTGTGGCTCGACATAATAACAGCACTCTGATATTAAACAGGAGTGCGGTCCATTAATGGAGGCGGCTGAAACCACAGTTTATATCACTGCAATTAGTAGTCGCATCCACCATGCCGGCCTAGTTGGAACTGATAGGTTCCAAGGTGATCCCTAAAACGCGACGTACCACCAGTCTTTTTCCCACTTTTCTTGATGGAGTTATAAATAATTTTCTTAATTATGTATATATGAGGGACCAATCGTTTCATATTATGAAACCACTGAACCTTAAGGCTGAGCATGAAAAAGTACTTTTGGCCGGAACAATGGCAGCGACTGAGACAAACTTAAACTGACTCGGTTTTTTCAGTCGTCTGCGCTCTTAAGGGGAGGTCCTTGTTTAAAATATGGCATATCGAAGTCACGAATCGGACCATAAAAAAATAAATTAAAAATTATTAACGTAATTAAATTTCGAATTTCAGGGCCAGATGAAAATGAAATAACAGATGTACCATCGCTGGCTGGTTACTTACAGCTGACAAAATTGGATTGGGCATATAAAACGGAGCCAACCCAATATGCTTGTCTAGGCTTCAAAAAACGTCGCTGTAGCTGGCCCAGAGGCAAAGTGCTCGGAGGTTCCAGCGTCCTCAATTATATGATCTACGTTCGAGGAAACAAATTCGACTACGATCAATGGGAAAGTTTCGGAAACCCTGGATGGGGCTACAGAGACGTTTTAAAGTACTTCATTAAATCAGAGGATAATAGAAATCCCTATTTATATAATAGTAAATATCATGGCAGAGGAGGATATTTAACAGTTCAAGAAGCTCCATGGAGAACACCGTTAGTTGCTGCTTTTGTAGAAGCTGGTGTGGAAATAGGATATGAGAACAGAGATATAAACGGAGCCTATCAAACTGGATTCATGATTGCACAAGGAACTATTCGCCGAGGCTCAAGATGCAGTACAGCAAAAGCATTTCTAAGGCCAGTAAGGACACGAAAGAACCTTGATTTATCTCTTCACACACAGGTTACAAGAATTTTAATTAATCCTATCACAATGAAAGCTTACGGCGTTGAATATGTTAAACGAGGAGTAAAAAGGGCGGTATATGCAAAGAAGGAAGTGATATTGTCAGCTGGAGCAATAAACAGTCCTCAATTGATGATGTTATCCGGTATAGGGCCCAGGGATCATTTAAGAGACATTGGAATAAGAGTACTTAAAGATTTACCAGTGGGTGAAAATTTACAAGATCATGTGGGAGTTGGTGGTCTTACTTTTCTAGTCGATAAACCTGTATCTATAGTCCAAAATCGCTTTCAAGCTTTCCCTGTTACAATGAACTATGTAGTTAACGAAAGAGGACCAATGACAACATTGGGAGGTTTAGAAGGAATTGCCTTTGTTAATACAAAATATGCAAACAGTTCTGGTTTATGGCCAGATGTTCAATTCCATATGGCTCCAGCTTCTTTCGCTTCCGACAACGGACAAGTTGTTAGGAAGATTTTGGGACTTACCGACGAAGTGTATAATACTGTTTATAAACCCATTTCTAACAAAGATGCTTGGACAATAATGCCTCTACTTTTAAGACCAAATACAAGAGGTTGGGTAAGATTAAAGAGTTCCAACCCTTTTCAATACCCAATCATGAATCCACGATACCACGAAGATGCTTTAGATGTAGCGAGGTTAGTTGAAGGAATAAAAATAGCAATGCAGGTGGCAAACGCATCTCCATTCAAGCAATTCGGTTCTAGACTATACATGAAACCATTACCAAATTGTAAGCATCTAAAATTCATGTCAGATGAGTATATTGAATGTCAAGTGCGGACTATTTCAATGACAATTTATCACCAATGTGGTACAGCAAAAATGGGTCCTTCGTGGGATCCTGAAGCGGTTGTTGATCCACGATTGCGTGTGTATGGTGTTCACGGCTTAAGAGTTATCGACGCCAGTGTTATGCCGACAATTGTAAGCGGTAACACGAATGCGGCTGTCATCATGATCGGTGAGAAAGGCGCAGATCTTATTAAAGAAGACTGGTTGAAGGGTAATCGGTGATGTCAACATAAGTAACGTGAAAACACGGAAGTGTTAGACTGATGTTTCTATAGGTTCAATTAAGACTTGCTCGAGTGTACGAATACGAGCGTGCTATGTAAATAGTAGTAAACGAAAGAAAGTTTCCGTGTTATTTATTACTTTAGTAACGTGACTATTAATTCTTGTAACTCGTTAATTTTATTACTGATTATATTATGTCAGTGTACAATGATTCCCGATTGTGTTGTAACATTTAAAAGGTGAACGCACACTAGTTCGCGCCGAACGAGCCGAAGTCAACGAAATACCAGCGGGGTTTAGTTTGGTCAAGTTAAAAGATTATCGTCTCTCGTCGGCGATTGTCAAAATAAGAAAAGCTAGGCTAAATACAATAAAACGAAACTATTAATCGTTGTAACGAATATCGTCTGTGCGACGACACGTTTGATCATTATCATCAATACTCTCATTTTGGTGAAATTAACCTAACTTTTATTATTTTACCAATCGTCGACGAGAGACGATTATCGTTTTAACTTGCCCAACCTAACCCCACTGATGGTCTCGCACATCAATCCGTGTCGAACGACTCGATCGCGCCGTGATAAATATATAGAGCACGCTGCTAATTTATTGAACACATTTTATGCGGCTTACTATTGCGTTTATTTTGGTTTTGATTTTAGAACTTTATTTTATTATACCGACGTTTCGAGAGCTTTGCAGCCATCGTGGTCACTCGAAATGTAGGAATAATAATACGATAGTAAGCCGTAAAATAAAATTTGTTTAATTCTTTAAATTGTTCCTCTCGTTGCGAGCAGACTAGTTGGTGTTCACCTTAAAATAGATAGTAATAATATTAACAGTTACGTTAACTTCAGTGTTAATAAGTATTACTTAATTAATCTTTATTTAAGAGTGCCATAATACTCAATCATTATTGTTTTAACGAGTCGCGAGCGACATCCTGACTTTTTAAAAAATTATAACTCGACATATGACAACAACCCACTTGATGTTAAGCCGGGGTGTGGTCCAAGAATGGATGTCACTGCTACTACAATTTAAAACTGTGAGTAGCAATTACATCCTCTATGTGGCCTAGTTGGAACCGGCAACTTACAAGCTGATCGCGAAACGCGACCAAATCACTTCAAGGTCTGTATACCACTCTTTGTGCCTGATGGTAAGCAAGTGCGCCGCCGACTGACAATACCGTTTTACTTTACGGTTGCTCCAGACGCCGTCTCTATGTCAGCCAAAGGTGCTTTAATTTTCTACTTCGTTATTCTAAGGAGTTGGTATTTCAATAGTCATCCTTAAAATAAAATGAACAATACACCTTGTACCTTGTAAGTACCTTGTAGTACATGGTACAGTACCTTGTAAGTGTGTAAGTGGGTGGTAAGATACGCGTTGTTATTTTTATTTTTTATTGTGACTCGACATATGACAGCACCCCGCTTGATGTTAGGCTGTAGTATGGTCCATGAATAGATGCCACTGCTACTACAATACAATAACTGTGAGCAATCACATCCACTATGCCGACCTAGTTGGGACCGGCAATTTACAAGCTGATCTTAGTCACGTCCATTCATGGACTGCACTCTAACTTAAAATCAGGCAGGGTGCTGTCATAATATGTCGAGCTTCGCTTAAAGAAAATAGTTTCTTTAAGCGAAGCGTAAATAATCACTTCAGCCCCCCTAGCACGGCAATCCAAGAAGCAAGATAAAGAACTGCAAGGAATATTATTGTTACTCATTTTAAATAACGTATTAGGCCGGCACATCAACATGATAAAAATAATATTTATTAAAGTATTCAACGTTTTTTTATCTAAATATTATAAATATTTGTTAATAAAAAAAAAGAGATGGATATTTGCTTCGGGTCTGGTTATCAAAGAGTGGTAGGCAGCGGTACCCAGTCTGCCGATCCGGGGTAGTACCACCACTTACAAGTATACAGACCGTGAAGTGATTTGGTCACGTTTCGGGATCAGCTTGTAAGTTGCCAGTTCCATCTAGGACGGCATAGTGAATGTGATTGCTACTCACAGTTATTGAATTGTAGTAGCAGTGACATTCATTCATGGACCACACTTTGGCCTAACATCAAGCGGGGTGCTGTCATATGTCGAGTCACAATAAAAAAAATTATATATATATTTTCTTTTTAATATATTCCTATTAAGTTATTTAAAATGAGTTGGAATGATATTCCGTGCAAGTCTTTATTGCACGGAGTCTTTATTGTGCTTCTTTGATTGCCGTGCTAGGGGGGCTGGCCGGCATCGACTGAATAAGTTTTATCAGTTGTCGGCGCTTTTAAACCTCTTCTTGCTTGCCATCAGGCACGAGGTGGTAACGAAACAACTAATAAAATGTAAAACTCTATGGACCCAGTTGCCAATCAAATTGTCACGCCTTTTTCCCACAGGGATAGGCAGAGACAATGGAGCGCCACTTGCCACGATCCTGACACAACTCCCTCGCTTCCTTCACATTCACAATTCTCTTTATACAAGCTCTATGGTTATGGGCACTAGGCAACCTAGTTTTTTTGAGGATGTCTTCGATTTGGTCGGTGAAAACCCTCCTCGGCCTGCCTTGTTTAACGTATCCATTTATATGAGATATATAAATTCCTTTCGTCAATCTACTTTTACTTGTAAATAATTGTAAAATATTATTGTAATTATATTGTACCGTATGTAAATAAGAGATATTCTTTCATTTATATTGAAGGAACAATTTGTTATGAAATATATTGAAAAAAAGTAAATGTTACCAATTTATTTCAACGTTGTTTTATTTCCTTAATAATTATGTTAAGCTGGAGTGCAGTCCATGAAGGGAGACGACTGCTATCAAAGGTCAATAACTGCAAGTAACAAATGCCTTTCTAGTTAGAACAGGCAACTTTTAAACTGATCCCGAAACGCGACCAAGCCACTTCACGGTCTGTATACTTGTAAGTGGTGGTACTACCCCGGATCGGCAGACTGCGTCGGTATTGAGCCAATTTTGTTTTTATTTTATTAACATCCGACTCCGATCTCGATTTGCTCCGATTGGCACTGGAAAGTCCAAGAGGCCCAACGACTGATACAAACGAATTCAGTCTACGGTTGCCTCAGTCGCCGTCACTATGCCAGTAAAATGTACTGAAGCTTCAATATACAGAAAGGAAATAAATTTTGTATAAATAGTCATTTATATCTCTTAAATATAATCGACTAAAACATAAAGGGAGTAATTTTTATTTTATTTTTTATTGTGACTCGAGATCTGACCTCGACCCGCCTGATGATAAGCAAGAGGAGGTCCAAGAGTGACGACGAGTGAAAAAACCGAGTCAGTTCTACCTCAGCTACCTCAGCCGCCGTCATTATTTCCCGGCTATTTCATCCCGTGAAATGACTCAGTCGCGTTTTAGAATAAGCTTCAAAGTTGCAGACTTGACTTGAAGTTCAGCAGAAATGTTCTTGTCAAAGTCCAATTATATTATCAACTTTATTTATTTAAAATTAGGACTGCAGCGCTATCTTTCGCAATCAAAGAAAAACATTCTTCATTGAATATGAAAAACAACACAGCAACTAGTTCCATAAATACTCAGGAGATGGCGTACCTTAAATGTAAAATATCGACCACTAATTTCAAGTACAAAATTAAAATAAATAATACCTAAAATAATTATATATTTGTAATAAACAATTTTAAAATGCCTATAAAAATTAATCAACCAATTAATCGAATTGTCACGCCTTTCTCTCACGGGGATAGGCAGAGACAACGAAACGCCACTTGCTACGATTCTGACACAACTCCCTCGCTTCCTTCACGTATTTTCACGATCCTATCATCTCGCGCTTTATGTATTTCAAATCATGGTTTCAAATAAACTATTTCTTTCATCCTCCACACTATTCAGCCGGCATAGTGACAGCGACTGAGGCAACCGTAAAGACTCGCTTTTTACAGTCATCGGCATTCTTGGACCTACTCTTGCTTATCATCAGGCGGGTCGAGGTCAGATTTCGAGTCACAATAAAATATATAAGATAAAAAACTACGCATGTGCAAAATAAGCAATGCAGCCCCCTAGCTTTCTTATAAAACATTTATCCCTTCATTAAGCTTTAAATTTCTTAATCATTAAAAGATCAGAATCGCTCGAAGAACCGACAACCGATGGGGAAGAAAGGTTTTAGAGTGCGACCACAAACCGGAAGACGCAGCGTAGGTAGGCTTCCTACTAGGTGGACTGACGACATAGTGAAAGTCACGAGTAACCAGTGGATGCAACTGGCATCTTGTCGTTCGGAATGGCTTTCTAAAGGGGAGGCCTATGTTTAGTAGTGGACGCCTTCTGGCTGATTATGATGATGAAAAGATGAGACCTAATATAAATTAAATAATAAATGAAAATAATCACACTAGATGAAACAGGAAAAGGGTTCAACCTAAACTCCTCTAATGACAATCAATCAAATTGTCACGCGTTTTTCCCACGGGAATAGGCAGAGACAACGAAGCGCCACTTGCTACGATTCTGACACAACTCCCTCGCTTTCTTTACATCCACAATTCTCCTCATAGGTCTAAGTTTAAGGGCACTAGGCAACCTAGCTTTCTTGAGGATGTCTGTTTATTGACCCTCCTGAGCCTGCCTGGTTTAACGCATCCATCCACATCAAATTTATAAATTGCTTTCATCAATCTACTTTCACTCATCCTTTCCATGTGCCTAAACCATCGAAGCATCCCTTTGTCAATCCTTGTCACTACATCTTCTTTCAAACCACAACTATCACATCTAATAACAATAAATCATATAATTTAAAACAGGAATTTAAAATCAATGAATAGACCAAACCTAATACACGTCATTCAATTAATTTGAGTCCTATTAATAGATATATAAAAAAATATGTATATATAAATGGATTTTCCATATTTAATACGTCATATTGTAGCAATAATGTATATATATCACAGATACGGTTTGTTACACGTTGGCCAATCTGTTTGGTCACAAACTCTGTGTCTAAAATCTAAATATCATGTTATTTTTTGGAGCACAGTAAACATTATCATAAATAGACTTTAGAATCACTTTAATTGCTAAAAAAAAGTGTAAACGCTATTTATTTTTGTGATATTTTTTTACATTTCTATTCTAAGCTACTTGCTTGTATCATAGAAACAGGACAACCAAAGTATCAAATATACAATGATACCGGCAAGCAAAACCGAACCCGTGCTCTAGGTTAGCGTAACCTGCCACTACACCACGGTTTATTATTATATTACAATAATATTTTTTAATTATTAATGTGAATTTGAATGTGAGGGAAGTAAAGTGTCAGGATCGTGGCAAATGGCGCTCAATTGTCCTTGCCTATCTTTGTGGAAAAAAGGCCTGACAATTTGATGGATTGATATTATTATTGACAGCAACCTACGTGATGTTAGGCTAGTAAATCCATCGATGTTTAAAAAATGATCACATGATAATAATGAGAAATCATAGTTGAGTAAATCAATATATTTTATGTAAATTTAAAAATTCAAAGTCATTTATTCATTTGGTTTTTACAAACACTTTTTTTTTTTTTACAGACACAGAAACGTCATTAAGAAAGAGTGAGGGGACTCTACCGAGTGTTCGGAAAGGCTACAGACTGAGAAGAACACTCAAGAAACTCCAGTCCGGCTTTTTTCAACTTAGTCTTATATTCTATTACATCTTTTTTTATCTTGGGAACTAGCAATTCATTCACTGCCAAGCAGCCTTGTCGTCAAAGAAATCTCTAATGCTATAGTAAGCCTTTTGGCACAATTTAAGTTTATTGATTTTTTTGAATTTATTAACTGTAAGATCAGGCACATTACTTGGCAGTGTATTATACATACGGATACAGTTGCCAGCGAAAGAATTACTTATTTTGTGGAGCCTATATGTGGGCACAGCGAGTTTATCTTTGTATCTTAAATTAAAATGTAACAATCATGTTTAAAGAAGCACTAGATCAATAATACCTTTTTCCTTGCTAAATCCTATTCTGTATCATGTTTTTCCTGCAAACTCTTCTATTTCGTCCCGCCATCTTGTGCTTTGTCTACCTCTTTTTCTAAGGTTGTGACGAGAACACCATTCTGTACTAGTTTTTCATCGCTACTATTACCGAAATATGGCCACAAATGTGGCATTTTTTAAAGTCAAACGGGGATTAACAGAACAGACAATGACCGCTTAATTATACAAAAAAATATAAACAAAAAGTGCAACGGACTGCGTAGTTATTATAAAAACCTGGTCTTTTTATTCCTATAAATCTGTTTAGAATTTAAATATAACGATTAAAATTTGTGAAGCTATTTGCGATGACGTTCAGAATATAAAGTCATGTGCTCATTACCGTAGAGCTTGTATGAAGAGAATGATTTGAGGGAAGCGAAGGGAGTTGTGTCAGGATCGTGGCAAGTGGCGCTTTATTGTCTTTGCCTATCCCTGTGGGTAAAAGGCGTGACAAATTGATTTGATTTTGCTTATTAGGCGCAGATAGTCGAAATCTAAAGAGACATATTATTGAAATACTTATGTTCAGCAGTGGGCGTCTTCTGGCTGATGATGATGACGAGTTTAACTAATGTGGCTGCAAACAGGCGTGGACGAACGGTCAGAGATTGTTTTGTTGCGCGTAAAGTCCCGGGTTCGATTCCCGGTCAGAGTGAATATTTGTTTCATAGATTTTATTTGTATATAATATCTAATAATTATATTAAATATTGCAAATATTTGTTAATAAAAAAAAAGAGATGGATATTTGCTTCGGGTCTGGTTATAAAAGGGTGGTAGGCAGTCTGCCGATTCGGGGTAGTCGCGTTTGGGGATCAGCTTGTAACTAGACCGGCATAGTGGATGTGTGATTGCTAGTAGATGCAAGCGGATGTCATATGTCGAGTCACAATAAAAAATATTAAAAAAATAATAGCTTTTTGATTGTAGCTCTACATATGATTGCACAATTGTGGATGTGAAAGAAGCGAAAGAGTATGCCTAGTTCGTAAATAAAATTCGTTCTGTCTATCCCTGTTAAAATTGAAGCGTGACAAATGATGATAAAAAAAATATCTATCCCATTTCAAAAGCCATTTCAAATATATTTCTACTAAAAAGTATGTTTTAAATTTAAAACCAAAAGATAACCCTAAATATAATATTATTAAAATACAATGAAGATATACAATTATTTCTTCAATGATAAAATTAGGGCATAAACCGTGACCTAAATGTATTCAAGTTTAACATGAAATGACCTACAGTAACTTGAATTCTCTTAAAAAAGCCTATACATACATTTTTTTAATGAAACGTCAATTATCTTTATTTTGTTTCTTTTATCCGTGTGTACGCGAACTCCTCTACAACGGCTGGCTTGATTTTAATTAATTTAATTTCTTTATTTACATTTCTATACTAAGCTACTAAAGTGCTTGTATCATAGAAACAGGACAACCAAAGTACATAATATATCAAAGATACATTGGTACCGGTGGGTGGTCTAATGATTTATTTGTGTGTTTAAACAGGTCCCTGGATGGTTTAGATTCACAATTAGACCCGGTGAGAATTCAGATAGTTTCTTTGTAGAGGCTGTGTAAATGAGAAGAAAAAAAGCCACGCATGTGCCCTTAAGCAGCATAAATATTAAATATTACAAATAAAAGCTATGAAACAAATATTTGCTCCGACCGGGAATCAAGCCTGGGACTTTACGCGTAAGAAGTTGGTGTGCAAACCAATTGGCCACGCCTGTCGTCAACCAATCAATGGGGTAGTTTCTAAATTATAATACAAGAAGCCTACTACCAACTTTTAAAAACAAGCATGTTTCAAGACAGTACTGTTTGAAGTATAAAAAAAGATAACTCAATTTCGTACCACCATCTCTTATTTGCAATTTTGTTTTATTCCTTCAAATTCATTCATACATTCGCATAGAGTTTACGTTTAGAAACGTATTGCTACTGCATTTGAATATTAAAACCTAATATTATCTTTTGTATTTACAGCGCTTTGGAAGAATGAATATTTATGTGACGTCACTAAACTGCCAATACTAATTTTATTCAAATAAGCACGCGCGGAGTACTGTTCGCATCTCTGGGACGGCTCTGCCAAGTATCTTCTCAATGCCCTGGATTCATTGCAGGTCTGAGCTGTCCGAATCATAGGAGATGCAGAGGTCACACGAACTCTGGAGCCCCTGCAACTACGCAGAGACATAGCGGCTCTGTACGTCCTCTATCGCCTATACCACGGAGAATGTTCCGAGGAGCTCTTTAACCAGCTCTTTAAGCATCCGCATTTTGTCGACCGAATCGGCAGTCGAACTAAAAGGATCAGTGCGTCTTTTCTTTGTAGAACAATTGACAAGTGGAATGCTTTGTTTCTACTGAACAACGACTGAAACAATCTAACTCGTTTCAGTCGTGGTCACTCTTGGATCTCCTCCTGCTTATCCTCAGGCGGATCGAGGTCAAATGTCGTGACACAATAAAAAAACATATTAACGTACGAATTGACATTTGTCAATTAAAACAATAATGCTAAAAGAAATGGTGGTACGCCCGCAGATCTATTAGAAACAAGGATTGTATATCTTCTAAATTATTAGGCGACCGTGGTTACGCAAACCGAGAGCACTAGTTCGAGACCACCCACCGGTACCAATGTATCTTTGATACATGTACTTTGGTTGTCCTGTTTCTATGATACATGCACTTAAGTAGCTTAGTATAGAAATGTAAAAAAACATTTAGTAATAAACAACAAAGGATTACATTTGCAACATTGCAAAAATTACCTCACAAATTACATGCACAATTAACAATGAGCGGTAATTATTCATTGAATAATAAATAGTAATTCTAGATCAATTATTTTTGTGTAATGCTTACGAGATAAAATGGCCGTGGTCTACTAGTATTAAATAATTTAGCACAAAATATGTTTATGTATGTTTATTTTTACCTACACATATGTATATGTATAGCTAGGTTGCCTAGTGCCCATAACCATAGAGCTTGTATAAAGCGATTTATGAATGTAAAGAAAGCGAGGGAGTTGTTTCAGGATCGTGGCAAGTGGCGCTCCATTGTCTCTGTTCATCTCTGTGGGGAAAAGGCGTGACAATTTGATGGTTATGTGTAGAAGTCAGCTAATTAGGTAATTATAAACAACAAAATCTTATTTATGAAATAAACAAATTTTATGCGGCTTACTATCGCGTTTATTTTGGAAACGTCGGTATAATAAAATCAAAACCAAAATAAACGCGATAGTAAGCCGCATAAAATTTGTTTAATTCATTAATCAATGTTCGCGCAAAATCTAAGAAAATACTATACTATAATTGCAAAAAAAAACATTAGAAATACAAAATAATGCTGCATCAAAGGACCTCCAGAGTCACATCGAAGGTCCTGCTCATTAATAATTCTACAATCGTATTAAATCTATCAAACGCCAGACCTAGTCTGTACACGCCAGAGGAATGCTAAAAAGATCTATTGTTTCCAAGATTATTTAATGGATCTCTATCAAGTTTATTATCTTTTTGAAACCAGATACTTCATAGTCACACAGTCATGTTTTTTTTTTTTATTGTGACACGACCGTTGACCCGCCTGATGATTAGCAAGAGGAGATCCAAGAGTGACGAGAACTGAAACAACCGCGTTAGTTAACGGCTGCCTCAGCCGCCGTCACTATGCCGGCCAAAGGTGCTTCTTTAGCTTGTGTTTTTCATAAATATTAATGTGTAATAATGGTGGAATTGTTATCCAGTAATAATTTTTAAGTTGATCAAGTATAAACAAGTAATTTAAAGTTGTGAAACGTGTTTCTTCATGTTCCCTCCAAGACTCCTTCTGAAGTTTTAGTAAAGGCTTTCCGCCGCTTTACTAAAGCGATCATCATCAACCTCACTATCATCATCATCATTTGATGAATCACTCGCGTGGTTCATGTTCATCTTTACTTGACAATGTATCAACATTGAACCATATATTTTTACTTTGACACTGGCAAGTTAAATACTAAAGCCATAAACAAGAAGAAAGAAAAAATACTACAACTGTATATTTTTTTGTGGCTCACATCAGCATCCTGCCTAATGGTAAGCTGGAGTGCGATCCATAAGTAGAAAGGACTGTCACCACAGTTTAATAACTGTGTGTAACAGTCAAATTCACTATACCGGCCTAGTTGTAACCGGCAATTTACAAGCAGATTCAGGGACGCTTCTGTATAATTGTAAGTGGTGGTACTATACTGGATCGGATCGGCAGACTCGTCACCACTGCCAACCACTCTTTTGCTAATTATTATCACAGTCATAAAAAAGGAGGAGGTTCTCAATTCGACTTTTTTGTATTTATAACTCGATAACTCATATAAAAATGACAGACGGAAATAAAAATAAATATATATTCCAAACAGTTAAACCTATAGTCAATTGGAAACTATAGTCAAAAATTTATTTTTTTAATTAAAAGTAACCCATGTTACTCCTAGTACCTCCAAAAATAAAAACCGTAACGAACAAACTCACATTCACATTTATAACAATAGTAGGATATGCATTAGTAACAGAAGAAAATAACAATAACGAAAAATGTCAAACAGCTGAAAGTATAGTCTATGGAAAGTATAGTGTATAGTCTCCATAGTACAGTTGATTGGATTAGATGTTGACGTGACTGACGGTAATACAGTGCGATGGTATTATAGTACTCAGGGTTTGAACCAACTCCTTGTACCTATTTTTATAAAAGGAAAAATAAAATTTTGCCAAACAACTTTTTTATTTTTCGTAATTTTTTTATTATTTTTTATTAAAAAGTATTTTATGTTACTTCTGATACCTCCAAGAATATGTGTACAAAATTTCATGATGATCGGTTGAGCAGTTTTTGCGTGAAAGCGTAACAAACAAACGGACATTCATATTTATAATAATAGTAAGATAATAATAATAATTTGTTTTCAATTCTCAACAGCTTGATATATTTTATTTAGTTTACCCAAAATCAATTTCTAAACGCACGCAATTTTGTATGGGAAAATGTTTTTATTTTATTTTATTTATTATAAAGGATTTTTTCAAAAAAAAGTAGCCTAAGTTACTCCTTATTACATTAGCTATCTGCCAATAAAAGTCCCATCAAAATCGGTCCAGCCATTCCAGAGATTAGATTCCGGAACAAACAGACAGACAGACAAAAATTGTAAAAAATGTTATTTTGGTGTATGTACCGTATATATATTCATATACATGTATTAAAAAACGGTTATTTCAATATTACAAACAGACACTCCAATTTTATTATATGTATAGATTGTGGAGCGACATATGACATCTTCCCTCCCACATGATTTTAAGCTGGAGTGCTGTCCATGAATGAAGGCGACTCCTACTATAGTTATTTACATTGCAAGTATCGGTCGTATCCACTATGTCGGCCTAGTTGTAACCGGCAACTTACAAGCTGATCCCGAAACGCGACTAAGTTACTTCACGGTCTGTATACTTGTAAGTTTTGGTACTACCCCGGATCGCCACACTGGGCACCACTGCCTACTACTTTTACGACTTCTCGATTACCACTGTAATAGGCACAGACTGGGCCCTAGATTATTGTGAATTCATATTATGTTGTATATAGCGCTTCATTGTCTCTATCTATCTCTGTGGGGAAAAGGCGTGACAATTTGGTTGGTTGATTGTTTCATTGATGTTCAGCAGGTAATTTTTTTTAACATTTCTATACTAAGATACTAAAAATGCTTATATCACAGAAACAGGACGACCAACGTAAACATAACAAAGATACATACTGTACCAACAATCACGTATGGTTAAGGCAAACGGAAATACAAGAAATGCAAACCAAATTGATAGAACTAAATACATTAAGAATGGAAAAATTCGATGACTCACGTATGTATTCGAGTGAAAAATGTATTATTCGATTTATTCGAATGGTTATGGAATGAGATATGAGTTGCTTACCAAAATTTCGAATACATTTAATTTTAAGGAGTGTATGTGGAGTGACAAAAGCGGATGGAATGTGGAATAGCACAATTCGCAATAGATGTGGTTTGAAAGAATATATAGGCAGTGACAAGGATAGACAAATGAATGCTTCAATGGTTTGGGCACATGGAAAGGATGGGTAAAAATAGATTGACTAAAAGAAATATAAATCCTATGTAGATGGATGCGTTAAGGCAGGCCTAGAAGCGTGTTTTCGGACCAAATCGGACACAACCTCAAGAAAGCTGGATAAGTGGCCTAAGTGCCGATAACCGCAGAACTCTTATGAAGAGATGTGAGGGAGTTGTGTCAGGATCTTGGCAAGTGGCCATCTTGGATTAGGCAAATCGAGGCCAGATGACGCGTCTCAATAAAAAAACAAATGGATTCATAACAAAACCCAAATAACCAAAGAGCATTTGTAAAGATAATGTGGATGTGAAGAAAGCAAGAGAATTGATGACAGCGCTCCGCCTGATGGTAAGCCGGATTGCGGTCAATAAATAGAGGTGACTGCTACTACAGGTAATAACTGGCTTACAAGCTGATCCCGAAATGCTACTTAGTATCTTTACGGTCTGTACAATTTTAAGTCATCTTTGCCTTATCCCTGTGATGATTATTGCATGAAATTATTTATGGATAGAATAAGGAATATAGCACATTGCGTGATAGATGTGGTTTGAAAGAAGATGTAGTGACAAGGATTGACATAGGAATGCTTCGATGGTTTGGGCACATGGAAAGGATCAGTGAATGTAGATTGACAAAAGGAATTTATAAATCTGATGTGGACAAATGCGTTAAACAAGGCAGGCCCAGGAGAGTGTTTTCCGACCAAATCGGAGACATCCTTAAGAAAGCTAGGTTGCCTAGTGCCCATAACCACAGAGCCTGTATGAAGAGAATTGTGGATGTAAAGAAAGCAAGGGAGTTATGTAAGGATCGTGGTAAGTGGCGCTCCCTATCTCTGTCTATCCCTATGGGAAAAAGGCGTGACAATTTGATTTTTTGATTTGAATAAATTATGGATTCGATATATTCGAATGCTGCATTCGAATGCGTTTTTCAAGAATCGCCTGTCACTATTCCAAATGGGTTTAAAGGCTTAGAAATTAACATTCATGTCAGATAGCGACCTTTGCCCGGGTCACAGTATCTGCTTCATATTCAACTGCCGTTTTAAGGCCGTTCTTATTTATTAAACAAACGATTAATTGTTAATCTGTTTTGTTGATAATTTTTTTTAAGAGTGGTGGTCAGACAATTGTTCATAATTTGACCACCCTGACATCCTTTTTATTTGTGACTTGACATATAAAAGAATATTACAAATAAAATATATCAAATAAAAATTTTATCCGACCAGGAATCGAACTTGGGACTTTACGCATAGTTAACTGGTGAGCTAATAAACGCGCCATGCCTATTGTCGATCTGGGGTAGTACCACCACAGGCTGAGGTCTAAAGTAAAATAAACATAAAAAGTGAAAATGTATTCTAAAAAAAATACATTTCTATACTAAGCTACAAAAGTACTTGTATCATAGAAACAGGGCAACCAAGCTACATATATCAAAGATACATTGGTACCAGCAAGTGGTTTTGAACTCGTGTTCTCGGTATACGGAACCATTGCACTGCCACTACACCACGGTCACCTTAATTATGTTATACGAGTAATTGTGTTTATAATTTCATTTGTTTACAATAAACACAATTTATTGTAAACATTATTGTAAACACAATATAATCTTCACCGTTATTTCAACAATAAGTCGAAAATACCAGACATATTGAATTATTAATATTTAATTAAATTATAGATTAAAATTAAAATCAATAAAATTTTAATGGCAATAAACAGGTAAACAATTAAGTGATGAAATTACTTATTTAATTATGTTTTAGACTAAGAAATGCATTTAGAAATTATTTTATTAAAATCAATCAATCATATTGTCACGCCTTTTCCCACAGGGATAGGTAGAGACGAAGATAGTTGTGTCACGATCTTGACAAAACTCCCTCGCTTCCCTCACATCTACAATTCTCTTCATGCAAGTTCTACGATTATGATTATGGGCACTAGGCAACCCAGCTTTCTTGAGGATGTCCCCAATTTGGTGCGAAAAACACCAATATTTTTTATTTTGTATGAAGAGAATTGTGGATGTGAAGGAAGCGAAGGAGTTGTGAAAGGATCGTGGTAAGTGGTTTGAAATGGAAAAAAAATTAAAAACAAAAAATAATTTAATCTTTTATATTGTTTTGATAATAACTAATGTCTGCGGTTTGAATGTTTGCACTTTTGACATTCACTCATGGAACTTTTCCTTTATTTTTATTTTTATTTAACGCCCAAGTATCGACTTAACACTGTAAACAAAACACTTGACATATATTTGTATTATATTACTAATATTCGTATTAGTTCCACCTGTTGCAAGTGGCGCTGTGTTACGGCTCTAAGATGTAGTGACAAGGATTGACAAGGATTGACAAAGAAATGCTTCGATGGTTTGGGCAAATGTTGAAAGTAGATTGACGAAAGGAATTTATAAATCTGATGTGGACGGATGCGTTAAACAAGGCAGGCCCAGGAGAGTGTTTTCCGACCAAATCGGGTTTTCCGACAAATTTCCGACTAAAGTAAAATAAACATAAAAAGTGAAAATGTATTCTAAAAAAAATACATTTCTATACTAAGCTACAAAAGTACTTGTATCATAGAAACAGGGCAACCAAGCTACATATATCAAAGATACATTGGTACCAGCAAGTGGTTTTGAACTCGTGTTCTCGGTATACGGAACCATTGCACTGCCACTACACCACGGTCACCTTAATTATGTTATACGAGTAATTGTGTTTATAATTTCATTTGTTTACAATAAACACAATTTATTGTAAACATTATTGTAAACACAATATAATCTTCACCGTTATTTCAACAATAAGTCGAAAATACCAGACATATTGAATTATTAATATTTAATTAAATTATAGATTAAAATTAAAATCAATAAAATTTTAATGGCAATAAACAGGTAAACAATTAAGTGATGAAATTACTTATTTAATTATGTTTTAGACTAAGAAATGCATTTAGAAATTATTTTATTAAAATCAATCAATCATATTGTCACGCCTTTTCCCACAGGGATAGGTAGAGACAAAGATAGTTGTGTCACGATCTTGACAAAACTCCCTCGCTTCCCTCACATCCACAATTCTCTTCATGCAAGTTCTACGATTATGATTATGGGCACTAGGCAACCCAGCTTTCTTGAGGATGTCCCCAATTTGGTGCGAAAAACACCAATATTTTTTATTTTGTATGAAGAGAATTGTGGATGTGAAGGAAGCGAAGGAGTTGTGAAAGGATCGTGGTAAGTGGTTTGAAATGGAAAAAAAATTAAAAACAAAAAATAATTTAATCTTTTATATTGTTTTGATAATAACTAATGTCTGCGGTTTGAATGTTGTATTTGCACTTTTGACATTCACTCATGGAACTTTTCCCCTTATTTTTATTTTTATTTAACGCCCAAGTATCGACTTAACACTGTAAACAAAACACTTGACATATATTTGTATTATATTACTAATATTCGTATTAGTTCCACCTGTTGCAAGTGGCGCTGTGTTACGGCTCTAAAGTGCATTTTACAACTATACCATCGGCATGCGGTGCTTGTTCCTACATTAATTTATGGAGTAGCATTAACGCTGTAGAAATGCGGTCATTAAGGAGTGTATGTGGAATGACGATAGCGGTTATAGTAAGGAATAGCTGTGTTGCGCGATAGATGTGGTTTGAAAGAAGATGTAGTGACAAGGATTGACAGAGGAATGCTAAGATTTTGGGCATATGGAAAGGAGATTAACGAAAGGGATTTATAAATTTGATGTGGATGGATGTGTTAAAAATGGTAGGCCCGGGCGGGTTATTGCCGACCAAATCGGAGATAATAATTACGTTTCTGTTCTTTATTGTCACTTTAAAGAACGACAATTGCTCCTTTAAACGTTATTTTTAAAATTTTGGGATCAGCTGGATAGATGCCGGCTCCAACTAGGCCGGCATAATGGATGTGACTGCTACTTACAGTTATTGAATTGTAGTAGAAGTGACATCCATTCATGGACCACAATCGAGCTTAATATCAAGCAGGGTGCTGTCATATGGCGAGTCAGAAAAAAAATATGCAGTAGAGATTAATGCTATTAGGCATTCTCTAACAACGAACATACAAATAAAACAAACAAGTGGTCACGTGACCGCGATGGCTGCAAAGCTCTTGAAACGTCGGAATAATAAAAAAATGTAAAATCAAAACCAAAATAAAGGCGATAATAAGCCGCATAAAATTGGTTTCATTTATTAACCAATGTTTGCGCAAAATCTAAGAAAACAGATACTCGTTTTTACTGCTTCAAAACCATGATTAGGTCAATTATAATGTATAGATTAATCTGGGAGAAAAGCCTAAAAACATATGACGTATTTGCGTCACACACATTCATAATAAGGGTATTTCCATGAAGACGACGGAACCGACATTAGTTGCGGTTTTATTAAAAAATATGATAATAAAGAATATAAATACGCGCAGTTAAAAACATAGAAACTAATGTCGTATGCAAATTTTAGTACGGATTTAGTTTTGTATGAGTCAAAATCATAGATTTGACGAATTATTAGTTTTGCTATGATTTTCTGGGTTTTCTCACATTACACAGAATTGTATGAGTAAGTTACAAGATTATTATAATGTATTGATATTCTATATTCGGTGCTAATTTATTCGCGTTTTGCGTTATAATATATATTTTTTATTGATAGGCTTTTTTAAAAACTAAGGCATCAGTAAGTTAAATATGTTTTTGTTACCGTAAGTTGAAAATAACCGAGTCACTACGTTTGTTTTTATTTTTTGCCAATCCTAATTTGTATGAACTGGGTGGATGCGTTAAACAAGGCAGGCCCAGGAGAGTGTTTTCCGATCAAATCGAATATATCCTCAAGAAAGCTGGGTCGCCTAGTGCCAATAACCTCAGAGCCTGTATGAAGAGAATTGTGGATGTGAAGGAAGGGAGGGAGTTATGTAAGGATCGTGGTACGTGGCGCTCCATTGTCTCTGCCTATCTCTGTGGGAAAAAGGCCTGACAATTTGATTGATTGATTAAGCTTCTATCAAGTTAATTGTGGATGTCAGGGAAGCGAGGGAGTTGTGTCAGGATCGTGGCAAGTGGCACCCCATTCTGGGCGTGACAATTTGATTGATTGTTTTATTATCAACCTAAAATGTTGATAATTCGCTTGTCACGCCTTTTTCCCACAGGGATAGGCAGAGACAATGGAGCGCCACTTGCCACGATCCTGACACAACTATTTCGCTTCCCTCAAATCCAAAATTCTTTTCATACAAGCTTTACTATTACGGGCACTAGGCATCCCAGCTCTATTGATGAAGTCAAGAATTCATAATATAATTAACCGAAGAGCACGAGTTCTTTGGCCGGCATAGTGACGGCGACTGGGGCAGCCGTGAACAAACCCGGTTTTCTCAGTCGTCGTCACTCTTGGACCTCCTCTTGCTTATCATCAGGCGGGACGAGGTCAGATGTCGTGTCACAATAAAAAAAAAAGTTCGAAACCACCGGTACCAATGTAACTTTGATATAAATGTACTTTGGTTGTCCTGTTTCTATGACACAAGCACTTTAGTTGCTTAGTACAGGAATGTAAATAAAAAAATAATTTAAAAAAAATTGTACTTTACAATTTATTTTCCTTTTGTGTTTTTCGTTTTGTGTAGACAAGCCACAAGTTAAAAAAAATAGTTACGTAAACAATTAAACAGCCGAAAAATAATAATAAGGAAAACGTGTAGTTTTCGAGTGACGCATCGTTGTGTAGCTTGTCTAACTATAAATGACGCACTTTATCAGTTTATTTAAATGTATGAATGCAAATATTACTAACTATAGTACTATACTTCATCAGCGTGCTACTCCTTTTGTGTCCAACCAGCAATTGAATGACCAATTACAATTGCGTTTTCGGTGTGTTGCATCCATATTTTACATATGCTCGCGTGCGTAAATGCAGTGGAGGAGCGCGTCATTTCGACTTAGACAGACTCTAAAACCTTAAGCTACATAACAGAGACGCCCCCTACATAAACTTGCAAAACTTGATTCCAATATAAAATAGGTGTAAGGCCCTTGTGTTTTTTCCTTTCTTTAAAAAAATTTAAATAACTTTTAATACTTTTTACGCGATTGTGTAGATTAAAAAATAAATCAAGGCGGCCGTGGTGTAGTGGCAGTGCAATGGTTACCAATGTATATTTGATATGTACTTTGGTTGCCCTGTTTGTATGATACAAGCAATTTAGTAGCTTAGTATAGAAATGTAAATAAATGGTCTCGCAAATCAAGAGCTTCCGGTTTAGAGCCACCTGCCGTTACCAGTGTATCTTTGATACATGAACTTTGGTCGTCCTGTTTTTATGATACAAGCTCGTTTATTAACTTAGTATAGAAATGAAAATAATTAAAATATAAACATATTATTATGTTTACAAACTACAAAGTTAACAATGTTTTTTGTTATTCTTAATGAAGAAGATTGTATTTTATTATTTTCCTTTTATTTTATATTTTCTGTCTACCTTTATTCAAGTTCATTAATACTTACGAAAACAAGGAAATAACTTATCTATACAAGCACCCTCACTTTCATGATCCTGACACAACTCTCAATTCACACTTTTATTTATTGTGACTCGACATATTACAGCACCAGCCTGATGATAAGCCGGAGTGCGGTCCATAAACGGTTAAATAACTGTAAGTAGCAGTCACATCCACTATGCCGGCCTAGTTGGAACCGGCAACTTACAAGCTGAACCTAAACGCGACTAAATCACTTCTCGGTCTGTAAACTTGAATGTGGTGGTACTGGTACTACCCTAGATCGTAAAACTGGGTACCACTGCCTACCACTCTTAAACAACCAGACCCGAAGCAAATAATAACCTTTATTTATTGATTAAATATTACAAATGAAACTTATACTTAAAGTCTTTGCTTCGACTGAAAAACGAATCCAGCACTTTGCGCGTGACGGACTGGTGTGTTGATCAATGCATTTATAAAGTCGTGCATTTATTTCATGTATTTTTTGCTCGTTTCAGGAATATAAGGGATATCCCCGAGAGATCCTCTTTCCAAGGGAATTCCCTTCAAACAAGAGACACCCTATGTAAGTAAAAATAAAAATATCGAGTATTATCGAGTCGTTAACAATATTAGTACTTCCACATGGGCCCTAATTTTTTTAATACACGACAGCGAAATAACTTAGCAACGAACTTAAACTGCTTTATCAACGTGACTTCTGTACTGATCTAATTGATAATATGGCCAGCATAGTGACGGCGACTGAGGCAGTCGTCGTCACTCTTGGACCTCCTCTTGCTTACATCAGGCGGGTCGAGGTCAGATGTCGTGTCACAATATATTTATTTACAAAAAAAAAAGAAAAAAAATATATATATATTTATGGCGAAGGAAATGCCGTGAAATTGCGTTGATATTTGGAATTCTCGCAGGTACCCAATCAACGTGGTTACCTTTTCAATAATTGTTTATTGTGACCCGACATAAGACAGCACCCCGCCTGATGTTAATCTGAAGTGCGGTCCATGAATGGAGGCGACTGCTATACAGTTATGACTGAAAGTAACAGTCGCATCCACTATGCTAGCCTAGTTGGAGCCGGCAACTTACAATCTTTCTGTATTATGATGTAAGAGTATTATTAACACGTGTATAATCGTAAATTATATACAGTGTAACCTCTTTATAACGTTATTCTTTATAACGATAAACTCTCTATAAAGGTAGAAGTCAGCACAACTTGGTGTGTTCGTGTTAAAACCGATATACAGTGTAAACTCTTTATAACGAAACTTTTTTTATATTTTTTATTGTGACTCGACGTATGACAGCACCTTGCTTGATGTTAAGCCAAAGTGTGATCCATGAATGAATGTCACTGCTACCACAATTCAATAACTGTAAGTAGCAATCACATTCACTATGCCGGCCTAGATGGAACCGGCAACTTACAAGCTGATCCCGAAACGTGACCAAATCACTTCACGGTCTGTATACTTGTAAGTGGTGGTACTACCCCGGATCGGCAGACTGGGTACCACTGCCTACCACTCTTTGATAACCAGACCCGAAGCAAATATCCATCTATTTTTTTTTTATTAACAAATATTTGTAATATTTAATATTATTAAATATTACAAATAAAAGCTATGAAACAAATATTAGCTCCGCCCGGGGATCGAACCCGGGACTTTACACGCAACTAAATCGTTCGTCCACGCCTGTCGTCAAAAAACTCAAGGGATTACACTGTATGTATTTGTTCACTCCATAATAACGACGAAAAATGCTCAGTCCCTTGAGTTTCGTTATAAAGAGTCTACACTGTATTTAAAAGGAAGTAAAAAACGAAATTTACTTAACTAATTAAGTTGACAAATTATTCTAAACGACCTAGAGACGAATGTTTTAAAAGCAATAGACCGAGCCTACTCAAATATCAATTTGCACTGACATCGGTTTTTGTTTAATTAAATATAGTTTAAGTTAAAAAAAAAGGCACTTAACTCAAAATCATACGTTTTATGAAATAAAAGATTTATACAGTTCACTATTGCGTTTTTACATTATTAAAAACTCATGACAGAGACGCATTCTCTATCTTTCTCTTTTCTATGATTAAACTAAACGTGTTTGTTTGTGTCCTATATAAAAAACAGGACGACCAGAGTACATATATTGTATTATACATTGGTACCGGCATGTACGAGTAAGAGTTATTTCGCACGTTTCGAAGGCTTTGACGAGGTAAAGTAAAAACAGTTTTTGAGATTAAGATCGTTGTGATTAGAACGGTTGGTCAAGTTTTTCATAGTGACGGCGACTGAATAAACCGGTTTTGCCAGTCGTTAGCGTTATTGGATTGCTTATCATCAAGCAAGTCAAGCAATTGTCTCTGCCTATCCCTGTGGGGAAAGGCGTGACAATTTGATTGATTAATTGACATATGTACCTATGTGTGTAAAATATGTATCAATAGTAGTTTTGCCTATCTGCATAAGGCCAGCCGTATGTACGAGTAATTATGGTACTAAAAACTTTTTAATAAATAATCATCGGTCATCGCGCATTTGGATTCCACCCGGACTTAACCTTGTTACTTTTTTCTTCATAAAATCTCTATGACGTCCAAAATGGAGGCCCAATGTGGGGAAGTGCATACATTAGTTGGTAATTGCACCTTTTTGTCCACGTTCAATAGCAAAGTGCTCACACAATTCCAAGTTAGAGATACGGACAGTTGGTGGTAATTTGCCCAATCAATCTACAGACCGTAAAGTGACTTTAGTCGTTTACACAACTCAATCAATCAATCAAAATATCACGCCTTCATTCCACACTTGCCACGATCCTGACACAACTCCCTGGCTTCTTTCACATCCACAATTCTCTTCAAACAAGCTCAAGTGCAGAATTATTTAGGTACCTATTTTATAAAATTCATACTTTTATTTCCTAGATTTACTTAAGTCAAGATCAAGTTTTATGCCTTAGGCATTTACTATCAGTTACTTTGGGAGATATATCCGGTGATTCCTTAGTGTAGGAAGTGAAAGAAAGGATCAGTTTTAAATATGAAAAGTAAATAGATATAATATTATTTATATAAATTACATATACATAAATACATATAAATATATAATATAATATAAATACATATTATGTACTGTCAAATATGTAAATAACAGAATCAGATTTATGTGCAGTCAAGTCAACAAATTGCCTGGCTATTCCACAAGAATTGACTAAGGGGTCGTCCATGAATTACGTGAGATGTTTAAGGGTCGAGTCAAATCTCATCTAATCTTACGTTGGAGAGAGAGGGAGGTCTCGGCAAATATCACGCAATGTTTTTTCTGATTGACACAAAAAAAAATACTATTTTGTGGATTCTCCATGGACTGAATTAAAGAAGTTCTATTATTAAATTTTTATTACACATATAAAAAAAGCACGAAGCAATTTTTTTCTTTTTACAATACGCGTTTACGTAAGAAACCCACATTTTGAAAAATCTCACGTGATCAATTGGGGTATGGGGGAGGGGGTTAAATAAAATCTCACGACATCTCAACAGGGGGGCGGGGGCGACAGAAATTTTAAAAAACACCTCACGTAATTTATGGACGCCCCCTAAGGTAAAATAAGAAGGAATCGCCACTGTACAGGATGCTGACACCATTCTTAATTACTCATGTATCACATATCAACAGTAATTATTATAGTTTTAAGAGCATAATAATAATTACGAGCAATCATTTCACCTTAAACCCAAGATCATGGCTAAATTAAACAATGTAACAAAATGAATCCCTATAAAAATTAATTTTCTTATAATTTATGAAGATATAAAATTAATTAACGACCAGAATTTTATTATTAATAAAATAATTATATATTTTTTTAATAGGACGTGACATCTGACCTTGACCTGGTAAGCAAGGAGAAGGCCAAGAGCGCCGACGACTGAGACAAAAAAACCGTTTCATTTTATAGTTACCTCGGCTGCCTTTACTATGCCAACCAAAAATCAAAGATTATATGATGGAGTAAACTCGAAATATGACAGCACCCTGATTGAAGTTAAGCTGTAGTGTGGTCCATGAATGAATGTCACTGCTAATACAATTCAATAACTGTGAGTAGCAATCACATCCACTATGCCGGCCTAGTTGGAAGCGGCAACTTACAAGCTGATCCCGAAACATGACCAAATCACTTCACAGTCTGTATATTTGTAAGTGGTGGTACTACCCCAAATCGGCAGACTGGGTACCACTGCCTACCACTCTTTGATTACCAGACCCAAAGCAAATATTCTTCTCTTCTTTTATAAGCAAATAGCCACCAATAACCCGCCTAAACAATTTAATTAAACAAATATCTACATAAATATTTTTATAACAATTTTCTACATATCTATATATAATCAACTAATTGGAATGTCTTTATATTGTGAATTATGCAACAAAGTTGACACATAATCGCAATACAATTAATTTTAAATTAAAATCATGTTATTCAAACAACATATTCAACTTCAACAATAATTATTTTTTACATTTCTATACTAAGCTACAAAAGTATTTGAATCATAGACAACAACAACAAAAAAAAATTGATCCTTTGTTTCGAAATCGGCATGTGAATAGTGATTAGGTAACAAGCGGGGTGCTGGTCATATGTCGAGTCACAATTTAAAAAAAGTATTCAAAGTGTTGAAATATCGTAAATATGAAATGCATATCGGGATCACATTTAGGTTGACTATTAATAGTCTCGATTTTTTCTGCAATAATAGACATTACAGCAGCACTATCATCATCGGGAGATACTTTACGTTTCTTTGCAGTAACACAGGCTCGAAGCCGACTGAGCGCACGCGGCTGCCGTCAGCTATGAATTTTTTTTTTTTATTGTGACTCGACATATGACAGCACCCCGGTTGCTGTTAATCCGAAGTGTGGTCCATGAATGAATGTCACTGCTACTACAATTCAATAACTGTGAGTAGCAATCACATCCACTATGCCGGCCTAGATGGAACCGGCAACTTACAAGCTGATCCCGAAACGTGACCAAATCACTTCACGGTCTGTATACTTGTAAGTGGTGGTACTACCCCGGATCGGCAGACTGGGTACCACTGCCTACCACTCTTTGATAACCAGACCCGAAGCAAATATCCATCTCTTTTTTTTTTATTAACAAATATTTGCAATATTTAATATTATTAAATATACTATGAAACAAATATTTGCTCCGACCGGGGATCGAACCCGGGACATTACGCGCAACAAACCAGTCGCTAAACCGTTCGTACACGCCTGTCGTCAAAATCATGTGTCGTGCGGCTGTCGCGCTGCTGCCGCACTACTTGCCACCTAATGTAAAGGCGACCATATTTGTGTTGTCATAAATATAGCTAGTGGTCAATCTAGTCTAAGAAATAATTATCACCGTTAAGTTTTGGGATTTAAATATAAGGGGCAATGGAAACCCCAGCCTCCTTGAGCCTATTAAAACCTTATGACGTCTTAATAGGTCATTGACTTTAGATATAAAATATATTTTTGGCGTATTATTCATGAATATAGTTTTCTCTTAGTCAAGCGATTGTTTTTTTTTCTTTTAAGTCCTCAAAATGGGCGTTTCTTTATTCAATCCAAATTGGCGACTGTGGTGTAGTGGCAGTGCAATGGTAACGAAAACCGAGAGCACGGGTTCAAAACCACTTACCGATACCAATCTACCTTTGATAATATCGTCGGCCTAAATCGTTAACCTGCTAAGTCCTTTTTTGCATAGTTTACAGGACGAAGAAAAAACTGAATAATATCTTTATTAATTTAGGGATCCAAAATCTGAAAATCCCGTTGGTTACTCCTAATTCTCTTGATATTTTAGTATATAATTAGTAGCATATTTTATATTCATCCCGGAAAAATTCAGGAAAATAAATTATTTAGCAGCTTTTCATTGTGAAGTCTGAATTTCTTTGAGGACTTAGCAGTTTTTACACTTAATTTAAGTAGGTTTGTAATGTTTTGTTAATTTTATAAAAAAAGGTAATTTAATTTGTTATTTGAATTATAGTTATTATTAAAAATAAAACAAGCAATCTTCTTTATCAGGAAACAATGTTACAACTAAAATATATATATTTAAAATAAAAAAAGCTGTCATACTTAAATTACATTATTATAATCGAAAGTATAATAATGTATGTAGTTGTAACTGGTTAAATATTTTATAATTATTAATTGAAGAGCCTTTTTCCCATAGGCATAGGCTGAGATAATAGAGCGCCACTTGCCACGATCCTGACATAACTCCCTCGCTTCCCTTACATCCACAATCCTCTTTTGGGCACTAGGCAACCCAGCTTTTTTGAGGATGTCTCCGATTTGTCGAAAAACCGAAGATTTAAATCGTTGCGGAAAACACCCTCCTAGGTCTGCCTCGTTTAACGCATCCATCTACATCAGATTTATAAATTCCTATCGTTAATCTACTTTCACTCATCCTTTTAAGCATTCCTTGTCACTACATCTTCTTTCAAACCACATCTATCGCACAGTGCACTATTCCTTATCCCATTTGCTATCGTCACTCTTTTATGACCGCATTTCTACAGCGTTAATTTTACTCTCAAAACAAAACCGCATTATGAACAGCCATCCGTTACTTTTCATACATTATTTTTATTGTTCTATTGATACTATGGATATCACCGTACATTATATTATCCTTTTGAGCTCTTCTCTCAATATCTTCATCACACTTCCCATCTCTTGTAAATCACTTCCTAAGTAAACAAATTGTTTTACTTGTTCCACTTCCTTTCCGTCTATTACTGTCGAATTCTGCTGTTCTGTGCTCTCTCTCTCTCCCAAACCATTACTTTGGTTTTGTTTACATTTACTGTCATACCTCTCTTTTATAATTTTGATTTCATAATAGCAACCATTTCCTGTAACTTATACGCCGACGATGTAAGAATACTTGATCGTCTGACGTACTAGAGACATATGAATACCAAGTCATAATTCTCAAACCATACTTTATTTCACGCAACTCTTTCAGGCAACAGTATATGAATAGATTGAAAAGCCATGGTGGCGGACAGTCAACCATGACGTCAACCCGCCTGATGATAAGCAAGAGGAGGTCTAAGATTGACAACGACTAAAAAAAACGAGTCACGGCTCCCCCAGTCGCCGCTACTATGCCGGCCAAAGATGCTTTTCACGCATCGCTTGAAGGATCCAAGGCCAGGAGAGAACTCATGGGCTGGGAAAGCATTCCACTTGTCGATTGTTCTACAAAGAATAGACGCACCGAACTTTTTTGTTCGACTGCTGCAGATGCCTTTCCCGACCTGTACGGGTATTGTGGTTGTAAAAAGATGAGGCAGGAACAAGGTTAAAGAGCTTCCCAGAACATTTTCGTGGTATAGGTGATAGAGGACGCACAAAGCCGCCATGTGTCTGCGAAGTTGCAACCCTGCATGACGCGCTTTCATCCACAACAACGCGTATGGAGCGGCCTCGGTTAACCGGTCAGGTATACCGTATGCCTGGAGCTTGGATAAAAGGGCCTTATGCTAGACCTCGTCTAACGTTTTGGAGATGCCCAAGCCGATGGCAAAGGCCTCTCCATTACTATCCAACGCTTCACCCCAGACGTGCGTGGTGTACGCCAGAAGGTCACCAGAGACAAACACTCATACACTTTGCAATTCTCTCAGACAACAATAGTCCCACGCTCTAATATGCCTTGGCTGTCGGGTCGACCCCAGACCAAAACACTGTGTAGGGACCATAGTGGGCGAGTCCTTTTGATTCGTCTTATTCACACACAAGATGTGAATAAGTGTCTTATCATCATCATTATTATATCATCTGACATACTTTATGTAACTTTTTCTCCATTCCTTCACTAACATTAAACGTGGCAAAAAGGCTACCCGCTGCCTGCTTTTCGCCACATTTCAACTATTTTTAGGCCCAGTTCTTTTTGGATAGTTAAAGTGACTATCTCTTAAACACTATAATTACGATATGATATTATATAATAATTAACAATTTGACTACTCAAAAATAAGTGGTTAAACCATCTCTAGTAAGATACAAACTTGGTGTTTATAGCTGAGGTGTCTAATATTGATTAACTGTTTAATTTATTTTCAAATAAAATACTAAACCTGCCAAATCCCTTAAGTTTAGGTTAGGATTTGAATATAAAAAAAAACATATAATTTGTAGAAAACAAAAAACAATAAAAACTTATAGGTGAAACAAAATGAACCTAGCTTGTTTATAATTTTGTTGTTTACAGGGCCGTCTTTATCCGGGGGTTCAAAGGGTGCAGCGCACCCGGGCGCAGAGTCTTAGGGGGCCGCATGCCGACCGCCGTAAATTTTGATAGGTACCTACTACACTGAGACCACGCGAGCGGAGCCTTGACTTTCGCACCCCGGCGCTGAATATGCTTAAGACGGTCCTGGTTGTTTACACAATTAAATAAAGCAAAAGTAGACTAAAAATTGCCAATAAATATCGCGAATTGATAGGCATTTGGACCTGCTTAAGCCCTAAAGGATTAAGCAGGTTTTCATTGTGGAGATTGGCTGTTAGTCAGATAGCAGTTTCGGGTATAGCTTTTTTCGCCTTTTTAAAGCTAATATCGTTATTTTTCCTTTAACAAATGATAGAGAATAGTCTTAACCTTCTAAATTGTATAAAAAGTAAGTTTCGCCCAAAAATGGACTTAGCAGGTTAACGAGTTAGGCCGACGATATGTACTTTGGTCGTCATTTTTCTATTGTATAAGCATTTTAGTAGCTTCGTAGACAAATGTAAAAAAATTATAAAATCGCTTATCGCTCAGCCCATTCTTCAGGTTTCGAAGTTGTCGCAGGGCGTATACTCGTATATTTTATAATAATATCGTCCTTACAGATTTAAATTGTACAATGCGCTTTTCTTTACCTTTATCTTCTTTCTTTGCTTTCTGCACAACCCAAAAGGTTGACTGGCAAAGGAAGCCTTAGTCACGGCTTTTGTACATTTATTTACAATAAAGGAATACATTAATAAACAAATAATAT
Organism: Tinea trinotella; assembly: GCA_905220615.1. Lineage (NCBI taxonomy): Eukaryota > Metazoa > Arthropoda > Insecta > Lepidoptera > Tineidae > Tinea > Tinea trinotella. The sequence goes on from HG992325.1 coordinate 2,477,607, forward strand.
AAACCTATATTTTATTGAATAAAACAAATTTTATGCGGCTTACGTTCGCGTTAATTTTGGTTTTGATTTTACAATTTTATTTTATTATTCCGACGTTTCGGTAGCTTTGCAGCCATCGTAGTCACGGAGACACTGAGGTTCTGGTCGTCCTATTGGTTGATGCTGTTATTGTTTCCAAGCCGCGTAAAATTTGTTTAATTCATTAATCAATGTTCGCGAAAAATCTAGGAAAATATACCCTATATTTTATCAAAGATTCAGTACGTCAGGGAATTAAAGTTGCCCTTCTCAAATCGAGTTCATGTTACAGAGGCCATATGCGCTAAAATGAATAATAAAACTTTCAGTATTTCCAAGGACTAACCTATAATGCTAATAATTCAACTCGGTACTTTACGCACGCACGCACTCAGATTTTTTCATCATCATCTTTTAATATCTTAGTATTTTCTTAAATTTTGCGCGAACATTGATTATTGAATTAAACAAATTTTATGCGGCTTACTATCGCGTTTATTTTGGTTTTGATTTTTATTATTCCGACGTTTCAAGAGCTTTGCGTAGTCACGAAGAGACTGAGGTGTTGGTCGTTCTATTGGTTGATGCTGTTATTGTTTCCAAAACTACTCTGCTTGATGTTTTGATTTGTTTTTTCTTTTTCCTGTTTCCGGTTTATTTCAAATTTTTGCAAAAATAACTGACGGTGTCATCTGGTTTGGCAGTTTGCTGGACTTGGGACTTGAGTTTGTGTATTATGGGGTCCCAGGTGTTAGATATCTAGCATAGTAAGCCGCATTAAATTTGTTTTATTCAATTTTAATGACTTGATATAATCTTCAATTTTTTATTGTGGCTAGTCACTTAACAGCCCTTCATGAATGGAGGCGACAAAATATAATGTATAGATAGACAAATAAAAATTAAACATGATCTTTATTGTGACTCGACATATTATGACAGCACCCCGTTTGATATAAAGCTGGAGTGCGGTCCATGAATGGAGATAACTGCCTCTACAATTGAATAACTGTATGAGTAGTAGTAACTTGTAAGTAGCAGTCGCATCCAATATGCCGGCCTAATTGGAACCGGCAACTTACAAGCTGATCCCGAAACGCGACTGAGTCACTTCACGGTCTGTATACTTTTAAGGTAACCCGAATCGGCAGACTGGGCAAATTACCACTGTCTTCTTACCACTTTAAAACATATTTTAATAACTAATATTATGGACATTAATAACCATAGAGACAATGGAGCGTCACTTGCCACGATCCTGACACAACTCCCTCGCTTCTCTCACATCCACATATCTTTTCATACAAGCTCTACGGTTATTGACACTAGGCAACCCAGCTTTCTTGAAGATGTCTATTGTCTCTGCCTATCCCTGTGGAAAAAGACGTGACAATTTGATTGATTGATTGATTGAATAACCATTAAGAGTGTATAAAGAGAGTCGTAAATGGGAGAAAACAGACCGTGAAGTGATTTGGTCACGTTTCGGGATCAGCTTGTAAGTTGCCGGTTCCATCTAGGCCGGCATAGTGGATGTGATTGCTACTCACAGTTATTGAATTGTAGTAGCGGTGACATTCATTCATGGACCACATTTTGGCTTCAATCAAGCGGGGTGCTGTCATATGTCGAGTCACAATTAAAAAAAAGCGTTAGGATAGTGAAAAAGTCTAAATATTAGTAATATTTATAGTAAATATTAACGCCTAAGGCATAATTATTACTGCAAACTTCTAGGATTTAAAGATAAGTCATGCAATGGAAAACCCAGCCTATACACAACCTACTAAAATCCTTTTTTTTATTGTGACTCGACATCTAACGTCGACTACGCGAATAGTAAGAAAGGGAAGCCCCAACCACTGCCTTCCAGAGTGCCTAACGAGTGTTAGGCAGTGGTGCCGAGGGGTAGTATCACCACTTACAAGAATATAGACCGTGAAGTGACTTAGCCGCGTTTTACATCCACTAGGCCGGCATAGTGGATGTAACTGCTACTTACAATTATTTAACTGTAGTAGCAGTCACGTCCATTCATGGACCGCATTCCAACTTAATATCAGGCAGGGTGCTGTTATTCTAATTAAAAAAAACCGACGACTGTAAAAGTCGACTTAAGCTATGGTTGCCTCCGTCGCCGTCATTATGCCTCCCGAGGAGGAGGAGCTTTAACCCCGTCTGATGGTAAGCTGGAGAGCAATCCATGAATGGAGGCTACTGCTACTACAGTTACATATCTGCAAGTAGCAGTCACATCCACTATGCCGGCCTTGTTGCCGGAACTTACAAGCTGATCTCAAAACGCGACTAAGTCACTTCACGGTCTGTATACTTGTAAGTGGTGGTAATACCCCGGATCGGCAGACCGCTGCCTACCACTCTTTATCATGGGAGTAAACCTTGTCTTTTTACTCAGTCGGGAAAAGCATCCGCATTATATTGCCCGAAACGACAGTCGATTCAATCGACAAATAAAAAAAATATTGAATCCTTTAATCGAGGCACTTCTGACTGGCATAGTTAAAGCGACTGAGGCCTTCACTATGAAATAAAAACGAGTCCGTGTTTTAGTCGTCTGTACTTTTGGAACATCCTCTTGCGTACTATTAGGCAAATCAAGTAAAGATGTCGAGTCACAATAAAAAAAATGGGAATTCACATCTTAATAGGTAAGATTTGTTGATTAGATTTATCGTGACCTCAGGGATAAAACGTCCATTTCATACACGTTAGCGGTCAACAAAACTTTAATCTCACTTCTCTTTAATAATTCATTAGGGGTATATTAAAAAATATCGTCACACTGAATAGAAGTAAAAAATCAATCCTTTACTTAGGGCCAGTCAATCAATGCATACTTAGGTATGCTGTCCAACTTTTCCTGTTAAAAAAAAATAGTTATTTAATTTTTTTTATTATTCACATTTTTTTTTTATTGTTACTCGACATATGACAGCACCCCGCTTGATGTTAAGCCGAAGTGTGGTCCATGAATGAATGTCACTGCTACTACAATTCTATAACTGTGAGTAGCAATCACATCCACTATGCCGGCCTAGATGGAACCGGCAACTTACAAGCTGATCCCGAAACGTGACCAAATCACTTCACGGTCTGTATACTTGTAAGTGGTGGTACTACCCCGGATCGGCAGACTGGGTACCACTGCCTACCACTCTTTGATAACCAGACCCGAAGCAAATATCCATCTCTTTTTTTTTTATTAACAAATATTTGCAATATTTAATGTTATTAAATATTACAAATAAAAGCTATGAAACAAATATTTGCTCCGACCGGGGATCGAACCCGGGACTGTACGCGCAACAAACCAATCGCTAAACCGTTCGTCCACGCCTTACTATTCTACGCTACAAAAATTTTAATGATGTTTCCTAATCCTAAATTTTAAATTTAAGATTAATGTACAATAATTTAATCACAGTTTCTTCTTATAATAAATTATACAAAATTATTACTTTTTTGCTCAACGGACATTCATAATTGTAAAAACTATGTACATTGTAAAAAAAATGACATAATTGTATTTATGCGTACAAATAAATGTAACTTGATCAATTCAATTGTGATTTCCATTTACCTCCTTCTCTATATCCATACAAAATATCTATCAAACAAATAAAATTAAAATTTTCTTTTGAAAAATGCAACCATTCCATCAGTATTTTCTTATGACGTTGTCACGTTCAACTATCGTCAGTAAACCGACTTTACAGTTAACCGATATTTTTAATCAACAGTTACTAAGTATAGATTGAATAACCGGCCATTAATTTGTAACTTTAACCGTCCGTCAGCTCCACATAACGACCTACAAGAATACCATATAATACGAAGGCCGTGCACTTGCTACTTGACCGCGAAAGCGCAAGGAAGCGAATCCTGTCTGCGCCCGCGCACGTTCATGTACTACAGTTAAAACTTAATACATCGATGAGTACTGAATGAAACGTCGTCCTGTGAAGTTGTGATAAGGAAATTGTGATCAACGACAGGGAAATATTTGTGCTGTGAATTGTTATTTATAATATTAATAAAGGAATTTTTCCCTTAAATGTAAGTTTTTTGTTTTTATTTGCATTCAAAATTTTCAATTATCGTCGCTGAATTTGCAATAAGTTTAATGAAAGTTAAAACTAAACTTTTCAAAAGAGACTTTTTATTGGAACTATCGTCGTTATAAAAAAACACTAATAAATAAAGATGTGTGTCATATCATGAAATTATCATAGTGAAATAAACAAATATTATGCGGCTTACTATCGCGTTTTTTTCAGAAACGTCGGAATAATAATAAAAAAAACTGTAAAATCAAAACCAAAATAAACGTAATAGTAAGCCGCATAAAATTTGTTTAATTCATTAATCAATGTCGCGCAAATTCTTAGAAAATATTAAATTATCATAGTTCAAATATATCTCATTTTTTTTATATAAGTTAAATTAAAACAACAAATATTTTAAAGCTGACATCAAACGTATTGCAATATTATACAGCCTTTTCATTCTATTTTTTACAGTTCTGAACTAACCTACTAAACGTGCTTGTACCACAGAAACTGTACGACTTGTATACTCATATCAAACATTATAGTGGTATCGGCAAGTGGCTTTAAACCGGGAGCTCTTGGTTTTGTGAGACCAGGAGCTCTACCACTTATATCGGTTATTTCAGTTTATTTTCAATACCTAATTAATAAAATTTTAGATATACAAGCCTTTCCAAATTGTAATTTAGAACTTTAACAATATCACAGATTAAATAACAATAAATTTAAAACAAAAAAAAAACGCTAATGAAACCGTTATTTAAATTATTAAATCGCACGCCTTTTTCCCACAGGGATAGGCAGAGACAATAGAACGCCACATGCCACGATCCTGACACAACACCCTCACTTCCCTCACATCCACAATTATCTTTATACCAGCTCTACGGTTATGGGCACTAGGCAATATAAGCTTTTTTGAGGATGTCTCCGATTTATTAAAATAATTAATCATATAAAATATAGAATAACAATAGACATCATAATCATGAATTTCATGCCTTACTTCCCACAGGGATGAGCAGACAACAAAAAACAATGTTAAAAATAAAGGTCAATAACAAAACTTTCGTAAAACCTTTTAAGTCTAATTTAATATTATGAAATAAATAAAATTTATTAATTAAGTTGTATGGATAACCTTTGTTTATCCAATTCAAAAAAATATTTTTATTATACTAATAATAAAATTGGAGCCATAAATTATAAAAGAACTTTATAAATCGGAAGCGATTGATTTCTGGGACAATCTAAAAAAGTAAGGGTTCCCATAATCATAGTCGGTGTGAAGAGAATTGTGGATGTGAAGGAAGAGGTTGTCTAAAGATCCTGAAAAATGTCGCTCCGTTAGGCAGAGACAGCGGAGCGCCACTTACCCCACGAACCTTGCGACATCACGCCCTCGCTTTCCTCACATCCACAATCCTCTTTATACACGCTCTACGGTTATGTGCACTAGGCGACCCAGTTAACTTTTTTTTTTTTTTCAAATAAAAATCTACAACTTTCAGCACCCTGCCTGATGGTAAGCTGGAGTGCAGCCCATGAATAAAGGCGACTGCTACTACAGTTAAATAACCAAGTAGCAGTCACATCTACTATGCCGACCTAGATTCTAACAATTCTATGGAAATAACAATTACGCGAACAAGTCTATAAGAAAATAATTTTATTAATAGTTTTTATGAGAACATTTACCTCTTGTATAACTTGTACCCATTAAATAGATTCTTCGTTTATTTAATTTGTAAAAAATGCAATAAAAACTACTATTCAATGAAAGACTATAAATACGTTTTATTAAGATAATAGATCATAAAATAATTAACATTTTAAAATAAGTTTTCAATAGCAGATTTTTGACAGTTCCAAACGACACTAACATGCATGACAACAAGTTTTCTACACAACAATACTAAGCTACTAAGAGTGCATGTATCATAGAAACAGGACAACCAAGGTACTTATATCAAAGATACATTGGTACAAGCAAGTGAACGCGAACTGAGGATACTCAGTTTGCGTGACTATTGCATGCACTAGCACTACACCGCGGTCTCCTTTCGACCGTGAAATAAATACCGAGTAAATGTCACAAGTATTAACAGTCAGTTTTAAACAGGAAAAAAACAAGTTTGAAAACTAAACCTGACTACAAAAAAATCACCTCTGAAAGCTCTGGCGGCAAATCATCTTTTCGGAGACCGTTAAATAACTTGAAACAGCAGTCGCATCTATTGTGGCGCAAAACAACCAGTAAAACTTGGAATATGACCACGAATTGCCTGCCTATCACTAAAACCAACCAGAACCGAAGCAAATTTACAGCCACATATTTTTAATTACCTACAAATGCTATTACTGACCGGAAATCAAACCTATTTCATGTGAATGGATACGTTAAACAAGGCAGGCCTAGAAGGGTGTTCGTCGAACAAATCGGAGACATCCTCAAGAAAGCTAGGTTGCCTAGTGCCCATAACCACAGAGCTTGTATGAAGAGAATTGTGAATGTGAAGGAAGCTAGGGAGTTGTGTCAGGACCGTGACAAGTGGCGCTCCATTGTCCCTGTAGGAAAAATGCGTGACAATTCGATTAATTGATTGAAATCGAACCTGGACGCGTAGCTTTAACCAATGCGACACGCGGATCGTCATAATTACCATATTGCCAGATAAAATCATAATGGAAAAAGGTGTTAATTTTTAATAAAGTGGATAACATAATAAAAACTTATTCATACATAACAACATTAAAAATATAAAGCAATGTAAACACACAATACAAAAAATGGACGTCAAAGTACGTACGAACAACTCATACATAAACAATATGATAGGCATCTTGCTCGATGCATTATTAAATGCGTATAAGTAGGTACAGACAGACAGACATAATTCTTTACTGCACAATTTTGTCTGTCTGTCATTGTAGAGCTTAGACGGAGATAGTGAGGTGAGATAGACTCTCTTGGTTCGAGGCGAGTGACCGCAACGTATCGTGATTCATGGGAAAAAGTGGGGGAGGCCTTTGCCCAGCAGTGGGACAATTAAATGGGCTAGTAATATATATTGTGACGTACCACCTGACCTCGCATTGCCAGATGGGAAGTCCCAGTGCGCCGGCAACCAAAATAACACTTAATTTATGGCTGCCTTAGTAGGTTTCGTCACGATGTTGTTTACTCAAAGGATACAAATATCTCATTGTTAAATATAAAATTATTAATGGTATAATATTATTAGGTTGATAGTGAGTGAAAATAAATCTGATGTGAATGGATGCGTTAAACGAGGCAGATCGAAGAGGGTGTTTCTTTCGACCGAATCGTAGACAGCCTCAAAAAAGCTGGGTTGCCTATAACCGTAGAGCTTGTATGAAATAAAGGTTTTTTTTTATTGTGACTCTGACTCGACATATGACATCTGACCGCCCGATGTTAAGCTGGAGGTTACCCATGAATGGGGGTGACTGCTACCACAGTTCAAAAACTGTAACTATGTGACTACTACCGAAGTTGAAACCGGCAACTTACAAGCTGATCCCCAAATGCGACTAAGTCAATTCACGGTATGTATACTTGCAAGTGGTACTACCCCGGATCGGCAGACTGGACACTCATTGACAACCAGACCTGGAGCAAAAATCTGCCACTTTTTTTATTAACAAATTTTTGCAATATTTAATATAATTATTAAATATTTAATATAATTATTAAAAAGCTATGAAACAAATATTTGCTCCGACCGGGAATCTTACCCGGGACTTTACGCGCAACAAACCAATCGCTAAACCGTTCGTCCACGCCTGCCGTCAGATCATAATATGTCATCGCGGTAAGCCCAAACGAAGATGGCGAGATAAAATGGACTGCTACAATAGTGCGCGTGCCGGAATCATCTTAAAATTTGTCTGTATTTAGACAAAAGTTGAAAGTCGCCATGAATTGCACTTTAGCTTAGCGCCAAACGGTAGGCGGCCGAATATCCTACGGCATTAAAAATACTTAATAGGCATAAGCCACTTAGTAAAGCTATAAAACCTAAGTATAAAATTACACAGTAATAACCATTAAAATGACTATAAAATCAATAAAATAATAAAAAATTATTGATCCCTTGACAATGCAAAATTTTATATTTAATAACATTATTATTAAAAATTTAAAGTATCAAATCAAATAGAAATGTCTCGTATTTTTCCTGCAGGAATGAGCAAAGACAATGAAGCGCCACTTGCTACGATCCTGACACAACTCCTTCGCTTCCCTCACATTCACAATTTTAATGATATTTATTGAAATCAAATAGCCCTGAATACAATCCAATCTTCTACTGGTTATTTACTATATAATAGCTGTCGCCTCCATTCACAAGCCGCACTCCAGTTTAACATCTAGCGGAGTGCTGTCATATGTCAACAAAAAAAAACTCGCCAGATGATAAGTTGTACTGCGGAGTAGTGTGATTGCATAATGTATTATTTCACGAATAATTTTATTTTATAACAAACCTTTAGTCATTTTTTTTCATTGTGACACGATATCTGACCCCGACCCACCCGATGATAAGCAAGAGGAGGTCCAAGAGTGACGACGAGTTAGTTCCCGGCTTCCTCAGTCGCCGTCATTATGCCGGCCTAAGGTGCTTCTTCACGCGTCGCTTGAAGGATCCAAGGTCATAGGATGGAGAGAACACATGGGCTGGCAAAGCATTCCACTTGTCAATTGTTCTACAAAGAAAAGACGCTATAATCGTTGCTAAGTATTTGAATCGTATTATAATAACCGCATGCGATATGACGTGCAACATTGACCTCAATGGAATTAATGATGTTAAAATAATTCTACAGATAGCTCAACGGTTATGGGCACTAGGCAACCCAGCTTTCCTGAGGATGTCTCCGAATCGGAGAAAACCCTCCTGGGTCTGCCTCGTTTAACGCATGCATCCACATTTATAAATTTCTTTTGTCAATTCTTGTTACAACATTTTCCTTTAAGCCAACTGCGGGTCCATTTTTCTATAAAAAATTATATATAAAGAAAGCGATAAAGTTGTGCCAGGATCGTAAAAAGCGGCGCCTCTGCCGATCCCTGTGGAAAACCATATTTAATATACTCCGTTCGAATTTCAGCAGGCCTAGCGGGGCTTAAATTTGCAGCCTATAGTTAAAATAAATGTTAAATAAACTTGCATAAACCTAAAAATAGGTACATAGGCGAGCGTAATACGGCAGCCTTTCCCAACCTTTTCCAAGGGCGGACCCCCTAGCACAACTTTACCATGATCCGCGGACCCCTAAAAAACTTATTTGCTGTACTCACATAGGTCAATCTAATTTATTCTCAAAATCTCAATTAAACTAATGCAGTGTTTTTGTATGTAAAAGGCTAGCCACCTATCACTTGACACATTATTTCATTTTGAAACTGAAAAAGGCAAAATGGTCTAACTAAATTCGGCTGCATAGTGGTGCTTTCGTCATTTTCTTGTTTTGTCCGCGGACCCCCTGGGATAGGCCCTCGGGCTCCAGGTTGTCCGCAGACAAAATTTTATATTTTTAGTTATTTTACTACATTAAAAACAAAGATAAGTAAATACTAATACAATATTTACTTAGTCAGTTAAAAATCTATAAATTACGAATTATTATTGCGCCACTTTATTCATAAATAACTATTAATATCGGAAGAATATACAGCAAATTACAAATAAAACAATAACATTTAATTATTCCGTAACCAGTAACGACAATGTACCTACGATACCGGAATAAAACCAAAACTAGTTTTATCTACGTCATACTCGCTATCACTTACAATAATACAATTAAATACTTATGTATTTTGATATTTTTAAATAAAAAAATTAACCTATTCAATCCGGTTTAATTTTTTTAAAATGTTTTTTGCGATTACAGTAATTAAGAATAGACAAATATGATACAACTAGCTACTACTACTAGTATTAGGATTCTGTCAAAACTAACACAAGTACTTTTTAAATATTTCCGAATACAAAACAAATAAAAATCGTATATTTTTCTCGTGGACTTTCAGCGTGTTTCTTTTATTTCATATTTTCTCCGAAGCGAGAATGTCGTTTCAGGATCCGGTGAAGTGGCGCTCTGCTGTCTTTTAATAATGACCATTTGATAATAATATTTCTGCCAGGATAGTAAAAATAGCTGTGGGGACAAAGGCATGACATTTTAGTTGGGCGTAAATATCTTTTATTTCTGCTCATCTAGGCCCTTCATAGCTGCGTTTGAACAATTATAATTTCTTATTTTGGTACTAATGTCTCATTGTTCAATATTTAATTTGATGATTCAAGTAACTCGGCGCGTGTAAATCTTAAAAACAATACGGTAGCAGCCTACACTCAGCATTTCAATTGTCGTTAATTAGTTTGTAAAGATATTTGTCAAATAAAATACGCAATAATAGTTTTAAAAAAACGCAATTATGTAATAAACTTATCAATTGTGTAAATAGTTAAAGATAATCTTATAGAAATAGTAATTTTTCGTAACATTTCTTTAGTTATAAGCAGTGTGCTGATGCGCGCGCATTTGAAATGTCACACAAGCTAAATAGTAAAAACACATTATCGGTTATAATAAAAGTAATTTTACCCTAAAAACCATGAGAAATACCTTAATAAGTGTTAAATTCAAACGAAGACATCAGCCGGGATGTGGTTACAAATATTAGGTACGTATTAGCGTTAGAATTTTAAGTCGTGTCGCAATCTCAACCGTAGATTTAATTATCGACAAAAATAAAAGTAATATACTCAACAGTGGAAAATACGCAAAATTATAAAACATATTAACCTCCAATTAGAGTAAAAACAAGCTTTTAATTACATCAACTTGATCATGTAGTCGTTTTGTCGAGGAAACAAAGCAACGCCCTTAGCCAGTTGCATAGTAATCACCGTGAAGACATCACTTTAAATGAACGAGGCCACGGGCGTACTGTCATCATCAGATAATAACATTAGTTGGCAATTGCTGACGTCAATATTAAGATCTAGTTACCGCAAATCAATTCACATGACTAAAAGCTATTTCGACTTGTACAATAACCTTTTATGTCATCTCTGTTTACAGATGGGATATCCCCACCGAACGCGGACATGGGTAGCGGTGCTTTGGCTGATCACGTCGATAGCAGCTACGAGTTCACAAGGCGTAGATCCTATTTCGTCATTCCTCAATTTCCTACAAGAAGGAGGAAGCCAATTCGATCACGAACCACCTGATCAACTGATACTACTTCAAGAATACGACTTCATAGTAGTCGGTGCTGGAACAGCTGGATGTGTTGTTGCGAATAGACTATCAGAAAATTCTAATTGGAAAGTTTTGTTAGTCGAAGCTGGAGTCAACGAAAACTACGTCATGGATATTCCTATAGTAGCAAACTATTTACAATTCACAGGAGCTAACTGGAGGTATAAAACTAAACCTTCTAATCGTTACTGCGCTGGTTTTGAAAATAAACAGTGCAATTGGCCAAGAGGCAAAGTTATGGGAGGTTCTAGCGTGTTAAATTACATGATATATACAAGGGGAACTCCTCGTGATTACGACAATTGGAAGAATTTAGGAAATGAAGGATGGGGTTGGGATGACGTTCTGCCATATTTTAAGAAAATTGAGAATTTCAATATACCATCTATGGACAACAGTGAACACCATGGGAAAAATGGATACCTGAATATTGAACACGCTCCCTATCGGACTACTAAAAGCAAAGCGTGGATAAAAGGAGCGCAGCAATATGGATTTACATATGGCGATCATAATGGCCCCAACCCTAGTGGTGTATCCTATTTGCAACTTTCTATGAAAAACGGCACACGCCATAGTGCAAGTAGAGCGTACCTACATCCAATTAATAGAAGGAAGAATTTACACGTTTCAAAAGGGAGCATGGTTACAAAACTGCTATTCGACTCAAGCAAGACCAGAGTCATTGGTGTTGAATTTGAAAAACAAAACCAAAGGTTTAAAATTCTAGCAAGAAAGGAGGTCATTTTATCTTCTGGCGCTATAAATACCCCTCAGTTACTTATGTTATCTGGAATAGGACCAAGAGAACATTTAGAATCGCTTCGAATTCCTGTGATAAAAGATTTGCCAGTAGGGCAAAATCTTATGGACCACATTGCCGCAGGAGGATTACAATTTGTTGTTATGCCACAAAATACAAGCATAAATACTGAATACATACTTAATCATTTAGAATTAGTCTTTAAATGGATGAGAAATCATAAAGGACCCTTGTCCATTCCCGGAGGCTGTGAAGCTCTAGTGTTTATGGATTTAGAAGACAAATTAAACCCACAAGGTTGGCCTGATATGGAGTTATTATTTATTAGTGGAGGGCTCAACTCAGATCCTATGCTTAGATATAATTTTGGGTTTAATAATCAAATATTCAGTGAGACCTTTGGACCGTTAGGCCGAGCTGAAACATTTATGGTTTTTCCTATGTTAATGAGACCGAAATCAAAGGGACGAATAATGTTAAAGAGTAGAAATCCGAAGGCGTATCCTGAATTGATACCAAATTACTTCGAATATAAAGAAGACCTACAAAAGATAGTGGAAGGTATAAAGGTAGCAATAGAAATAGCAAATCAGCCTGCAATGAGGAGAATAGGTGCTAAGCTTTATGACGTACCTATTGAAGAATGTTTAAAGCATGGTAACTTTGGTAGCGACGAATACTTTGCGTGCCAAGCGCAAATGTTTACATTTACAATTTATCACCAAAGTGGGACCTGTAAAATGGGTCCTGCAAGTGACCCTTCGTCGGTAGTTGATCCCAGATTAAGGGTGCACGGCATTAGAGGTTTAAGAGTAGTAGATGCAAGTGTTATTCCCGTAATACCTTCCAGTCATACGAATGCACCTGTCTACATGATAGCAGAAAAAGCGTCTGACATTATAAAACAAGATTGGAAATAATTTTATTAGTGCATAGCCTAAATCAATATTAGATTAAGTTTAGTTATTAATTGAAATCTGTGATTTATTTTTAATGTATTTATGGAAAAATTAATTTATTAACTATATTATTAATAAAATATTTTACGTTATTAAATATCAGTGCATACTATTTACTGAACTGAATGTAAGAAAAAAGTTACTAATAAGTCAAATATTGATATTAAAAGAAATGGAAGGTTATTTTTGTTTTATTTAGTTTTTCGAATAGTAAAACCGCGAAATTTCCAAGGATATGTCTGTGAGCAATGATCTTTTTCCTTTCGACATTTGACCTCGACCTGCCTCATTATCAGGATGGGGCTCCAAGAGTGCCGACGGCTGTTAAAAACCGTATCAGTTCACGGCTGCCACAGTTATAGGATATCCAGTCTGTCTGAGGTACCGAGGGAGGACAAGATAAACTCCTTCCTCGGTATAATTTATTTTGCTTGTATTGTATCATAGAAACAGGACAACCAAAGTACATATATCAAAGATACATTGGTACCGGTGGGTGGTGTCGAACTCTTGGTGCTCTTGGTTTGTGTAATCATTGCACTGCCACTACATCACGGTCGCCTTAAATGAACAGTGTTCGCTGACTGTGAACACTGGGATTAGCTTGATCCCAAGGTTCACTGTTCCAAGTTCCAGGTTGATTGAGGTCCAAGAGCTCCGACTACTAAAAACCCTTAGAGTTTACGGTTGCCTTAGTCGCAGTCACAATGCCGACCAAAGGTGAATTCTTAAGCTTCGCTTAAAGGATTCAAGGTGAAGAACAACATATGGGCTGATAAATCATTCCACTTGTCGATTGTTTGACAAAGAAATGACGTGACAAAGAAATGATTGCAATTTAGTTCGTCTACGGAACGGACTCGATACAGCTTCATATTAACGCCTTAAGTTATAGAAACAATATTTCGATTTAGAAATAATATTTTACATATTGCTTAATATAAAAATCAGGCGTATAGAAATGAGCGCCCAAAGTTTATTTACGAGAATAAATACAAGTCATAAATATTTACTAACTGTATTATAAGGCGCAGTAAAAAGCAACTTCTTCGTGGTTTATTCTTTTATAAGGCGCAATGAAACTCTGCTGTATTTACCTGAAAAGAAAAAAGAAATGAATGATATTAAACATGATCGATTTTTTAGTCCTCCGCAATCTCTGACTTTCCCTTGCTTACCATCAGGCAAGTCAAGGTTATGCAGGCTGACCTGAAGTAGGACATTAAGTGAGGACCAAATCGGAGACTTCCTTAATCAAGCTGGGTTGCCTAGTGCCTATAACAGTAGAGCTTGATTAAAGAGGATTTTAATCACAATTTAAAAATGTCTGATACATGTAGGATTGATTCATTTTGGGCAATTTTTGTCTTACTATTGTAATGCCCAATGATGAAAAATATATAAACAGTAATGAATTACTAAACAAATTTTATGCGGCTTACTATCGCATTTATTTTCGTTTTGATTTTACAATTTCATTTCATTTTGAATTCTGACGTTTCGAGAGCTATACAGCCATTCGTGGTCACGACAGTAAGCCGCATAAAATTTGTTTAATTAATGAATTCAATGCGCGCTAAATATTCTTACATATAAATAGTAATTTTAATACTTGTATTGATGACAGTTTTGCTTTCAATTGCTGTGCGATCAAGTTATTAGAAAAATAAAATATGGTTTTTATTTAACCCATATAGCTTTTTACACCTTTTGAAGCCTTCCACTATCTGTATTGGTATTCGTGTTGAACGATGCTTTTTCATTAATATAATCTTATCTTATCTTTAACCTTGTTCCTACCTCGTCTTTTCACACCCGTAATGCCCGCACTGGTCGGGGGAAGCATCCGCATTTTGTCGACCGAATCGGCAGTCGAACTAAAAAGTTCGGTGCGTCAAACGACAAGTGGAAAGCTTTGCCAGCCCATGTGTTCTCTCCTTCCTATAACCTTGGATCCTTCAAGCGATGCGCGAAGAAGCACCTTTGGCCGGCCTAGTGACGGTGACTGGGGCAGCCGTGAACTAACTCCGTTTTTCCAGTCGTCGTCGCTCTTGGACCTCCTCTTGCTTATCATCAGGCGGGTTGTGGTCAAATATCGTGTCACAATAAAAAAGGGCGTATCAATTTACCCGTTAAAATTAATCTTATAGTAAAAAACTACTATAAAAAAAATGAATTCAAAGTCAGCGCCATAGTTATGGAGAGTGGCAATTTCGTTCAATGAATATATTACTTGACTTTGAAATTGTGCGTTAATTAAAGTATGTCGCAATAACCCGTCACAAGGCCTTTTATAAGAAATATTTATTATGCCATTAATAAATTAGGTTTGCATTTCAAACATACATCGTTGCGAATTATTTTGTAATTTCTTCGTACTCTGCTTAACCTATACTAATGTTTATGTTTTTATATTAACAACTTCAGACCAACAAATAAAATAAAATAGACGGAACGTTGACATCGTTGACATAAAAGGACATCATTCATTTTGTATGGCGACTTAGGCGGGCTTAATTGTATTAAAGTTGCATATACATTTCAAAATAGTTTAATTTACGAAGATTACAATGCAATTGGAATTTATCCTTTATTTTGCATAGTTTAGGTGTGCAAAATGATTAAACTATAGTTATGACTATGGCGTGTCTCCGTGATTGACAGACAACACAAAATCCATATCTTATTTTCCCAAATAAATCAATTGCATAGCAATTTAAAGCAAAATTGTAATTAGTCATATCAATACAATTAGTCATATCAAAACTACCATTTATATATTTTTTCATCATTGGACATTACAAAAGTAGTACATAAAATCCCAAAATGAATGATGTCATTTGGACTGTCATCCTAAGTTTAAAATCATGATGCACATTAAAAAAAAGGTCTACTTGTTGTTACCGTATAAATTAATTTATGTTTAATTTAAGTCTTAAGCGTTATACGCCGAGTTTTATTTCCGGTCGCAGTTAACCGATGCTGTACACGGATGTATGTGAAATGATTTTATAAGAGTAATATGGCAGATAAATAAAATTTAGCTAATGCAAAAAAATACATTACTAATAATGCTGTTTTTATTGTGGAGGCGTGATTAATATTGTCATTATGGTCACACATGTCTTTCAGTATTAAAAAAAACAAAATCTCAAAACCTAAGACTCCTAATTGTTTATTTTTTAAGAAAGTTGGGTTACCTAGTGCCCATACTCGTAAAGCTTGTATGAAAAGAAATATGGATACGAGATAAGCAAGAGAGTTGTGTCTGGATCATGGCAATAGGCCATCTCTGCATATGCCTGCGTGGAAAAGCCATGACGTCATCATTATTTCCCTCTGAAAAGAAGTGCTTTCGCGATTTTACATGACAGAAAACTGGTTAGCTTTATGGCATGATTGACGATTGTATGACGTTTAAGTGGACCTAACAAATATAGAAAATATCCCTGTCGTTATTTGTGGTTGCATGCATTCGTCAAATGATGCGACTGTGGACAGTGTGCCTTACTACTGTTATTATTATTAGCATTGGTTTACTATTAAGTATGCCGCGACCTGTCTTTTTTTTTATTGATCTGAGTTTAACATTCAATTTGATTATTGCGACAAATAAAAGTGCAATAACCATATAAGAGTACTGTCAAGAGTTCACTTTCAATAACCTTTTAAATTACCTCATTTTAAATATTTTTTTCGCATATTCCAATGTTTATATTATATTATAGTGTCTACCGCCGTATCTGCCGTATCAATTATACGGGGCCCCCGGGACACAAGGGCCCCCAACGTGCAAAATTTAATAAAAACTTCCCTATAAATGATTTATGAAATCAGTTTGCCGACAAAAGGCAAGGAGAGTGTATATTCAATTGGAATTGTTTGTTCAAAAATTGTCAAAAGTGGCAAATAGATAATTATAATGAATAAATTTTTCTTTAAATTTTAGGCAAACATATTTTTTTCTTTTGTGATAAATATTTACCCTTTCTAAGGGCCCCCAAACAAACTTTTATACGGGGCCCCGCCAAGGCACGCTACGCTTCTGGTGTCTACCTAATTTAAAAATAATATTAAAATATATATATATATATATAGCTTTTTTAGCTTCCCTCGTATGGTTCAGGTAGCCTTTTAATTGAATTTTACTGATTTTTAAAAATTGTGACTACATATGACAGCACCCCGCTTGATGTTGTAGTGTGGTCCATAGGTGGATGTCACTGCTACTACAATTCAATAACTGTAAGTAGCAATCACATCCACTATACTGGCGACCAAATCACTTCACGGTCTGTATACTTGTAAGTGGTGGTACTACCCCGAATCGGCAAATAACCACCTCTTTTTTATTATTAACAAATATTTGCATTATTTAATATAATTATCAAACAAATATTTGCTCCGACCGGGAATCAAACCCGGGAATTTACGCGCAACTAACCAATAAGTCGCTAACCGTTCGTCCACGCCTGTCACTCTAGTTCGAGTTATGATTATCATCACATCACCAAAGTCCTTCCAAATACAATTGACATGCATCGAACGTCCAAATAAATATGAAAAACATAATGTCGACTATCATAAGACAACAATCAAGGAAATAATAATTAAATTCAATCCACGAATATAAAACGATGATTTCAATATAATGATTGACAAAAATAGAAGCCTATTTCTCATGTAGGAACTACCTTCACAGTAACCCTGGCTCCTGATCTAAACCAATATTATCTTATGAAATAATAATAAAAAAAACAAATTGTCACGCCCCTCTCCCACAGAGATAGGCAGAGACAATATAGCGCCACTTGCCACGATACTGACACAACTCCCTCGCTTCCTCAACATTCACAATTCTTTTCATACAAGCTCTATGGTTATGGGCACTAGGCAATCTAGCTTTCTTGATGTCTCCAATTTGGTCGGCGAACACCCTCCTGGGCCTGCCCTGTTTAACGTATCCACTCATATGAGATTTATAAATTCCTTTCGTCAATCTACTTTTACTCATCCTTTCCATGTGCCCAAATCATCGATCCATTCCTTTAGCAATCCTTGTCACTACATCCTCATTCAAACCACATCTATCGCGCACTGTGCTATTCCTTATTCTATCCGCTATCGTCACTCCACATACACTCCTTAACGACCGCATTTCTACAGCGTTAACTCTACTCTCATGCTTCTTCTGCCACACCCAACATTCACTTCCATACATTAATGTAGGAACAAGCACCTCATTATGAACAGCCATGGGATATTTGGATTGTGCAAATAAAGTGCTTCTTTAACAAAATTGGCATTGACAACAAAATTGTATCCAATAAGAGCCCATCCCCTCGCGGCGGTACGTCACAATAATATAATAAAAATACCGATTAAACTTAATACTTAGAAAGTAACACTGTGACTCGTTTTAAAGTCTACATTTTACGATATCGATATTATAGCAAAATTATATAATGCAGAAACACGAGATATACATACATGGATAAACCAGATATTTTATATGAGAATTAAATTACATAACTTTGTATAAAACTGTACGGGAAACCCATCGAGTGATTCACTTGATATTAAGGGCAGCTTCCTCTTTCTCAGCTTTAACTAAGACATAACTAGGTCACAAAGAAATGACTAAGCATCAATTCTATCGAATACATTTTCTTTTATAATAAATAAGTTATGACGACTCACATGGTCCGCTATTCGTGTCCTGAGTTCAATTGCCGGTCGGAGCAATTTGTTTGTAATATTTATTAATTAAACTGTAGATTACAAAGAAAGCTGGTTTGCCTAGTGCCCATAACCGTAGAGCTTGTATGAAGAGAATTGTGGATGTGATGAAAGCGAGATAGTTTTGTCAGGACCGTGGCAAGTGGCGCTCCATTGTCTCTGCCTATCCCAGTGGAAAAAAGGCGTGACAATTTGATTGACAATATTAGTTAATAAAGTAGAGACGCATGTACATATTTGCTTTAGATAAGAGTAGTTGTTCTCAGGCCTAGGATAAGTTTTAAAGTTACCAGTTGCAGTTAGTTGACAATAGTAGCAGTCGCCTCCATTTATGGACCGCACTCCAGCTTATCACATGTCAAACAACAATACAAAAATACAAACAGAGATTTTGTATAATATAATAAAGGAAACGAACTCGTTAAAGAATCCAGTTTAAGGAAATAAACAAAAGCCTGCCAACAAATTAATTAGTATCTACAATTACTTACAACCATCAACATTCTTCAGCCTTAGTATGAGACAATGTCTCAATGCGTTAAGTTACCGATCGAGTGTTAGAATGTACAGAATCCCCACTTTTCGGTGGTAAATTTGTATCTTAGCAAGGTCTTGTTTTCGTATTTGATGTTAGGCTTAGTGGTCATACAACATGTGTATCAGTGAGTCGTTTTGAAGACCAACAGAATGATACAATGATAACCGTGCATATACGTAAATAAATAAAAAAATACAAATAATATAGTTAAAAAAGTGAATTTAGTAATAATAAAAAAATTGTAAAAATGTCAAAAAATACAAAACTCTTATTACTTCTTTGTTGTTTTATAATCTTGTTACAATTTTGTGTTATTTACAAAAACAATTTTGTGGACCACGTGTTTAGTTATGAAGTGAAAAGTCGAGGAAGACGTTCTGCACCCCAAAACCCTATATTAGACATGATAAGGAATAGTGCCGCCTTAAGCTATTTACCAAACAGTGCGGATTTGTTTGATGTATTCAGGGATCAATATCCACTACCAGGAGGTAAGATTTACTGTCATTTTTTGTACCGAAGGAGATGACGATATAGATTTATAAATCAGAGGTGAGTGTAAGTGAAATAATAAGTAATAGTAGATATAGTTGAATAAGAAATAGCACAGTGCGCGATAGATGTAGTGACAAGGATTAACAAAGAAATGCTTCGATGGTTTGGGCACATGGAAAGAATGAGTGAAAGGAATTTATAAATCTGTTGTAGATGCGTTCAACGAGGCAGATCCAAGAAGGTTTTTTCTGACCAAATCGGATACATCCTCAAGTAAGCTGGGTTACCTAGTTTACCTAGTTTAGTCTACCATAATAGTAGAACTTGTATGAAAAAAAATTGTGGATGAGAGAGTTCGTGGCAAGTGGCGCTCCATTGTATCTGTCTATCTCTGTGGTAAAAAGGGATAGGCTGTGTGACTTGTGGCACCGAAACCAGTGATATCCATAACATTAATAATAAGCCAAGTTTAAGGCATCTCTCGATAGAATAGCTCTCGATCTATTGAGCGTAACCGCATTTCCGGCTTAATTTTCGAAAACAAAAACGGTTCAATCACGCCTCCAGACCACAGTATATGTTGACCATAAACATAAATTATGGACTATTATGTTGACCGAATATATCCCGATTTTTACGAAATGTAACTTATACAGATCTACCATTTTCATAGTAATTTATTATTATTTTAATACTATTTTCGAGTGAAATTGAATTTATTTTAACAATTGCTCAAGTTTATACTGCAGATTTGCCCTAAAAATAATTTGAAAACTGTTATGTAGTTCCGGTGTGATCGTATTGAAAAACAAGGTTCTTGTTCAAATGCCCTATATTTATTTTTATTAATATTACAAATGTTGTTTTTTTATGCGGTTTTTCTTTTAATGTTAAAGAATGGAAGCGACTGCTTAAATAAACACAAAAAGCAGTTGCATCCACTATACAGACTTAGAGCCGACAAATTTACAGCTTTCAGTACTGAAAATTTATTATATACAGTTTTATTTTTTAGTAATATTTGAAGTAAACGAAAAACTAAAATACCATTAAGTTATGTCAGGATAGTGGCAAGTAGCGCTCTAATGTCTCTGCCTATCCCTGTGGGAAAAAGACGTGACAATTTGATTGATTGAATACAATTGACATTTCCTATTTTTCTTTTAAACAATTCTTTAGATTATAACACCTATGTCCACAAAATGTCAAGGGAATCCAAGAGGCCGGCATAGTGACGCCGTCATGGACCTCTTGGACCTCCTCTTGCTTACCATCAGGCATTTCGAGGTCAGAAGTAACCCACAATGTTTTTATTAATTTGAATAATGAAAACAGGAAGAAAAAGTTTTAAGAGTGGTGGGCAGTGGTGTTTAGTCTGCCGAACCGGGGTAGTACCACCACTTACAAGTGAAGTGACTTAGTCGCGTTTCGGGATCAGCTTGTAAGTTGCCGGTTCTATGTGAATGCTAATTATAGTTGTTTAACTGTAGTAGCAGTCGCCTCCATTCATGAAACGCACTCGACCTTAACATCAGGCGAGGTGCTTGTCATATGTCGAGACACAATTTAAAAAAAAAGTACAATATATCATAGATACAAGTGGTTTGACCCCGTGCTCTCTGCTTGCGTGACCATTGCACTGCCACTACACCACGGTCGCCTTAATTGCCATACATTTAACAAGGCAGTGCAATTTACTGTTAATATAATTAGCATTAGTTAATAATAATCTTAACTTAGAAATTTCAACTATCCACTTAGGACATAATTAATTTCAAATTACATAATAAAACAATATTAATTCTTAAGTCTTTCTTTAACGATTTAATTCTATACGACTTAAGAATAGTAGGCAGCAGGGGCGGATATACTTAAAGGCTTTTTGGGCTAAAACAATAGACGATAAATAATTTAAAATAAGGCAAAAATTAAAATTAAAAAAATGTAAATGTAAAATTAAAAAAAAACTATCTTAGGATTAGAGTAAGGCAACCCAAAGATCGATCAACCCTATCGATAGAGACACAAAAATGATCAAGAATTTATATCTAATATAATATAAAATTTTCGTGAAACAATATGTTGATATGATGGAACAAAACTCTTCCGAAACGGCTTGACCGATTCTTATGAAATTTTGTGTGTATATTCAGTAGGTCTGAGAATAGACCTACTGAATATACCTAAACTATTTCTCATACCCCTAAGTGATGAAGACGGTCTACTCCATAAACTTTTAATTTTATTTTTCGGATAATTTTATTCTAATATTTTATGATTCGGCATTAAAACATAAATGAAAATTGTTGAAAAAAACTTATTCAACAACACCATTCGCACACTCTTTCTGCGAAATTAAGATTAACCTTGGTAAAACATGATTGGGAAAAATGTGATGAATGCACAGAGAAACGAGCTCAAAATACGTACTTAATTTCAAGAAACAGACAAATTAAGAAGTTAGACAGACAAGTCAAGTTAGCCTCCAAAAAGCAAAACTCACAGTTTCC